>JAJHSJ010000006.1:69225178-69501022 GCA_021015155.1 Magnolia officinalis | reverse complement strand
TTTATATTAGTATCTTAAACCAAGATGCAAGAAAGCAAGTACCTTCAACAATTCCAAGAAACCCGCTGCAATTAGAGTCCTGCATCCTAACTTTCAGCTCTGTCCCACCAAGAATGCTGGGATCTGCGTTTACATCTTGCACGGCAGTCTCAATGGCAATCTTCGCAGCTCTCCCAATGGTAGAGTTAATAGTAAAAATAGCTCCAATGTTCACAAAAGGGGGCCTTGAAGTAACACTTCCTTTCAACCCATTTGAAAGAGCTTCCAACCAGAAGAAAACCAACAACCCAACAAACCAAAGGAGTTTCATGGCGGGAATTAAACGGAAAAATTCCAAATTATAACTCCATGTTCCTGAAATTAAACAGGACCCGAATCCTCAAAACAAGAGAAATCGACAGAAGACCAGAAAAATCAAAACCCAATCTCATTTTCTGAGACACTACCCACTGAAACGCTACAGTGATATGGATAGGTGGAGAAAATTAAAATAAAGACTCCAAAAGAAGAGGAAACAACAAGAACCCGTAAACCAGAAACCCGGAAAACAATCTGGTACCGAGAAATCTGGTGGGAAACCAAGAAATACCCATCAAAGTTCAAAGCAGGAGAGATCAAAATCAGGTGTCTTAGATGACAGCTATCAATAGACTGGTGAACATGGCAACTCTCACTCCAAAAACCCAAAATCCCAAAAGAAATATTGCTAAGAAATCAAAAACCCAAAACCTCAAAACAAGAAATACCCTCAAAATTAAAGGAGAAAAACAGAAAAAATAAAAAAATAATAATAAAAAAAAATCAGGTATTTGCAATGATTAGAAAAGTGAAGAAGCTAAAAACCAAAAAATCGCAAAGACATGTCTCAAAAACACAATCCCATGAGATAACAAGAAATACCCATGAAAGCTCTATGCAATAGAGATCGAAATCAAGGTTCTTTAAAGGCAGAGATATCAAAAGATTGGAACCCAAGACAGATCAAATTCCCAGACAGCAAAGTGCAAAACCAGGTTGCTTAGGAGACAGGAGGAATCCTTCAGAAGTAGTTAAAAAAATAAAATAAAAATAAAAAGAATCATACAGAGGAATAAAACCCACAGCCCTTCCTTTTCAAGCATTCATACAAAAAGGTAATCAAGAAGGAAAAAAGAAAAGAAGAAACAGAAAGAATGAGAAGCTGAAAGTGCAATAGTGCATTAACGGAAAGTAATGAGGGAAAGGAGTTCACATGGAAGGGAGAACTAGTCTTTTACCCACCTTAGGACTTAAGCTGCTATGAGAAATCAATGAAAAATTGGCTTTGGGTCAGCCACATGAATTGAATGGTTGAATGTATAGTGATGGAATGGAATGAAGGATGGTGGGAAGGGTGTTTTTGTTGTTTGGAGGAGAGAAAGAGGTGAGGGAGCATTGAGATGTCGATGTTGTTTCATGAGGCATGACTTGGATGGTGATGGGTTCATACTGGTGATGTATGACGATGATTATTCATGACGGTGACATGGATGGGGGTGGCCAGATGGGTCATCGAGTGGCGGTGAAAATTGATTGGGAGTAGAAAGGAACGAAAGAAGTTGGACTCTCTGGACTGTCTTTTTGTGAATTATTTGTTTTGTCAGGTGAAGTTAAAATAAAATAAAAAATTAAAAAAAAAAAAAAAAAGAAGGAGAGAGAGAGAGAAGAGAGACTTCTAATAGTGATTCATGAATTGATACTCCAAGACAGATTTTTTTAACGAGAAATTACATTATTGGCTTCTTTATTTTTTCGCTTTACAGCAAAGTAGCCGATTGAGGGAAACGGATTGGCTCCTTCCCGTGCCACCAGCTCCGTGGCTGGTGGTCAGTGCTCTGTGGGCCCCACTATGATGTATGTGTTTCATCCATTCGTTCATCTATTTTTACGTATCATTTTATGGCTTGATTTAAAAAATGAGAGGGATATAAATCTCAGGTGGACCATACCACATGAAAACAATAGTGATTGGATATCCACCATTAAAATACTCCTAAGGCCTTATACTGTTTATTTGACATCTAATCTGTTGATTAGGTCATACAGGCCCAGATGAAGAGAAAAGCAAAGATCAGCTTGATCCAAAACTTTTATGACCCCTAAAATGTTTTTAATGGTGGACCCTCATTCAACTCTATTTTCTGTAATGTGGTCCACTTGAGATTTGGATATACCTATTTTTTTTATTTACATGGTAAAATGATCTCTAAAAATAGATGGACGGCATGGATGAAACACATACATCATGGTGGGGCCACATAGCACCCACACATAGACAATCCGTTTCGGGATCGAGAACTGTAGAGCTCCCGTAGTAGCAAGGCGGCCAGTCTTATCAAGGGGCCATATGGGGCCACGGCAATAACCTTGGTGGGCTCACTGTGATGTTTATTTGTCATCCAAACGTCTTCACAAGGTCATATAGGACGGGTCTTATTTTTACCCCGTTGGTAGACTCTTAGGAGTTTCAACACCTCATTGAGGGTTCGAGTACCCATAAGTGGTGAAATCCTTACATAGCATGAGTGTGGTGGTTGTGTGTGTGCATGTATTATTTTATTTTTTTCATAATAAAAAAGGTCATATAGAACCGGGATGAAGAGAAAATATAAATATTAACTTGATCTAAAACTTCCGTGACTCTCGTGAGGTTTTCAATGTATTCCTAAAATCTCCATTTTTCCTGTGATGTAGCCCACTTGGGCATTCAATCTACCTCATATTTTAGCTGGCAACTAAAAAAGATTTGTTAAAATGGATGGACAATGTGGATAAAACACCTGCAACATGTGTACACCACAAAGACCTGGACATGACCGATTGTGCCTTTGGCTAGGCATTGATGCGGATCGTACCAATCCCTGTCTCTTACATCCAATCCATTCAACAGATGCATACCTATACTATTATTAGACAAACCAAAATAATGACTGATCTATAATGTAGTAGGCTAATCCAAAAATCAATATACGACATGCAAAATATCTCAATGCAAAGTGGGGTACCTTTTGGAAAGTTTTGAACGTCATGCGCATGTCACATGCCCGCCCATAGTTTTAACTATTTTTTTTAAAAGAAAAATATATAAATATGGGCACTTTTGTAATTTTCTTTCTCAAACTAGTGCGATAAACGAGTCAGCGGACTCGATGAGGTACTTAGGTACGAGTCTAGATCCAAGAACGGACCCAATTGCTAAATGGGTTTAGATCTAGTTTCCTTTATATTAAGCTCGACATGAACCCATTTAGTAACTGAGTGGGTCTTGTCTATGATGCAAGCAACTCATCCAAGTCCGATCCTATCTAAACCCGATTTTAAACTTGAAAGAAATGCTTGCATATCTTGAGAAGTAATATGAGAAAATGAGAAATTCACCCCATGATGGGCTGAGAATACGGGGCACCATAGAATTCAATTTGACGCACCGAAGATGGTGGGATTAGTAAATTAGAATGTACGTGGATTGCATGTGAAGAAAAGTTCATAGAGATTGTACGATGGCCAAAGTGAAGTAACTGATCTAGTAAAGATGATCATCTCTATAATTCCGATATTTACCTATACCATTATTTATATTTATTATTATTATTATGAGAAGTTTAATTTATTTTTTATTATTAATTGGCATTTTTATTATTAATTAAAATTAATTAATTTTAATATAAAATCAAGCTGTCCCAGATCCATTAAACTCGACCAAACCCATTAGACTTGTTTATAAATGGGTCTAGTTCAGGGTCGGGATATCCCTTAACTAAACCTGTTAGACCTGACCCATTTATAAATGGGCCTGGGTAGATCTCCCTCTATAAATGAGTCAAATCGGGTTAACTTAAGCTTTCTCACATACTAAAATGGTATTTTAAATCTATACCCATTTAGTAATTGAGGGGGGCAGGCTAAACATGCCCCAAACCCAACGATTTACTATTAGTGCATTGATTTGTGCACTTCTTTGTGTCAGTGAGTCAGTTGATCCCTTGAAAGCTGAAGACTGAAGACGCGTGAAGATTTGGAGCATCAAATATGAACAACAAGTAAATTGAGGTGCCTTGATGACCCTAACCTTAGATCCAAAACAATCTTTCCTTCAGATGATCCTAACCTTTATAAGAAAACATTGATTGATCATCATATAGCTTTAGGAGCCTTAATGAAACATGATATGTTAGGCTGAAAGAGGTGTCAAGCTGTTGTAAATAGTCCAAAACATTAGTTTTCAAGGGATCTTCGATCCCATCGACAGGTCGTCGATGGGTCTTAATTGGACCCTTCGATTGATCGAAGCTCATGACTTGATCAATCAGGGTGTCCAGAAACGTCCATTAGTTAACCAACTGCTTATATTATAGAGTTTCTCGATCTCATTAAAGGAGAGTTCAATTGATCGAATAAATCGCTTAATCAATCGAAGGTGGCAAAAAGCGTCCAACAACAAATTGTCTGAAAAGTTGAAGTTTATCAGTCTCATCGAAAGGTTGCTCGATCGATTAAAGCCATCACACGATCGATCGAGCGATGAAGGTGTCGTTTTCTGCCCACTTTTTTATCGTAGGAACTTGGTTCCTTTATAAAGGGCATACAACATTTGAGCATTTATATGAATTTTTGATGTAATAGAAGCCTATGCAATTCTTCACTCATATCCCTCATCGTAAGCCTCTAAACTTGTGAGCTTTAATTCATCTTCTTGAGCTTTACTACTCTAATGCGGATTCCAACTACCATATTGAAGATGAACTCAATATCCACCTTATTTTAGAAGTCAGATCAAAGCTTATTGGGAAATCCTTATATAAACTTTCTAAAACACTCATATATGTGAATCTCCTAGGAAATCAATTATCCATTAGTTATAGGAGATTCCGCCATCCTCCCACCACTTTAGTCACATCATCGGGGTGTCATATGCAAGGCGATTAATCGTAGGAGCTAAAGCATTGACATTAATAATCAGGAGAGCATAATGGGAGCTGATTAAAGTACAAGAAAGCATTAATCAAGCAACCCAAATAAGGCACTACAAATGGGCTTAATCTAACAAGTAAGTGTTAATTGTACAATCTATTCACACTCTTTGATTGTGTATGATTGAGTGTAGAGTTTGTGACCCAAACTCGAATAGATTTTTATGTAGGACTTAGGCTCTTATGTAGGGCCAATTCACAGGAAACAGGTGTGTATGTGTTAGTCTCCATAGGGAGCCTCTAGCAGGAGTGTATATAGGGCCTTAGATTAGAACCACAATCATTGAAGACGGGTACGTACATGCCAGTCTCCGTAGGAGCCTCCGATGAGAGTAAAATATAGGGCTTTAGATTAGGACCACTAGTGGTTAGGTTAGCCGATAGAAAATCAACTAAAGTCTCCTGCGAGAATTATCGACACAAGCGGAAACATGTTCTTCCAACACGAGAGAATACATGTGCTAAGTACTTGTGTAGGGCTTTAAAGTTTAGATGTTAACTATTGAAAACTCCTAAAATACTGAATACTGGTACACTTGAGAAAAGTGCATCCGCTGAGAGTGGAGTAGGAAAATTGAACCACTATACATGCTTGTGCTTGTGATTGTCAATTGAACACAATTCTATTCATGTTTATGTGATTATTTAGTTATAGTATTCCTCCAACACGGGAGAATACATGTGCTAAGTACTTGTGTAGGGCTTTAAAGTTTAGATGTTAACCTATTGAAAACTCCTAAAATACTGAATACTGGTATACTTGAGGAAAGTGCATCCGCCGAGAGTGGAGTAAGAAAATTGAACCACTATACATGCTTGTGATTGTCAATTGAATACAATTCTATTCATGCTTATGTGATTATTTAGTTATAGTATTCCTCCAACACAAGAGAATACATGTGCTAAGTACTTGTGTAGGGCTTTAAAGTTTAGATGTTAATCTATTGAAAACTCCTAAAATACAGAATACTGGTACATTTGAGGAAAGTGCATCAACCGAGAGTGGAGTAGGAAAATTGAACCGCTATATATGCTTGTGTTTGTGATTGTCAATTGAACACAATTCAATTCATGCTTATGTGATTATTTAGTTATAGTATTCCTCCAACACGGGAGAATACATGTGCTAAGTACTTGTGTAGGGCTTTAAAGTTTAGATGTTAACCTATTGAAAACTCTTAAAATACTGAATACTGGTACACTTGAGGAAAGTGCATCCGCCGAGAGTGGAGTAGAAAAAATTGAACCATTATACATGCTTGTGCTTGTGATGATTGTCAATTGAACACAATTCTATTCATGCTTATGTGATTATTTAGTTATAGTATATATATAGATGCTTGAATTGGATTGTATGTTAGCCTTTTGATTATAAAGTACACACAAGTTCACCATCTCTTATAAACTAGTTGATTGATTGGTAGATCATTTGTAATATATGTGATTGGACCCACTTTAGCTTAAAAGTCTTGGTGTTAATTTTCCTTATTAGTTTTAATTGATAATAATTAGGTAAATTTTTTTAAAGTGGTCATGATCACCCCCCTCTATGACCTAACCATAATTATAAGCTCCGCCAAGCTTTTGCACTCTCCATGGTAAATAATCTACGCAATTTCATTGACAACTCCACCTCAAATACCACCTCCATGTCATTTCTAATTATTCAGGCATTATTTCGTAACATATAAATTCTTGCAATTTCTATTCTACTTTTTTTTTTTTCTTCTTGGTTACTATGAATATCATCACGACTTCCATGATTAATTAGTGAAATTCACTTCAAAATATTGATATATTTCATCATATTTAGTGAAAACAATCACTCCCTTTTTTATTACTTTATTTTTTATTTTTTCTATTAAAATTTTACCTAACAACACATCTTTATGGGATTATGAGAGAAATATTTGGCATTTTTTATTATTCTCTTTCTTTTGCCATTAATTTTTTTTTTAAAAAAAATATTTTTTCTTCAGAAATGGTATTATGAGGTTGACTTCGCGGAAGCTTCACATGAGGTCAATCTCTGGGGCCCCACCTTGATGTGTGAGACATCCATGCTATGCATTTAGTAGGTGACCCCTCTAGGTTATGAGATGTGCCAAAAATCAGCTATATCTAAAACTCAAGTGGGTTATACCATTTGAAATCATGAGAAATCAGACTTGAAACATCCAAAAACACTTGGTGGGGCCCACCTAAGTTTTGCAATAGCCTAAAATTTGGTGTAACCCCTCTTATAAGTGGGACACACACAATAGATGGGTTGGATGTGTAAACCACATCTCACTAGACCCTATATACAATTAAGAAAGAGTGTTAATATGCGAGCATTCACTCTCAACTGTTGTCTGTGGTGTGGCCCACCTAAGTCATAGATTGGCCTGGTTTTTAGAACCATGGCTCACCATGGAAGTGCACCAAATACACAGCATGGATGTCCCTCACACGTCATAGTGGGGACCTTATAGGAAACTTCCCATGAGGTTGGCCTTATAATACCTTTTCGCATATATACTGCCGTTTGTTTTCTAAATCTAACCCGTTTATAAGGTTCACCTCACTAAGAAAGTGGGATGCCCAAAAAATTATGCCAAGCCACCCATTATGCGAGTAGATGTCCATAGTTTCATCTGTATGGCCCACCTAATGATTGAATGATTTGAATTTTACGGGAACCCAATCCATAGTTACCGTCACCTTTGAAATATGCATTTTAAAATGACATAATAATGAATTTAAAATAAAGGATTAGTAGGTCTATTTAGAGGTATGGTTACTGGAATGTACTAAAAATTTACCTATAAAAACCCCTCAACAGTTAAAATTTTTCCATGTCTATGCACACTACCTTTGGGTTTTCAGCTTCAACGAGTGAGGTTGGGTCCAACTCTGTGGCTAAGTGGTAGATAGATTCTTTTTCAATACTGAGATCATGGGATTGAGTGCTCATGTGATGTGTGTGTAAAAACAAGAAAAAAAAAAACATTTATATAAGTGAGGCCATGGCTTATTAATCTGGGCCATGTTTTTGTTGGGCTCCTCTTTACATTCTCCATGCCCTTCCCAACTTTTCTGTTTGTGACCTAAAACTAGTGGCTAAGAAGACGACTTAAATCCAACTAAGGGCTAGGATTTCTACATTTGGAAAACTATTGGGATGGCCCATCCATTGTGGACCCTATTGGACCAATGGTCTACTTTGGTGTGATGGACTCATCAGTTTAGTGTTTTATGGTTTTAAAACAAATCAAGTAGCTTCTTAGCTGTTGTATGCTTTGAAAAAAAAACTTTGTTTATGTAAATTAGGAAATTAGAGAGACTTTCCATTCATTTATTGGCAAAGGTGCTTCTTTAAAGGCTATAACTTCTCTTGGGGAGTATGCATTGTGGAGCATAGAAGGTTGTGTGATGTGTTGATGACAAAATCTGTATCACCCTCCACTCCGCATGACGTGTCTCCAAGGGACCCTAGCCCTGCACAAAGGATTAGCAAAGGAGACCCTGGCTAAGCCGGGGGACCCTCCAATGCCTAAGTCAGGTCAAGGGAATCTGGGTCTAAGTTGAAAGGTAGAGGGAGAGTGCAAGATGTTGCCTCGGCAATGCTGCAAAGCGTTGGCATTTGTCGCATTTCTGAACATAGTCTTTAAAGTCCTCCTTGATGGTCGGCCAGAAATATCCTTACCGAATTATCTTCAGGGCCAGGGCTCGGCTACCGAAATGGTTTCCGCAGATTCCTTCGTGAATCTCCCAAATAACATAGTCCGCCTCGTCGGATCGGAGGCACCTGAGGTAGGGCTGAGAGTGCCCTTTTTTGTATAGGATACTGTCTAGGACGACATACCGTGCTGCTCGGACTCTCAGGCGCCTGACTTCCAGTCTATCTGAGGGGGTCCATCCAGCTCAGAGTAGCATCCACTGGATTGACTGCTTTCTCCTCCGACTAGTTGATGTTTGGATGTTCAATGAACTCCACGGGAATGACGCGCGAGATCTTTCCTTCCGTGGCTGAGGTTAGCTTTGCTAGGGCATCGGCCTATGAATATTCTGCTCTGGGGATTTAGTGGATGGTGCAACTCCAAAACCTTTCAATCAATTTTCTTGCCTTGTCTAGATAAGCAATTATTCTTGTTTCCTTGGCTTCATACTCGGCGGACGTGGTTCACCACTAACTGAGAATCGGATCGGACCTGAATCGACTGGACCCCCAGACTTGCCACCAGTCTGAGTCCAGCGAGCAGGGCTTCGTATTCCGCCTCATTGTTAGAGGCCTTGAAGCCAAGCCTGATCGCATACTGGATGAATGTAGAATTGAGCGCGATTAGGACAATCCCTACTCCAGCACATTTGGCGTTAGACGACCCGTCCACATAAAGAAACCACCCTGGTTCGGATGTCACCTTTGATCATTAAGGGGGAACAGGTGAAGGAGTCGTCTCGACTTCGATACCGATCTCTTCTTCACTCGAAACTGTGAATTCTGTAATGAAGCTAGCCACGGCTTGACCTTTAATTGCTGTCCTCGGACAAAACTGGATGTCGAACTCACCAAGTTCAACGGCCCACTTGGTTAGCTGACCTGAAACTTCGGGCCTCTGGAGAACTTGTTTAGGAGGAGAATCGGTCAACACCATGACGGAATGAGCTTGAAAGTACGGTCGTAGCCTTCGAGCTGAGACAACGAGACTAAGTGTCAGTTTCTCCAGAGTCGGATATCTCGTCTTGGCGGGCACCATGGCCTTACTCACATAGTATACAGGATGTTGCTTCCCTCTTATTTCTCTGATCAGGGCTGAGCTAACGGCTGAAGCCAAGACCACGAGGTATAGGAATAAAGGCTCGCCTTCTTTGGACTTAGACAGTAGGGGTGGTGAGCCTAAACAATGCTTCAGTTGTTGGAACGCTTGCTCACATTCCGACGTCCATTCTCCCTTCTTATGACCCTTCAACTGCTGAAAGAAGGGGAGGCATTTGTTCGTAGCTTTGGAGATAAATTGTCTGAGTGTTTCCACACGTCCGGTGAGACATTGTATCTCTTTGAAAGTCTGATGCGAATTCATGTCGAGAAGTGCCTTGATCTTGTCGGGGTTTGCTTCGATACCTCTATGGCTAACCTGAAACCCGAGGAATTTTCCTAAGCCGACTCTAAAGGCACACTTCATGGGATTCAGCTTCATCTAGTATTCTCAGAGGATGGTGAAAGTTTCTCCCAAATCCGTCAGGTGATCGGACTCCTTGACACTTTTCACTAGCATGTCGTCGACGTACACTTCCATTGTATGTCCGATCTGCTTGGCGAACATCTGATTCACTAGTCTTTGGTACATAGCCCCAACATTTTTTGGGCCAAACGGCATGACCCAGTAATAGTAGAGCCCCTTATTCGTGACAAAGGTAGTCTTCTTCGTGTCTAGGGGATGCATCGCGATCTGGTTGTACCCGGAGTATGCGTCTAAGAAAGATAGTAATTCGTGTCCCGCTGTGCTGTCCACCAACTGATCAATTCGAGACAATGAGAAACTATCTTTCGGACATGCCTTGTTTAAATCCAAGTAGTCTACACAGACCCACCATTTCCAGTTGACCTTCTTGAAGAGGACCACAGTAGCGATCCAATCGGGATATTGTACCTCTTCTATGAAACCGACATCGAGTGAGTGGAGACTTTGTTAGTTATGGCCTCTTACCGCTCAACATCGAATGGTCTCCTCTTTTGCTTCACGGGTTTGTGATCTAGGTCTACATTCAGCCTATGGACAATAACGTCTGGAAAGACCCCAGGCATATCATCATGAGACCATACAAAAACGTCCTTGTGCTGCCGTAGAAAGGTTAACATTTTGAACCTCTGCTTAGGGTTCAGTGAAATTCCGAGCTAGACAATTCTGCTCGGATTTGCCTTGTCGAGCGGTACTTGCTCCAGATTTTCTACGGACGATTCTTCCGCTGGTCCTCTGGAGTCCAGCATGTTGATGGCAAGTGCTTGCTTAACCGACCCCTTCTTGACTGCTATAGCATAGCATCTCCGAGCCTCGCATTGATCGCCTCGGAGGTATCTTATCCCGCCCTCGGCGGAGAATTTCATCATCAAGTGATAGGTGGAGACAACCACCCTCATTGCATTGAGGGAAGGTCTGCCCAAGATGATGTTATGTATCAATGACACATTAACAACAAGAAAGTCCACCATGAGGGTGACTTGACGTTGTCCTTCTCCCGCAGTCACTGGGAGGGAAATGGCTCCCTCGGAGATCACTCTTTCCCCGGCAAAGCCATGCAGGGGGGTCACAGGTCTGAGATGAGACCTTGGAATCTCCATTCTTTCAAAGGCTTCGAAATAGATTACGTTTACTGAGCTCTCGGTGTCGACTAAGATACGGTATACCTTGTGGTTCGCTATGGTCATAATAACTACCAGGGCATCGTCGTGCGGATGCTGGATTCCACACGCATCCTCTTCATGAAGGTCAGAGTGCATGGGCTGACCCGAATTCCTTGCTAGGCCTCTCGGTTAAGTGGACGTAATGTTCCAGTTCAGACTTCCGAGAGTGGGCTTTCCGCGCCCTATTCGAGTCTCCTCCACCAAAGGAGCCCTCGAAGATGGTACAGATTTCGGCGGGTTCTTCTGTGGTAGTATTCGGCTGCTCTCACTCTCTCTCTTTTTTTCGAACAGCTTTTCCTTCTTTGGTGTATCGGCGCAGGTGTCCCTTCTGAATAAGGGTCTCGATCTCATCTTTGAGATCTATACAGTCAGTTGTGTTATGGTCGTGATCTCGGTGAAAGCGGCAGTACTTATGTTTATCTCGATGATCCGGGTCGGCCCTCATACAAACGGGCCAATTCAGCAGCTTTTCTCCTTGGATGTCTAATAAAATTTGCTCGGTGGATGTGTTAAGGGGGGTGTAGGAGTGAAACTTTCCTTCCGGCCTTCTGCTCGGGCGACGATCGTGAGGAGCGCGGTCGTCTGGCCCTTTGTTAGATGGATGAGATTCCTCGTTCCTAGGCCTCTTCCCTTTACCATTCGGCTCTATCACTTGGGCATTTTTGCGGGCATTAGAGAATTCTTCTGCGTTAGTATATTTCTGAGCTCTGGCAATGAACTCGGCCAACGTCTTTGGTGGATTCTTTCCAATAGAGAAGGTGAACTTCCCTTCTTTTACAACGCTGAACACGGCTGCGAGCGCCATCTTGTCGTCGTAATCTTCTATTAATAGCGCTTCCTCATTGAAGCGAGCGATGTAATCTTTCAATGACTCCTTCGGCTCTTGCTTGATAGCAAATAGGTGAGTGTTGGGCTTTCGACTTCTCTTACTACTTATGAATTGGGTAAGGAATAGTCGACTCAACTCTGCGAAGGACCTGATGGAATTTGGTTTGAGCTGTCGGTACCAATTCCGACCGGATCCCATGAGCGTGATCGAGAACCCTTGGCACATCATGGCATCCATCGCCGTCTGGATCTACATCCATGAGCGATAGGCTTCTATGTGCTCGGATGGGTCTCCGGACCCAGAGTATTGGATGACGGGAGGTATCCGGAACCTCCGAGGCATCACCTCGTTCATGATTTCCGAGGTGAAGGGAGGCTCGGTCTCTTCCATCATTGCTTGAACAGCGGTGGGAACTGATGTCGGTTGTTATTTCTTTTCCAGGGCTAGGAATTTGTTACTGAGTTTCACGAACCGTTTCTCCCAAGGGTCCTTGTTCTCCACTACGATTTCTAGGGTATTTTCTATTTTGGAGTTCTCCTTCCCCTCCTCCGTTCGGCCGGTGACGAGATCCATTGTTATTAGGGCTGAAGTGACCAAAGCATTGGTCGGAGCTCGAGTGACTGTGTTCCGAGTCGAGACTCGGATTTAGGTCGGAGGAGGATTCTGACCTGAAACTGGCATCTGGGGGTGTTGAGGCACCACAGGCCTCATACTCCTCGATGTGGAGTGAGTTTCCACAACCGGACCAATCGACTCAGGAACAAGGTTCTCCTGAACAAGGTGTGGTTGCGGTTCCTGTCGCTGTTGCTTCATTTGGTTAATCTCATCACGCAAGGCTTGTATTTCGCTTTGTATTGTGCGGTATTTGCTTGCCCGATTGCGCGAGCGTTGAGAAGGCCCCGGGGCTGATTCGACATGAAGTAGTGAGGAGGAGAGTGTCTGTTCATTTGGCTCTGATTCTGCAGCTACTACTTTTTTCTTTCCTCTCGCCATTATGCTCAAGAATAGGAACCTGACCTTTTATCAATTTCCCACAGACGGCGCCAAAATTGTTGATTATTGATTGCCGAACTAATCCGTTGACAGGTCAGTTTACTTTGGGACATGGCCGAGCTGACCCTTTGACGAGTCAGCCCCTTCCAATGCCGTCTTGTAGAATTTTGAAGTCTTTATGGCTTAGTCATTATTGAGTCCGAACCCATAAGAGGTTGGCTTGTCGCACGATTGGCGAGAAACCTCCACTTCATCCATTAGTCGAGGGATGAGGCTAGGAGTCGAGCCATCTTTTGGGTTTTTCCCCTGACTGAGAGGGAATGCCCTGTCGAGTTTTCGTGGGATAATGCTCTAACCCCTTCTTCAAGGGATCAACTCGTTTAGTTCGCCTCTGCATATGAGATGCAACTTTTCCTTAGTAGATAACTCATTCGTGTAGATAAGAAGAGGTGAATTTTATTGAGAGCCTTAAATGGCCAACAGTTCAATAATGACAAGTTCCAGAGCATGTGTCAAGGACTCAGCATCACAAATGCGTAGTCTTCTCCTCGGCACCCTTAGTCCAATGGACAGGTGGAAGTGGTCAATAAAGTTATCAAGCACCATCTTAAAACGAAGTTGGAGAAAGCGAAAGGTAGTTGGGCCGAAGAGATCTCATTCATCCTCTAGGCCTACAGGACCACAACTCAGTCCTCAAATGGAAAAACTTTGTTCTCGTTCTCTTATGGCTCGGAAGCAATGGTACCAGTTGAAATTAGACTCCCTACTGCTCGGGTTAGTAATTACTAAGAAAACCAGAACTCCGAGCAGATTGCAGCTAACCTGGATTTGCTTGAAGAAGTCAGAGATATCTTAATACTCCGAGTTGTAGCTCGACATCAACAAGTTGCGCGATTCTACAATTCGAAAGTCAAAACCAGGTGGTTCTGCCCAGGGGACTTAGTCCTTCGCCAGGTATTCCAGAACATTGCTGAGCCAAGGGTGGGGACACTCGGGCCTAACTAGGAAGGACCTTATCGTGTTGTCCGATCGACCAAACTAGGCTCCTACCATCTAGAAGATCTCGAGGGTTGTCACCTCCCTCACCCCTTAGAATGTCGAGCACTTGAAAGTTTACTATTCGTGACGAAATAGCCTTTAAGGCCCTCAATAAATGTACGTTTTCGAACAACAAGCCTTTGAGGCACTCAACAAATGTACGCCTCCGAGCGACAAACCTTTAAGAGTCTCAATAAAATTCACCTTTTCTTATCTACACCAATGAGTTATCTACTAAGAAAAAGTTGTCTCTCATATGTAGAGGCAGATTAAACGAACTGATCCCTTGAAGAAGGGGTTGGAGCGTTATCCCACGAAAACTCGACAGGGCATTCCCTCTCAATCAGGGGAAAAGGCTAAAAGATGACCCGACTCCCCAACATAGGAGTCGGCTCATCGCTCGACTAATGGATGAAGCGGAGGTTTCTCGCCAATCGTGGGACGAGCCGACCCCTTATGGGTTCAGACTCAACAATGACTAAGCCATAAAGGCTTCAAAATTCTACGAGACAGCATTGGAAGGGGCTAACCCGTCAATGGGTCGGCTCGACCATGCCCCAAAGTAAACTAACCTGTCAACAGATCAGTTCGACAATTAACAATCAACATGATGTATACCATTTCTTCATACACATGCTGCTATGCCACGCTGAGCAGGTGTGGATGTTGGTGTGGGCTTTATAATATAAGTCATTTTTTAAAAATTATTCCTAATCACATGGGCTTGTTGGTGAAGGTCATTTATTATGTTTTATGAATTTGCCCTTGTTTGATTAACCATTTATTACAGTAAATACTGGTAAATGGATAATAATTATTTATTATTTTAAAATTATATATGTTGATGGCAAAATCTGGATCACCCTCCACTACGTGTGACGTACTCCCAAGGGACCCTGGCCCTGCACAAAGGATTAACAAAGGAGACCCTGGCTAAGCCGGGGGACCCTCCGATGCCTAAGTCAGGTCAAAGGAATATGGGTCTAAGTTGAAAGGTAGAGGGAGAGTGCGAGATATTGCGTACCTGTAGCAATGGGGTCCCGATGTATTTATACCTGACTGTCAAATGGTCTAAGTCCATTAATCTCGGCACGATTCACTCAATCAGGAGAATTTTCGGATCGTGGAGATATCATGCATAATCTAGGGATCATGTAGCTATCAATGGGCGAGGTTGGCGGGCACGTCCTCTTAAGGCAGTTTCTTAGTTTAGCGTCTGAGATGTTCCGCCCTGGTCTAGGCTCAGGACATCCTTCTTCGAACGAAGATGAAGATGAGGACGGGGATGAGCCCCCTGCTCGGATGTCCTTCTTCATATGAAGATGAGGACAAGGACGAGCCCTCTGCTCGGATGTCCTTCTTCACATGAGGATAAGGATGAGGACGAGCCCTCGGCTCGGAGGTCGTTCCCTCGGCTCGGGTGTCGAATGTTGCTCTCTTCATCAGTGTTCATTATTTCGGGTGTTCTTATGTCTGATCGGACTAAGAAGATGCTGATCCTCGAAACTACAAGGGGCTCGGATCTTCCCATAACAGAAGCTCCTTACTCTTCGAGGTCAGCTATGAACTCGGAGAGTAAGCACATGGAAGATCAACCACCTCATCTGCTGAACCTTCCGCGCACGCCGATATTATCATGATTCTGGAATTTTGAAGCGTCGTGCCCTCAGGGTTTCCCGCCTACGGGCTAACATTCAGTGGAGGCATGACGACGATTGGGATTTCGAATCATCGTTCAGCCTATGGCTAACTGTCACGTGTGCCATGGGAGACATTTGAGTGACGCTTCCTCTGCTCGAGTGTCGTTTTGCTACCTGCAGTTCGTCATTCGATGTCAGACATACGCGGCTGGGCAGAGGTTACACCAGTGACTTGCAGCCACGTGTGCTCGTGAAGTCAGCTCGCGACGGTTCGGTGACAGCCATTACTCCTGCCATTAATGCAAAGATTCTCTTCGGGCTATATAATTTCCTTCGGAACCACTCTCCCCACTTGCATTATAAATTTGGGTGCGTACCGGAGAAGGCAATTTTTGGTGATGGTGATTCTGATCTTTTTCAAGTTTTCGACCAGGCGATTTTAGTCGATTAAGCATTTTCGGCAGAAGCGATTCCCGGTGATCGTCTAGTGAGTCTTCTCTCCTTATGCTTCTCTGTACTCCTTCCAACATGTCGTCCGATCTGGAGACGGTCTGAGATTTGAATGATGACTTCGAGACGGGGAGCTCTGATGATGAAAGAGGGGCATCTGAAGGCCCCTTTGAAGTTGTCTCTCTTTCCTCCTCCCTGGAGGCAGAAAGAGGTGGGGGCTCGCACTCGCTGAGCTAGCAAGAAGAAAGCAGCCAGAGCCCCCCGAGCTCAAGTCTCGAAAGCCACCGAGATGCCCACGAGTGAGCGGACCTCGGAAACTATCTCGGGGTGCTCCGTGCTGACAGAGTCTCAGATGGAATGGATCCGCTCGGAGTTCGACATCTCGGACAATGTAGGGATAAGGGCACCTGAGGCCTTAGACACTGCTGCCAAGCCTGCTAAAGGGGAGGTCACCATTTATCTCTATTCGCTGCAATGTGGGCTTCGACTTCCTCTGCATCCATTCGTTCGAGCCATGACAGCCTACCTCGGACTAACTCCTGGGCAATTCACCCCCAATGCTTGGAGGGTGTTGATTTCTTCCTTCATTATCTGACGTCAAGTCAGAAATTCAGAGCTGACCCAGAGGAGTTAATAAGCCTGTACCTGGTTAAGCATGACAGCCAAGAACCATGGTACTACTCGCGACCCAAGGCAGTAAGGGGTCGAGGCTAGTAATGAATCTTCCGTCCTCTAATAAGGACTGGAAGAATAAGTGGTTCTGGACTGCGGGCGAATGGGAGGCACCAACAGCGGAGCTCAGGACTCTGACAACTTGGGTCCCCACCTGATTTTCAAAACCAGGTCGGACTAGTCATTCCCTCTTTTTTGATACCCTTCTCTGTTACCCCAGTCAAACTGAAGCTTTCTTTATCCCTGTAGATTTTCCAAGGGGCCTGCCTCTCCTTAACTCGGACTAGAAGAATCGTATTTCCAAGGCTAGAGCGCGATCGGGAGAGCTTCGCTCCTGGTCAGACCTGATCACCTCAGCCAACCTTCATTAGTATGGGCTTTGCAAGTCCCAACCTCTCCTAACATCTTTCAGTAAGTTTCTCTTCCATTTCCTTTAGAAGGGTTGTACTTATCCACTTGGTTGCTGATTTGTTAGTTTCTGCGCAGGCATGGTCGAGACGTCTGGTTCTCGGAGGAGGAAAGCCGCCCCAACTGCAGAAGAAATGTTGAGGGCCGAGTCCCGGACGAAGACCACCGTTGGGAGAAGGCAGGCCACTCCTCGCGGGGATGGCCCGTCTAGTCCAATTTTCATCGCCGCAGCTCCAGCTGTGGTACCCACCGAGACCCAGATCCCGACAATGATTGTTCCGACTCCGGCAACCATAACTCTTCCAGCAACCATAACTCCTTCTTTAGTAACCATAACTCTTTCTCTTCCGCCCACCACCGTTCCCCCATCGAGGAGGCTCGTCCTGCAGCCCCCTGCATAACTATCCCTTCATCATCCGAGCGAGAGGAGGCCGTTTGGATGGCTGACGCCATGATCACCCCTCCCGAGGCTGGAGATGATCTCGAGGCCGAGGCTGGCAGTAGGACTGGGTTCGCGGAAGCAACAGGCTCGGCCCAGGTGGGGACGAGCGGTGGGAAGTTCGAATTGGGCTACCACCTATCTTACCTGACGCCTTGGGCTGCCAAACATGCCCCAGAGGAGGATATAACCCGCCTTCTCAGCAAATCAGACAGCTCCTTCTTGAATGACATGGCTTCCGTATTTTACACGGTATTTCTGTCAACTTTCCTTGCCTTTTTGCACTTACTGCTTCTGAATGCTTATTCTCTTATTTTTGTCCAGTTTGTCCCGAAGCTCCTTTCGGCTCGGAGAGGGCACGAGAGTTGGAACAGAGAGAGGCCGAGGTGAAGGCCCTCAAGACCCAAGTAGGGATCTTGCAGGATGAAGCTACTTTTCTCCAACTTGAGCAGGGTGAGCTGCATCGGCAGTTTGAGGATGGAAAGGTTAGAGAGCTTCGGTGCAGGGGGTCGTGACTGATCTTGAAGCTAGAGAGCTATGGCTGCGGGGGATCATGGATGACTTCAAAGCTCAGTGCGACACTGCAACTGCCGAGCTGACCCGTGTCAGGGCTCGTGCAGACTCGCTGGCTAAGGAGAACACTCGATTGGACGAAGTCTTGAAGCATACTAAGGCCGCGGCAGTAGGTGAACTGAACAGGGCCATCTCCTAAGCAGTGGAAACCTAGTGGGCCGAAGATGAGGCCTCCCTGGTTGGGGCGGTGGCCGCAGCGGTAGACGCCTTCAAGGCTTCAAAGGAAAGGGACGCCGAGGCCACTAAGTTTTACAACTATGGCTTTGATGCTTGTATAGAGGCGGTCTAAGATTTGTATCTGGACTTAATCCTCGACTCTTTGTTGTCCAACGACGTTGGAGAGAAGCCCGCTGAAGATGTCTGCCTGGACCAAGCCCTCGATTCCTAGGCTCTTCCAATGCGTAGTTTTTAATATATTTTTGACATGATGGATTTTACTTTTTGACCTTCTAAAGAAGGTACATGAATGATGATTTTTAATCCTCTAGAGAGGGCGCATGAATGACGATTTTTCTTTTATATGTTAATCCATAGTTAATTTCTGGATGTTGACTGTTGATTGTTGATTGCTGAACCGATTCGTTGATAGGTTGATTTTCTTTAGGGCATAGCCGAGCCGACCCTTTAACGGGTCAGCCCCTTCCAATGCTGTCTAGTAGAATTTTGAAGCCTTTATGGCCTGATCCTTGTTGTCTAAACCTGCTAGGGTCGGCTCGTCCCATGATTGGCGAGAAACCTCCGCTTCATCCATTAGTCGGGCGATGAGTTGACTCTTATGTTGGGGAATCGGGTCATCTTTTGGCTTTTCTCCTGACTGAGAGGGGATGCCCTGTCGAGTTTTCGTGGGATAATGCTCTAACCCCTTCTTCAAGGGATCAGTTCGTTTAGTCCGCCTCTGCATATGAGAGATAACTTTTCCTTAGTAGATAATTCGTTCATGTAGATAAGAAGATGTGAATTTTATTAAGAGCCTTGAAGGCTTGTCGTTAAGAAGCATACATTTGTTGAGAGCCTTAAAGGCTTGTAGCTCGGAAGCGTATATTTATTGAAAGCCTTAAAGGCTATTTCATCACAGATAGTAGACTTTCAGGTGCTCGGTGTTCCAAGGGTGGGGGAGCTGACGACCCTCGAGGTCTTCTAAGTAGTAGGAGCCTGGTTTGGTCGACCGGACAACCCGATAAGGCCCTTCCGAGTTAGGCCTGAGTATTCCATCCCCCGGCTCAGCGGTGTTCTGGAATACCTGGCGAAGGACTAAGTCCCGTGGACGGAACTACCTGGTCTTGTCTTTCGAATTGTAAAATCGTGCAACTTGTTAATGCCGAGCTGTGACTCGGAGCTTTGAGATATCTCTGACTTATTTGAGCAAATCCAGGTTTAGCTGCAATCTGCTCAGAGATCTGGTTTTCTTGGTAATTCTTAACCCGAGCCATAGGGAGGCCAATTTTAACTAGCACCATTGCCTCCGAGCCATAAGAGAGCGAGAACGGAGTTTCTCTAGTTTAGAACTAAGTTGTGGTCCTGTAGGCCCAGAGAACAAATGGGAGTTCCTCGGCCCAACTGCCTTTCGCTTTTTCTAACTTCGTTTTAAGATAGTGCTTGATAACTTTATTGACTGCCTTCACCTATCCATTGGACTGGGGGTGTTGAGGAGAAGAATACACATTTGTGATGCCGAGTCCTTTACACATGCTTCGAAACTTGTCGTTGTTGAACTGTCGGCCATTGTCTGACACGATGGTGCGTGGAATCCCGAACCGGCAGATGATGTTTTTCCAGATAAAGTCAATCACATTCTGTTTTGTGATTTTAGCAATAGGCTTAGCCTCGGCCCACTTGGTAAGTAGTCGACTATAACGATGGTAAATTTGACTTGCCCTTTTCCGGTAGGCAGAGGGCCGATGATGTCGATTTCTCATTGAGCGAACGGCCATGGACCGCTCATGGGAGTCATTTCTTCTGCGGGTTACCTCGGCATGGCTACAAAGCGTTGGTATTTGTCGCATTTCTGAACGTAGTCTTTAGAGTCCTCCTTGATGGTCGGTGAGAAATATCCTTGCCGAAGTAACTTCAGGGCTAAGGCTCGGTTGTTGTAATGGTTTCCGTAGATTCCTTTGTGAATTTTCCAAATGACATATTCTGCTTCATCGGGTCAGAGACACTTGAGGTAGGACTGAGAATGCTCTTTTTTATATAGGATACCGTCCAGGACAACGTATCGTGCTGCTCAGACTCTTAGGCACCTGACTTCTAGTCTGTTCGAGGGGATCTTGCCGGATGTGAGGTAGTTGAAAACCGGGTCCATCCAGCTCAGAGTAGCTTGCACTGGATTAATGTTTTCTTCTCTGCCTGGTCGATGCTCGGATGTTCTATGAATTCGACAGGAACGATCCACGGGATTCTCCCTTCTGTGGCTGAAGCCAGTTTCGTCAAGGCGTCGGCCCACGAATTTTCTTCTCTAGGGATTTGATGTATCGTACAGTTCCAGAATATTCCAATTAAGTTTTTCGCCTCATCTAGATAAGTGATCATCCTTATCTCTTTTGCCTCGTACTCGGTGGAGATATAATTTACTACCAGCTGGGAGTCACATCGAACCTGGAGAGTCTGAACACCCAGACTCGCTGCCAATCTGAGTCCAGCTAGTAAAGCCTCGTACTCCGCCTCATTGTTTGAGGCCTTGAAGCCAAGTCGGATCACATATTGGATGGACGTGGAATCAAGTGTAATCAGAACGATTCTGGCTCCAGCTCGCTTAGCATTGGATGATCTGTCTACATAGAGGATCCATCAAGTTTTCGATACGGTCCCTGGGTTAGGCGAAGGATTGGATGAAATAGTCTCACTTTCGACGCTGACCTCTCCTGTACTCGGAGTAGTGAACTCGGCAATGAAGTTGGCTACAGCTTGGCCCTTAACTACTGTCTTCGGACGAAACTGAATGTCGAACTCTCCGAGCTCGATGACCCACTTGGTTAGCCGACCAGAAACTTCGAGCCTCTGGAGAATGTTTGAGAGGGGAGTTTGTCAACACAATGACTGAATGGGCTTGGAAGTACAGACGTAACCTCCGAGCTGAAACGACGAGGCTGAGCGCTAGCTTCTCCGGGGGCGGATACCTTGTCTCCGTGGGTACCATAGCCTTGCTTAAGTAGTATACGGGGTGCTGCTTGCCTCCGACCTCTCTGATCAGAGCCGAGCTAACGGCCGAGGCCGAGACTACAAGGTACAGGAACAGAGGCTCGCCTTCTTCGGGTTTGGACAGCAGGGGGTGAGCCCAAGTATTGTTTCAATTGCTGGAAGGCTAGTTCGCATTCTGATATCCATTCTGCCTTCTTATGACTCTTCAACTGTTGAAAGAACGGCAGACATTTATCTGTTGCTCTGGAAATGAAATGTCTGAGTGCTACGACTCGCCCTGTGAGACATTGTATTTCTTTGACAGTCCGAGGTGAACTCATGTCGAGGAGTGCTTTGATTTTGTCGGGATTCACTTCAATGCCTCTTTGGCTGACCTGAAACCAGAGGAATTTTCCTGAGCCGACTCCGAAAGTGCACTTTACGGGATTCAGCTTCATCTGGTATTCTCGGAGGACGGTGAACGTTTCACTGAAATCCGTCAGGTGATCAGATGCCTTAATACTTTTCACCAGCATGTCGCCGACGTACACTTCCATAGTGTGTTAGATCTGTTTGGAGAACATTTTAATTTACCAGTCTTTGATACGTGGCCCTAGCATTTTTCAAGCCAAATGGCATGACCCAGTAACAGTAGAGTCCCCTGTCCATGACAAAAGTAGTCTTCTGTCTGTCTCGGGGATGTATTGCGATCTGGTTGTACCCGGAGTATGTGTCCAAGAAATAGAGCAATTCGTGTCCCGCCGTGCTATCCACCAGCTAATCGATCCGAGGCAACGGAAAACTATCTTTCGGACAAGCTTTGTTTAAATCCGAATAATCTACACAGACTCGTCATTTCCCATTGGCCTTCTTGACGAGGACCACATTTACAATCCAGTCGGGGTAGTATACCTCCTCTATGAAACCAACGTCAAGTAAGATGGAGACCTCATCGGCAATGGCCTCGTATCGCTCGGCATTGAATGGTCTTCTCTTTTGCTTTATCGGTTTGTCGTCTGGGTCCACGTTTAGCTTATGGACCAAGACATCATGAGAGATCCCTAACATGTCCGTGTGTGACCATGCAAAGACCTCCTTACGTTGCCGTAGGAAGGTTAGCATTTCGGATCGCTGCTCAGGGTTCAGTGAAGTTCCGAGTTGGACAGCTTTACTCGGATTTGCCTCATCGAGTGGAACTTTCTCCAGATATTCTACGGACGATTCTTCCGCTGGTCCTCTGGGGTCCAGCATGTTAAGTGTAAGTGTTTACTTAACCGACCCCTTCTTGATTGCTATAGCATAACATCTCCGAGCTTCGCGTTGATAGCCTCGGGGGTATCTTATCCCACTTTTGGCGAGAAATTTCATCATCAGATGATAGGTGGAGACAACCGCTCTCATTGCATTGAGGGAAGGTCTGCCTATAATGACGTTGTGCACAGATGACACATTGACAACTAAGAAGTCCACCATAAGGGTGACTCGGTGTCATCCTTCCCCCGTGGTTACAGGGAGGAAAATGGCTCATTCGGAGATTACTCTTTTCCTGGCAAAGCCGTGCAGGGGGTCTTCACAGGTCTGAGGTGAGACCTCGGAAACCCCATCCTTTCGAAGGCTTCAGAATAGATTACGTCTACCGAGATCCCGGTGTCGACCAAGATGCAGTATACATTGCGGTTTGCTATGGTCATAATAACTACTAAGGCATCATTATGCGGATGCTGGATTCCGCGTGCATCTTCTTTCGTGAAAGTTAGAGTGCACGGGCTAACGCGAAGTTCCTTGCTAGGCCACTCGGTTAAGTGGACATAATGTTCCAGTTCAGACTTTTGAGAGTGGGTTTTCCGCACCCTATTTGAGCTACGAATTTGTCATTGAGCTCCGCGAACCGTTTCTCCCAAGGGTCCTTGTTTTCTGCTACGATTTCTTAGGTGTTTTCTCTTTCTGGAGTCCTCCTTCCCCTCCTTCGTTCTAGCCGATGACGGAGATCCGTCGGTGCCAGGGCTGAGGTGACCCAAGCATTGGTCGGAGCTCGAGTGGCTGTGTTCTAAGCTGAGGCTCGGATTTGGGTCGGAAGAGGATTCTGACCCGAAACCGGCATTTGGGGATGTTAAGGCACCTTTGGCCTCATGCTCCTCGGTGCGGAGTGAGTTTCCACGACCAGATCGACCGGTTCAGAGACAAGATTTTCCTGAGCCGGACGTGGTTATAGCTCCCGTTGTTGCTTCATCCTGTTCACCTCGTCACGTAGGGTTTATATCTCGTTTTGCATGGCGCGATACTTACTCGCCCAATTGCGAGAATACTGGGAAGGCCCCGAGGCTGATTCGACATGAAGTAGTGAAGATGAGCGAGTTTGTTCATTTGGCTCCGGTTCCGTAGCCATTACTTCCCCCTTGCCATTATGCTTCAAGATAGGAACTAAACCTTTTGTATTGTATCACTGTAACGACCTGTAAATTTCCGTACATTGGGTCGAGTACCACCTCGACCAGACCAGAAATCACGTAAGATTAAATCCTTTAGAAATTTAACAAAGTTAACTAAGTACTAAACTCGGTTAGCCATGAAATCCGTTGGGATCGCTTTAAATACGATCTGCAAGACCCAAAACTTGCAGAATTAGTGACTCTAGGTTACCCTAAAGTCTAGAGCCAAACTCATTACCTGTCTGCTCTCGGGAATGAAACGAAACTTCGTATTAGGTCTAGATCGCACATCGGGAGTCCGATTAACACGAAGCTAAGGAACTAGGACCGCCCCACTGGGCTTGACAATCATCTCAAAAATCAGATGATTCCGATGTCCCACGACCATTTATTTCGATCCGGAGCGAGGGAGTGTGAAAAACACTATTCCCATCCAAATAAAAATATTAGGAATAGTGATCTGGCATCATTCGGTTGCGCGTCAGTATTAAGCAACCTGACCGTCAGAATCAGACCAAATTACACCCTTGGATTAAGAAAAATTTCAGGAACATTTACATGTACTTAGAATTTCTGATCGTGGCCCACTGACTGTTGAACTGAAAGTAGTCCGCCACGTGCGATCTGGGAATCCGATCGAGTCGAAAACGTAATCCCACATGGATCCATAGATGGTGAGCTTAAGTCTTACGTTTGGCTCAAGGAGGGCCACCAGAACCTCCCTTTTGAGCTTGGAAAGTGGCGAAATGCCTATATATGCAGCCACCCTTGAACTTGAGTCTATTTTAGACATGTTTTTGGCTATAAAAGGGGCTTAGAACAGCCCCTCTCACAGCCATACGAATTTGGGAGAAAAACCCTAGAGAGAGAGAGAGAGAAAAGAGAGAGAAAGGCTTGGAGTTTGTAGCCGATCTTCCTCCTGTTGCTTCCACTCATCACACGGCCTACACCGCCTTATTCCAGGTGTTTTTTCGGCGGTATCCATCCCATTTGAAGATAAGAAACCCTAACCCTATGTCTGATTTAAGGTAGGATCGTTGTAGGTTATGAAAAAGCTAATCGGTTCCGCTCTTTAGGCTAGGAAACTCCCGTATACGGAAGCTCCAATACCCTTGCTGATTCGTTGGAATTCCAAGGGCTGAGGTGAGGACTTTAAGTGTATAAGTTACGTTTTTCAACGCTTTCAATGTCAGATAATGATAGATTCATGATCTGCATGTAAATGCACATGTACAAAGTGCTTTCCGTTTCCTGTTTCGATTAGCGATGTAGAATATGGAATTTCACATACTCTAGATATACGTAGAAATACCGTATACGTATTTTTTTCGGGAAAATGTTTGACATGTTTATTTAATGTATGATTATATAATATATGGAGAAAATACTAGTTTGGCGAAAGGAATCGCAAAAATACATGTTCATTTGTAAATGCCATGTATGTTGAAATTGTGTATTCTAGAAATACCGCATACGTGCGGATTTTGGAAATACAATTGTAATGATTATTTGCTGTATGATTATGATATACATGGGTAAAATGCTCACGTGGCGAAGGGACAGCCCTAACACAAATTTCGCTAACATACGTCATGTATGTTGGAATAGTGTATTCTAAGTGGTTGTGTAAATGCTTGTATGAGTAAATGTCTAGGTATTAGTGCCGTAGATAGGCGCTGATATGGGATTTCCGACTCCCTTAGAGACATGTAGGGTCCCCTCCATGCGGTGGTTCGCTAGAACCACTCACCTGAAATGTGTATGTGATTGTATCCCTATGTGGATAGTGCTTCACAACATGCTTCACAACATGCTTCACAACATGCTTTACCACATGCTTTACATCATGTTTCACTTCATGCTTTATAACATGCCTGCTAACATGCTTGTATTGCTTGTTTTCATGCTTTACTCCACATGCTATTGATGAAAGCTGTTTGAGTTTGGGACTATGTCTATAGTCCAAACATTCGGTACCAGACTTGCGGTTGTGGCTGAGATTCGTATCGCCACAACAGACGTGTCTGGCGAACCCGAGTCGTACTTCGGTTGGCGATAGTGGTTGGCCACACGGAGTGCTTTTGCGCTCCATATCGCTCAACTTGTGGTGCGCTCGAGCTAGTCAGGCTCGTCAAGTAAACCGAAATGTACTTATGTGTTCACCATGTTTGGTCGCAACTGCTTGAACCTAGGGTACCAAACTTACCAGTGGCGATCCCGTTTAACCATGGTACCTAGATCCGCTAAGTCGCATGAGCCGGGCATGGTGGTATGGGACACCGTGGTCGAGCTGTCGGCCTACGCTGGGGCCATGTGCCTCCCCGTAGTGACCATTGCGCAACTAAACTCGTGAGCTGAATACGGTGGTATGGGACACTGTATTCGAGCTATTGATACTTACGGCGAGAGCCGAGTACGGTGAGACTTGTGCTCGTGCTGACAGGCGACGAGTCCTCCGTAGTATCATCGAGTACACTCCAAGGGTCTGTGATTGGCGACGAGTCTTTCACAACAACTAGAGTGTGAGTTGAGCCGAGTACGGTAAGACCTGTACTCGAGCTGACGGCTAGTGATTGAGCCGAGTACGGTGAGATCTGTACTCGAGCTGACGGCCAGCAATTGAGCCGCATACGGTGAGATCTGTATCCGCGCTGACGGGTGACGAGCCCTTTGCGATGCCTTCACTACGCTTCTCAAACCATAATATCGTATGAGAATAACTAGGATTGACGACCCTAGAATGGATCATGTTGGGAATGATACAAGGGAGGTACCTTAGTTTTCCAATACTGCTGGTTGAAATGGACTAATAAAAACTTAGTAATCATGAGCATCATCGCACCGCATGTGCTTTGTAGATGCGGCGCACTGAGGGAGTAAGCATTCGCGAACGTAAGATGATGTCGCTTGAGGGTGGTTTGGCAAGGGCATACAGCATCATGTCATATCATTTTTGCACTTAACAAGAGTAGTTAGAAATGTTTTATTTGTACTACTTATCATTACTGCTTGATTGATTTGATAACATGTTAACTTATGCTTTAATGTTCCACTGAGTTAGCTACTCACTCCCACGTTACGGGACGGTGTTTGTAACACCCACCAGACTCTGTCGCAGGTGTAGATGGCGCCTTGGTTCAGGAGCCGGAGCCCGACTTTGATGCGGATCAGGAGGAGTTCTCCTTTATGCAGTATTCCGACGGCTTTGCTTAGGCCGGCTGCATCGCGGGATTTTCAGGGCCTCTCTTGAGGATTGTATTTTGTTTTTTTGACTTAGAAACATTACATGTATATTGGTACTTAGTTAGTACTCATACTCTGGAGTTCAGAAAATTTTGTTACTTTACATATTTTGAATATAAAATTTCAGTCTCCCGCTTGCCTTTATACAAATGAACTGGAGTATGAATTACTGTTTTGGTATAATCTCATTCATGTTTATTGCGCTAACTCAGACAACATTTAACCAGCATTGTGTATGTTGCATAAGTGATGCGTTGGAACTCGGGAGTTGAGTTCATATTCGACCCCCGAATTTCAGGGCGTTACAATCACCTTCTCATAGACGGCGCCAAAAATGTTGATGACAAAATCTAGATCACCCTCTACTACGTGTGACGTAGTCCTGAGGGACCCTGGTCCTGCACAAAGGATTAGCAAAGGAGACCCTGGCTAAGTCGGGGGACCCTCCGATGCCTAAGTCAGGTCAAGAGAATCTGTGTCTAAGTTGAGAGGTAGAGGGAGAGTGCGAGATATTGTGTACCTGTAGCAATGGAGTCCCGATGTATTTATACATGACTGTCGAATGGTCTGAGTCCGTTAATCTCAGCACGATTCACTCAATTAGGAGGATTTTCGGATCGTGGAGATATCATGCATAATCCAGGAATCGTGTAGCGTATCAATGGGCGAGGTTGGCGGGCACGTCCTCTTAAGGTAGTTTCTTAGTTTAGCGTCTGAGATGTTCCGCCCTGGTCTCGGCTCGGGACATCCTTTTTCGGACGAAGATGAAGATGAGGATGGGGACGAGCCCCCTGCTCAGATGTCCTTCTTCATATGAGGATGAGGACAAGGACGAGCCCCTGGCTCGGATGTCCTTCTTCACATGAGGATAAGGATGAGGACGAGCCCTCGGCTCGGAGGTCGAATGTCGCTCTCTTCATGAGTGTTCATTATTTCGGGTGTTCTTACGTCTGATCGAACTAAGAAGATGTTGATTCTCGAAACTACAAGGGGCTCGGATCTTCCCATAACAATATATATAAGCTACTATATGACATTGACAAGTACACTAACATTGAGGAGGAGATAAATGAGATACTTAAAATTTGTGGGGCCCACTTTAATATATGTGTTTGATCCGTCCTATTCATTGGTTTTATTAGCTCATTTTAAAGTGTGAGCCCATAAATGAGGCAAATCCAAAAAACACATGTGGACCACATCCTAGACTACAATGGGAGTTGAACACTTATTATTGATAACTTTTTTTTGTAGGCCATATATGAGAGTTTTGGATCAAATGAATATTTGTGTTTTTATTTCATCAACGACTTTATAATCTTACGAAGAGGTTGGATGACAAATACTCATGACTGTGGGTCCTGCATCAATTTCAGCTTTCATCAATGGATGTCATTATCCCCCATTTCCTATGGTGTGGTCCACTTGAGCATACTACCTCATTTTTTGGCTCATGCTCCAAAACGAGCTAGTAAAACGGATGGTGTGCATTTTATGGAGCCCACGGATTTCACAAAGGCAATCCCCATCTAATGCAATTTCAAATTTCAATGCAGAATTTCTTTCTTATTTTTCCTCTAATTCAAACCGATATTAAAAGTAATCATTATGACATTCCGAACATTTATTATGATAAATGGTTAACCAAACAAACCCTTAAACAAAACAGAGAAAAGCCTCAGATCTTCTCCTTCTCTTCTTTATGTCACAATTTCTTTCTTTCTTTTCTTCTATCATTTGATTAAGCAAGTGGCTCCGACCTAACGTCGGCTCATTCAATCTCATAGAGCAACCAAAGTCAAATTGCCACAAGTAGTGGGCCATTTATTTGAATGAACACATACATGGGGTGTAACTAGTTCTAAAGATAGAGACATGGCCATGCTCGGTTGCTATCATATAGGCAACGTATTTCTTAATTCATCAATAGTTGATAGCTGACTCTAATTTTCTTTGCACCTTTTGTTTTTAGTCATACCATAAAAAAAAAAAATTTTTAGGACCAGTGATGCTTCCCACGCATCCAATGAGATTATATACTATAAGTTATGGTGAGGCCCATCATATAACAAGCTTTTATTCAATGGCCGAATTCCTGACTTATTATATTGCAGTATGTCGGAACGCATTCTAGCAAATGTAATGGGTGGACATTGGGTACTGCATGTTCTGAGTTTCCAACAGGCGGGGCTGTGAGAGGTCCACTGTGATGTATGAGTTTATCCACACCGTTCATCCATGTTGCCATATCATGTTAGAATATATTCCCAAAATTGAGGTAGACCCAAATCTTAATTGGACCGCACAATGGGATTAAACGCCTACCATTAAAAATTCTTGGGAGTCGTAGGAGTTTTGGATCAAGCTTATATTTGTGTTTTTCCTTCATCCAGGTCTATGTGACCTGATGAACAGGTTGGATGGAAAATAAAAATCATGGTGGACTGTAGGAAAGTTTCAATTGTAGGCATCCTTGTAACCCCTGCTTCTTGTGGTGTGGTCCATTTGAGCGTTTTGTCTACCTAAATTTTGGTATTATAGGCTAAAATTATATGAAAAAATGGATGGACGGTGTGGATAAACCCATACATAATGGTGAATCCCTCAGAGATCCTGCTTGTGCCTGAACTGGTAACATGTCAGTCTGTTTGGAGCAAAACGCTTGCTTGTATACCTTTCCTAGGCACCACCTACCACGGTCCCTTTTTCTCACGTGAGGAAAACGAATTTATTCGAATAAAATACGGTTCGTGATGGGACGCAGGACACCTCGTCTGGTCTCATCCCAAAAACCTGATTGATTCAGTACTAATTTCTGCACCCAATAAAATTAATAAGCGGATTGTCCGTAGGACCCACTATCATGTTTAAATTAAATCCATGCCATTCATACGTTTTTTGAGATCATTTTAGTCTACTAACCGAAAAATTAGGCAATCCCAAGTCTCAAGTAGACCACACATTGGGAATTGAATACACACCATTTAAAACATTTTGGGAGCTGTAGAAGTTTTTGATCAAGTTGATATTTGTATTGTCCCTTTATCCAGGTATATATGACCATATGAACAGGTTCAATAACCAAAAGAAAAAAAAAACAGATGAGTGTGACCCTTAGGAAGGTTTCAAATGTAGGTGTCATTATGACCGTTGCTTCTTGTGTTGTGGACATTTGAGATTTTTAGATTTGTATATGCCTAATTTTAGATATTATTTTATTCTAACATGATATAATAAAATGAATGGATGGTGTGGATAAAACCCATACATCATAATGGGCCCCACATAGCTTCTATCTATACAACTATGGTCCGGCGGGGCGATACGCAATCCGTTTTCCAAAAAATTATACCCGAAGCGTTATTATGGTATATTACCTGCCCAAAGGAATAATCTTCTTTTTTTTTTTTAATTTAAATTAATTAATTAATTTTAAAATTTTAATTTTAATTTAAAATTCTTTTACCCTAACGAGGCACATCACGTCAATGGATTTGACGGAGCGGATTACTTGTTACCCATACCATGTGGGGCCCACCTTGATGAATTTGTTGCATATCCACACCACTCATCCGTTTTTGCAACTCATTTTAATACTTCATCCTAAAAATTAAGTATATTCAAAGTTCCACGCCACTGTAAAAAGTAGTGAATGACCGTTGAAAACATTTTACAAACGTTTTGAATCAAAGAATCTTTTCATTTTACTTTCAATTAGGACTGGTCCACCTTATCAGCAGGTTGAATGGAAAATAAACATGATGTATTTACTTACAGTGGGTCTCAGGAAGTTTTTAAGGTGGGTGTTCAATCACCACTATTTCCTGTGGTGTGGTCCACCTGAGATTTAGATCTGTTTAATGTTTGGGACCATGTCCTAAGCTTTTAATGGTGGGCGTTCAATCACCACCTTTTCTTTTGGTGTGGTACACTTAGGATTTTGATCTGCTTAATGTTTGATGCCATATCCTAAAATGAGTAAGCCGGCTGGTCTGACCAGGCACATGGATATACTTGTGCCCCGAGCTGTGGGGTCCACAGAAATATCCATGACAAATCTACTCCGTCCATCTGTTCTGAAAGATTTCAATATGATAGTATTTTAAAAAACCAGGTAGATTCAAAATCCAAAACTCAAGTGGCTACAAAACGAAATAGAAACAGTGGAAAAAAAAATGTCCACCATTAAAACTTTAATCCAAACTGTTTAAACGTTTATTACTACTCACGTAAATTGTAGAAACAAATATCATCAGGATACAAAACTTATTTAATACCAGAGATACAATACCCTATGGTCTACATGAGTTTCGGATCTGCCTGATTTTTAGAATACTGTCCTACACTAGTCTAGGGATGGTCGGAATGATCCCACCAATGGGTTTCCCGGCATATGCTCCACACGTGATATGCATGCCAGAAATTATTTACAGTGGACTTATATAGATCCGAAGCTCAAGTGACCACAATATGGGAAGAACATTTAAATGGTTAACATTTAATCTCCAGTATCTGATGCTGGGTGGTCCACTTCATCTTTAAATCTGCATCAATTTTGGGCCATACCCTAAAATAATCTTTACCAACGAATAAATGTATTGGATATAACACATATAACATGGTAGGGTCTACCAGGCTTTGGTTCGAATTATCAAGAAATCTAATCAGGGTAACTCCTCATTCAGGTCGTTTGGCGCATGCATTTAATGTTGATGGGAGAGACTATATAAAAATCGGACGCGGATTTCCTGCGAAAGCCTTTCGCAGGAAGTTCCTGCGCAAGGATCTGGGTGGGGCCCACTACAACGTATGTGAGAAATCCATTTCGTCCATCCGTTTTGAGACCTCATTTTAGGGGGTGCGATAAAAAATGAAGTGGATAAAAAACTCAAGTGGGTCACACGAGAGGGAAAATTAGGGAAAGAAACTTCTACCGTTGAAATCTTCCCAAGCTCCACCTTGATGTTTATATGTTATCTAAACCGTTTATAAGGTCATTGTCAATGGGATGAAGTGAAAAAACCAAAAATATAGAATGATACGATAATTTTTTGGGCATAAGAATGCTTCAATGGTGCTCACTGAATGATCACTGTTTCCTTTCTTGTGTCCCACTTTAGTTCTACATACACCTAATTTTTGATCTCAAGTCCTTAAATGATATTAAAAAACGGATGGACAGATTGAATTTATCAAAAATATGTCGGTGGGCCCCACTCAGCATCCTTGCGCAGGAACTTCCCGGAGGAAATCCGCGTCCATAAAAATCAAGCCACAGGTGTTGGCGAATTAAGCGCCATACGGAGCACCATCCGTAATAAAAGCGTGGGCCGCTATTGAAAACGACTTCGCCGTTGGAAGGTCGTCGGCAATTTCTTGGCTCACGATTTTTTGAAGAGATTTTCATATTTTCAGTTTTTACTATTATTATATGGAGTCGGTGCTTTTTCAAGAGAAGAAATTACAGAAATATTCTTATTTATTTTTATTTTTCTTTCATGGGCGCACATGGTTTGTGTGAAACGTTCAACCCGATGCAACATGGATGCAGATTGCCTGGGAAAGCCTTTTGCATAAACTTGATGTGATGGGGAAGCTAGGAAATGGATTGGCTACTTTGTAGGCCCCACGATGATGTATGTGTTTCATCCATGCTGTCCATCTATATTTCTAGATCATTTTATGGTATGAGACCAAAAATGAGGTATATCCCAATCTCAAGTGGATCACATTATAGGAAATATTGTTGATTGAACATCGGTCATCAAAAACTTTTTGGGGGCCATAAAAGTTTTGGATCAAGCCGATCTTTTTTTCCCCTTCATTTCATCTACTTCTGTATAACCTAATCAATAGATTGGATGCATGTCAAATAAACAGTATAGTGGCCCTTAGGAGGATTTTAATGGTGGATATCCAATCACTATTATTTTCTTGTGGTGTGGTCCACCTGAGATTTATATCCCTTCTCATTTTTGAGATCAAGCCCTAAAATGATTTGTAAAAATGGATGAGCGGCATTGATGAAACACATACATTATGGTGGGGCCCACAAAGCACCGACCACTAGCTGCCGCGCTAGTGGTAGGGAGAGTAGCCAAATCGTTCTGGGAAGCTAGGTGGGACCCATCGTGATGCCTCCGTCCATCCATTTTTCGGTATCATCTTAGGACATGGGCCTAAAAATTAGGCAAATCCAAAACTCAGGTGGCCACACATAGAAAATTGAATATCCACCATTGAAACATTAGCAGGACTGCTAAGGTTTCAGATTAGGCTAACTTTTTTATGTTTTCAGTTCATCCCAGTAGGATTGACCTTATGAACAGTATGGATGGCAGATAGACATCATGTTAGACCCCAGGGAGGTTTCAAGTGTAGGCATTTGCCTAACCACATTTCCCTGTTGTGTGGTTTACTTGAGTCTTGAATTTGCATCATTTTTAGCCCATGTCCTGACATAATATGGAAAAAGGGATAAAGAAGGGTGGATATTTCTCACAAACATCACAGTGGGCCCCACTTAGCTTACTGTTGGGCTCGCATGGAATTTACGTCGGACCAATATATGGACCCCTCCATGGTGGTCACACAACAAATAATCAGGCCAATCAAATCATCTAATAGGCTGCAATTGCATTGTCCCGCTTTATGATCTTCCATAATTTTAGTCCTTCTAGTTCTAATATTGGTTTGCATCTGAAGATGGGTTGGATGTACACATGGGAAGTGGGCCCCATGATTCTCAATCCCTGAATAAAAATAAACAAGAGTATCAACTCCTTGTGAATTTCGCAGTAAAAAATCCATTAATAAACAATTTTGAACTTTTTTATTAAATGAATTATTTCAACTTCTAAATAAATTTCTATTAAAATGACAATAATTTCACTGTAAAATCACGGAAATAAAAATGGACAAGGTTTTAAAAGTCTCATTATATTAACACAATAGCATCACATAATTAATTTTCAGTGGGATTAGTGGGAGATTTTCAAATCTCAGCAATATTTGTGTTAATATAATGAAACTTTCACTAGCTAGGGAATGATTAGACCCAAATCCCATGGTTTGCCAAAGTGGGTTTGGCAAGGATGTTAGGTGACCCCAACACGGCATAACTAGGTGGGGTCCGGGAGAGCTGTGACCCTATTCAGCCTCACAACTTTCAAACATGCTTTATATTTAGCTGCCCATGAGAAGACAACGATTCTTTTGATACGCTCTCAATCTATGTCACAAAACTATTAAGCTACCTGCATGTGGATTGTCCAGTGAGGAGCTCACCAATCTGCACCATGGTGTAGATTATCTGTGGCTGTATGTGTTTTATCCATTCTGTTCATCCGCTTTTACAGCTCATTTTAAAGTGAGCCCAAAATTGAAAGCAGATTGCACATTGAGTAAACTTCATGGGCTACCATGAGTGTGTGTTTTATCCATATTATCCATCATTTTTTCATATCATTTTAGGGCATGAGTCAAAAGTGAAGCATATGGAAGCTAAAGCAGGCCACTCCACCCAAAACGGTGGGAATAAAGATGTCAACCATTAAAACATTTTTAGGGCATATAGTGATTTTTATTTGTCATCCAACTTGATCATAAGATCACATGGACATAGATGAGGAGAAAAAATAAATTTCAACTTGATCCAAAACTTTTGTGGCCTGCACGAAGTTTTCAACGATAGGCATTCAATTCACACTTTCCTATGGTGTGGTGTGGTCAACTTGAGCTTTGGATATACTTCAATTTTGGGGACATGGCCTAAAATGATATGATAAAATGGATGGTTGACATGGATAAATGACATAAATTATGGTTGGCCCCACATATTTTACTTAAGAGTGAACTGAGTTACCCAGCATGTTGCTTCCCAGAAAATTGAAGTATATCCAAAGCTAAAGTGAAGCACGATCACATGGAAATTATATATGTCCATTGTTTAAAGGTCACACAAACATATATGAAGAAAGAACACAAATATCAGCTTAATTCAAAACTTCTTCAAGCCCCGGGAAGTTAGTTTATGGTACTATTTCTTGGGGTGCTTGTGGATCACTTGAGCTTTGGATATGCTTTAATTTTGGTCTACTTGAGCTTAGGATATGTTTCGATTTTAGCCTCATGCTCTAAAATGAAATGAGAAAAATGGATGAATGACATGATAAAACACATACATCACAGTGGGCTGCACAGAGAATCCATGGTAGGCTGGTGAGCTCCTCACTACACAATCCCAATACAAGCTGCCTAGTGTTGGGTTTGATAACCATAAGATTCAAACCACCGAGATTCCCTTGGCTTCTCCCTTATCTTATTCACCAGATCCACCAGATCAGTTACGTTTGAATTCTACAGGTAAACACTTATCTACCTTAGGAGATAACTTTTGACTATATTTGAATTTTTGTTATTCTATATCTTTGTATTTCAAACTTCTTCTGTAATCGTATATAAATGAGAATAGTCACACGGTTTTTGGCATTGAGACCAAAACCATTTTACCAAGTTTTACATGGTATCAAAGCAATTGGCATACGCCTAATTTCAATCGATCCTTTCCTTCTCACCTATGGCTTCCTCTTCTTCTGCTTCCTCCAATGTTACCTTTGCTCCTCCAAACATTGGTCATCTTGTGTTAATCAGGCTGAGTGACTCAAACTATCTCATATGGTCATTTCAGATTGTGCCAGTGCTAAAAAGTCATGACTTGATGGGCTTCGTGGATGGTTCAGAGCGTGTCCATCAAAGTTCCTTGTTGATAGTGAAGGAAGACTAACTCATTCTCTTAATCCAGATTATATTCTCTGGAATAAGAAAGATCAGTGTGTGTTAAGTTGGATCAATGTCACTCTATCTGACAAGGTGCTAGCTTCTGTCTATGGCATCACATCTGCTCGAGAGGTGTGGAGTTCTCTAGCAAACAAATTTACTTCTCATTCCAGAAACCGTGTGCATCACCTAAAGCGAAAGCTGTAGACTCTTCATTAAGGGTCAATGAAGTGCACTGATTTTCTTGAAAAGGCGAAGCTGCTGTCAGATGAATTAGCTGCAATTGGTAAGCCACTTGACGATGATGACTTAATGTCTTATCTCGTGAGTGGTCTCAACCCCTCCTTTAATCCTTTTATAACCTCCCCGTCCTTTGCTACTAGAGACAAGAATGTTTCTTTTGAAGATTTTCAAGCCGAGCTCTTATCATATGAATTATTATTGAAAAACCAGAATGCTTCTATACCACCTGCGACCAATAATTTTGCATTCTTCACTCCCAAATCCAATCAACAGCAGTACAATCGTAAACCCAAAAACTCAAGTAAACCAAATTCACGTTCTTCATATTCACCAAATCCTCGTCCACAATATTCACCACATCCTCGTCCACAATATTCACCACATCCTCGTCCTCAATATTCACCAAGACCCTTTGGTTTACCTTCCTCACCTCAGCCAAATCAGATGCAGCACTCCTTTTCCACTCCCAAGTCACCTTGTCAAATTTGTGGAAAGTTAAGTCACAAGGCATTAGATTGCTTTCATAGAATGGATTATGCATATCAGGGTCGTCATCCACCGACTCAATTAGCTGCTATGGTGGCACATACCAATGCTGAGCAAGAGGAAGAGACATGGTTTGCTGACAGTGGAGCTAATCAGCACATTACTGCCAATCTGGATCATCTCACTCTGCAACAACCATACACAGGATAAGAAAATATAGTTGTTGGTAATGGTCACGGTTTGAGTATTGCATATACTGATACTACTATTTTTCATACCCCTGAAGCTAAATTAAACCTCAAACGTGTCCTCCATTGTCCTCAAGCTTCTGCCAATTTACTTTCCATCAATCAATTCTGTCTTGATAATAATTGCTTCTTTATTCTAACTGGTTCTCACTACTTTGTTAAGGACATACAAACAGGGACGACACTACTGGAAGGCAGGAGTGAAGGTGGTCTTTATGCAATCCATTTGCAGTCAATGTCTATCAATAAGTCACATGCTTTGACAGCCGTTGTAGGAATTTAAGCACCAGTTTCTATTTGGCATTCCAGATTAGGTCATGCATCGTTTCCCATTGTATCTCAGTTATTAAGCAAACATTCCTTGCCTATTGAAGGATCAGTGAATAAAATGCATTTTTGTGAGCCTTGCCAACTTGGTAAGGGTAAACAACTTCTATTCAAACCTTCTACTCGTGTTTCTTCCTTTCCTTTGGAGTTAATTCATACCGATGTATGGTCTTGTTCTACTAAATCAATTAGTGGCTGCAAGTATTATGTTATATTCATTGATGATTTTTCACGATTCTCAGGGTTGTATCCTCTCCAAAATAAATCCGATGTATATGTTTGTTTTGTTAAATTCAAAACACTAGTTGAAAATCAATTTTCCTGCAAAATTAAGCAATTACAATCGGATGGAGGTGGAGAATACATGTCCAACCAATTTCAATCGTTTCTTTCCTCTAATGGAATCCAATATCGTCTCACTTGTCCTCATACACCCCAACAAAATGGGGTTGCTGAGCGCAAACACAGTCATGTGGTGGAAATGGGACTGTCTTTGTTAGCTCAGTCACTTTTGCCCACTAACTTCTGGGCTGATGCATTTTTAACGTCCATCTTTCTCATTAATAGACTGCCAACACCTACTCTTGATAATCAAACACCATATCTTAAATTATTTGGCAAGCATCCTGATTATACCTCCCTGCGCACCTTTGGTTGTGCTTGTTTTCCATTGTTGCGACCATATGCAACTCACAAATTAATGTTCAGATCCAAATGTTGCATATTTCTAGGCTATAGTTCCCATCAAAATGGATATAGATGCTTGGATCCTGTCACTCAAAAAGTGTTAATCTCACGGCATGTTGTGTTTAATGAGAATACATTTCCTGCTAAGGATGGATTGCATTCCTCTGAACCTCTTCCAGTGGTCTTCTCTCAAGGTACGCCTTTACCTTCTCTTCTTTTTCTTTACCTACTTCTAATTTACCACATTCGTCTCCAATTATTTCAGAGTCATCTGCTTCTCTTCTCGAATCCTTACCTGCCCCTACTTCTAATATTTCCACTATACCTTCTCCCATACCTGGTCCAGCCCCTATCCTGTCCATATCCGAAGTTTCCTCTTCTTCCAATCAATCTCATCACACCATGACAACTCGCTCCCAGACTGGCAACCTCAAACCTCGCACTTTTTCAGACTTTAAACTCTATTCCACCAAATATCCCCTCCAAGCATTATCCAGTATTGTGCCTTCACTTGAATCAACCTCTTACCGACAAACTGCTTTATTACCTGAATGGTGTTCTGCTATGAGGGAGGAATATGATGCTTTATTGGCTAATGAGACATGGAAGCTATGTCCCTGACCTGTTGATCATAATGGGGTGGGAAATAAGTGGGTGTATAAACTCAAGCAAACACCCACAGGTGAGGTTGACAGATTCAAAGCAAGATTAGTGGCTTTGGGGTTTGCTCAAGAAGAGGGTGTTGATTTTACTGAGACTTTTAGTCCCGTAATTAAGCCTTCTACTGTACGGGTTATTCTTACACTTTCTGTACAATTTGATTGGGAAATCAGACAGCTTGATGTATCTAACGCTTTCCTTCATAGGATTTTGCTAGAGGATGTATATATGGAGCAACCTAAGGAGTTTGTTAATTCAGCGTTTTTAGATTATGTTTGCAAACTGACCAAGTTACTTTATGGCCTCAAACAAGCACCCCGTGCTTGGTTTATGTGTCTATCTCACACTCTACTTGAATTCGGGTTCCTATCCTCACCAGTGGATGACTCTTTATTTGTCTATCATAAGGGCAATATTCATCTATTTATCCTCATCTATGTGGATGATATTCTTGTTACCGGTACAAATCCTTCTCTCATTCAATCTCTAATAAAGAAGCTGCAAATCGAGTTCAAGATGAAGGACCTTGGTCCTTTAGGCTACTTTCTTGGCATCCAAGCAAGTCGTGACTCTGCTGGATTACATCTTTGACAGTCCAAATACATTGGGGATATTCTTCATTGTACCAAGATGGCTGGGGCCAAACCTGCTTCTTCTCATTGTACCACAGGCGTTAAATTATCCACTCATGTTGGTGAGCCACTCACGGCTTTTCAAACTACAGAATATCGACAAACTGTGGGAGCTCTCCAATATTGCACCTGACTAGGCCTGATATAGCATTTTCTGTCAACCAATTGTGCCAACATATGCATTGTCCTAATTCTGTTCATTGGACAACAATAAAACGTGTCTTACGATACTTAAAAGGCACCATTGATCTGGGATTGTGGTACACAAAGGGTGAGCAAACTCTTCAGGCCTTTTGTGATTCAGATTGGGCTGGTAATCCCGATGATCGACGATCTACTACCGGATATGGCGTTTTCTTTGGCTCTTGCTTAATCTCGTGGACTGCCAAGAAACAATCCGTGGTAGCTCGTTCTAGCACTGAAGTAGAATATAGGGCATTAGCTATTACTACTGTTGAGCTGTATTGGATTCGTATGCTCCTCAAAGAACTTCATATTTCTTTGCCTATATCTCCTACTATTTGGTGTGACAACAGTGGTGCTCTTGCTCTTGCTTCTAATCCCGTGTTTCATGCTCGCACTAAACATATTGAAGTTGATTTCCACTTCATCCGGAGAAAGTTACTAATCAAGATATCGCCCTTCAGTTTATTGGTTCTTATGATCAAACTGCTGATATCTTTACAAAGGGACTCAGTTCAGTACGGTTTTGTCAGCTTCGTGACAAGCTAATGGTGGTTTCTCTCCCCATTAGCTTGCGGGGGGATGATAACCATAAGATTCAAACCACCGAGATTCCCTTGGCTTCTCCCTTATCTTATCCACCAGATCCACCAGATTAGTTACGTTTGAATTCTACGGATAAACACTTATCTACCTTAGGAGATAACTTTTAACTATATTTGAATTTCTGTTATTCTATATCTTTGTATTTCAAACTTCTTCTGTAATTGTATATAAATGAGAATAGTCACACGGTTTTTGGCATTGAGACCAAAACCATTTTACCAAGTTTTACAGGGTTGTCCTATCTATACCTGTTGTTGGGGTCAGGAAATCCCAGTCCGCAAGGAAATGGGTTGCATGTAACAACTTGTTACAAGGGAAGTTGATTGTCCACAGCCCTAAGCTTTGTGGGGCCCACTGTGATGTATATGTTACATCTACTTTGAATATCCATTTTGTCAGCTTATTTTAAGGCATGAGCTCAAACATAAGGCAGATCCAAAGCTCAAGTGGACCATACTACTGAAAAAGGCGGGGAATGAACACCCAATATTTAAAACGTTACAAGGGTAGATAAGTTTTAGATAAGCTGGTATTTGTATTTTCCCTTCAACGGAGGGCAACATTTTCCCCACAATTTCTTGTGGTGTGGTCCACTTGAGATTTGGATATGCAGTCCTCGGCTATGAAGTCAGCCACTGCTTGGCCCTTGATTGCAGTGTAAGTGCTATAACTAATAGCTTCACTATATTGTCAAATTTGTGGTGCCAAAGACACTGTATGTATCTTATTATGAAGCTTGCATATGTGAAGAGTAAAGCTCTACAAATGGTATGTCAAGTCAAGACAAAATTTTCACAAGATCAGCTTCGATAGACAAGTAATGTTCACAAGTCGAGACTCGAGAATGTGAGAATGTTCGACTTAGTTCAAGACAAGTATAATTCAAGATCTCAAGATGCTTTCAAGTTCAAGCTACATTAAGATCTCAAGTTTCATTATGCTCAAGGTCACTCATCTTTAAGTTTCAATATCCTTACTTCACTATTGAGGTATGACTGACCTTAGGTTGTTAGAGTAGGCCATTTTGGATACATAAGTCATATCTTTTATATAAGTGAGTTTGGTCTGTTTTAAGACTAGTCCTAGACGTTGTTTGACTAGTCCTAGCTCTGCTTCGACCTGTTTTAGAATTTCCTAGGCCAGTTGTAAGTTTGTTTCAAAATTTAAAAATTTTATGTTAAGCTTCAACTAGTCTTGGGGTCTCTTCGACTAGTGGTATGAATAGTGTCGACTGATCCTTCGACCAGTCGTAGACCTACGACTCAAACTCCAACGATGAAATTCGACTAGTCGTGAGCAACCTTCAACCAGTCGTGAAACTGCCTTATCCTATCGCGCTTGAATTTTTAAATATCAGTTGGTTGTACGACCAGTCGTAGCGACTTAAGACTAGTCGAAGATGTGATTTTCTCTTCTATAAATAGAGCACGAATCTTAGAATAAAACAAGAAATTCAAGCTAATTTAATTCGGCCTTATGAGAGATTCGTCTGTGCTCCATTTAAAGCTAAGTATGCATATTTAATATTTTCTTTCTTTAGCTTTTTAAATTGATTTTGTTTCTTGTATTCCAATCTGATCTGAAAAGAGGAAGTGTTGTTTTCCTTTTTTTGGAATCAAAATCAATTAAAGCTAGCCTGGGTGTTTTAATTTAAAATCTATTAGAACTTAGAACTATTATATAGTGAGTATTGGACATTGAACTTTGACATTCAAATCTCCACTTTGACTTTGCTTCAACAAAGAAGAAAAACAGGTATTTTACATTTTAATTTACTGTATTTGGTTTTATTTGATGTTAAGCTAGAAAAATCTTAAAGTTGTTGGTTATCTGAGGAGAGCCAGAAAACTCAGAATTGAGGGTTTTTGAATTGTGTAAGCCCTTTGAAAAAGACACAATTGTGAAGGTTTTGGGTGAACCTGTGAAACCTATTTGATAGTGAACGCTAATATCCCCTGTGTGAGGATATTAGGAGTGGAGTTGCATTCTGTGTGGCTGTTGTTGAACAGTTGGTGTACACACAGGCGAACCACTATAACTCTTTGTGTTGTGTGGATGTGTGCTTCATTTTCCTATCTTTGATTATTCAGTTGTGGAATGTATGTGGATGTGAATGTTGTAATCATTTTATTTCAAGCTCAGTGGGGAATGTTGTAATAGTTTAGATTTATATTTTCACAATTTATCTCTTGCTATTCCTTTATTTGTTTGAGCTTCAGTTTCTCTATTTGTTCTAGTAAGGTTGCCCTGCCATTTTTATGGTGCATGGTTATCCTTAGAACAATCAATATTTGATATTGCATTTTATTCCTCAGTATAGTTTGAATATATTTATTCCTCTTTAGTTTGAGTTCTTGATACAAAGACCTTTCTAGAAATAAGGTTGTCCTACCATAAACTTTGGTTTTTGGTGTAAGGTTGTCCTTAGAACAACTTTTGTATCAACCTCTCAATACTTGTTTAATGAGGTTGCTTTTCATTTCAGCATTGTGAATTGATTTACTTTATTTGGCTATCTCTTTATTAAATTTCGTTGTAATTATTTTAAATTTGGCGTTGTACTATTCACCCCCTTCTAGGACATATAGCTTGGCCTTTTCAAGTGGTATCAAAGCCTAATAGCTCGCTTTTATTTGTTATTCTTGGATTTATTTCCTGAGCTAACGATCTAAGTTATATATAAGATGTCAAATTTTGATAGCCTTTCAGTCACTAGGCCTCCATCCTTTGATGGCTCTAACTATGCCTATTGGAAAGCCAGGATGAGGATTTTCCTCAAATCAATGGATGAAAATATGTGGCTTGCCACGGTGACTGAATGAAACCCACCTACCATTGAAGTGACTGGTATCGATGGTTCAAAATCAATAAGAGTAACACTATTTTTCTCATGGACCACTCTTTAGAAAAGTGAGAGTAATGTCAATGCAAAAGCACTAAATGCAATCACTTGCGCACTATCACCGGATGAGTTTAAAAGAATCATATCCTGTGATACTCCAAAGCAAGCTTGGTATATATTAGAAATGACATACGAGGGTACTTCAATTGTCAAAAAATCTAAAGTCCAACTCCTCACAACCAAATTTGAAGAAATTCATATGGAGGAAAATGAAATGTTTATGGACTTTTATACAAGATTAAATGACATTATAAACTCTATATGGGGTCTTGGCGACAAAATCCCAGAAAGTAAAGTGTGTGCAAAGATACTATGCTCACTTCCCGAACGGTTTAATTCAAAGGTAACCGCGATCCAAGAACTTCGTGATACGGACAATATGAGGGTAGAAGAACTAGTTGGTTCTTTACAAACTTATAAATTAAATTTTAAAGCTCCTAAAGGTAAATCTATTGCGTTTAAGTCTTCCAAATGTGTCTCTCAAGAAAATTCTGATTTAGAAAATTCTGAAGACGATATGGCTCTTTTAGCGAAATTTTTTTACAAGATTTTCAAAAGTAAAAAGAAGGTTGATTTTCAAAAATCGAATGAAAAGAAAAGATCTAAATCTTGGAAATCCTTGAAAGATAGTCAATGTTACAACTGCCAAGAATATGAGCATCTAGCAAACAAGTGTCCTAAAAAGGACAGACCTAAAAAGAAAGGAACGTTGGCTACTTGGGATGAATCTTCTGGCACTGAAGCCTTTTCTAAGTCAGAAGATTCTGAAATCGAGTCAGGCAATGAAGTTAAGGCCCTTATGACTCTAGCTAAGTTCACTTTTTCTGATCATGATGATTCAACCAGTGAAGAAAATTTGAATAGTGATCATGATAATGAAGAAGATCTTCAAGATGCTTATAATGCCCTATACAAAGAAAGTTGTAAAATTGTTGTTAAACTAAAACTTCAAAAAGAAAGGTTTTCAGGGCTCAGAGAAAGATTTGAGTCTCTTGTTTTAGAAAAATCTCATCTTTCAGATTGTTTTGAAAAATGCAAAAGTGATCTAGATTTCAAAACCACCCTTATTGAAAATCTGAGATCTGAAAATGATAAACTTAAACTGGAAGTCTCTTCTCTTTTGAGTTTAAAGGATACATGGAGGTATGCCCAAGGTGATCCAAAATTAGAAAAACTTTTAACTGGATCAAGAAAACGTGGAGATCGATCCGGTTTGGGCTACGACAAAAATATTTCTTAACAGAAGAATACTCCTCCCAAGTTTGTAAAAGAGGAATCCTCTAACTCAAATGAGAAAAGTTCAAGTCAAAAGTTTTATAAAAATGTTAAAACTTTTCAATCTTTCAAAACCAGGGATAATCATATCATTTACAAAAATCAAAACCATAACCCTTTAGCTGAGAAAATAGTTGATTTGCTTAAGGAGCTCTTAAAATCTAACTCAATGGGTCATTCGTACAAAAATCACAAATACAAGAAGACCAACTATACTCCTAAACCCAAAACAGTAATGAAATGGGTTCCTAAAGTTACTTGTTTGGTTGCCCACACTACTTTCAAAGCTACAAGCCATTCGAAGTGGTACTTAGATAGTGGATGTTTAAGGCATATGACAGGCGACAAGGCTTTATTCACCGATCTTAAAGACATGACTGATGGTTCAATCACATTTGGTGATGGCAGCAACTGCAAGATTATGGGCCAAGGTACGATTCAACTTCATAAACTCCCTTTGTTCAACAATGCTTTATATGTTGAAGGCCTAAAACATAACTTGCTTAGCATATCTCAAATATGCGATAATAACCATAGTGTAAGATTTTCTAATCAAAGTTGTGAGATTCTAAATAACAAGGGTTCAGTAATTTTAACTGGACGTAGTGTAAGACCTATATCATAGACCGTACCATTCCATAGGCTTCCGCGGTCCCCCCGGTCGAATTCCGGCGACCTGCGATTTGTTATCGGCATTTGCACGCGAACCTAAGTCGTGTCCCGTATACCGAAGTCGGCTCGACCCGAGACTTGTACCCTAACGACCGCGCCGTCGCCGTAGTTCCAACACCGTGTCTCGCGCGTCGAGGCGATACCCGAACCAGGAGATGTGGGCCCGCGTTCAGTTTGAGGAAAACACCGCGTATCACAATTCCTAAGAGAATCTCTACCCTAAACATCACATCAATCCATCAATGAAAGTCAAGTACACAACCTTACCTGGCCATCCCTTTTTCACCAACAAAGAATGACACCCATTCCTCTTTTCACCCAAAAGTCAACAAGCACCATGCTCCCATTATCCATCATACCACCCATCACCCATCTCTCCCTTACATCACTCCTCCTCTCTCTCTTCATTCCATTTTTCTCAAGCAACCCCAAGGAGAGATCCAACGTCCAAGCCTTCTAAGAGAGAGATAGATATGGCCCACTTCCTACCCCCCTCAAACCTCACCATCTAACCCTTAGATCATCATCTCCACCGTTGAAAGAGCTTCTTAGGAGCCTTAGAGCACTAGGGAGGAAGAAGGAAAGGTGGGTGTTCTAGAGTAGATCTTGACCCTTGATTTTGGGACAAGTGGGACCCATTTCATGCATGTGTTGTAATCTTACAAAGGACCCATAGTGGCGGGGTCCCTTCATCGTCCGATCTTTCTTTATCTCTCTCTCTCTCTCTCCCTCTCCCTCTCTTTCTCTATTTTGTTTTGGCCACCTAGATGGATGTAGTTGTTGGGCCACATGTATGTGGGCCCCACCTTGATGGACGTATGGGATCCACTGTCCAGCAGTGGATCGTCCGGTAGCTGAGGCTGCTGGACTGCGTGAATCGAAAACATAAATATCAGCTTGAACCCAAAATGGGTGGGCCCTTGACTTGGCATCACCCTGATGTATGTGATTCATCACACCGTCCATCTGCTGGGCGTGTGGGGTCCACCCTAAGGTATGTACATCCACCGTCCATCAGGTATGGTGGGGTCCACCGTGACTTTTATGTTTTACCCTCACCGTCAGGAGGTTTTCTGGACGGTGGGATTCCACCGTAATGTATGTGTTCCTGCCGCCCACCCTGCATGTGTGCTGCATCCATGCAGCGTGGGACCCACCTCTGACATCCAAACTGTCCATTTATACAGTGGCTAGTAGGCTACACCTGATGAAAGTGTTTCATCCAACCGTTTGTGTAGGGCCTACTTTGATGTATGTATCAGCGCCATCCATCTATTTTATCCAGGCCGTCTAGCGGGCCTGGACGATGTAAAAACACAAATATCAGCTTAATCTAAGGTTGAGGTGGGCCACACGTGTGGACCCACCTTGATGACGTGCTAGATCCACACCGTCCAGACCCTGGACGGTGGGATCCTCTGTGATGCATGTGTTTTAAAACCACACCACCCGTCCAGAGGGTCTGGACGTTGGTTCCTCTCTAATAATATAATATACTATTATATATACATACAACATATGCATTTATGGTGTGCCACGTGGGACCCACTTCTTTGAAATGGGATTGGTTGGTGTAACCATCACCAGCTGTATTGTTGCGGTAGGTAGGGTAAATCCGCACCGTCCGTACATCTAGCGGGGCCCACATCTAGTGTAGTCCAGACCGTCCATTTGGACGGTGGGCCTGGCCACATGTGGGACGTCAGCAAGTTCCATGGGACCCACCTTAAATATATGTGTTTCATCAGCACCGTCCATCTGGACGGTGCCATGTATGGCCCCACCTTACTGTATGATATATCTGCACCATCCATTCGTGCAGGGCCCACCTTAATGTAATTGTTTTATCTACACCGTTAGTCCAGGGACTCATCACACGTGTGGTGTCCACACTGTCCGTGGATGTGGACCCCACATAATGTAGGTGCTTTATCCAAGTTGTCCAGCCCCTGGACGTGGCCATGATGCATGTGTTGTAAATCTGCACCGTCCAGCATTTCAGGACGGTGGGACGTGCCTTGATGTATGTATTCGGATCCACACTGTCCATCTAGACGGTGTGGTATTGACCATACCCTGATGTATTTGTTGCTGCCGCACGCACCGTCCATTGCTTGGATGATGGAAGACCTTAATTTATGTATTTTATTCAAACGCCCATCCATTTGGCAGGAGTGGCCCACCATGATGTGTTTAATCCACGCTGTCCATGAGAAGGTGGGACCCACTGTGAAATATGTGTTTTTGCCACACCATCCAGACCCTGGACGGTGGGGCCCTCATCTGATGTCTGTATTATATCTCACCATCCATCTGCAGCATTTTGCTACTGTGAAGACGACAGTAAGTTCCGTGGGTTCCACCTTGATTGTATGTATTTCGTATCAGCTGTCCATCTGACAAGCTATGTGGGGTGCACCGTGATGCATTTGTGATCCACACCGTCCGGCTATCATGTGACCACACGATAGAAAACAATGGTGAATTTAACGGGTACCCTTGAAACTCTTTTAGGTCACAGAAGCTTTGGATCTGTATGAAATTTGTTTTACCTCTTATTCAGGTCTTTGTGACCTTATAATCAGATTGGATGGAGAGTATACGATGGGCCCTACCTTGATGTACTTATAACCCATCCATGAGGCCACCCGGATGTATTTGAGGCCCATCTTGCAGGGTCCACCCGTTGTATAATGAGGCCCATTGTTGTGGCCCATTGTGATGTATTCGAGGCCCATGGGCAAGGCCTGACGTGATGTATTTCTGGCCCATTTGATAAGGCCTGATGTGATGTATTTTCGATCCATATGTCGAGGCCCATTGAGATGTATTTAAGCCCACGAGTTGAGACCAATTGAGATATATTTGAGGCCCACTTGATTATATTAGGCCCATGTGTAGGGCCCATCTATTGTGTATTTGAAGCCCATGGGTTGTGGCCCATTGTGATGTGTTCGAGGCCCATGGGTGAGGCCTATTGTGATATATATATGTCCCTTGTGTGAGGCCGTGGGCCCACTGTACATTTGGCTTTATGTGGGCTACTCCTTGGGAACAATGTTGGTTAAATGACCACATTGATGAGCAATAATGGTTTAATGTCCACATTGTGACCTTCCCTTAGGTCTTGTTAGGCCCATTCTCATCATTCTCTTAGTGGGTTAATCCTAATTAGTGGGCCTTATTCGCCATAGACGGATGGTTTTGCGCTATCGAATTTGATATAACCACGGTCGAGGCCGACTCTGATTGCCGTGATCGATTTGCCGATTTTGATTATCGATCGATTCCGATTGTTGTGACCGATTGCCGACTCTAATTGCCGTGACCGATTTACCGATTCTGATTATCGATCGATTCCGATTGTCGTGATCGATTACCGACTCTGATTGACGTGACTAATTTGCCGATTCTGATTATAGATCGATCCCAATTATTGTAACCAATTACCGTCTCTGATTGATGTGACTAATTTGTCGATTCTGATTATCGATCGATCCCGATTGTTGTGACCGATTACCGACTCTGATTGACGTGACCGATTTACTGATTCTGATTATCGATCAATTTCGATTGTCGCGACCGATTACCGACTCCGATTGGTGACCGATTTGCCGATTCTGATTATCGATCGATTCCGATTGTCCTGACTAATTACCGACTCCGATTGGTGACTGATTTGCCGATTCTGATTACCGATCGATTCCGATTGTCGTGACCGATTACCGACTCCAATTGACATGACCGATTTGCCGATTCTGATTATCGATCGATTCCGATTGTCGAGGCCGATTGTATAGGCCAATTATGATTGTCGTGGCCGATTGACCGATTATCGATCGAGGTTGATTATCGTGGCCGATTACCGATTATGATTATCATGGTCGATTGACTGATTATTGATCGAGGCTAATTATCGTGGCCGATTATCGAGACCCAATGTGAGGTATATGTGGCTCGTATTTGAGGCCTGTTGTGATGTATTCTGCCCGTGTTTAAGGCCAATGTGATGTATATGAGGCCTAGGTGATGAGGCCCATTGTGATGCTTTTGAGGGCCAGGCGAAGGAGCCCAGCATGATGTATATTAGGCCCATGTGAGAGCCCCATCGTGATGTGTAGTAAGCTCTTGAGAGAGGCCCATGGTATTGTATAATTGGCCCTTGTGTGAGGTCATGGGTTCAGTATATGTTAGGATCCATGAGGGCCATTCCTTGGGGGCAATGTTGGTTAAATGTCCATATTGTCGAGGTCGATTGACGATGCCGGTTATTGATACCGATTATGAGTATGTGATAACATAGCATCATGATACATGCCCATACGCATCATCTGCATGTTTGTTATGAGACGTGGTTGATCATTGCATATGTCATTGAGCATGTTGTTATGAGACTCCCTAATAGGCGGATGTTATCTCACATGAGCACACGGTATGCGCAGGATTGATGCATGACTGGATTGTATGACTCATGCATCATATATTGTGTGCTGTGATTATTATACGCCCTAGCGACATCAAGGTCGTAGCCTCCACAGGCATATCGTGGATGGCCAGAGGGGATACCGGAAATGTTTAGTTCTAGCATACGGGCACCATAAATGTCCCTGGGTGAAAATTCCTAAACTTTCGTGGCCAGGAGACGCCCCAACGTCGAGACCGAGTGGATACATGAGCGCCCGGGTGCCGAATACCTGGAGGCCGCGTCTCCCACTGTGTCGTAGTCGGTTGGGAGGGGGTGTGACCTTACTCGCCTGAGTGAGGGGGCAATGTCTAGGTTGAGTTTAACCAGCTTGAGGAATGGGTCCGCTATCGACGAGCCGGACACGATATTGGCAGGCGGATAATGAGGTCTCTTCCACTTACTCAGTTGTGCGCTCGGATAGGGGCGGCAAGCTGGCGTTGAATGTAATAGACCCCAATGATGGTCCCAGAGAGGAACCGTACTGATATGTGGACTTATTGAGTAGGAGTTGCATACTCATTCATTCATTCATTCACTATCCACTCGGGCTGATGGTGTGCAACTATTTGTTACGTGTGCCTTCGTAATGGCTAGGATTTTGGTTGGGGCGCGCGAATAACCTGAGATCAGGAGTCTACCGCATTGAGTCTGACTATCTAAATTTAGGTATGTGACTAGTTTGGATAGAAGTCCCTTGTGATGGACCCCATAGCCTGCGTTACTACGTACTATCATCCCGACTTCACACTCCAGCATGGTCATTCCATTCACACCGCATAATGCATTACATCTGCGGCATATGACATTTTGGGTTACCTGTGTTTCTGCGTTTATATGGTTTAGATACAACTTTGATATTTGACTCTTTATGACTCATCATTTGTATAGTTGATATGTATTGCGTATTCTGATATTGATTGACTTATGGACTTGTCCATATTTCCGCTTACTCTGTTATCGTATAATTTATGATCTTGCCACTATTTCTATTTACTCTGATAATTTCTGCTCTTGTCAGTCTTTCTACTTAATCTTGTTAGTAATTCTGCTTATTTCGATATTGTACGATTTATGGATTACCAGTATTTTCGGTATTATATGATGATGGCATTGTATTGAATACTTGACACTTACCTTGTGCACACACTTACACCACCCTTTAAGCTTTCTATAAGTTTATGCACGATAGATACGTGTAGGTGATGTTAGGTTGCAGCAGTGTTGAGCTTGGAGTATGCAGTGGTCTTCTGGAGCTTGATTTTCGATTTATGTATTTCTCATCAGTATTGTAATCAAATGATTATATTAGTGGATATGTGATGATGATGTTGCCTTTGTGATTTGGGTATACTTGTGGTTATGCGTATTACGAGTTAAATGTACAAAAAAAAAATAATAATAAAAAATCCTCCTTGTAGGATCCCAGAATCGGAACCTGGCGTATGGACGCTAGGAGCCGAGAATGGGGTACTACAGAGGCTGTCGGCACAGGATGCGGCGATCGGGATTCCTGTGAATCCGATTTTCGGGTTTGGGGCGTGACATAGAACGTCTAAAAATTGCTATATTGTAAGTGAATCCAGCTCAACTAGTCAATCTTGTTACATGGTCCATACAGACAATACTGATTTATGGCATAAATGTCTTGGACATGTACACTACCGAAATCTATATAGATTGAGCAAATGAGAACTTATAAGAGATCTACCCAAACTATAAAATTTTGATAAAATATGTGGTGAATGCTAGATTGACAAACAAACAAGGAACTCACACAAAAAGGTGAATTCCAATACCACATCAAGACCACTCGAGCTTCTCCATATGGATCTTGTAGGACCTACAAGAATAGAAATTCGAGGTGGCAAAAGATATATCTTGGTAATTGTAGATGATTTTACCAGATATACATGGGTTGTTTTCTTAAGGGACAAATCAGAAACCCTTGAAGAAGTGAAAAAGGTTCTCAAAAGGATTCAAACTGAAAAGAGTTCTCAAGTCAGTACGATTCGTAGTGATTATGGATCTGAATTTGAGAATAGCGGTTTTGAGAAGTTCTGTAGTAACTAGGGAATATTACGTGAATTCTCAGCGCCCAAAACTCCACAACAAAATGGTATAGTTGAAAGGAAAAATAGAGTGCTTCAAGAAATGGCTAATGTCATGTTGAATAGCATGAAGCTCTCTAAGAATTTTTGGGCTGAAGCAGTTAATACAGCTTGTTATATCATTAACCGAGTTTACACTAGTAAAAGTAATAATAAAACGGCATATGAAATGTGGTTCGACAAAAAGCCTACTGTCAAATACTTTCGAGTTTTTGGCAGCAAGTGCTATATTTTATGAGATCATGAAAATCAGGGAAAGTTTGATACAAAGAGTGATGAAGGGATATTCTTTAAACAGTCGAGCTTATAGGGTTCTGAACAAAAGGACCAGTGTGATTCAAGAGTCCATTAATGTGGTCATCGATGATCGCATAAACACACCAGTCTCAAGTCCAGATAATGATGAAGTCTTGTAATTGATAAACATGATACTTCATCTAATCAGCCTAATTCTGAATTGAGGATTGTTAAAAATCATTCAACCACACGGATTCTTGGTAACCCTCTCACTGGTGTTCGTACCCGTAAACAACTTAAGGATATATGTAATTATGTATGTTTTACGTCCCAGATAGAACCATCTAACGTAAAAGAAGCTCTTGCTGATAAAAACTGGATAATTGCTATGTAAGAAGAACTTAATCAATTTGTTCGAAATGATGTCTGGTATCTTGTTCCTAGACCTAAAGATAAATATATTATTGGAACAAAGTGAATTTTTAAAATAAGTCTAACGAGCTTGGGAATATCATTCGAAACAAGGCAAGATTAATTGTTAAAGGATATACTCAAATTGAAGGTATCAATTATGATGAAACCTTTGCCCCAGTTGCTCGTCTTGAATCAATCAGACTTTTTATATCCATTGCATGCTTTAGAAAGTTTAAAATTTTTCAAATGGATGTAAAGAGTGCTTTTTTAAATGGCGATTTACATGAAGAAGTATATGTTGAACAACCTACAGGGTTTGAAGATCCTATGTTTACTGATCATGTATACCGTCTCAAAAAAGCTCTCTGTAGTCTAAAATAAGTTCCCAGAGCATGGTATGAGAAATTGACCAAGTTTTTACTCAGTCATAACTTTCAAATGAAAGTGTTGATAAAACATTGTTTGTTAAGAAACATAACGACGATATCTTAATGGTTCAAATCTACGTTGATGATATTATTTATGGATCTACCTATACTGACATGACTATTGAGTTTGCAGATTTGATGAAATCCCAGTTTGAAATGAGCATGGTTGGGGAATTGAATTATTTCCTTGGGTTACAAGTAAAAAAACGACCTGATGGAATATTCATCTCTCAATCTAAATATGCTATGAATTTGATTAAGAGATTTGAATTTGAGAATGGTAGGAATTTTGATACTCCTATGAGTACAACCTTGAAACTCTCAAAAGATTCTGTAGGTAAAAATGTGGATCCAAAATTATATCAGAATATGATCGGTAGTTTACTTTACTTAACTGCTAGTAGACCTGATATTGCTTTAAGTGTTGGTATTTGCGCTAGATATCAATCTGATCCTGAAGAATCACATTTAATTGCTGTTAAACTAATTATGCGATATGTTGCAAGTACTGTTAATCTTGGTCTCTGGTATCCTCATGAGACTAGTGTTCAATTAGCTGGGTACTCGGATGCTGACTGGGCTGGTAATCTTGATGATAGAAAATCTACCAGTGGTAGTTGCTTTTATATTGGAAACTGTTTAGTTTCTTGGCTTAGCAAGAAACAAAGTTCTATATCACTTTCAACTGCTGAAGCTGAATATATCGCAGCTGGTAATGCATGTACTCAGCTAGTTTGGATGAATTGTATGCTAAGTGATTATGGAATTAAACAAGATTCTATGTTATTATATTGTGATAATACCAGTGCCATAAATATTTCGAAAAATCCAATTCAGCATTCTCGTACTAAGCACATTGACATTAGATTTTATTATATTCGTGAATTAGTAGAAGAAAAAGTTATATCTGTGGAATATATCCCTACCGAGAATCAACGTGTTGACATTTTCACTAAACCGCTCGACAAAAGCAGGTTTAACAAAATGAAATTTGATCTGGGCATGTGCATTCTAAAAGGATTATTTATGCCTATTTGTATCATAGTGTATATATTTGCTAGATTAAAATTCAATTTTTTTTGTAACATATGCATGAAATCAATTTTTGGTAATGTTCGACCAGTCGAGGATTTCTTCGACCTGTCATGGCTCGACCGGTCGAAGCCTATCCACGACCAGTCGTAAATCGCGGTGATTGACTTAAATTGGGGAAAATTTCATTTCTTCCTTATTTCATCTTTCTTCTTCGACTAGCCGACGCCCGACCAGTCGAACCCACCTTCCAAATCCTTCGAGGTTAGTGTTCTATTTTCTTATTTCTTGTGGATTTGTGTCAAGTTTGCTTCTATTTCTTTATTGAAGTTGTCTATTTTTAGTTTTGTTGAGATTTGGGGTTTTTCTACTCCCAAAACCTAATTTGAGAAAACCCACTTCTCAATCCTCTGTAACTATTTGTTTTCTTGAAATCCTTGTTGCAAATGGTATCTAGAGGTAAAAAGACAACTTCTCGTGGTCCGTCTTCATCCAGATCTACTCCTCTTACTAAGCGACATCTTCGGGCCCCCGATGATGATCCATCTTATGTTCGGGACATCAGATTGCGTAATGTTATTGTTGAACATCCAGTTTTTGTTAATCATGTTGCTCCATTTGATATCCTCCCTATTCTTGAGACTGTAGGATGAGATAACTTATTGCATTGGGGTGGGCCAGCATACTGGTCCATTGCCCAGTCCATGTTCACATGCATAAGTAATTTTTCACTGAAAAATTTAACTTTTAATATTGCCACAAGAGAAGGATTTTTTGGTGTTGATCGTCATTTGATTTCAGATCTTATGGAAATTCCTGTGAATGATGAGGGCATTCCTATCCATACCTTATCTGTCAAACCATCAGTAACTGAAAAACGCATGCTTACTAGAGACTTATGCAATTTGGACGTTCAATATACGCATAAAGGGAATGTGCTTCTCTCAAAGTTTTTGTTACCCAAATATAGAATTCTTCACAAGATTTTTGTGTCTAACTTGTATCCTCGATCTGTCAATAAATCCGAATTGACGTCCTTCATGGTTCGTGTTCTTCATGCTGTTGCCAGAGGTGTTTATATTTGTTTACCATCCTTGATTTGTCACCACATTATTTAATTTCGACTCCATCCAGGTCACAGTGACATCCCTTTTGCTTATTTGATGACTATGTTGGCTAAGCATATGTTAGTCGACATGCCTGTTGAAGAAGCCCCTATCCATCATCTGATATTTAACAATACTAATCTTAATAAGATGAAGCTGGATTTGCTTCCTGGTCAAGGTGATGGTAATGCTGGTGCCGATGCTGGACATGACGAAGAAGCTGATGATCTTTCTCCTGATGATATTAACATGGATGATATTTTTGAAGAACTTGATTCTGATTCCGTAATTGATTCTGATTATGCACCATCTGACTTCGATGCACGTTTGCGTGGATTGGAAGAGAAAGTTGAAAATATGAATATTAAAATAGATAACAAGAATGTTGCCCATGATTTATAGTTCAAGTATATGCGCAAATATCTTAGCTGCTTGAACAAGGGCATGCACCAACTTGATCCTTCCATCCTTGCTCCTTCATCTGACTCAGATTAGTTATTTTTATTTTACTGGACTGTAATAATTTTATATCTCTACTCTCTTTCTGTTTGCGAGTTTGTTGCTATTGTTCACATATCTCTGTGTATGAATTCTATGTCTTGCGTCATTTTTTATATCTAGCCTCTCTTTTTAAACTCCTCTACTATTTATTCATTGCTTCCTTTGTCCACTTGTGACAAAAAAGGGGGAGAATGGTGGATGTTTAATAGATGTATTGAGTCAGGGGGAGTATGTGTGTTGAGATGGAATATATGTTGAATTGATTTGCATGAACATGTGTAAGACCCGCATCTTAGACCGTACCGTTTCGTAGGTTTCCGCGGTCTTTCCGGTCGAATTTCAGCAACCTTCAACCCTTAACCGGCGTTGCGTGCGACCCTGATTCACACACCATCAACCCGAGTCGACTCAACCTGAGACTTGTACCATTGCGACCGCACCGTCGCCGCGTTCCGATGCCGCGACTCACGCGCCGAGGCGATACCCTGGCCAGGAGATGTGGGCTAGTGTTCGGTGCGAGGAAAACACCGCGCGTTGCAAAATCCAAGAGAATCTCTACGATATGTCACATCAATCCATCAGTCCATCAACCCATCAATCTCAAGGGTCAAGTACACATCACTCACACTCTTCCCCAAGCAACCCCAAAGTCAAAAAGTTCTTACACCACCATACCTTTCTTACACCAAAAGCCACAAAAGTCAAGAAAAGTGGCTCTTACACCCCATCACACCACATCCATCACACCACATCCATCACTCCTCTCCCTTTACAACACTCTCTCTCTCTTCATTTGCAAATTCATCCCCAAGAGAGAAAAACCCCATACGTATGAGCTATCTCCCCATTCCTTTCCAAGCCACAAATGTGTCCCACCTTTCCACCCCAAGATCCTCCATCCTAGCCATCCATTCCTCATCTCTTTCTTTGAAATTGAAGCCAAGGAGCTAAGGAACCCATTGGAGCAAGAAGAAGCCGGTGGGTGATCGTTGATTTCATTTCTTTTTATTCTTTTGTTGATCAAGGGTCCATATATGTGGGACCCACCTTGATGTACTATTGAATGAGGGGCCCATAGTGGCGGGGTCCCTCCATACTCACCGATCTCTCTATGTCTCACTCTCTATCTCTCTCTATTTCATTTTTTTTTCTTTTTCTTTTTTTCCTTTTTCCTTTAGATCATGTGATGTGTTTGTGTGGCCCACCAAGTTGGACCCCACCATGAAATGTGTATTTTATCCAAGTCATCCATGGGTGGGGCCCACCTTGAATGTTTGTACCAACACCCTCCATCATGTGTGGCCCACCTCAATGCATGTACAACAGAACCGTCCAGCGTCCAGGGACGCTGGACGTGGGTGGACGCTGGACGCGGTTGAGAAAGACACAAATATCAGCTTATTCCTAAGCTTTTGGGTGGGTCCCGTGCATGGACCCCACCTTGTTGTATGTGTTCAATCCACGCTGTCCATCCTCTCCACAAGAAGGTTTTAGGCGTTGAGCCGAAAGATGAGGTCGATCCTATACTCAGGTGGGCCGTACCGTAGGAAACGGTATCCTCTACCGTTTAAAACTTCTAGGACCCACCATGCCTTAACCACTCATCAAAAAAATTCGATCTTTGGACTCATTTGATGTATTCCGGACCCAAGAATGTAATGGGCGGAACAGATTCTCCAGCAGCGGGCCCCACATGGGGATTTCTGCAAGAAAACAAGAAAAAAATAAAGAAAGGAAAGAAGAAGAGGAGAGGCAGTAGCCTCTGCCGTGTAAGGGAGGGCGCAGGCAGCACCTGCGTTGGCGTTGGGCGGACGGACTGGGTCACCCACGGCTCCTGCCGTGGGCCCCACCATGATGTCTTTATTTTATCCACTCCGTCCATTAGGTGGACCACCCCTTGAGGTGGGTCCCCTCCAATTTTCAGGTGCATCCAAGACTCAAGTGGCCCACACCAAAGGAAACAGTATAAATTGAAGGTCTACCATTGAGACCATTTTATTTTTTTTACCACAGAAGTTTTGGATCAAGCTGAAACTTGGGTTTTCCCTTCAACCCAACCCGTGTGACCTTACCAACGGTCCGGATGGCATATAAACGACATGGTGGGCCCCACTTGGAGCCCACAGTGATGTATGTGTCTATCCCACCGTCCAGGCGGGCGGTGGGGGGCCTACTGTGATGTTTGTGTTTTACCCACCGTCAAGGCAGACGGTGGGGCCCCTGTGTGTGTGTGCGTGCGTGCGTGTGTGTGGGTGTGTATGTGTGTGGTGTGTGTGTGCAGGCATGTGCATGTGTATATATATATATTATATATATATATATGTATGTATATACATATTTAATGGTGGGCCTTCTTGTGGGCCCACCCGTGATGCATGTGTTGCCTCCAAAGCCATGCACCATTTGACCAGCCTGGCTTAAGGCTTGAGGCTAACAATGAGCCAAACCCATAGTCCAAGTGGGCTCCACCTTACAATGTTTCGAGGCCCACTTTGAGATATAAGGCCGATGGGTTAAGGCCCATTGAATTGTATTAGGACCTATGGGTTGAGGCCCATTTGTTACACATTTAGGGCCCAATGGGTGTGGCCCATTTGATACACATAAGGCCCATGGGAATAGGCCCATTTGATATATGTCAGGCCCATGGGATTGGACTCATTTGATGTATTCTAAGGCCCATATTAGGAGGCCCATTCGATGTAACTAAGGCCCATTGGTGCGACCCATTGATGTGGCCCACTTGATGAATATCAGGCCCATATGACAGGGCCCATTTGATGTATTTAATGCCCAATGGGATGTACCTAAGATCCATTGCAATGCGTGACCCCAACCTGGTTCATGTAATGGTATTCACTACGGGCTACGCCTTGGGAGCAATGTTGGTTTGACGTCCACATTGCAAGTATAATGTTGGTTAAATGTCCGCATTACGACTCTCCCTAGGGCCCATTGATAGGCCGTACTGTTGCGTGTAGGCCGTCTAGGCCCATCTGCGTTGTAAGCACAGTTCATTACCTTATTACATGTTTAGTATAGTTCCATGACTCATGATCATACGCATCATATGTGTGCTTGATATGAGAGGTGACTGATCATAGCATATGCCTTCGGGCAGATTGATTAGGGGCTCCCGGTTAGGCGGTGTTGCCCTACATGAGCGCACGAGACGCGTAAGATTGTTGCATGATTGGATAGTGTGATTAATGCATTCGCATTGTGTGATGTAGTTACTGTACGCCCTAGCGACATCAGGGCCATAGCCTCCACAGGCGTATCGTGGTTGGCAGGATTGGATACCGGAAGTCTTGTTCTACATGGGATGCTATAGATATCCCTGGGTGAAAGTCCCTAAACCCTTATGGTACCAAGAAGTTGCTCCAACGTCTAGACCGAGTGCGTGCATGAGCGCCGATTGCCGATTACCAGACGGCTGCGCTTTCCACTGTGTCGTGGTCGGTTGGAAGGGGGTGCGGCCTTACCCGCCCGAGTGTAGGGGGCAATGCTAGGCTGAGTTTGACCAGCTCGAGGAATGGGTCCGCTATCGACGAGCCGCGCCTGATATTGGCAGGCGGATAGTGAGGTCTCTTCCACTTACCTTATTGCGCGCGATGGGGCGGCAATCTGGTTTAGAGTGTACTAGACCCCGGTGATATCCCAGATTTGAGCTGTATTGATATGTGGATATAGATGAGGATTTGTATGCTTGAGTTGCATCTCGCATTGCATGGCCTTGGTATGGCCAATATCATTCATGCCTCGCATTGCATAGCCTGGGTACGGCTAGTAGTATTCATGGATTCACCAGCATGTTCCGCATTACTCTGATACTGCATACTGCATTACTACCTTGCGCACATACTTTCACCACCCTCTAAGCTTTCTATAAGCTTATGCACGACCATTGCGTGCAAGTGACGCGAGGACGCAGCAGCGCTGAGGCAGGAGCGCAGAGCAGATCTTTTGGAGCTTTTTGTCCATTCTCATTGTATTTCCCTTCATGTTCATTGTACTTGTAAATTTTTGATCATAGTAGAAATGTGATGGAGTTTTTGGTTGTTGTTTGTGGTTATATGCCTTTGGTTATGCTTATTACGATTCAAACTGATTTTAGAAATCCTCCTCGTAGCATCCCAGGATCGGAACCTGGTGAATGGGCGCCGGGAGCCGAGAATGGGGTTCTACGGAGGCTGTCGGCGCCGGATTCGACGATCGGGAATTTTGTGAGCCCGGTCCCCGAGTTTGGGGCGTGACAACATGCTACTAGCTACTATTAATGAATATGTGCCGGTGCGCCGGTTGATATTAACTGGTGCATGATTCGTTAACCAGATATTCTGATATTCTGTTTTATGAAATATATCTTATAAGTGTGTTTTGTCACTAATTTGACAAAGAGGGAGATTGTAAGTGCTATAGTTGATAGCTTCACTATATTGTCAAATTTGTGGTGCTAAAGACACTGTATATATCTTGTTATGAAGCTTGCATATGTGAAGAACAAAGCTCTATAAATGGTATGTTAAGTCAAGACAAAAGTCTCACAAGATTAGCTTCGATAGACAAGTAATGTTCACAAGTCGAGACTCGAGAATGTGAAAATGTTCGACTTAGTTCAAGACAAGTATAATTCAAGATCTCAAGATGCTTTCAAGTTCAAGCTACATCAAGATCTTAAGTTTCATTATGCTCAAGGTCACTCATCTTTAAGTTTCAATGTCCTTACTTCACTATTGAGGTATGACTGACCTTAGGTTGACCTTTAGAGTAGGCCATTTTGGATACATAAGTCATATATTTTATATAAGTAAGTTTGGTCTGTTCTAAGACTAGTCCTGGACGTTGTTCGACTAGTCCTAGCTCGATTTGCTTCGACCTATCTTAGAATTTCCTGGACCAGTCGTAAGTTTGTTGCAAAATTTGAAAATTCTGTTAAGCTTCGACTAGTCCTAGGGTCTCTTCGACTAGTCGTATGAATAGTGTCGACTGATCCTTCGACCAGTCGTAGACCTACGACTCAAACTCCAGTGATGAAGTAAAAAAACTCCAGTGACTAGTCGTGAGCAACCTTCGACCAGTCGAAGGTGTCCTTCGACCAGTCGTGAAACTGCCTTATCCTATCGCGCTCGAATTTTCAAATATCAGTTGGTCCTACGACTAGTCGTAGCGACTTAAGACCAGTCGAAGATGTGATTTGCTCTTCTATAAATAGAGCACGAATCTTAGAATAAAATAAGAAATTCAAGCTAATTTAATTCGGCCTTCTGAGAGATTCGTCTGTGCTCCATTTAAAGCTAAGTGTGCATATTTAATATTTTCTTTCTTTAGCTTTTTAAATTGATTTTGTTTCTTGTATTCCAATCTGATCTGAAAAGAGGAAGTGTTGTTTTCCTTTTTCTGGAATCAAAATCAATTAAAGCTAGCCCATGTGTTTTAATTTAAAATCTATTAGAACTTAGAACCATTATATAGTGAGTATTGGACATTGAACTTTGACATTCAAATCTCCACTCCGACTTGGTTCTTTCGGGCTGCTTCAACAAAGAAGAAAAACAGGTATTTTACATTTTGTAATTTACTGTATTTGGTTTTATTTGAGGTTAAGCTAGAAAAATCTCAAAGTCATTGGTTATCTGAGGAGAGCCAGAAAACTCAGAAGTGAGGGTTTTTGAACTGTGTAAGCCCTTTAAAAGAAAAAGACAATTGTGAAGGTTTTGGGTGAACCTGTGAAAACCTATTTGATAGTGAACGCTAATATCCCCTGTGCGAGGATACTAGGAGTGGAGAAGCATTCTATGTGACTGTTGTTGAACAGTTGGTGTACACACAGGCGAACCACTATAACTCTTTGTGTTGTGTGGATGTGTGCTTCATTTTCCTATCTTTGATTATTCAGTTATGGAATGTATGTGGATGTGAATGTTGTAATCATTTTATTTCAAGCTCAGTGGGGAATGTTGTAATAGTTTAGATTTGTATTTTCGCAATTTATCTCTTGCTATTCCTTTATTTGTTTGAGCTTCAGTTTCTCTATTTGTTCTAGTAAGGTTGCCCTGCCATTTTTATGGTGCATGGTTATCCATAGAACAATCAATATTTGAGATTGCATTTTATTCCTCAGTATAGTTTGAATATATTTATTCATCTTTAGTTTGAGTTCTTGATACAAAGACCTTTCTAGAAATAAGGTTGTCCTACCATAAACTTTGGTTTTTGGTGTAAGGTTGTCCTTAGAACAACTTTTGTATCAACCTCTCAATACTTGTTTAGTGAGGTTGTTTTTCATTTCAGCATTGTGAATTGATTTACTTTATTTGGTTATCTCTTTATTAAAAATTTGTCGTTGTTCTATTCACCCCCCCTCTAGGACATATAGCTTGGCCTTTTCATGCAGTCCTCGGACGATATTGAATATCGAACTCTCTGAGTTTTATCGCCCATTTCGTCAGTCGTCCAGAGACGTCTGGCTTCTGGAGGACTTGCTTGAGAGGGGAGTCGGTCAGGACGATGATGGTGTTGTTCACACCCCAAGTATAGGGTTGTGATGTAGTAATAATCTCGGTAAGACCGAGGACGAATCCACAGGGACTGAACCTTGTACGTAATCTAAAAGTAAGCAGAACTAGAACTAGAATAAGATGAAATCTAAATTAGGTGAATATGAGGAAATAATGGTGAAATATTACGCTAAACTTGTAGAATTCAAAAGTGGGAAACTAGGGATTCAGAGAATCCACTTGTAGAGATCGGGGAGATCTACGCTTGATTCATGAACTCAACTAGACTTCGAGTCTCATCTTCATCCAGTTGAAAGATATATTACTAAAGTTGGAGCTTAACTTCCTTTGATCTAGTTTTCAAAGAGATGAAAGGTGCGAGAATTAGAGCCAATTCCATCACAAAACCATGCCCATGCGACAAAGTAAACAACAGAACTAAACCAATCCACAACCAATCAGAAGTTGTATGGATGTTAGGAAGGATTCCATCATCCAACCATGTCCAAGGGGCGATGGTGAACAATAGGGCTTCCTAATTTCATAATCAAAATAAGGGAAAAGAAATACTCAAAGCCATCGCAGATCTATTGTAATCTCAGTCATAACAAACCATTAAAAACTAAAAGCATTCCTATAATCAAACTAGAATCAAAATCTGTTCAGTCTAACATGAATCAGAGCTGTAGGATCATTCCCATCACGCCACAAGCTTCACCTCTTAGCCCTAGCTACGAGGTTTAGCCCAACATGATTAGACCAGATCTCAGAAAAATCATAATAAAAAGACTGTAAATAAAACAAATAAACAACTCTAAAACTACTCTCTCTCTCTCTCTCTCTCTCTCTCACTAACGTTCCTAGCAACTGATTGAATGCCCCACTCTCTCTATTCTCGTTCTTTTATAGGCAGGGAGGTTGGTCTACAGCTTGAGGCGGTGTGGAAGCTTTCTTAGCAAAGAACGGATCAGATCTGCTCCACTTTCCTTCCTTTCTTTCCAAAGAAATAACATCCCCTGAGACAATTTTTGACGGCCTACACGATGAACGGATCAGATCTGCCATTCGATCAACAGCCATGATTGTGCAACGACAATAAATCGTCGGTTTTTGACGTTAAAACAGGGTCTGCGTAACTGTAGACACTGAAAATATGCGTCCACGCTGATGTATGTATTTGGGATGGGTTTAGGCTGATTTGTTGTTGTTGGAGTCGCTACTAGCCGAAAAATCTTAGAATCCTGCGGTCGGATAGAACCACGGAACACGTTAAAGTTGGAGAAATTCGAAGACTCTCCCTCCTTAAATTGACTCTGGTCTGTGATCAGAGATTCCAGGTAAGGGACCTCGGTTACAAAGAGGGAAGGTGTTAGACAACCTCTCTGCCAGTACAAATGTACGGTCTCTACTTAGTGTGGTAAAATAATCTCAAGGGATAATGATGATGTTGGGGTCATGATGGGACTAGTCACACGTGGATTTCTGATGTAGTAAGATCCGAAATTTCGGCAGGCCACAGAGCATACATCTGAAAATATATCTAAAGGGAGGATGTGATTATGCTTATGTGAAAAGGCAAAGAAAAAGTGGACTAGGTCACTAGGAATTTCTGATGTGACAGGGTCCGATGTACGGCAAGTCACAGAGCATACGTTCACTAGAGATCTAGAGAAGCAAGGGGGTTGAGAAGGGAGTAGATGTCATGATGAATGCTTGTGGGATGATGGATCTTTGGCTTGATCTCGAGTAGGCTAATACATAAAGTAGACCATGACCAATTTGGGTTAGGCTTATGGGTTGGAAGGGTTGAGTTGAGGGCTAGGGAGTGGCTGAAAAAATTTGTATTTTGAGGGGCTTGGGAGCTCCTTCCCTTTCCCTCACTCTCTTTCTCTCCCACTCTCTCTCTTTCACTCCCTCTCTTGGTTATTGGTTCTTGTTGAAATGAGAAGAGGAGAGGGCTATTTATAGCCTTCTCCAAGGCATTACTGTAGTTTTTGGCTCTGGGAGGGGTAAATACTGATGTAGCAAATGAGGATTGGTGGAGAGGAGAGAGACGCCACATGGCGTGCTCCTATTAGCTAATGAGGCTAGTAAAATAGTAAATAGTAGAGTTAGGAAGGGTAAATGTGAGTGAAAGTTGACTTTTGGACGCTGGGACAGATGTCCACACGTGGGCCACGAGCGGCGGCAGTCGAAATGCCGCAGGCGGTAGTCAGACTACCGCCCGGTCCTGGTTCGGGCCGTATTCTCACGTGTGGGCTTCGTGTGGTTCTCTGGTTCGTTTGGTGGTCTCCGTTTTGGGTTTCTGGGACTCAAAGTGGCGAATTGAGGTATGGATAGAGGGTTTTGGACAAGGTATAGGGTATAGGCGATGCTGTGCGTATACCGAATGGCTCAGATCACGGTTTTGGGTTGCGGATTGGGAGTTTTGGGGATTTTTGGGTCAGGGTTTGGTTTAGGCTGGGATTAGGGTTTGGTTCAAGTTATGATCATGGATACTGGGTAGTCGTAGCCTTCTCAAGATATTAGCCTGGGTGGGGTGTCTACAGTAACAGGACTTACGCTGTTCTGATGGTGGGGCCCACTTCACTTTTGTTTTGAGAAATCCACGCCCTCCAATAAATTCTACTCGAAATTTCAGTTGGGAAAGGGTATTTTTGGCCATCCTTTGATGCGGCCCACAAATCTGTAAAGCCAGTGTTTGTCTTCTGTTTGGACGATCGAAAACTAATCTCCGATGTCTTGTGAATTTTTGCCACCTAGGCCTGAGTGATAGGGGCCATGTGAATCTCATGGACGGTCCGGATCAGATTGTTGATGTACGGTGGTGGCCCACTGACGTTCAACCGCAACTATCTGTTCAAGCCTTCGCAGCAGAGGAAACGGGTTTGGGAAGAAACGTCGGTCAGCGCATGTTGACTGACTTTTGTGATGCTCAGTGCACACTCCATGTGCACGCTCGCGCTGGTATAGGCCCCATGGTGATGTTGTGATAAATCCACACCGTCCATCTACTTTGCCACCTCATTTTAAGAGTTGAGACCAATCTTGAAGCATATCCATACATCAAGTGGGTCCCAGTTTGATAATTCATGGGCTGATCTGACCGTTGGGCCACTTCCACAGGGATCCAAGGGCTGAAATTCGACGTGTACGGTTAATTTATGCTCCTTAGGTCGGATATAAAGTTTCGAGCCAAATAGATGGTGAGAACCCTCTGATCTTGCATTCTGGACGAATTTCAGGCCTCTTTAGCGTGACACACATGATTTTCTTGAATCTTGGCGGTGTAAAATCATCTATCTCAGTCCCCTGAAGTCCGTTCCTTCCCTTGGTGATTTATGAGCATCAAATCTACGCTTTTAGTACATTTTTCAGTCCAGGCTCCTAAACACACCCTGCATCACAAACACGATTAAATTAGAGCGTTAAACAGTATCATGATCGCAAAATCGAGTAATAATTGGGGTCTAATATGCAGTATTTGACCCTCAATAGGTGTGTGCCTGGAAGTACGGGTGCAACCTCCGTGCTGAGAAGACAAAATTGAGCGCCAATTTCTCTATGCTCTGGTATCTAGTCTCGGCTGGTACCATTGCTTTGTTTACATAGTAAATGGGATACTACTTGCCACCTACTTCCCCAATGAGTGTAGAACTGACAGCCGAGGCGGAGACCGCCAGGTATAAGAATAGGGGCTTGCCCTCTTCCTGTTTCGCCAACAAGGGAGGCGAACTCAGGTATTGAAATGGCGGTAAAGACCGCACTAGTTGAAGAAGGAATATGCCAATATGTCCTAGAGGGGGGTGAATAGGACTTTTTAAAGTTTTTATGTTTTATTTAAAAATCCTGCTTCACTAATCCTGTAATCATGCAAATATCAAGATTACTCAAATGTAACTCTACTGGCTTCTAAGCCTGATAGAGGATCCAATCACAAACTATCTTAGAAGTAAGCAGTATGCAAGTTAGCTTATGATGGATATGACTGTGTAGGTGTATGTGGTGTAATCAAATATTTAGATGAAGAAGTATTAAAGCAAATCATACAATCATAAAAATAACAATCTCAAACACAGTCATTTTATAGTGCTTCGACGATAAGTCTACTCCACTCCCGGTAACCGTACTCATCCCTTGAGTGTACCGGATTTCACAGGTTTTATAGTGGTTCACCTCTAACCTAAGGTTTTAAATCAGGTTCACCTTCAACCTTTACAACCTATATTGAGGCTGACTGTTTATGCTCTCACGAGCAAGGGTCAACATAACGCACCCACTTTTAGGCACACTGGCCAAGGATCTTCCATAAGACTCTACTGGAGGTTTCACCTGGTTCACCTCAAACCCAAGGTTTTACACGGTTCACCTCAAACCCAGAGTTTTACTGGTTCACTCCTAACCAGGTGTTTATGCTCTCCACAGAGCAAGGGTCCACACAACGCACCCACCACGTACACTCCCGCCGGAGGCCTCCTTGAGGATTTCAAAGGGTGAGAACCACTTAAGACCCAATCCTAGACAGGAATGATCACAAGTGTCCTCTTGAACTCTGGATACTTACAAATAAGCTGATGAGTCCTGTTTAGCACAATGCCGAAGATCTCCTCCTCCTTGTTGATGAAGAGTCTTCTGCTCCCTTGATCTGCAACACAAGATAATATACTAATACTTAGCTTCGGGTTGGGTCAAGGTCAAGATGGAATCCTACTCTCAAAATATTTTCCTATTAGGAAGATAGAGAGATTCCAATCTTATGCATTCAAGGCATCCCAGCTTAATGATTTGCCATTAAGGTAGCAGCTGAAGGATCCTTGAATGCGGAAGTTCATTCCCTAATCCACTCTATTAATGTCAATGATGAGGGTGGATTGGAGGATGAACTCCCTTGAGAGAAAGGGCTTTGGATATAAGATGTAAGTTGAAACACATAAAAGCTCTCTCTTCTTTCTCTCACAGCAACAAAAGACAAGTCCTCTATACATAGGCAAAAAGTTCCAACGGATATAAAACGATCACATTTATGACAGGGTTCGATATCATCGAGCATGTTCGATATCATTGAGCATATACTCTCGATAGCATCGATGGTCTGCTCGATGACTCGGACTCAATGTCATACGCTTTTAAAACTCTTTGTCAATAGGTCGATGAATCGAAACTATTGTCGATGTCATCGGATTTCAAACTCTGATTCCATCGATGACAGGATCTATTCATCGACATTTGAAAAATGAGAGAGACTTGACTTTGAAATATTTCAGGTTGTCATGAATGATCGGGGAACCATCGAGATCATCGAAATTTGTATGTCGATGATATCGAGATCAGAGTCGAGGCATCGATAAATCTAGCGGATTTGTCTTTAAGTTTGTTGGACAGTTTATGACGTTGTTTGATTCAATCGACCTGGTGCCGATATCATCGATATTTGAATATCGATTCTATCGAAGGGCCCGCGGTCATAGTTTAAAAACATCTTGAAATATCTGCTGTAAGATATGCGCGTCCTCGATTGATATCATCGATGGACTTCCGATGTTATCGATATTTGATTTTAGATCATATCAGAAGAGCATCGATATATCGAAGGAATTTGAGATTTTCATTAAAAAATAGGGGTGCTAAAAATCTTACTGTCGATCTTATCGAGCCACCTTCGATGAGCTCGAGATTTGAATATCGATGATATCGATAGGTGTGTCGATACATCGATAAATCCGTCCAGATGAATATTTATTTGATGGACACTTTTGGTCCTCACATCGATAATATCGTTAAGGTATCGAGGACATCGACAGATCAGGTCGATCATATTGAGGGTGTTTCGATAAAATCGACAAGATGAGAAAAACTTAGAGATTTTCCTATTTTGAAAAAAAGTTTTCTCGCCTTAAAACCCTATAATTTCTAACTTGTTCTTAAGGGTTTTCTTCACCTGATGTTTTGGGTCATAGGATGTGAGGCTTTAGTTTTACCTGTGATGAGCTTGCACACATCCGGTTGAGGCAGACGCTTGAGTTGATCTTCCTATCAGGCTCTGTAGACACTCTGACTCAACATTCACGTAACTTGACAAACCAGGGCACTTTCAGGTATTGCTTGAGCTGTTGGAATGCTTGCTCGCATTCGGAGGTCCACTCGGCTTTCTTGTGACCTTTTGGTTGCTGAAAAAAAGGGAGACATTTGTCTGTTGCTCTAGAGACAAACCGACCGAGTGCTGCAACTCGGCCAGTCAGACACTGGATTTCCTTCGTTGTTAGAGGCAAGCTCATGTCGAGCAACGCTTTTATCTTCTCTAAATTTACCTCAATACCTCTCTCGCTGACTTGAAAGCTGAGGAACTTGTCGGAGCTGACTCCGAAGACATACTTGGCCGGGTTCAGCTTCATACGGTACTCCCAGAGGATAAAAAATGTCACTTCGAGGTTTGCGAGGTGGTCGGATGCTCTGACGCTCTTGACGAGCATATCATCAATGTAAACTTCCATCGTTTGACCGATCTATTTGAAAAATATCTGGTTCACTAACCTTTGGTATGTCACCCCAACATTCTTCAGGCCAAAAGGCTTGACTCGGTAACAGTAGAGCCCTTTGTCGGTGACAAAGATAGTCTTCTGTTTGTCTGAGGGATGCATCGGGATTTGATTGTACTCGGAATAAGCATCCAAGAAGGAGAGTCGTTCATGCCCAGCCGTGCTGTCCACTAGCTGATCGATCCGAGGTAAGGGAAACTATCCTTAGGACAGGCCTTGTTCAGGTCCGAGTAATCAATACATACCCACCTCTTCCCGCTTAATTTCTTCACAAGGACCACGTTGGCGATCCAGTCTGGGTAATATATTTCTTCGATGAAGCCGACGTTGAGGAGCTTGGAGACTTCATCGGCTATGATTGCGTACCTCTCGGCATCGAATGCTCTCCTCTTATGTTTCACTGGTTTGTGATCCGGATCCACATTCAGTCGGTGGACCATAACATCGGGAGAGATTCCTGGCATATCCTCGTGCGACCACGCGAAGACGTCCTTGTGCTGTTATAAGAAAGTTAGCATCTGAGATTTCTGCTCGGAATTTAGTGATGACCCGATCTAAACAGTTTTACTCGGGTCGACTTCCTCAAGTGGGACGTTCTCCAAGTCCTAAGGGGGGGTCTTCTGTGGTATCATGGGCGTCGATGGTGAGGGCCTGCTTCACTGATCCCTTTCTCACAACTATCACATAACATCTCTGAGCTTCACGCTGGTCCCCTCGGAGGTATCTGACCCCACCCTCGGCGGGGAACTTCATCATCAGATGGTATGTGGACATGATCGCTCTCATTGCATTAAGGGAAGGCCTGCCCAGAATGACGTTGTGCACTGATGGCACGTTGACAACAAGAAAGTTCACGAGAAGTGTGACTTGATGCTGTCCTTCTCCTACTGTCACAGGGAGGGCGATGGCTCCCTCAAAGATCACTCTATCTCTGGCAAAACCGTACAAAGGGGTTTTCATAGGTCGGAGGCGTGATCTTTCGATCCCCATCTTTTCTAATGCTTCAGAATAAATGACACCGGCCGAGCTTCCAGTGTCCACCAAAATGTGGTATACCTTGTGGTTGGCTATGGCCACGAGGGCATCGTCGTGCGGGTGCTGGATTTCGTGCGCGACATCCTCTGTGAAAGTTAGACTGCAGGGGCTGACTCAGAGTTCTTTCTTTGGCCTTTCAGCTAAATGGATGTAGTGCTCGGGGTCTGAACTCCGAGTGTGGGTGTAAGACCCGTATCCTAGACCGTACCGTTCCGTAGGCTTCCGCGGTCTTCCCAGTTGAATTATGGCAACCTTCGACCTTTATCCAATATTTGCGCACGACCCTGAGTTACAAGCCGTCAACCCGATTCGACTTAACTCGAAATTTGTACCAGTGCGACCACGCCATCGCCGCGGTTCCGATGCCGCGTCTCGCGCGCCGAGGCGATACCCGGGCCAGGAGATGTAGGCCCGCGCTCAGTACGAGGAAACGCCGCACAAGAGAATCTCTACCAAATGTCAAATCAATCCCATCAATCAATCAAAGTACACATCAATCACACCTCATGTCAAGTACACATCAACTTTCACCTATCCCCAAGCAACCCTAAAGTCAACATTTCCATCCCATCTCTTATACACTCCATCACTCACCATCACTCTCATCCCATCACTCCACCTCACCACTCCTCTCTCTCTCTTACAACAATCTCTCTCCCTCATTTTCTCCAAGCAACCCACGTCCATGGCTTCCACGAGGGAGAAGCTAGTATGGCCCACTTCCTATCTTCCATCTCCACCGTCCTAAGTCGATTTCAACCGTTGAAGTTCATCCATTGGATCTCTAGCATGCATTGATGGAAGAAAAAGATAAGATCCTAAGGTGGGTGTTTTTCTCCCTCTCCCTCTCTCTCTCTCTAGCTTTTTTTTTAATTTTTATGGCCCACCTTGATGTATGTTTCACATCCGTGCCATCCACCAAGCAGGGCCACCGCCGTCCAGCAGCAGCACTTGCTGCTCGTCCTTGATCGGACCCTGGAGAAAGGGAAAACACCTTTATTAGCTTGATTGGTGGGCCACCACGTGGACCCACTTAATGTACGTGGTGTATCCAGTCCGTTCAGACGATGTGCTCTGGACGGTGGCAAAACTCGGATGCCCATCCTTACATCCCATCCCCAGCAGCAGTAGCTGCTGTATGGATGCTGGTAAAAAAAAAAAAAAATAAGAAAAAAAAAACAAAACAAGGAAGAAATATAATATTATAATATACTAATATTGATGGCATGGATGTGTGGACCCACCTGTATGGATGTGTTCTCACCGTTCATCTGTCTAAACGCGGCAGTAGACCCCACCTATGATGCACATACCCAAGATGTCCGTGCGTGGGACCCACCTAAAGTATGTGTTGTATCCCCTGTACAGCAACGCTGGACGGTGGTACACACCATTGATGCATGTGGTTTTATCCACCTCACCATCTGTCTTAAGGTCTGGGCCCATCATCCCACATGTGTGGGCAGGTGGGACCCACCTGGATTTAATGTGTTTATATTCACGCCGTCCAGCTGCATGGACGGTGGGACCTACTTCAAATGATCAGCACCGTCCACCATCTGGACGCTGGTGACCTGTATGATGTATATATTGTATCCACGTAGGACTTCACCCTTTTATATAATATATTATAATACTGTATTATATTATATTACATTTTATATATATGTATATATACACACACGTGTATGTGTATGTGTGGGAACCACCTCATCCTGATGTATACCTTTATCCACCGTCCATATGTCAGGATGGTGGGATCCCTTTGGTGTATGGGCCATACACACACCGTCCAAACATGGACCTCACCTTGATGTATGTATTACGTTCCAACCATTCATTTACATGAACCGCACACAGCTGATTAACTGCTGTTGTGGGTCAGCAAGGGCTGTGGAGCCCACGTGATGTATATGTTTCATCCTATGCCTTCGGTCCTGATTAGTGGGACCCACACACGATATATGTGTTTTATCCATGCTGTTTATCAGCACCGTTCATTGATGGACGGTGTCATGTGGGGCCACCGTGATGTACATGCATGTTTTATATCCACTCCGTCCAAATGTCCAGGGATGTGGGACCCACTCTGCTGTAGTGTTGCGCCCACCACCGTCCAGTCCATGGACTGGTGGGACCGACCTTGATGTATGTGCCTTATCTGCACCGTCCGACACCAGGATGGTGCTGATTTACATGGAAAATGTTTGGACAGTGCCGATCATCATTAGTAGGCCATGTGCCCCATGGAATGATAGAGTACAGTGATACACATGTTACACCTACAACTATTAAAATGATTTTTGGTATGGTCCAAGCCCATTTGAGGCCCATTGGTGAGGCATATCTAGGAGGCCCATATGATATATTTTTGGCCCATGCGTGGGGCCCACCTGTTTGTATTTCGACCCATGTGACAGGGCCCACTTGCCTGGTATATGAGGCCCATGTGTAGGGCGCGCATGTTGTGTGTTTGAGGCCCATGTGCAGGGCCTACCTATCGTGTATATGAGACCCATTAATGCGATCCAGTTAATGTAAATTGAGGACCATGAGTCGTGGCCCATGGTGATGTATATTAGGCCAGTGCATTCGGCCCCTTGTGATATATATTAGGCCCTTGTATGAGGTCGTGGGCCCACTGTATGTTCGGCCCTATGTGGGCCACTCCTTGGGAGCAATGTTGGTTAGATGTCCACATTGATGGGCAATGATGGTTAGATGTCCTCATTATGACCTTTCCTTAGACCTTGTCAGGTCCATTCCTATTGATTTCGATTGTCATGACCTATTGCCGATTTCGATTAACGTGACCAATTTACCGATTTCGACTATCGATCGGTGCGATTGTCGTGACCGATTTGCTGATTCTGATTACCTTTACCGATTACCGATTTCGATTAACGTGACTGATTTACCGATTCCGACTATCGATCGGTGCGATTGTCGTGACTGATTTGCTAATTCTGAGTACCTTGACCGATTATCGATTCCGATTGACGTGACCGATTTACCTATTCTGATTATCGATCGATTCTGATTGCCTTGACTGATTGCCGATTCGATTGACGTGACTGATTTACCGATTCCGACTATCGATCAGTGCGATTGTCGTGACTGATTTGCTGATTCTGATTACCTTTACCGATTAGCGATTTCGATTAACGTGACCGATTTACCGATTTCGACTGTCGATCGGTGCGATTGTCGTGACCGAGTTGCTAATTCTGATTACCTTGACCGATTGCCGATTCCGATTGACGTGACTGATTTGCCGATGCTGATTATCGATCGATTCTGATTGCCTTGACCGATTGCCGATTCCGATTGACGTGACCGATTTGCCGATTCCGATTATCGACCAATTTCGAGTATCAAGGCCAATTCCGATGATTTCGATTTGTCGAGGCCGATTTATATGCCAATTCTAACTGTTGAGGCTAAGTATTGAGGCCGATTCTGATCTATCGAAGACCGAGTATCAAGGTCGATTCCGATTGTTGAAGCCAAGTATCGAGGCTGATTTCGATTGTCGAGGCCGTGTATCGAGGCCAATTCCGAGTGTCAATTCGATTGTTGAGGCCGAGGCCGATTGTCGAGACCCGTAGTTGCGGCCCACTGTGATGTATTCGTGGCCTATGGGTAAGGCCCATTGTGGTATGCATTAGGCCCATGATGCATGGCCCATTTGATGTATTCGAGACCCATGTGTAGGGTCCACATGTCATGTAGTTAAAGCCCATGAGCAGGGCCCACCCGTTGTGTATATATGGCCCTTAAGTAAGGCTCATTCTGTTGTATATTAGGCCTTTGTGTGAGGCCGTGGGCCCATTATATGTTTGGCTTTGTGTGAGCCATTCCTTGGGGGCAATGTTGGTTAAATGTCCACATTGTCGAGGCCGATTGTTGATACCGATTATTGATACTGATTATGAGTATGTGACTGTATAGCATCATGATACATGCCCATACGTATCATCTGCATGCTTGTTATGAGATGTGGTTGACCATTGCATATTTCATTAGGCAGATTGTTATGAGACTTCCTGATAGGCAGTAGTTATCTCACATGAGCGCACGGTATGCGCATGATTGATGTGTGATTGGATTGTATGGCTCATGCATCTTGCATTGTGTGCCCTAGTGACATCAGGGCCGTAGCCTCCACAGGCATATGGTGGATGGCCAGACGGGACACCAGAAATCTGTTCTATATGGGGTGCTATAGATATCCCTGGGTGAAAGTCCCTAAACCCTCTTGGTTCCAGAGGTTGCTTTAACGTCTAGACCGAGTGGATGCATGAGCGCATGATGGCCATATACCGTTAGGCCGCGTCTCCCACTGTGTCGTGGTCGGTTGGAAGGGGATACGACCTTACCTGCCCGAGAGGAGGGGGCAATGCTAGGCTGAGTCTGACCAGCTCGAGGAATGGGTCCGCTATCGACGAGCCGAACCCGATATTGGCAGGCGGATAGTGAGGTCTCTTCCACTAACCTTGTTGTACGCGATGGGGCGGCAATCTGGTTTGGAGTGTAATAGACCCCAGTGATTTCCCAGAGAGGAACCGTACTGATATGTGGACTTATTGAGTAAGAGTTACATGCTCATTCATTCATTCATTCACTATCCACTCGGGCTGGTGGTGCGCAACTAATTGTTGTGTTCCTTCGTTATGGTAAGGATTCCGGTTGGGCTCGCGACTAACCTGAGATCAGGAGTTTACCACGTTGAGTCTGACTATCCAAATTTAGCTATGGGAGTGGTTTGGATAGAAGTCTCTTGTGGTGAACCCCGTAGCCTGCGATACTACGTACTATCATCCCGACTTCACACTCCAGCATGGTTATTCCATTCGCACCGCATGTTGCATTACATCTGCGGCATATTGCATCTTGGGTTACTATGTTTATACATATATATGGTCTAGATACGGTTGATGTTATTCATGGACTCATCGGGAACTGTATACTGCATCGCATCCTCGACATTTGATAATTGGCCCTTTATGACTCTTTATTTGCATAGTTGTTCTATATTGAGTATTCTGATATTGATTGATTCATGAACTTGTCCGTGTTTCCGCTTACTCTGTTATCGTATAATTTATGATCTTGCCAGTATTTCTGTTTACTCTAATAATTCCTGCTCTTGTCAGTATTTCTGCTTACTCTGGTCATTCATGATCTTGTTAGTGATTCTGTTTATTTCGATATTGTACTATTTATGGATTACCAGTATTTTCGGTACTGTATGATGATGGCATTGTATTAGACACTTGACACTTACCTTGTACATACACTTACACTACCCTCTAAGCTTTCTATAAGCTTATGCACGATAGATGCGTGCAGGTGATGTTAGGTTGCAGCAGTGTTGAGCTTGGAGCATGCAACGGTCTTCTGGAGCCTGATTTTCGATTTATGTATTTCCCTTCAATATTGTAATCAAATGATGATATTAGTGGATATGTGATGATGATGTTGCCTTTGTGATTTGGGTATACTTGTGGTTATGCTTATTACGAGTTAAATGTACAAAAAAAAAATCCTCCTTGTAGGATCCCAGGATCGGAATCTGGTGTATGGACGCTAGGAACCGAGAATGGGGTACTACGGAGGCTGTCGGCACCGGATTCAGCGATCGGGATTCCTGTGAATCCGATTTCCGGGTTTGGGGTGTGACAGTGGGCATTGCAAGCCCAGTTTGTATCGCCTCCACCGGATGAGCCGCCATAAATAGTGCAGATCTCGGCAGGTTCTTCCGCAGGCTTGCTTAGTCATTCTTCTTTCTCAGCGTCATTCTTCTTTCCGAGCAGTCTTCTCTTCCTTGGTGTATTGTCGCGGATGACCCTTACAAATGAGGGTCTCGATCTCGTCCTTGAGATCCACACAGTCGCTCGTATTGTGACCATGGTCACGATGAAATTGGCAGTACTTACGTTTATCTTGATTCTCTGAGTCGGTCTTCATGCAAACCGGCCAGTTCAGGAGTTTTTGGCCCCTGATGTTCAGTAGGATCTGCTTGGGAGATGTATTGAGGGGAGTATAGGAGCGGAATTTGCTATCAGGCTTCCTGCTGGGTCGGCGATCGCGAGTGGCGCGATTGTCTGGCCTCTTGCTGGATGATTGAGGCTCCTCGTTTCTCAGTCGCTTTTCCTTGGACAATTGCTCAGCAGCTTGTATGTTCCTGCGGGAGTTGGAGAATTCCTCAGCATTGGTGTATTTCTGAGCTCTACTAATGAGCTTATGCAAGGTGGTTGGCGGATTCTTCCTGATTGAGAAGGTGAACTTCCCCTCTCTGAGTTCGCTGAACATGGCCGAGGGTGCCATCTTGTCATCATAATCCTCCACTAACAACGCTTCCTCATTGAAGTGGGCAATGTAGTCCTTCAGTGGCTCCTTGTTCCCCTGCTTGAGGGTAAGAAGATGGGCAGTCAGCTTTCGACTCTTCTTACCAAAGATGAACTGGGCAAGGAATAATCTGCTGAGCTCTGCGAAAGAACCGACATATTTCGGTTTAAGTTGTCGATACCAGCTCCGATTAGATCCGGAGAGGGTTATCGAGAAGGCTCGACACATCATGGCATCCATGACCGAATGGATCTGCATCCACGAACGATATGATTCCACATGTTCAGAGGGGTCTCCGGATCTAGAGAATTGGATCATGGAAGGCATCCTGAACCTCGATGGCATCACCTCATTCATGATTTCTGAGGTGAAAGGAGGCTCGGTCTCTTCCATCATCGTCTGGACTGTAGTTGGGACAAATGCAGATTGCTGGTTCCTTTAAAATGCCTTAAATTGGTTTCGGAGTTCCTTAAATTGTACTTCCAAAGGATTTTGATTCTCATCTACTATTTCTTGGGAAACACTTGCCGCCTCGGATGCTCTGACCTGTCTACCTCTCTCCAGCTGATGGCGGAGGTCGGTGGAGGCCAGAGCCGAAGTGGCAGAAATGTAGGACTGTTCGGCGTCCTGAGTGGGTTATGGGATTCGGGTGGATCACTCCTAGGGCACGACATTGTGGGCAGGGTCAGGAGCTCGTGCGGACTGTGCTTGGGAGCCTCTGGCCTGGGAGCTGACTTGCTGCGGTCGTCCCTCGGGCGCTGGGGTGGCTTTCACCAAGTTCAGTGGTGGCTGCTGATTCTGCTGCGCTTTCATTCGGTTGATTTCGTCCTTCAACATCTGGACTTCGTTTTGCAATGCCTTATATTTCCCTCCTCAGCTCCGAGTCTGTTTGGACGACCCTATTGGAGCTGACTCAGTATGCAACACCGAAGAAGATTGGTATTGCCCGCCAGGTTCGGGCTTCACTGCTATCGCCTTTTTCTTTCCTCTCGCCATTTTCGATGAAATTCTCTAGCTTTTTGTTTGCGTTTCCCACATACGACGCCAAAAAATGTTGAGGTCAAAATCTGGACCACCCTCCACTCAATGCGGTGAACCTTCGACGGACCCTGGTCCTGCACAAAAGAGTGAGCAAAGGAGACCCTGGCCTAGCCGGGGGACCCTCCGATGCCTAAGTCAGGCTAGGGAATATGGGTCTAAGTTGTATGTAGAGAGAGGGTGCTAGATCTTGCGTACCTGTAGCAATGAGTTCCCCTGGTATTTATACCTGTGGGTCGGACGATCCACGTCTGTTATCTCGGCATGATTCACTCAATCAACGAGATATTATGATCGTGAAGATATTATCCGCAATCTTAGGATCATGCAGCATATCGTGTCTTAACGATGCGTATCCTTGGGCGAGATCGTCGATCACGTCTGCATCTATGTCGATCCCCAGATTCGACGTATGAAGTACCATCACTCGGGCTCGGCTTCACCCTCGGTATGCGGCACATCCATACCTGGACTTGGCCTCGGCCTTGGTGTATGGCATATCCATGCCCGGACTCGGCTTCGGACTCAGCCTCGGCACACGGAGTATTCGCATTCTAACTCGGCCTCGGATCATGCAGTCATGAGGCCGAGTTCTAGTGGTCGGAGTTTGCTGATTGAGGCTGAGTACGGAGATTAGGACTCGACTCAATCATTCTCCTTTAGATGAAGACGGGGGTTCGAGTCAGCCAATTGTAGTTCTGAGTCGTGACGGGCCCCATTATCCTTGTACAGATTCCCCGTAACAAGATTGATTTTCGCAATATGAAATATCATAGCTTCAAGCATGAAATATAATTACAAGGTGGCATTTGGACTTCCAATCGGAATCGGGTATAGAATAGCATCCAATCTGCTGCTAGGCCTAGAGTAGAGTACTGTATATCTACTATCCTTCCCTCTTCTTCTTCTTCTCTTCTTCTTCTTCTTCTTTTTTTTTTTTTTTTTTTTTTTTTTTTTTTTTTTTTTTCTGTTTTTTAAAGCCCACACACGTGTACAAGTCACCTAATGCCAACATCTCGTCATGCCTGCCACATAAAAAACGTGTATACATTACCATTGCATACATAGAATAGAGAAATGCTCACCCACAACCACTTGTACGGTCCAATTAATTGACGTAGGGTCACCATTGTATTTTTATTACTTTTCGTCTATGTATCTAGGTTGTCTCATCATGAAAATTAAATGCCTTAAAAGTCAAGTCAATCCGGCTATTGTGCAAACTGTCCCATCAATGAAACCCCAAAAATCAAGTTGATCCAACCACTGTGTAGTGTACACCATAGAAAACCATAACAATCACCCCCAAAAACTCCACATTTACATAAGATATCCTATTTTCATGATTGGATGGACCTGATTCTTAGGGAATCCCATTTTCATGATGGGTCAAGTTTGCGTATGTGAAGTAAACACCATTGTAGGATTCACCAATGAATTAATTGGACTTACAATTAGTCGTGTGTAAGCATTTCTCTATATAAAAAATTCCATTTATTTAAAGACATAAATCAGATAATCAACTCAATAATCCAATGAATTAAACATGCCTATGATCTATAATAGAAAAATAGGCCGCACATAATTCAACTATCTATAATGCCTCACTATAGATGATGGACGTGGAGATAATCTCACCCACCGGAGACCCCAAAACCATCGGAAGAGAGTTAGAAATAATGGCTTAAAAAGGCAGTTTTTAAATCATCTTCTTATGAACAATTATGATCTTTTGATAAGGGTTTGGGCACATGATCCATCTACGTACATACCCTTTAAATGAATTGAACATTAGAATTTTTTGAGACCTAGACCATCGAACATGACATAGGGAAGAGCTTGGAAAAGTGACGGGAAAGATCACCGTATTTCTCAAGTGATTAAAACGATGAATCCACAAGGTAGTTTTTTTTAAATCTATAAGAAAAAAAAAAAGAGAAATATAACTTGAATATTTTTTATTGATTAATGTTTGATATGTATTATTTTTCTATTACACCATTAATAAAGTAAAAATTAAACTCTAATTTGAAATTATTCAAAATCAAATATTCTAATATTAATAAAAATGATCCAAAATAGTAAAACCCTTCTAAAGCTTAATTTGCCAAAAATAAAAAGTCAAGATAAATGCCTTACTGGAGCAGTCTTAATTACAAGTAATTTCTAAAAATGATAGAAATCTAAAATTATAAAAATAAAGAAATATGACAAAAATCAGAATTACTAAAAATAGTAAAAAAAAAAATTCCACTAAAATTCCATTTTTGAAATGAAAGCGTGCGTTTTCTCAAGAAATGGACAAACATGACCTGCTTTGTTGATTTACCTCAGATGGCCTGTCACGTTAATGATTAATAGGCCATGTGACTCGTAACGATACCCAGATCAAAAGTTATGGTGAGTTACGATCCATACTTCAAACAACAATTTCTCCCTATCAGGGTTGAGTTTATTTGAATTGGACGCACAATTGGCCCCATTAACGTAGGACTTGGCCCAAATCTGATAGACTACTTGTGATTCCATTTGGCCTTCTTTCAATTCAGCCATGCTCAAAATGCATTTGTGCCACATCATACTTTAGAATATCTCCAATTAAGAGGGGAAGAGCCTAGTGAGGGTTTTTTTATTATTTTTTATTTTTTTAAAATTTTTTTTTAACACACTCACACACACCCCACACACTCACGCTAGTGAAATTTCACCACCTATGGATACTCGAACCCTTGACCGGGTGTTGAAACTCCTAAGAGTCTACCGCCCGAGCAAGAGTAAGGATCCAGCCTAGTGAGGTTGGGAATCACTTGTAGGTTTGCTCTTCTTGATAGTAGAGATTTCTTGTATTTTTCTTGTTTATCTTGCAATGGAGTTGCTATTCCTTTATAGACTCTAATCCACCGTCTTAGCGGTTAGATCTTCAATACTTTCAAAGATAAACATTCCTCGTGCTCTCGAAACGCCAATCACTTTGCAATCTTTAGTTTAAACAGATGAAAACTGACTTTACAAAATGAATAGCATTTTATATTTTTAATAGTAATAAAAGCTGTTTAGAACTTGATTAGCAAACCATTATGTGAATTACCCATGTCTCTATCACAAATGATCTGGATCAAGAGGGCCTCATGACCATTGATCTAACCATCATCATATCTTTGGATCAAGATCATCACATGGACGTGACTCTGGTGAATGAGGCTCCTGTGATCTTCAATAAGGTTTCTCCATATAGCTACTTTTAAAGCGAAGCGTCCATGACCTTAGACCCATTCAAATTTTTATGTGGTTCATTCAAATTTTTATGTGGTTCGAACTCGCACTTCATCACTCATGGAAAGTGGCCTTGATTAATTCTCCTTTAAAAATCAATAAACTCAAGAAATGTAGAGTCCACGTGGTCTATGTATGACATCCAACCAACCTAACATATGCACCTAAACATGAGATCACGTAAACAAAGAATTTGAATATTTTTGAGTGGTCTATATCATTTTTTATGGTGTGGCCCACACAATGATTTAATCCACTATATTTTTCATTTATCTGATCATCAAGGTGGTATTCATCTGTTGGACGCTTTGGATGTTTATCATACACGTGCCAATTGGGACTAACCTTTCTTAACTTCAACACAATCTAAGGAAAGAAAATAAACGAGTCATTTTGGTAATTTCAAACCTTCAAGAGCACCGTTCCTTAATTTCCAATCGTGGAGGCATTAATTAGTAAAATGTAAATTTGCTAGATTTTGCAATAAAAAACCCAATATTCTTTGTTTTCTTTATTTTCATTCAATATTTTAGGTAATGTTTGTTTTGGTCAACAACATGGCAATTTGATAATCATTACTTTGCACATGTAAAAACGGCTGCATTAACTGCAAGTCAGCCGGAATGAAGGGTGTTTGGCCATTATACTAATTTACTAGAAATTTTAGAGAATGAAAATTTTCAGTATTGAATTATTATACGAAATTCAGGAATCACCGTTTGGTGCACCATTTGCATATGGATGCACATCCGAAAGTATGTTGTGACTGTTTACATCTATTTTCGGCACACATGATGTGGACCAATAAGAAGTCACAAAAATGAGGTAGCATATCCATCACGTGATGTGGACTAACAAGAAGTCTCATGACGTGTTCAATGCTGATATAATCTTACTCGCATCCGAAAATACCTTTCGCCGCATTTTCTTCAATGATACACCTACTGTTATTTATGCGGTGCATAGAACCGTACACATGCCTTTAGGGGATCGAAATATCGATGATGATATGTGGCCTTCGTGTGGCACGTAAATGAGATAGCATACCCATCACATCTAAAAAAAAAACCTACCACTGCAAGGATCCTATCACAGATTTGGATATGATAAGCTTGGTAAGACCATCTTTCACATTCCTTCTAAAATGGGAGATCTTCCCAAAGAGATTAAGAACTCTCACAGTAATTACAAAGATTCTGAATATCCGAATATCGGTATGGTATCTGAACGGATGAGTATCAACGGATCAGACCCATATTGGAGCGAATCAGAATAAAAAGAATGGGAGATTAGGATCTGGTGGATTCTATAACGTCCTGGAAAATTTCATACTGAAACCTTAGTACATCCACGAGCAAAGCCGTCGGGGGACCATACTAGCCAAACTTAAATGACAAACCATGCTAGGATCGACAAATTTAGGATATTTAAGGTCAAACAATTGTTTCCACAAATCGTAAGCGGTAAACATAACGAACTTAACTAATCCCAGCGTTAACCGAGGCTTATGACTAATACCGGGGATTTACTTCTCTCGAAATTGCCCCAATTCACCGTATTAGATCTAGATCGTATGATGGTGGTCCACTAAACCTAAAAATATAGAATAGTGTCCATGTTATTGGGCTTGACGTCCATCGCGGACGTTGAGTCAGGATAGTGCATAGGATCACTCAACTTGGGCTACAAGCCAGGTGCATGCGATGTGCAAATGTCCTCGGTAATGACTTGAAATTTGAGTAAAGTGAGCACCCCTCATTCGACCGTGAAGTTGTGGCATTCGGGCCGTTGGGTGATAACCAAAATTCTGGCACTAGTCAAGATTATTACCCCGCCCAAATCCGTATAGTTAGGGACCCGATCGACACTCGGTCGCCGTCGATCTGAGTCAGGAGCCTCCCGGTTGATCGGCGCACCTGATCATTGGATGGTTGTCTGATGATAAATCCCTAGTGAGATACCTATCCTAGGGTGTAGATCGCCCCACATACCTTCGGTGGGACCCCATTAGTGTGAAATGACCTCCCCTAGGGTTAGTATGATGGACAAAGTATCATTGGGGCCATTTGGGTACGTACAAACTAGCACTATAAATACCTTACACCGGTCTCCTCTCTTTACACGAATTTGGTGCCCTAGTCTTGAAATTGAGAGAGAGAAAGAGAAGAAATAAGAGAAGAAAGGGGTGTGAGAGAAGGATCGATTAAGAGAGATCGTTCTTCCCTCTTTGGGTCGTTGTTCGTGCCGCAACCAGAACCCTCTTCGGATCCTCCTGGTATCGATAAGGTAAAATTCAACCATTGCTCCCAAACCCTGGAGCAATTATAGGTTTTTTCCCAAAATCCTTATAAGCTCCTTTGTATTGCATAGGTCTCGACAATTTCTCCCGAAACCCTAACCCTAAGAACGCCAAGCCGGGCGACTCGTCGTAAAGGTGCGAACCATTATCCCTAGGTTACTTTTTATCGACCCTTGAGGGTCTTAGTTAATGATCTCTTGTGGTGAATATTTTATCGATTGCTAGCATGTCCATATTTCGAGTTTGATTGCAACATGTGTCATTAGTTGTTTATTGATGCTCACATGTTTGACAAAATGCCTAAGTAGATGTGTGGTTGTATTAATGCTCACATGTTTGATAAAATGCCTAAGTAATTGAATGTGTTGTTCTATTGATGCTTACATGCTTGGCGGAATGCCTTGGTAGATGTGTAGTTCTATTGATGCTCACACGTTTGATAAAATGCCTAAGTAGATATGTGGTTCTATCAATGCTCACATGTTTGATAAAATGCCTAAGTAGGTGTGTTGTTCTATTGATGCTCACATGTTTGATGAAGTGCCTAAGTAGTTATATTGTTAAATCTATGCTATGACGACATGACAAATTGTTAGGCCGTAGTGATGTTTAGGTTGCTTATAACATTGGAAAAGTTGACTAACCGCCCGAACTAAAGGGTGGCCCAAGTTAGGTTGTCTACCCCAGATTTGTTCGATTGACCTCGGGTTGAACACATATGAACGACAGTAGTTGGACTACACGAGATGCTCGCACTCAATGCTGGTTGCACTGGAGTTCTCCAAATCAATCGAATTAGTTCAATAGTAACTGATCATGTGTGTTCACAATGTATGACAATGACAAATAAAATCTAGGATACCTCATTCCCATTGAATGAGTCTAATTATAATAATTAGCAGTATGATCCACCAGTCTCATGAGCCGAATATGGTGGTATGGGACACTGTGTCCTAGCTGTCAGCTTACATTGGGGTGACGAGCCTCCCTATAGTGACCAATGGGTAATCAAGAAGGCTATGAGCCCATTACATCAAACTAGAATGATGTCACGACCGCCCCACAATTGTGTTTGGGTGAAGACTCTTACATAAATTGTGTACGTCCTCCACATGTCGATGAGGTGCCTAACCCTGTGCGTTTGGGCTGTGTCATTTAGGTCCTTTGTGATTGGTCGAGCCAGTTGGTCAAGCCAGTGTTAGTCCCTCATTAGTTGGGGAGTTGTCGCTTGAGTGATGAGCCCAGAATGGATCAAGGGACACAGGTAAGGAGCCGCTTTGGCCGCCCTGAGCCTCATGATCAGGTTGAGACCACGATAAAATGAAGCTACCCTAGCTTCCCTAATATGCTGAATAAATGGAACTTAATAATTACTCGACTAACATATGCATTCATCGAATTGCATTATGTATGATTTTGCGATTTAGTGTTGGGTCGCTTGTGAGGAAGTGTTGACATATGCCAAATAGGTGTCGAAATCGCTTGTGAGGAAATGCTGTTTGGAAAGAGTATGCATCATGTCATACCTTCATATGCATATTTAACAAGAGTATTTAAAAATTGTTTGATTTCTTGATTATAATTACCTGCACTGATATAAGTTGATAATATGCTTAACTTAGAACTAATTGAATCACTGAGTTGATCACTCACTCCCACCTGGGATGGTGTTTTAAAACACCAACCAGACACTGTTATAGATGCAGGGGTCACCGATGTGGACGCATTAGAGGATGCGTACTTAGATTAGGAGGAGTTCTCATACTTCCAGTTGTTGGATGGGTGGTTGTACCAGACTTGTCGCGGCCGACACCTTTTGGGCATTGGGATGTCTTCACCATGACACATTTATTTATTTTTTGAGTTGTATATTGGGCCTCATCTGTGGACCGGTGCTCTGGATAAGCATACTTTGCATGCATAGTTAATTTATTCATTTTGTATGTGTTTATTCCAGAGTATGTTGTACTACTTGGCTTAGCTATATGATTATTCGGATATAATGCTAAACGTACTGAAGGGTCATTCTTCCTCAAAGCATAAGTGACACCTAGAATATCGGGGATCGAGTATGTGCTCGACTCCTGAAATTTGGGGTGTTACAGATCCGTTCCCACTAGTTTTACAACTAGAAGGACACGATGAGACAAATGGTGGAGATGACTTTTTTTGATCCCAAATCGAGATGCAGTAGTGTCATGAAGATCCTATAGGAGAGCATCTTCCTAAAAGTGGAGATATAAAAACCAACAGTTTCAGATTTATGGAGATCTCCCTATGGGAAGATAATAAGCCTTAGATGCAAAGGATCCTGAACCATTAAGGAAATCTAGCGAGGGTTTTACCGCCTCACCAACTTATAAAAGGAGAATGTGATAAAGTGCTCGAGGCCCACGACAAACACAGTCTATCTTATTTACATTTACCTTTATGTTTATCGTAGCATAATTTAGTCTTAACATAGATCACTACTGTCTAGTGCTATAACTACAATACCATAGGATTATATTAAATACCCATAACCTTATACTGCTGGATCCTAATCAACTAAGTTCTTACTTGTGTGATCAATCATTCTGGTCACATCCTGCTAACTATTCATCCGGATCGTTTGTATATATAGACAAATTAAGTATTTATCTTTTTATTTTCTCTATATTGTTTTTACTTTGTCAATTGCAATGAGCCACATTTACATATTAATAAAGTTGACATTGTTTTAGTATTTTTAGTATATATGTTCATTTTTGTTCTCTTGAGAAATACATTAGTTGCAAGTGCCGGTAAAAGAAAAATTCTTAACGTAAGGCAAAAATAATCCATCAAGAAACACTAAACTCTTACTATTTTGCAAATCGCCTAATTGTTATTTCAATCGGTGGTTAAGACTATAGTTGAATTTTCAAATTCTGTCTAACTCAGTCATCTCAGCTCAAGGTCACTAATATTCAATCAAACATTAAATCGAGTGCAACTCTAGCATGCTCACACTTTCTAATCACACATGCAAACCGAACACAGGCTCTTGATAACACGTGTGGTTTTGTGTTTGATTGAATTGTGCAAACAATGACCACATGTTGCTTCGGTCATTTCGTGGCAAAGGGAGATTGCACATTATTTCCTTGGAAAGGGCTTATTTACAATGGTAATAATTATAAATAAATTAGTTGGTCTGAAATTTCCAATATTTGTGGCCAAACATGTGGTGTTCTTAATAATTGCGAAAACTTCGGAAAATTCGCAGGATGTGGAGCAAAACAAACATGACGTTAGTGTGTTCGAGGGTATCAAGCAATTGTTCAAAAATAATGATATTTGAGTATGTATCAAATAACTCTTGTAGACATTTGTAGAAATACACATTATTCGGAATAAAAGGTTTTGACTTTTGTATTCGTGGTTTTAATACTATTGCCCAAGTCTGCAACAACTCATCCAGTCGACCCGAGTCAGCTCCAGTCAACTTGCAGTAATTGATACAGATAAGTCATATCGAACTGCTTTGGATGGAGAGAGGCGTTTACATGCAATGCTTACGGCACGTTGACAGCATACTGACGCGCATGGTGCGCATCCACGATGCAGAGAGAGCCACCTAGTGTATGTGCTAATGATGAGTCACATGCTTTAGTGTGCAGTGTCGATCGAGAAGAGAGAAAACGACATGCATGGACGCGGATTGGGTATTACCCCACCAGGACCTCCTCGAGATACTGTCGGGAGCTCTGTGGAGCTCACTGTAATGTATATGTTTAATCCATGCCGTCCATCCATTTTTACAGATCATTTTAGGGTATAACCTCAAGAAGGAGACAGACCTAAAGCTCAAGTTGACCACATCACAGGAAGTAATGGGGATTGAAAGTCTATTGTTGAAAATTTACTGAGGGACATATAAGTTTTGTATCGAGCTAATATTTATGTTTTCCCTTCGCACGTATCTATGTGACCTTATGAACAGGTTGGATGAAAAATAAATATCACAATGGGCCGTAAAAAGTTTTCAATAGTAAGATTTCAATCTCCACAGTTTCCTATGGCGTAATCTATGCTCATGTCCTGAAATGATATATCAAAATAAATGAACATCACGTATAAAACATATATATCACATTGCCCCCCAAAGAGCCCCTGAAAGGACAGCCCGTCTCTGGGTGGGAAAATACCCAATCCGCGACCCACATACATGAGCAAAAGGATGCTTTGGCTGGTGAACCCAACACCACCCAGCAAGCTGGTGCTCTGTGGGCCCATCATGATGTATGTGTTTTCTTCACTCTATCTATTTTGCCCGCTCAATTTAGGCCATGAGCCAAAAATGAGGCTAATTCAAAGCTTAAGTGAACCACGCGACCACGGAAAAAAGTAAGGACTGAATACTTACTGTTGAAAACTTCTTAGGGCTAGCTACGGAAGTTTTGGATCAAGCTGATATTGATATTTTCCCTTCATGCAGGTATGTGTGACCTTATGAGTAGACTGAATGACAAATAAGCATCACTGTAGCCCTAGGAAGGTTTCAACTATAGACACCCCTATTTATACTGTTTTCTATGGTGTGGTCCACTTTGAGCTTTGGAAATGCTTCAATTTTGGGATCATGCCCTAAAATGAGCCGGAAAAATGGATTGGCATCATGGACAAAACACATACATCATCATGGCCCCACAGAACTTTGACACCAGCTAGATGGTGTTGGTGTCGGGTCACCAGCTACAGAGATTCCGAGGAAAAGTCACCAGCAACCACTTTTCGATGCTTGGAAAAGCTCTTCGGCTCCACCATGATATGTGTTTTATCCATGCTGTCTATCCATTTTTCAGCTCAATTAAGGATACGAGCCAAAAAAAAATAAAATGATACACATCCGAATCTCAAGTGGACCACACCATAACAAACTGTGGTGATTGAATATCTACCAATGAAAACTTCTACCAATGAAAACTTCCTAAGGCCCACTGCAATGTTTATTTGCCATCCAACCTATTGATAGGTCACACAGACCTGAATGAAAGGAAAATGAAAATTAATCCAAAACTTTTACATTCTCCAAAGAAGTTTTTAACGGTGGGTGTTCAATCACCACGGTTTCCTATGGTGTGGTCCACCTGAGATTTGAATCTGGTTCGTTTTTGAGCTAACGGCCTAAAATGAGATGGCAAAAATGGATCGATAGCATGAATAAAACAGTTACATTACGGTGGGTCTGCAGAGCATTTCCAGCCTCACAGTACAAATTCAGCAATGAGTTTTCTTTCAAGCTCCAAGGAATCATTCCTTCCTTAATGCCACATAAAGTACTAACAAGCTATTATTACAGTGATGTGTGAACTGTGTACTAACAAGCTAACAAAAACAAAAAGCTCTCACACCCATTTCAGCCACTGTAGAGAATTATTCCATGTGCCTGGTCGGTTGTTTTCAGCCATTCAAACAGCTCTCCATCCACAACACGGTTGCATGAAAAGTTCTTTCTTGTTTTTTTGCATGCACCCACATGCACTTTGTAGTTGCTTTCTTATCATTACCTTGGTGCATTGCCTCCATTCTTTTTTGTATGTACAATCTCATCCACCACGGTAGGGTCCATCAGATCCATCGTATGAATGAACATATGTGGTTCATATGTACAATATGAAAGTAAGAGGATATTATGCAGGTTGATGATCATGTAGTTCCTCTTGGTACATAAAAAAGAGAAAAACTTTGATACTCCGGCAAAGTATGATGGATGATACACCGCACTTTCCAATTACTTAAATATGCATAAAAGTTATTGATTTTCAATTGGAAACGAGGCTACATGTGTTAACAAAAGGTCCGTATATGGTCAAACATGTGCGAATAGGAAAGTGTTGAGCATGCTAGAGTCATACTCGACTTGAATTGATTGATCGCTTGTTACCTTAGGCGCAAAATTAGTTGAAGTATTAGACTTACAAAGGTCTAGCCACAATGTTTCAATGATAGCCGATTTGGAAGATGAGGGTTAGTCTTTTGATGAGATCTTTTTTCTAAGGATTTTTTTTTTCAAAGATGATCGCAGATCCCAAGTTTCTCAATAATGTAATAATAGACATAAAGTTAAAAATAAAGGCTGGATTGTTGATTTGATTGATTTGCAAGCTTGTGAGTACAATCATCGAGAATATAAAAGATAAATTATTGTTAATCACGGATATTTATAATTCGCCTTAGGGGGATCTAATGACGATGGTCATGGATATTTATAATACTCCTAAGGTGTACTACAATGATAGCGCTAAACAATATCGGATCTAAATTATGTTAAACTCCAAACTTGTTGCAGTAGGATTGGACAAAAGTGGAGAAACTAAGGCTAAAATTAAGATAAACAGCGTTGCACTGTGTAAAGAGATTGTGTGTGTTGGTGAGGGCCCAGAGCTCTTCATTGAATGTTGCTTTTATAGGCTTTTGAGAGGCGGTGGCCATGCGTAAGTTTTCATATGAATCCTTGATTGCACATCGGCCATGCAAATTACCTCCTTGATTCTCCACATAAATGCAGCGAATCGTGTAGTGGCAGTGTACAAGACATCACATACACCCTTGCTATTCTGGTGCATAAGAAGGTTTACTGGAGTCTTATATTAGGACTCTTGCATTTGCAGATGATCCTTTTGATGTGACTTTAGTAATTAATGTTTGAAAAGAACTTACTTTGAGAGGACTATTGCTTTGCAAGTAATTACTTTTGGTAGAACTCTATCACTTAATGCTCCCATATGTGCATGTCTCTAATGCCTCTTTTTTAAGTTGATCTACACTATATGTGGCATGACTATCACGTGATGCGTTCTTAAGCATTTAATCTAGCTATAATCGATTGGGTGTAAACAAAAGTAATTAAAATTAAACTATCCTAATTACTAGTTGTAGTTTGAATGTTTAATGAACAAAAATTACATTTATTTGATTATCTGACTATCAAATTGGTGTACATTTTATTAAACGATTGAAAATGAAGAATACCAAATGATCTTATTTCATTAAAAAGTATCTATCAATCAGAGGCTAGGATGATTAAACTAATCTGATTTCGAATTTGTGCCTTAGCGATGAGGGTAACCACAATTTAGTCATTTTATTGAGGTAATGCATATCTCAGGTATACTTTGAGACTGCTTGCTCAAGCATCAAACTTTACTCTGTCATAAGCTAAAATAGAACAGGTGGCACATGACTTCAATGATAGTTGGGATTGAAAGAATTAGGCTAGAAGGCTCCAATTAGGGCACAAATGGCCTAATCTAGAATTATAGCTTCTAACAGTCATAATTTTGCTACCGATTATTCATTTTGAGCATATAATAAATGGTTGAGAAGCTATGGATGAGTTTTATATCATGGCCAATTATTCGAGGTTTATTGGCCCCTAAATGACTTTCTAAAATTCAATTATTTAAGGGACATTAGGATTTTTAAGTTAAAACTTACCATTATTAGTAAGTTACATTTTTGTTAGTTTTAAAGTTCTGTGAGTCCGATTATGGTTTAGAGTCCTTGTTTTAGTTAGCTAAGGATTATTTATGAATTTTGGTATGTGTAAATATTTTATTACTATTTTCATAATTTTCACTACTTTAGAAAATGTCCTATTTTAAGTCAGATTATAAGTTTATGGCCTCTTTTGCTTATATAAGGTGATACATTATAAGCAACACTTACATTAATAATATCAATTTTATTTTTTATTTCTAGAGTTTTTCTTTTTTCATTTTCCTTGTGGATTCAAGGGTTACGATTGATAAGAAGATGGTAATCTCTTCTCTTTTTCAGCCAAGAATCAGAAATGCACTCTCCTCGTTTATCCTCGAATCCACTCCATTAAGTCAAAAATAGACTATTGCAAGTCTTTTTAAAATTACCGTATTTGCTCTTATTCCCCCCCCCCCCCCCCCTCCCCATCCAATTTTTGGCAGTCTGATTCCACCATCAATTAGGTTAGAAGACTTGATCTTAACTTTGGTAAGAAAGATAAAACCATCCGGGTTGCTATTGCTTTCGATTGCAACTCCTCTTCACATGGGTCAAACGGATAATTGATTCTAATAGCGTCATTGATTACGAGGATGGACACTAGTAAGAAAGTACACATAGTTGATGTGCCACTATTAATTTTGATGAGAAAGCAATACATTACCCATAAACAACTCACCCAATTCCTGCAAACCTCTTACCAATACAACTCTGTCGTCTTCGACCATTGAAAGTTGTGCAGCCATTGAACCTCCATTTTTCCTCTCACCATCTTGTTGTGCACAACTACCATACGTTAGGCACAAAACCAACCATGGAACGAATCAAACACGTGATAGAGAAATGAAAAATTCGAGCAATCACAGAGAACACAGAGATTTTACGTCGAAAAACGCTTATGGGAAAAAAACCTCGGCACCAAGCAATAATGAATCCTTTCGAAACCCTCAGTTTTATGAGCGAAATCCCTTTCAGAACCCCAACTCTCTCTAGCATAATGTGATTAACCATAATTCCATATTAAGAAGTGTACTTAAATACCCCCATACAAGAATTAAAAACAAAACCACGCACTTATGCAAAATAGACACGAACCGTCGATTGAACCATCGATCGATCGACTCCGATCGATGATCTTTAATAGATCGACACCACATGTTCTATTTAATCAAACATGCCCAAAAGTCTCTAGAGAGCAAACTAATTATTTAGGATTTTCTCAATCAATCGATGCTAACACCATCTTTGCTTCTTGTATACACTCCATTTTCATTCCTTTGTCAAGGCCAGAGAAGTTGAACAAAACCTGAACATCTCTGTAGGAACCAACTTCGTAAGCATGTTTGCCGGATTCTCACTAGTGTGAATCTTCTCAAGATTAACAGTAACTTCCTATAACATCTGCTGAATAAAATGATGATGCATATCAATGTGTTTAGTTCGTGAGTGATATACTGAGTTCTTTGCTAAATTGATTGTGCTTTTGCTATTATAATGCATAAGCATGACTTCCTGCTAAAGCCCCAACTCATTCATCATAACTCTCAACCAAATCATTTTATTGAATGCTTCTATCACCATCATATACTCAACTTTGGTTGTGGAAAGAGCAACCACAGACTGAAGCTTTGACATCTAACTGATCGCTCCATCCGCTAACACAAACGAGTAACCGAAAGTTGACCTTTTGTTATCCACGTTATCAGCATAATCCAAATCCATATAGCTTGCAAGTTTCTCCTTAGATTTTTCGAATGACAAGACAAAGTTAGTCGTACCTCGTATGTAATGAAGTAGTTATTTCATTGCCTCCTAGTATTACTTGTCGGGGTTTGATGTGTATTTGCTCACAATACCCACTGCATGTGAAATATTCAGTATAGTATAAACCATGGCGTACATAAGATTGCCAACTACGCTCGAATAGAGCATACTGGACATATATCGCTTTTCTTCTTCTGATGCAGGACATTATTATGAAGAAAGCCAAAAGCGAGTCACGTGGGGTGTGCTAATCTATTTAACCTTATCAAGTCCAAAGTTGACTAAGACCTTCTCAAGATGTTCCTTCTTAGACAACCATAGCCTTTTCCTTTCCCCATCTCTGTGTAAGTTAATGCTGAGAATCCTTTTTGTTGTCCCCAGATCTTTCATCTCAAATGTCCTGGATAACTAAACGTTCAATATGTTGATTTCAAACATGCTATGGATAGAAATAAGCATATCATCAACATACAATACCCGAATTATGAATTCAACATTACATAGTGATTTGAAGTAGACACAATGATCAAACTCACTTTTGATAAACCACTGGCTCAACATGAAAGAATCAATCTTTTTGTACCAATACCTTGGCGACTATTGCAGGCTGTACAATGACTTCTTTAACCTGCAAACCTTATTTTATGCTCCCTGCACGTCAAACGCTTCAGGTTGCTTCATGTGGATATGCTCTTCTAGTTCCCCATGTAGAAAAGTAGTCTTCACATCCAACTGTTCTAATTTCAGATCGTATTGGGCAACCAAAGCCAATATGAATCTGATAGATATTTGCTTGACCATAAGCATGAATGTCTCACCGAAGTCGATGCTTTCTTTTTTAGCATAGCCTTTTGCAACCAATTTAGCCTAGTACCTATTTAGTTTTTTTATATACAAAAAATCAACTTACACCTAATCACTTTCCTTCTAATGGGTAGCTCCACCATCTCCCATGTTTCATTATTATACAGAAAATCCATCTCGTCATCCATTACTATCATCCGCTTCTCAGCATCTGTGTTATTTAATGCTTCCTAGAAGGTATATGGATTCCCATCATCTGTTATGAGGGTAAATGTAACATTTGAGTCATCCTTGTATCTCAACGGTACTATATGATTCCTTGTTGGATTTCTCCTGACAAGAAGTGCCACCACCTCTTCATATACCTCTTCTTGCGTTCAGCTCTTCAGGTGTTTCACGTCAATTTATTTCAACATCAACAACCAATTTTTTAGTTTCCTTGTGCTCATCATTCTAATACAAGAAACCTTCATCGAATTTGATTTCACGGCTAAATATAATTCTCTATGAAACTCGATCGTACAGTCTGTAACCTTTCTCTTCATCATTATAGTCGACAAAAGTACACTTTTTCGCCATTTGGTTTAGCTTATATCTCTCAACTGACGGTACATGAGAGTAAGATCTGTAACACCCCGTATTTTCTATACTCAGGTGTTACTATAGAGATCCAAATAACTTTACACATGTACGATAACACATGTAATTTAGACCACACACCTCCATCCAAAAATTCTCAATCTATTCATCTTGACCTTTAAATTCAGACTATGACAGCCACCACGTATCTGCTAGGTACTTCGAGTTGACCCTCGACCTTTCAACTTAAGATTACATCAACAATGATGATCCAACCCTCAAGTATATTCGTCATCCATAGATTGAACCATCCCTCCATCGAATTTTAAGTATCATCCAGGATCTCGATCTTCTTGATAAGTGGAATAAACCATCCATCGTTAATAACAAACCCCTGATCATTCAAACCCCGTTCATCAAGCCACAATAACTAATCTTTATAATCCACACTTAATCATCACCTAGACACTTCAAGATTAGCTTGTAAACTCTAACATACATCGATCTAACTGTGTAAAACAACCTTCATCAGTAAGTAAGTCATCTGATCGTTGGTTCTCAAAGACAAGCAAACGTTTCATCACAAAAATCAACATTGGCCTCCATGAACCCATTTCATGTCTGGGATCCCAATGCTAATGAAAGCCTAAACCCTGCCTTAGTGGAAAAACTGAACCATACGTCATCTATCTTGGCCCTTAGATAACCAAATCCGCCATTCATCGGACCCACTACGACCAACTTAAAGGTCCTTCACTTAATCACCACACTTAGGCCATCAAACCATTGATTTAACCGATGAATCGTATCTAGACAAATCCTAGAACCTAATTACCATTGACGTTCAAATTCAGAATATTTTAATTGTTGGATTGACATGATCAACACCTCAAAACCATAAGTTTTAATTTATGTGGCCCACTAGGCTTTGGATTTACCTGATTGTTGGCCAGGGCTCATGAATGGACCCGTAATATGGAATGGTTGGTGTGGATTGGATCATACATCAATGTGGACCCCACCATTACCGCTTGTCTACAAGTGGTGCATGCGCTCGCATTACACCGGCCTGACCACACACTCAAACTATGTGACTTGACAAAATAGAGAAAAAGAGATATTCTCTATTTTCCCACTTAAACGGAATTCAAACGGACTGCTCCATTTTGGTTGAATCACGGCCTACTAATGATCACAATTTGGAAGATCCAAACCGTTCACCTTGCAGAGGGTCCAATTTCGCCCAAACCCTACTGCCCGTACACCTTGAAACACATGTTTCAGTGCTTGTAATTTCTGTAAGAACGGATGCGATGCATGCGTGCGGCACTCTTCTAAACCTTGTTGCGCTGCCAGGCTAGCAATCCACACGCTGGAAACTTCAAATCCTAGTTATCCATTTAAGAGCATTCCAACCGTAGAGGATTCATTTTAAGGATGAAAACCCTAATCAGTAGAGGGGATGGCTGCTCTTGCTTGCGGCATTAAGAGAAAATGCCCGTTTCCTTCTCCCTTCGAAATCACCATCCCAATCAACATGGAGCTTCAAAATTCCTGACCCAGAAGCTCCCTGATAACCATTCAAACCCTTCAGCAAAGCTAGATGAGAGAAAGGAGCTGCGAGGGAGATTTTGCCATTGCCAATCCACACCTTCCCGTTTGAGCCGCACTGAGGTCTGGATCAAGTTCAGTCTGAGGTTGATTTAAGTCTAGTCTAATTCATAACGTAATACCCGGGTTCTCAATGAGGAGCGACTAACCTCTGGTTTCGAGAACCCGGGTGTTACAAGATGGTATCCGAGAGAGAGAGTTTTGACAAACCTTGCCATTGGGAAACAAACTAAGATATGAAAATTAGAGATTTGAACCTGAGTGAATTTTCCCTAAACTTAGGAAAGTTTGGTGAATGTAGATAATTAGATTTAGGTTTCCTTTGAAATTGTTAGAATAACCATTTGAACCTATTTAGAATTCCCTCAGAATTAGGGAAAATTGCAAACATAGAAACGTAAAATTTTAGGCCCTTAGGAAATATCAGGTTTAGTTATTTGAACTTAGAAATTAAATTAATGTTCCCTTGAACTCATTAGGATAGCCATTCAAACTTGATTGAAATTACTTAGGAATTATGAAAATTGTGAACATAGAGACACAAAACTTTAGGCCCCGTAGGAAAGTTCAAGTTTAGTTGTGGAATGTAGAAATTGAATTTAAATTCCCATTATGAACTATTACTTGTTTGAACTTAGAAACTAAACACTAGGGCCCCTTTCAAAATTTATTAGAAATGCCAGTCGGATTTATGATAAATTCCATGGAAAGTTGAAACCTTGTTCTCCTCTAAAGTTTTGGGATGAGTCATTTGAAAATTTGGACAAGAACTTTGAACTCCATGTAAATTAATGGAATAGTTACCTGAATTTGAAAACTACCTAGGCACCAAGGGAAAGAAAATTCCAACTATGATATGTTTAAGGTAAAATAAAAAATAAAAAATTTCCTTGAACTTGATGCATAGGGAACACTTTTAGAAATCTAGGATTTGAACCTTCTTTTTTTAGTTAGAAATAACATCTTTGCAACACTCAACAAGTGAGACGAACTTATGCATTGTAGGAAAATTCTATACCACCATATTGTACATTTCATCTAACATAAACACTCTCTAAACTTAAGGAATTGTACTTCTACTCACAACCTGAACTCTCCCAATGCGTCCCTTTAGTTAGAGACTATTTCTTACAAAATCCAACACCTAGAATTAACTAGAGGATAAATTATAGAGTTTTGGGTAAATTTCCAACCTTAGGCTGAACATATTAAGACGAGGTTTGAAAACATAGGTGAAATTAACAAAAATTCTGAACTCGAATTTCCATGTAGAAACTTGAATCCTGAAATTTCAGGTAGTATGCTAGGTGGTCAGAATGTGTAGTGAAAATGTGTTAGTCGTTTAGGATGGTTTCACCTGGATTCCAAGCATTCTTATTATAAAAATAGAAAATTTCATGTTATTCTCAAATGTCTAGAATAATCGGGACCACGAGCTGATGGGATCATATTTTAAGCAAAGCATATGCAGTTTGATCCAAATTCTATATCCTAGAAAATTTTCAATGATCTCAATGCCCTGATCAAGCAGAAGATCGAAAAATACCAGGATTAGGAAGATGATATTGGTGATTCCACTGTTTTGCGCAAGCAGAGGATCGATGTATCAGGCTCAAACCCACTACAACCATCCGCTTGTTTTAAACTCAAACATGAAGATAAGAGATTGAATTGTAATTAGGAAATAGAGGACTATCATATTATGGTTAGTTGTCACCTAAATGAACTTGAAATCCTAACAAATACTATAGGAAGTTGTGATGTCATTAAGTACTTAAATAAATCCCTACTGTCGGTAGATAGATCTCAAATCCTCTAGAACTTATAGACACTACTCGACTAGAGTATAGATGTAAGAGTTGCATTGAGAAATCTAGATGGAGGTTGTTTAAATCTATAAATGTGGTAGCATAATTGGAACATAGAGGATTCAACATGATTTTACTACTTGTCATGTTAATCGTTAGGATGCATATTACCAAATCTCGAGGACGAGATTTTCTTTAAGGGGGGTAGATTGTCACACCCCGTATTTTCTGTACTCGGGTGTTATTATAGAGATCCAAGTAACTTTACACATGTATGAGAACACATGTAATTTAGACCACACACCTCCATCCAACAATTCTCAATCTATTCATCTTGACCTTTAGATTCAGACTATGACAGCCACAATGTATCTGCAAGGTACTTCGAGTTAACCCTCGACCTTTCAACGTAAGATTACATCAACAATGATGATCCAACCGTTAAGTATATTCATCATCCATAGATTGAACCATCCCTCCATCGAATTTCAAGTATCATCCAGGATCTCAATCTTCTTGATAAGTGGAATAAACCATCCATCGTTAATAACAAACCCCTGATCATCAAACCCGCCATTCATCAAGCCGCAATAACTAATCTTTATAATCCACACTTAATCATCACCTAGACACTTCAAGATCAGCCTGTAAACTCTAACATACATCGATCTAACTGTGTAAAACAACCTTCATCAGTAAGTTAAGTCATCTGATCGTTGGTTCTCAAAGATAAGCAAACGTTTCATCACAAAAATCAACATTGGCCTCCATGAACCCATTTCATGTCTGGGATCCCAATGCTAATGAAAGCCTAAACCCTGCCTTAGTGGAAAAACTGAACCATACGTCATCGATCTTGGCCCTTAGATAACCAAATCCTCCATTCATCGGACCCACTACGACCAACTTAAAGGTCCTTCACTTAATCACCACACTTAGGCCATCAAACCACTGATTTAACCGATGAATTGTATCTAGACAAATCATAGAACCTAATTACCATTGACGTTCAAATTCAAAATACTCTAATCGTCGGATTGACGTGATCAACCTCAAAACCATAAGTTTTAATTTATGTGGCCTACTAGGCTTTGGATTTACCTGATTGTTGGCCAGGGGTCGTGTATGGACCCGTAATATGGAATGGTTGGTGTGGATTGGATCATACATCAATGTGGACCCCACCATTACTGCTTGTGTACAAGTGGTGCATGCGCTCGCATTACGTCGGGCTTGACCACACGGTCAAACTATGTGACTCGATAAAATAGATAAAAAGAGATATTCTCTCTTTTCCCGCTTAAACGGAATTCAAACGGACTACTTCGTTTTGGTTTAATCACGACCCACCAACCATCACAGTTTGGAAGATCCAAACCGTTCACCTTGTAGAGGGTCCAATTTCGCCCAAACCCTACTGCCTGTACACCTTGAAACACATGTTTCATTGCTTGTAATTTCTGTGTGAATGGATGCGATGCATGCGTGCGGCACTCTTCTAAACCTTGTTGCGCTGCTAGGCTGGTAATCCACACAGTGGAAACTTCAAATCCTAGTTGTCCATTTAAGAGCATTCCAACCGTAGAGGATTCGTTTTAAGGATGAAAACCCTAATCAGTAGAGGGGATGGCTGCTCTTGCTTGCGGCACCAAGTGAAAATGCCCGCTTCCTTCTCCCTTCGAAATCACCATCCCAATCAACATGGAGCTTCGAAATTCCTGACCCAGAAGCTCCCTGATAACCATTCAAACCCTTCAGCAAAGCTAGATGAGAGAAAGGAGCTGCGAGGGAGATTTTCCCATTGCCAATCCACACCTTCCCGTTCGAGCCGCACTGAGGTCTGGATCAAGTTCGGTCTGAGGTTGATTTAAGTCTAGTCTAATTCATAATGTAATACCCGGGTTCTCAATGAGGAGCGACTATCCTCTGGTTTCGAGAACCCGGGTGTTACAAGATGGTATCCGAGAGAGAGAGTTTAGACAAACCTTGCCTTTGGGAAACAAACTGAGATATGAAAATTAGAGATTTGAACCTGAGTGAATTTTCCCTAGACTTAGGAAAGTTTGGTGAATGTAGATAATTAGATTTAGGTTTCCTTTGAAATTGTTAGAATAACCATTTGAACCTATTTAGAATTCCCTCAGAATTAGGGAAAATTGTTAACATAGAAACGTAAAATTTTAGGCCCTTAGGAAATATCAGGTTTAGTTATTTGAACTTAGAAATTAAATTAATGTTCCCTTGAACTCATTAGGATAGCCATTCAAACTTGATTGGAATTACTTAGGAATTATGAAAATTGTGAACATAGAGACACAAAACTTTAGGCCCCGTAGGAAAGTTCAAGTTTAGTTGTGGAACGTAGAAATTGAATTTAAATTCCCATTATGAACTATTACTTGTTTGAACTTAGAAACTAAACACTAGGGCCCCTTTCAAAATTTATTAGAAATGCCAGTCGGATTTATGATAAATTCCATGGAAAGTTGAAGCCTTGTTCTCCTTTAAAATTTTGGGATGAGTCATTTGAAAATTTGGACAAGAACTTTGAACTCCATGTAAATTAATGGAATAGTTACCTGAATTTGGAAACTACCTAGGCACCAAGGGAAAGCAAAGTCCAACTATGATATATTTAAGGTAAAAAAAAATAAAATTTCCTTGAACTTGATGCATAGGGAACACTTTTAGAAATCTAGGATTTGAACCTTCTTTTTTTAGTTAGAAATAACATCTTTGCAACACTCAACAAGTGAGACGAACTTATGCATTGTAGGAAAATTCTATACCACCATATTGTACATTTCATCTAACATAAACACTCTCTAAACTTAAGGAATTGTACTTCTACTAACAACCTGAACTCTCCCAATGCGTCCCTTTAGTTAGAGACTATTTCTTACAAAATCCAACATCTAGAATTAACTAGAGGATAAATTATAGAGTTTTGGGTAAATTTCCAACCCTAGGCTGAACATATTAAGACGAGATTTGAAAACCTAGGTGAAATTAACAAAAATTTTGAACTCGAATTTCCATGTAGAAACTTGAATCCTGAAATTTCAGGTAGTATGCTAGGTGGTCAGAATGCGTAGTGAAAATGTGTTAGTCGTTTAGAATGGTTTCACCTGGATTCCAAGCATTCTTATTATAAAAATAGAAAATTTCATGTTATTCCCAAATGTCTAGAATAATTGGGACCACGAGCTGATGGGATCATATTTTAAGCAAAGCATATGCAGTTTGATCCAAATTCTATATCCTAGAAAATTTTCAATGATCTCATTGCCCTGATCAAGCAGAAATCGAAAATTACCAGGATTAGGAAGATGATATTGGCGATTCAACTATTTTGCGCAAGCAGAGGATCGATGTATCAGGCTCAAACACACTACAACCATCTGCTTGTGTTAAACTCAAACATGAAGACAAGAGATTGAATTGTAATTAGGAAATGGAGGACTATCATATTATGGTTAGTTGTCACCTAAATGAACTTGAAATCCTAACAAATACTATAGGAAGTTGTGATGTCATTAAGTACTTAAATAAATCCCTACTGTCGGTAGGTAGATCTCAAATCCTCTAGAACTTATAGACACTACTCGACTAGAGTATAGATGTAAGAGTTGCATTGAGAAATCTAGATGCAGGTTGTTTAAATCTATAAATGTGGTAGCATAATTGGAACATAGAGGATTCAACATGATTTCACTACTTGTCATGTTAATCGTTAGGATGCATATTACCAAATCTTGAGGACGAGATTTTGTTTAAGGAGGGTAGATTGTCACACCCCGTATTTTCTGTACTCGGGTGTTACTATAGAGATCCAAGTAACTTTACACATGTATGAGAACACACGTAATTTAGACCACACACCTCCATCCAACAATTCTCAATCTATTCATCTTGACCTTTAGATTCAGACTATGACAACCACAATGTATCTGCAAGGTACTTCGAGTTAACCCTCGACCTTTCAACGTAAGATTACATCAACAATGATGATCCAACCGTCAAGTATATTCATCATCCATAGATTCAACCATCCCTCCATCGAATTTTAAGTATCATCCAGGATCTCAATCTTCTTGATAAGTGGAATAAACCATCCATCGTTAATAACAAACCCCTGATCATCAAACCCACCGTTCATCAAGCCACAATAACTAATCTTTATAATCCACACTCAATCATCACCTAGACACTTCAAGATTAGCTTGTAAAATCTAACATACATCGATCTAACTGTGTAAAACAACCTTCATCAGTAAGTTAAGTCATCTGATCGTTGGTTCTCAAAGACAAGCAAACGTTTCATCACAAAAATCAACATTGGCCTCCATGAACCCATTTCATGTCTGGGATCCCAATGCTAATGAAAGCCTAAACCCTGCCTTAGTGGAAAAACTGAACCATACGTCATCGATCTTGGCCCTTAGATAACCAAATCCGCCATTCATCGGACCCATTACGACCAACTTAAAGGTCCTTCACTTAATCACTACACTTAGGCCATCAAACCACTGATTTAACCTATGAATCGTATCTAGACAAATCATAGAACCTAATTACCATTGACGTTCAAATTCAAAATACTCTAATCGTCGGATTGACGTGATCAACACCTCAAAACCATAAGTTTTAATTTATGTGGCCCACTAGGCTTTGGATTTACCTGATTGTTGGCCAGGGGTCATGTATGGATCCGTAATATGGAATGGTTGGTGTGGATTGGATCATACATCAATGTGGACCCCACCATTACCGCTTGTGTACAAGTGGTGCATGCGCTCGCATTACGTCGGGCCTGACCACATGGTCAAACTATGTGACTCGATAAAACAGATAAAAAGAGATATTCTCTCTTTTCCCGCTTAAACGGAATTCAAACGGACTACTTTGTTTTGGTTTAATCACGACCCACCAACCCTCACAGTTTGGAAGATCCAAACCGTTCACCTTGTAGAGGGTCCAATTTCACCCAAACCCTACTGCCTGTACACCTTGAAACACATGTTTCATTGCTTGTAATTTCTGTGTGAATGGATGCGATGCATGTGTGCGGCACTCTTCTAAACCTTGTTGCGCTGCCAGGCTGGTAATCCACACATGGAAACTTCAAATCCTAGTTGTCCATTTAAGAGCATTCCAACCGTAGAGGATTCGTTTTAAGGATGAAAACCTTAATCAGTAGAGGGGATGGCTGCTCTTGCTTGCGGCACCAAGAGAAAATGCCCGTTTCCTTCTCCCTTCGAAATCACCATCCCAATCAACATGGAGCTTCGAAATCCCTGACCTAGAAGCTCCCTGATAACCATTCGAACCCTTCAGCAAAGCTAGATGAGAGAAAGGAGCTGCAAGGGTGATTTTGCCATTGCCAATCCACACCTTCCCGTTCGAGCCGCACTGAAGTCTGGACTGAGTTCGGTTCGAGGTTGATGTAAGTCTAGTCCAATTCATAACGTAATACCCGGGTTCTCAACGAGGAGTGACTATCCTCGGGTTTCGAGAACCGGGGTGTTACAACATCATAATAAAAAAGATGTAGCCTCGAGTAGTCAACTTCCTGAACACTTATACCTCTTCTGGAATTTTGTAATCAATCAGCGTAGATGGAAAATGATTCACTAAATAATAAGTTGTATTAACGGCTTTAGCCCATAACTTCATGCCTAACCCATAATTACTTAACATACTTTAGGCTATTTTAAAAAAGAGTCCAATTCATACGCTCTACCGCACCATTCTTCTTTAGTGTATGCCTTATTGTGTTATGTTTCATGATCCTCTCTTTCTTACAAAATTTATAAATTCTTTAGAAGTAAACTCTTCCCCATTATTGGTCCTCAGAACTTTGAGTTTCTGCCCTAACTGTTTTTCAACTATAATCCTTCATGACTTGAAGTGACAAGCATATTGAATTTATTTTTTAGGAAATAAACCCAAACTTCTCTAAAGAAGTCATCAATGAATGTTACAAAGAATGACGACCCTCCTTTAGAAATAATGTGTGATGATCCCCACACTTTAGAATGCACATAGTTAATATCTCCTTTACCAATATGCTTCCTAGTTTTAAATGACAAAATTGATTGTTTACTGTATATGCAATACTCAGAAACATCTAAATCAAAAATTTTAAAAGCAAGAATTTAAAAACTATCGAGTAATACTTTCTAACTGTGCTCATTTATGTGGCTAGGTACTCATGTCACACATGTGTAGACATGGATTCCGCTACATACGATGCAACTCCACTCGATATTGTGCTCCCGATCAACCTGTAAAGGTTTCCGTTTCTATACGTATTGATAATAGTGAGTGCGCCTTTCAAAACTTTCAGGACACTTTCATACCCGACAAATTTGCATCTGAGTGCCTCAAGAGCTCCAAGAGATATCGAATTTTTCTTCAGGTCTGAAACATGCCTTATATCTGTCAAAGTATGCTCTACATGATTAAACATTCTTATACATACCGATCCATTTCCAATCATCTTACAAGCATGATCATTGCCCATAAGAACCAGGCCACAATCATACTCGTTGTACGTGGTGAACTAACTCCGATGAGGACATATGTGATATGATGCCCCTGTGTCCAAAATCCACTCATTATACAAGTGTCCGACCTTGGACACAGACAATACGTCACAATCATTCATTTCTTCGCAGGATTTCACTGAATTAGCCTCCTTCGGTGAAGTATCTGAATTCTTATCTTTCTTGATTTTGGGATTTGTGTAGTCCTTCATATGTCTTGTCCTGCCATAATTTCAATACTTCAACTTTCCTTTACCCTTTGACTTAGACCTCAAACATTACTTAGCCTTCTCTCGTTCAAACAATCTCTCCCTTGCAACCAGTGCCCTTACAAAAGTACCTTTTCTACCGTTATTTCTTCTTTGTTACTTCGACTAAAGGGCAGAGATAACGATATTAAGGTCCAAGGTATCCCTACCATTATACAAAGTATCCACCAGATTCTCATAGAAATTCAGAAGGGATGTCAACAAGATTAGGGCTTTGTCTTCTTTATCGACCTTCACCTCCACACTTGTCAATTTGCAAACTAGATTATTGAAGACGTTGATGTGTTCAGAGAGATGCGACCCTTCCTCCATCTTCTGAGTGTACATTTGCCTCTTCAGATATAGACAATTGGAGAGCGACTTCCTTATGTAGATACTTTCTAACTTCACCCATAGGCCTGCAGTAGTTGTCTAATTGATGACATTATAGAGGACTTTTTCGACCAAGCACAATTGAATTGCCCAAATCAACCTCTGATCAAGTTCATCCCAATCATCTTCTTTCATTGATTTGGGATATTTCACTTTACTAAGGAGTGCCTGCGACACCCCTTAATGAATTAGGAGGTCTTTCATCTTCAACCTCCATAATTCGAAGTTTTTTAACTTGTAAACTTCTCTATCTCAAACTTCACATTCAATCTTATGTCTCTGATTCAATCTAAACAAATTTACATAAAGCCTATGATCTGAAAACACTTATTGTGTACAGATGCCACATGTTAGGTGTGGAAGCAACCATAGAACGAATCAAACATGTGATAGAGAAATTAAATATTTGAGTAATCACAGAGAACACAAATTTTACATGAAAAACCCTTGCGGGAAAAAACTATGACACCAAACAACAATGAATCCATTATGAACAGAAAGTTACAAGAGATGGATAATTTACAGATTTGAAACCCTCACTTTTACAATCGAATTCCCTTTCAAAACCATAGCTCTCTCTTTAACACAACATGATCAACCCTAATCCTGTATTAATAAGTGTACTTAAATAATCCCGTACAAGAATTAGAAACCAAACCACACACTTATGCAAAACCAACGCGAACTGTCGATTGAACCATTGATTGATCGACTCTGATTGATGATCTTTGATCGATTAACACCACATGTTTGATTCAATCAAACATGCTTAGAAGTGTTTAGAGAATTTAGGGTTTTCTCGATTAATCGTTGCTACTGTCGATTGATCAACAACTCTGTATCTGCATCAGATTGAAGGCACTCAATCAACACATCCCACCTCTCTCTCTCTCTCTCATGTTATGCTTTTACATCTTCCGTATTGATAAATCAAGATTTGGTTAATACTTTGGCTGCATATGAGTTTACTACGTAGGCACCTAGAAATGTCACATGGGGCATATATTTAACCTGAATAAGTTGTGGAACCCACTATCACTCGTAGATCCCTGTTTGGTTGCATTTGGCTCATCATGGGCTCACTTGATTCAATTTGGTTGGATAATCTTAACCACTAATTTGTGGATTCTAGGTTTGATTCATTTAACTCATCATAGGCCCACTTGGGTTTTAAAGGCTTTTTTTAAGCATGAACAATTGATGGTGGGTCACCATGTCTTACATATTCCATCTAATCTATTCAGATGATGTGTCCTATCAAGAAGAATAGAACCCCTAAAAATAGGCTATTTTAAAACTCAAGTGGGTCACACTATGATGCTAAATGGAGAGGTGTACACGAGTCGAATCATGACACAACTCGACTTGGCTTGGCCACTAGCTAACCCCAGCTCGAACTTAGCTCGGCTCGGTCCTCGAGCCTAACTGGCTAGCTCGGCTCGATTCGGTCAGTAGCTCAGGCCAATTCGAGCCGAGTTCGAGCTTGTGCGGCATTTTCTCAAACACATGGAGTACACCTTCAATTTCTCACAGTATGAAAAACAACAGCAGTAGTTTATAGGTATTTCATCAAACACTCATTAGGCAACATCAAAATCAAGATACAAGGGTAGTTTTACCATGTAATATTTTTTTTTATAGTGATTTGTTTCATATTCATACCTTCCTCACCACCAGCCGATCTCGTGGAGAATGTATGCACTTGAAATAACACTTCGTTGAGTCATTTCATCAAACACTTGGTGAGCAACATCAATATCAAAATAACTAAGTCACTAAACTGGTTCGATTTGAGTTGAGGTTCAATCCGAGTCGATTCAAGCTCAGACAAGTTGGAACTCGACTCAAAATTTTTTTACCTCCAAAAATCAGCTCGACTCAGCTCGAACTCAATTTCAAATCGAGTCAAATCGAGCTGTTTCAAGTCGAGTGAGTTAACCGAGCTAATTCAGTTCGTGTACATCTCTATGTACGAATCACTTGACTTATCAATTCTCGTGGTTTTTGGGTGTTAAGGAGAACATGAGGATTCTCATATGATGGACGAATTTGATTTATTGTATATTTTAGGGTGGGCCCGACTTGAGTGACTGACCTGACCTCAACAGTTAAGTTGGTTAGGGCATTTCCTGATGTAGTTGAGCTCTTGCTAATGGGTTGGGCCTCAGCCCACCTTACTAATCGATGGGCCATGGTTGAGCTTACTCGTTGAGCTTTTATGCAGATGCAATCTAAGGTTTAGCCCAGTTGATTGTTGTGCCTATACTTAGGGCATGGTCCATATAATGTTGGATCGGGCTGACCTTGTCCTCAGCCATAGGCCCACAAAAGCTATATTTCTTGTTTTAGTATTCTCTAGTATTTATGTTTTTATTAAAATATAAGGAATCCCACTAATGCAATTTATCACATAAGTGGGTCCCACATATTCTACATTTAAATATTTCATTTGAGCTATAGATGGTACACACAATGAACACTTCTATGGTAATACAAAACAATGAACGCTTGTTTCTATATTTTAAAGATTGCATTGGAGCTATAAACGATACATACATCCAACAAGGATCCCAATGAAAGAGTAGGGTTCATGGCATTATAGAAAGGGATACATATCGCAAAATATTTTATCAGCTTGCTCTTTTAATTTAATATTTTTATACATCTTCTTAAATGGAAGAGATCTGCTTTGGATTCACATGTATTAGTATTTGCATGCACATAGGAAGGAAAATTACATGTACTTAAGGGTAAATACTACTTATTTGATGTGATTTTTTTTTAGAACTTTGGCATCCTATTGAGACGTTGTTATCATCTCAAGGAATTTAAGTAGGATTGTATTTCAAGAGACAAAAAAGAGTTGTTCAATCTTTGTTATTCATCGTTAAGAAATGTCATTGGATGAGCATTTGGAGTTTTGAGTCACAATTTCCTATATTTAAATATGCACATCCTATTTGATAGATACACAAGTGAAGATTACAATAGCCTCTTACATCATAATTACTTGAAAACCAAAGAAATGATGCACTTCTCAATGAAGCTGCAATCTTGGTGATAAGAAAGATACAAATGATGAAGACCATCCATGCACCAATGAAACCATTAATGGAATAGTCGGAATGGAGGAAAACGAAAGTGACAGGTTAGATGAAGAGATGGAATTGGAGAACCAAGCAGAAGGGAGAGATGTTTGGAATTAGTTTCATGATAGAATGGTAGAAGTTATGTAAGAGAAGTTAAATCCTAATGTTGGGATAAATATTTTCTAACTGGTAATGTTTCTTATGTAAATGTGTAGTAGTAGGTAATGAAGTATACTTTTCTTTCTTGTGCATTAGTTTGCACATTTAATTTCAATTTATTAGGAATTTTGACATCAAACAAAGCTGCATCGTCTCATAAGAGAACAATAAAATGAAATTTAGCGATGGATAATTTTATGATCGAGGTTTTGTTAGAGCAATCTCCCCTATATATCATTGTGGTAATAACCAATTTAAACCTATAACATGTACTATAGTAATTAATTTGATTCGTGAGAAATTAATATTGAGCCGACTGACATGCACTATAAAAATCAAATCAGGACATGAAAGAAAAATTATTATATTATGAAAGCCCTAATCGAATATAGTGGATTTGGATGGGACGAGAACCACAAATATATTATTGTAGAACCAAAAGTATGAGATGCATATATTGAGGTAAATTATGGAAATTGATTTTACATGAAACCTTGATAATTATAGCTTACAAATATAAAATAATTAATACACTTTTCTATTTTCATGTCCACACAAATATAGTGAAGCAAATGAGTTTTAAAAGAATCAATTTCATTATTATGAAAGTATTGTAAAAATACTTATAAGAACTATGCATGTGGCTATAAATTACAAGCGTAGACCGAATCGCTTCATAACCTCGAGAATTTCATATTGAGGTTATTCAACTTAGAACCATATGAATATAATCCTTATGGGAGAGCTACATCTGATTTCTCCAATAAGGGTACACAATCTGCTTCATCACTAAGTGTATCGCCTACGTTTTAAATGACTAAAACTTAACAAGTTGGGCCCACCTCATCCCAATTGTAAAAAAGAAGGCATTTGTCCTATAAGAAGTGTTAGATCAACTCAAAGCAATATCCCCATCGTTGAATCAATGCATAGAAACAATGAAAATTATCAATTATACCCTAATTATGTGTGTGCAAATGCAAAATTGTCTAATATAAGATTCGGTTAGAGTTACACTTGATGTAGTGTTTGATGGGCATGACAAGTACCACTGAAGTGGATTGGTAAAAAGCACTAATGCATAAAGAATTAGCGAAACTCTTCACTTGAATGCCTTCTGAAATGAGATATGAATTTCTTTTAAATATTATGAGAAATTGAGGATAATAGTTACTGTGTTCTTTCCTACCCCTACTTACATGTTTGCCACTTTCACACATTTGGACATGTATAACTTTACACATTTAATGTTTGTCATTATCTATTATTTAGTTAATTCTTGATATTTTTATTAAAATATTTATGGTGCCGTTTAAATTAGGTTTATACATTATTCATATAATTGTCTTTTAATGCCACAAGGCAAATATTATGTGGCATTTGTCAGCCATTAACCATAGTATTTGTTGGGAACATTACAAGCCCTAACACAACTTGTTGGGGGCTGAAGCAACCTCAAACAATGAAACAGAGAAAGAAATTCAAGCAACTACAGAAAACACATGAATTTTAGGTGGAAAACAAGAAAAAAACTATGGTACAAAGCAATGAACAGTCCATTATAATAAAAAAGTTACAAGTGATGGAACAACTTACAAATCTAAAAATCCTAGCTTTCTCTCTCTAAAAACCCTTGGCCTCAAGCTCTCACGTTGTGCTTAACCCTAATTATGTAATTAACATGGTATTTATACACCCTTACACAATTAGAAATAAAACGCACACTTATGCAAAAATTTCACAAATTGTTGATCGGATTGTCGATTGAATTGACTATAATCAATAAACCATCGATCGAATCGACACCTCTGTCGATCGAATCGAGAAAGTCTAAAAGTGTCCAGAGAGTAAACTTGAATTTTTAGGATTTTCTCAATCAAATCAAAAATCCTATTTCAGCACAGATTAAAGGAAATCGATCAACAATCTCTACCGTAGCTTTAATCTTCCAAGTCCAATGTTCCAACTTTCAAGCTGCCTTCACCATCTTTAATATCCTTCATAGTAGCACCATTATTGTCACTTGTCGTGCACACTCATCATCGTCGCTTGTCGTGCATACTCTGTCTTCTTTCCTTCTTTGTAAAGCCGGGAGACCTAAACTTCTTTGTATGAACCACCTTCGTAAGCATGTTCGTTGAATTCTCACTAGTGTGAATCTTCTCGAGAGTAACTGTCACGCCCCAAACTCGAAAACCGGGCTCACAAAATTTTCGATCGCCGAATCCGGCGTCGACAACCTCCGTAGTACCCCATTCTCGGCTCCCAGCCCCCATTTGCCAGGTTCCGATCCTGGGATGCTACGAGGAGGATTTTCAGTGTCAGTTTAATTCGTAATAAGCATAACCAAAGGCATAACCCACAAGCAACAACCAATAACTCCATCACATTTTCACTATGATAAAAAACTTTATAAGTACAATGAGCAAAAAGGGAAATACAATGATAATGGACAAAAAGCTTCAAGATGATCTACTATGCGCTCCTGCCTCAGCGCTGCTGCATTCTAACGTCACCTGCACGCAACGGTCGTACATAAGCTTATAGAAAGCTTAGAGGGTAGTGAAAGTGTGTGTGCAAGGTAGTAATGCAGATATGCAGTATCAGAGTAATGCGAAACATGCTGATGAATCCATGAATACCACTAACCATACCAAGGCTATGCGATACAAGGCATGAATGATGTTGGCCATACCAAGGCCATGCGATGGAAGATGCAACTCAAGCATACAAATTAACATCTGAGTCCACATATCAATACAGCTCAACTCTGGATTATCACCGGGGTCTAGTACACTCTAAACCAGATTGCCGCCCCATCGCGCGCAATAAGGTAAGTGGAAGAGACCTCATTACCCGCATGCCAATATCGGGCTCAGCTCATCGATAGCGGACCCATTCCTCAAGCTGGTCAAACTCAGCCTAGCTTTACCCCCTCCACTCAGGCAGATAAGGTTGCATCCCCTTCTAACCGATAACGACACAGTGGAAAGCGCGGCCTTCTGGTAATCGGCACTCGGCGCTCTTACACCCACTCGGTCTAGACATTGGAGCAACCTTCTGGTACCATAAGGGTTTAGGGACTTTCAACCAGGGATATCTATAGCACCCCATGAAGAACAAGATTTTTGGTATCCAATCCTATTAAACATGATACACCTGTGGCCGCTACGACCCTGATGTCGCTAGGGCGTACAGTAACCATAACACACAATGCGAAATTCATGAATCACACTACCCATTCATGCAGCAATCCTGCACGTATCATGCGCTCATGTAGGGCAACACCGCCTAACCAGGAGCCCATAAACAATCTGCCCGAAAGCATATGTTATGACCAGTCACTTTTCATATCAAGCATACATATGATGCGTATGATCATGAATCATGAAACTATACTAAACAGGTTATATGGCGATGAATTCTGCTCAAAACGAAGATGGGCCGGGACGGCCTACACACAACAAGTATGAGCCTATCAGTGGGCCCTAGGGAGAGTTATAATGCTGACAATATTTTTACAATGTGGACATCAAACCATCATTGCTCCCAAGGTATAACCCACCAGAAAGGTTAACACATAAACCACAGTCGAATCACATTACAATGGGCCTTATATACGTCCCATTGGGCCTCAACCCATGGGTCTCAACTACATTTAATGGGCCGCATCACATGGGCCTCACATATATCAAGGTGGTTCTCATAACATGGCCACAAATACATCAAGATGGGCCTCCTCAAATGGGCCTTATATAAATCAAGTGGGCCTTAGGTACATTGCAATGGGCCATAACCCATAGGCCTTGAATACGTCACAATGGGCCCTCAAATGGCAAGTGGGCCACATCACAGGGGTCATATGCATGTCAAACGGGCCACACCCAAATATAAATGGTGATAACAATTTTCACCATTAAAAATTCCCAAGGCCCACCATAACATTTATTTCCCATACAATCTGTTCATAAGGTCACAAAGAACTTGGTGGCCCAAGGGTCTAATGGTGGACGTTCAAACCCACTGTATAATGTGGTCCACCTGATCCTAGATCTGCCTCATTCTTTTGCTCATGCCATAAAATGAGCATTTAAAATGGTTAGAGGGTTTGGATGCAACACATGCATCATGGTGGGTCCCACTGTCATTGGACAGTATGAATAAAACACATACATCATTATGGGTTCCACCGTCTACTTGGACGGTGGAAATAAAACACAAATATCATTGTGGGTTCCACGTGGGGCCCACCATAATGTTTGCTTTCCATCCAACCTATTGATAAGGTCACTCTAACCTGGATGAAAGGAAAAACAAATTTTATATTGACCCAAAACTACTGTGATGCCCAAAAGGGTTTCATGGCAGACAGTTCAATCACCACTACATCTTGTGATGTGGGCCACCTGATCAACGGCTGGATGGCGTGGACAAAACACATACATCACAGTTGGTCCCACTGTCCAGGTGTGGACGGTGTGGACAAAACACACACCACGGTGGGTCCCTGCCTCCAGCGCACGTAGATGCGTACGTCAGCAGCGTCTGTAGTAGAAGGCGTTGCTACTATATATATATATATATATATATATATATATATATATATATATATATATGTATTTGAAATGGGCTTTTTCTGAGGTTTTTCTGTGGTAGGACCCGCATCAACAAAATCCACCCCACCCATTAGTCTTTACTGCTCAAGACAGACCAAACGAGCCCAATATTCGCTATATTTTGGTGCATCAAAACAACAGGGTGGATTTCAATGGTAGATACACTGTTTGCTATGCTATGGCCGGCCTGAAAGTCAGATTGGCCCCATTTTTCGGCTCAATGCCTAAATGATCTGGAGAATGGAATGGATGGCTCGGATTATAACTAAACATCAAGGTGGAGTCTGTACACATGACCCACCCAAAAGCCCAAAAAAATAACCTCGTTGCTGTGAGTATAGAGTACTGTCGGTCCACACCCATGTCTATACACATACTCCATGTTAGCCACCTCCAGCGCTGAAACGAGGCATCTTTCACTCGGTTCGCCACTTGAGCTATGGAGCCGAGTGGGTCGCCACGTTAGATCACACTTCACTGGCAGCCACAACCCACTGTTAGCCACATCAAGGTGGCCCCCTATGGACGGTTGGGATGGCGTATAAACATCATGGTGTGTCCCACATGGATGAGGTCCATCAGTAGATGGCATGGATGAGATACACCCATCATAAGTGGGCCATGATCATGGAGAGAGAGAGAGAGAGAGAGAGAGAGAGAGAGATTGGTAAGGATGGAGAAGCCCCGCCACTATGGGTCCCTCTTTGACACAAAGCCTACATCAAGGTGGGTCCCACCACAAGTGGGCCCCTAAATCACAAAATAATAAATAAGTGGAGATCCAAGATCACTCATCATTCCTTCTTGCTCCCTAGGCTTCCTTTGCTCCTTAGCTTCGATCCTAACGGAGGAGATGGAGTTTGGATGGTTGAGATGGGAGATGAGGGGGTAGGAAGTGGACCACGCACAAATCCCTTGGAATGTAGAAATGACTTGGACGTGTGAGTCTTTCTCTTGCTTGGGAAAATGAGTTGAGAAATGAGAGAGAGGGTTGTAAAGAGAGAGAGAGAAAGATGGGTGATGGAGTGATGGATGTGGTGAGTGATGGGTGTGTAAGATACTTTTTGACTTTTGTGGTAGATTGTGTAAGAAAGGTATGAGTGGTGTAAGAAACTTTTGACTTTAGGGGTTGCTTGGGGAAGGGTGGGAGGTGATGTGTACTTGACATGCACATGACATGATGGGATTGATTAATGGATTGATTGATGTGACAAGTTGTAGAGATTCTCTTAGAATTCACACACACGGCGTTTTTCTCACACCGAACGTTGGCCCACATCACCTGGCCAGAGTATCGGATCTGCGTGCAAGTCGCGACATCAGAACCGCGGTGACGACACGGTCGTTAGGGTATAAGTCTCAGGTTGAGATAACTCAGGTTGACTGCGTGTGAATTAGGGTCGCGCGTAAATACTAGTTAAGGGTCGAAGGTTTCCAGAATTCGACCGGAAAGATCGCGTGAACCTACGGTACGGTCTAGGATACAGGTCTTACAGCTCTTCCCTCCTAATAAAAATTTCGTTCTCGTAATTTACTCAATCATCGCAACTAGTCATAACTCATGAGGGAGAAGAAACATAACATCACTATATAAAATCAGAGATAATATACAAAATACAACCCATGATCAATCATCAAAGAGATGGGGATAACGCTCTCGAATCTCAGCCTCGCGCTCCCAAGAAGCCTCCTCAACAGAATAGTGACCCCACTGAACCTTCACCAACGGAATGACCTTAGTAAGGAAGATCTACTCCTTCCAATCAAGGATACAAACTGGCTGCTCAATGTAGGAAGCGTCCTCACGAACCTCTAATAGCTGTCAATCAATAACAGGAACGATGTCTGACCCACACTTCCTCAACATAAAGACATGGAAAATATTGTGGACACTAGACAACTGAGATGGCAAGGCAAGCCGATAGGCCACGGTGCCAACACACCCAGTGATCTCAAAAGGTCCTATAAATCTCGGGGCAAGCTTGTCCTTCGCTCCAAATCGAATTACGCCCTTCATGGGCGAAACCTTGAGATACACATGGTCCCCTGCATCAAACTCTAAGAGATGACGCCGACGATCAGCAAAACTCTTCTGCCGGCTCTGAGCTGTGCGCATCCTCTGCCTGATGATATCGATAGCCTCTGATGTCTCCTACACAAGCTCAGGACCTAGGAGACGACGCTCTCCAACCTCCGTCCAATAACTCGGTAATTTGCATGGTCTGCCAAAGTGCCTCAAAAGGAGTCATGCCGATGGTCGCCCAATAGCTGTTATTATATGTGAACTCGGCCAATCGCAGATGCTCATCCCAGCTACCCCCGAAATCAATTGCGTAGGCACGAAGCATATCCTTAAGGATCTGGTTGACCCTCTCGGTTTGGTCATCGGTCTGCGGATGGTACGCGGTATTGAGTTACAAATCAGCCCCCATCGCTCTCTGAAAGCTCCCCCAAAACTGAGACGTGAACCTCGAGTCTCGGTCAGAAATGATCGAGAATGAAACGTCATGCAAACTCACAATCTCCTCGACGAATAACCTCGCAAGCCGGTCCAAAGGCCAAGTCACACGAATCGCAAGAAAATGTGCCGACTTCATCAAATGATCCACAACAACCCAGATGACGTCATGACCGCGCTGAGTCCTCGGCAAGCCCATAATGAAATCTGTCGACACGTGTTCCCACTTCCACATCAGAACACTCAACGGCTGCAATAGATCAGGGAGTTTCTGATGATCGGCCTTGACACGTTAGCACGTGTCACACTTGGCCACAAAAATGGCGATCTGGCGCTTCATCCCAGCCTAAAAATATTGTCACCTCATATCACGATACATCTTCGTCGAGCCACGGTGGATAGAAAACCGCGATCGATGTGCCTCGGTCATAAGATCTCTATGTAACTCAGGAATATCCAAGACACATAATCACCCTCTGAAGGGAAGTCCACCATCCATACCAATATGTCAATCTGCTTGACTCTCAGATGTAGCCTCAACCCTATAATGTAACGTCTCAAAAAAATCCGTACAAAGACCCGAGTACCACCTTAGGCAGAAATCACTCAGGACCCAAATCCTTTAGAAATTAGACAAAATTAACTAAGTGCTAAACTGGTTTAGCTGTGAAATTAGCACTAATCACTTTAAATACGAACTGCAAGACCCAAAACTTGCAGAATCATCGACGCTATATTACCCTATAATCTAGGATCAATCTCATTACCTAGTTGCTCTCGGGAGCATCACGAAACTCTATATCGGACCTAGACCCACGTCGGAAGTCCGATTACCGTGAAACTAAACGATTACGACCGCCTTGCTGGGCTTGACAACCATCTCGGAAATCAAGTCCTGACTGTGTCCAGAAATGCACAACTTGAGCCCGAAGCAAAGTGTGTGAGAAACGTGGATATCTTTAGAAATAAAAATCTAAATTAAGTAATCTGAGACTTGTCGCTTGCGGGCCGAATATAAGAACTCAGATCATCAGAATCTGACCCAAATACACCCTCGGATCAGGAGAAATTTCCCATACATGGCAGTGTACTTGTGGCCCTGATCGAGTGCCGGTGACCATTGAATCGAAACTAGTTCGCCACGGTCGATCTGTAGACCCGATTGGAACGAAAATCCTGCCTGACCTGGATCCAAGGTCAGGGAGTTAAGTCCGACCGCACGCAGAAAAGGGGGCTCCAGAAGTGCTCCGTTGGATCAGAATAGTCCCCTTTTGGTTATAACCTAAATATACTATGGCCCTGGGGCCATTCCCATCAGTTTTGGGCCTATATAAGGGCCTTAAACCCTCTCTCATTCATTCCATACGAATTTGAGAAAAATCCTAGGAGAGAGAAGAGAGAAAAGAGAGAGAAAGTGAGAAAGAAGTTGGTGCAGATTCCTGGGATTCTTCCGTGCTAATCCACCTGCTGAAAAACCACTCTCGTGTAGTTCTTCCGGTGTTTCCAACGTCGTACTTGGGTAAGAAAGCCTAACCCTAATCCGTTCTAGGGTTTCAATAGTCTAAGTGATGAAATAGCTAGCCTATTGCATGCTATAGGTGGCCCTCATGTCGTAGATGACGACTTGGCTTACAAACTGAGTTCAATACGTGTTTACTAGCGTAAGGTGCGGACTATAGACGTATAGGTTATGGTTTTCAAAGCTTTCAATGTCGGTTAATGATAGATTCTTGACGTGGATGCTATTTCACATGTAAAATGCGATGTCTGTTTTGCGTTTCAGTTATATACGATCTATGTGGAGTTTAGCGTATTCTTTGTATTTGTAGAAAGTACCGTATATGTATGAAATTTGAAAGTGTGTTTGCCATGATTAATTGTCGTGTGTATATACTAGTTATGCGTGTAACAACTCCTTGGCGAAAGGATTCTTCCTAATATATGTTTGGGCCAACTTACGTTATGTAGGTTAATAAGTGTAGTCTAGGTGTTTGTGAAAATGCTTGTATAAGTAAGTACTTAGGAGATAGTGCTCTAAGTGAGTGTTGAGATAGGATTCTCAACTACCTTAGGCATGTGTATGATTTCCTCCATGCAAGTTGTTTAGTTTCTTCGCTTTACTTGTGAAGGCATGCGTATGAATTCTTGTTTATGTTGCATCTTATAACATGCTTGATAATATGATTGGACAACTTGGTTACTCCTGTTCTGACTACTTCACATGCTTATTGTTAAGGCTGAATGTGTATGGGGCTATGCTATGGTCCAGGCAATCGGTAACAGACTTTGAGTTCGTGGCTGAGATTTGTTCGCCACGTAGGACGTGTTTGACGAACCCGAGTCGTACTAGAGTTGTTAGCAGTGGTTAGGCCACACAGAGTGTTTTCACACTTCATGTCGATCAACTTAAGGTACGCTCATGCTATTCGAGCTCGTCAAGTTACCCGATTGACCCGATGTGTGTTCACCATTTATAGACGTCACTGCTTGAACCTAAGGTACCAAGCTCACCAGTGAAATCCCATTTAAACATGGTACCTCGATCCGCTAAGACTCATGAGCTGGACATGGTGGTATGGGACACCGTGGTCGAGCTGTCGGCCTACGCTGGGGCGATAAGCCTCCCCGTAGTGACCAGTGAGCAACCCAGACTCGTGAGCCGAATACGGTGGTATGGGACACTGTATTCAAGCTGTCGGCCTACATTGATCAGGTGACGAGCCCTTTATAGTGACCTCGAGCGTACTCTGAGTCTACGTGGAGGCGACGAGCTTTTCTGTAACAACTAAAGTATAAACTAGGCTTGCACTGATCAGGCGACGCGCCCTTTTGCAGTGACCTAGAACCGTAACATCGTATGAGATTTACTAGGACTGACGACCCTAGAATGGATCATTGTTTGAGAAATGATATAAGGGAGGTACCTTAGTTTCCCAATCCTACTGTATGAATAAACCTAAGTAAGAACCTGGCTAATCACGTGCATGCATCGCATTGCATTTGCTTTGGCGTGGAAGAGCACTTTCGGGTGGTTGCCATGCGCGCCGTAAGATGAAGACGCTGAGGGAGTGTAAGCGAGGGCATGCATCATTCTTACATACCATTCTGCATTAATCAGAGTACCTAGGGATGTTTGATTATATTGCTTTATCATTACTGCTTAACTGAATTGATAACATGTTAACCTTTGCTTTATTGTTCCACTGAGTTGATCACTCACTCCCACATTATGGGACGGTGTTTTAAACACCAACCAGACTCTATCTTGATTGCAGATGGCGACGCAACTCTTGAGGCGGAGCCTGACTTTTGTGATGACGAGGAGACATTCTCGTACATACAGTATTCAGGCGAGTTCATGTGAGCCGTTCTGAATCGACGGGGCTTCAGGGTTATACTTGTAGTGGACTATCACATTCTTTTGACATTTTGTATTTTGAAATAATACTTGTACTTATTGACCTGGTAACGCATACATACTTTGGGGACCTATACTGGTTTATACTGTTATACAATTCATTTCAGTCTTCCATTTGTGCATTACAACTGTCCATGGATTATGTGTTGCTATTTTGGCTTAATCTCACTCATGTTTAATGCACTAACACAAACAACATTTAATCATCATTATCTATGTTGCATAAGTGATGCATTGAAACTCGGGAGTTAAGTCTATACTCGACCCTCGATTTTCAGGGCGTTACATATAACCCTGCAACAACTCATCAGCCTGTTGAGCCTCGATCACCCTTGCAACAAGAGAGGGTTGAATCGACAGGCTCGATAACTGCACGATAAAAGACCACGGGCCGAACTCAAAATCATACTCTGCTATATCCTCAAGCATTCGCCACTCCTGAGTCATCATATGCGCTACCAGGCTTTGTGGCTGGCGGTTGAGGGCATCCGCCACCATGTTCGCCTTGCCCAGGTGGTACTGCAGATCGAAATCATAGTCTTTTAGGAGCTCCATCCAGCGCCTCTGCCTCATGTTCAACTCAAACTGTGAGAAGAGGTATTTCAAGCTCTTGTAATCAGAAAAGAGCTCGAACCTAACCCCATAGAGTTAGTGTCTCCACACCTTTAGTGCGAAGACAACTTCAGCTAGCTCCAAATCATGTGTGGGGTAGTTCAGCTAATGGACTTTGAGCTGGCGAGACGCGAAGGCCACTGGTCTCCCATGCTGCATTAGGATAGTACCCAAACCAATATGCGAGGCATCGGTAAATACAATAAATCCATCACTCTCATATGGAAGAGTGAGGACATGAGCGGACGTGAGGCGATCCTTCAACTCCATAATGCTCGCTCGCAGGCATCGCTCCAAATAAACTCTACGCCCTTCCAAGTTAACCTGGTCAGCAGGGCTGCAATACGGGAGAAACCCTCAATGAAACGCCGGTAGTAGCCCGCTAAATCAAGGAAACTATGGATCTCAGACGCGGTCGTGGGCTGGCCCTACTGACGCACTGCCTCAACCTTCGAGGGGTCCACTGTGACACCCTCCCTCGTCACCACGTGACCGAGGAACTTTACCTCCTCCTGCCAAAACTCGCACTACTCCAGCTTTACATAGAGCTGATGTGCGCGGAGGGTCTGTAATGTAACCTCCAGATTCTGCTCGTGCTCCTCACACGTCCTTGAATAGATCAGAATGTCGTCGATGAAGACTACAACAAACTGATCGAGATAAGGGCGAAAGACCTCGTTCATCAACTGCATGAAGACTGCGGGTGCATTAGTCAGAACGAAGGACATGACCTGGAACTCGAAATGGCCATAACGCCTCCTGAATGCTGTCTTCGGAATGTCTTCCTCTCAGACCCGAATCTGATGATAACCAAAACGCAGGTCAACCCTCAAAAAGAACTGTGCACCCTGCAGTTGATCAAATAAATCGTCGATCATCGGGAGCAGATATTTGTTCTTGATCGTGACTTTGTTGAGCTCGCGATAGTCTACGCAGAGCCTCCACGAGCCATCCTTCTTCTTCACGAAGAGTACTGGCGCTCCCCACAGCGAACTGCTCGGACGGATAAAGCCAAACTCACGTAACTGCTACTGCAGTTCCCGCAACTCCAACGGTGCCATACGATACGGGGCCTTCGAAATAGGCACGATACCGGGCACGAGATCAATCTGAAACTCGGTGAGTCGGCGAGGCGGTAATCCCGAAATCTCCTGAAACATATCGGAAAAATCGTAAACAATTGGCAATTGATCACTACAAGCGGTGACAGGCTCCTCAATGGCGCAGGATATCAAGCAAGATAATGGCTCTCCCCGGGGCTCTGCAACGAACTGAAACTGCGGCAAGCCTGGTATATAGAATGTGACTGTCCTCGCGGAGCAGTCCAAGATGGCGTGATACTCGGCAATCCAATCCATGCCGAAGATAATGTCGAAATCTGACATCGGCAGCATATGCAAGTCGGCAGGCAAGAAAACCTCTCCCACTAGCACGGGGCAAGACGAACAGAAACGGCATAATACTGTAGTCTTCCCCAAGGGCGTCGATACGGTCAACCCCTCTCGAGCAGACTCTGTCGGCAATCCAGTCTAACGACAGTATCCTTCGGACATAAACGAGTGCGAAGCACCGGAATCAAATAAAACTCGTGCGATGCATGCAAAGACTGAAAGTATACCCTCGACGACTCCTCCAGATGACTGAGGATCCTACTGGGCCACGTAGAATCTAGCCTGAGCCAGCTGAGGAGGTACCTGTCCCCTCTGAGCGTGTTGTTGCTGCTGTTATCGCTGAGGCGGTCGAAACTGCTTCGGTCTCGGGGGCTGGTGCTGATGCTGCTGCTGAGGTGACCTCGGTGGTAGGGGCTGTTATCGCTGCTGCTTGTAGGTCTGTACTGTTGTGGACCTCTCGGCTGCTGCTGTTGCTCGGGGTGGGGACACTCCCATATACGGTGTCCTGTCGCACTGCACCCAAAATAGGTGCAGGTGAACTGCCTCGGAGGTGGTGCTGGAGGTGCTGCTGGTGCTAAGAAGGATGGGCGACCAGTGCGCCTCCGCTGCTGTGGTCGACGCTGCTGGGAGTCACCAGAAGGAGCCTGCCTCTTCCGATCAGACTGAGAACTGGCCCACTCAGCCTCATAAATCTGGGCCTTCCGTACCACTCCCTCGAAAGTCGGGAGCTCATGGCCAATAACACGGCCTCGAAGACCATAACGCAAGTCGTCCTCGAATCGGTGGGCTCTCCGATCCTCATCTTCTACTAGGTACGACGCAAATCTGGACAGCACTATAAAGCGATCCGCGTACAGAGTCACTGTCATATCACCTTATACCAGGGCCTCGAACTCCAATGCTCGCTGTCGTCGGATGTGATCAGGAAAGTACTGTCAGTCAAACAGATCCACAAAATCCTCCCATGTCCACACAAAATCTGTGCTTGCTGCTTAGGAGACTGATGTCCACCAGTGCTCAGCCTCACCATGGAGAAGAAATACGGCTAATAAGACTCGCCGCTCGATCGTGCATCCCATCGTATCAAATATCTTCTCCACATCGGAGCGCCATCTCTCAGTTGCCGTCGAGTCTGGCTCACCCTAGAAACGCGGGGGATCGAGTCATTGAAACTCACGGAGGAGGGCGCTCGCCCGCTCCTGCTCGGCTTGGTCTGGTGAAATAATGGGGTGCCTGCCCTGCCCTTGAAGTACGACCATCACAGCCTGCAACATCTGCTATAACTGGGAGGCACTCACAGATATGGTCGGATCTGCACCAGTCTCTGGTAGAGGAGCTGCATCCTCAGGCTGGGCTGTAGGAATCTCTGGTGGTGGAGTGGGGATCGTAGGTGATAGTGCGGGGGTCTCAGGTGGTGGTGCGGGGGTCTCAGGTGATGGTGCGGGAGTCGATCGGGTCACTCTCCTAGGCATCTTGTCCTACAGGAAAAAGCAAAGGCGCCTATCAACTTTGAAAAACTCTTGAAGGCACGCACGTTAAGCGTCAGTTTTTTTCGAAATAAGCATAACCAAAGGCATAACCCACAAACAACAACAAAAAATTCCATCACATTCCACTATGATAAAAAACTTTACAAGTACAATGATCATAAAGGGAAATACAATGATAATGGATAAAAAGCTCCAAGATGATTTGCTATGCATTCCTGCCTCAGCGCTGTTGTGGTCCAACATCACCTACACACAACGGTCGTGCATAAGCTTATAGAAAGCTTAGAGGGTGGTGAAAGTATGTGCACAAGGTAATAATGCAGTTATGTAGTATCAGAGTAATGCGAAACATGCTAATGATCCATGAATACCACAAACCGTACCAAGGCTATACGATGTAAGGCATGAATGATGTCGGCCATACTAAGGCCATGCGATGCAAGATGTAACTCAAGCATACAAATCCACATCTGAGTCCACATATCAATACAGCTCAACTCTGAAATATCACCGGGGTCTAGTACACTCTAAACCAGATTATCGCCCCATCGCTCGCAATAAGGTAAGTGGAAGAGACCTCACTACCCGTCTGCTAATATCGGGCTCGGCTCATCGATAGCGGACCCATTCCTTGAGCTGGTCAAACTCAGCCTAGCTTTGCCCCCTCCACACGGGCAGGTAAGGCTGCACCCCCTTCCAACCGACCACGACACAGTGAAAAGCGTGACCTTTTGGTAATCGGCACTCGGCGCTCCTACACCCACTCGGTCTAGACGTTAGAGTAACCTCCTAGTACTATAAGAGTTTAGGGACTTTCACCCAGGGATATCTATAACACCCCATGTAGAACAAGATCTTCGATATCCAATCCTGCCAACCATGATACACCTGTAGCAGCTATGACCCTGATGTCGCTAGGGCGTACAGTAACCATAACACACAATGCGAAATGCATGAATCACACTACCCAGTCATGCAGCAATCCTGCGCATATCGTGCGCTCATGTAGGGCGACACCGCCTAACCGGGATCGCATAAACAATCTGCCCGAAGGCATATGTTATGACCAGTCACTTCTCATATCAAGCATACATATGATGCGTATGATCATGAATCATAGAACTATATTAAACAAGTTATATGGCGATGAATTCTGCTCATAACGAAGATGGGCCGAGACGGCCTTCACACAACAAGTATGGGCCTATCAATGGGCCCTAGGGAGAGTTATAATGCGGAAGGATAAGGGTCGAATATTGTATATCAGACCCCGATTATTGCCTGATTTTACATACAAGATAATGCTTAATGGAATATTTTAATCGTGTTTTGTTGCAGGGTGTAATCAGAAGCGTTGACTGAAAAAGAGTACTAAAAGCATGGATTTGATGCTCCAAAGCTACCAAAGATCAAAACGGACCCTAGGAGACCAAGATCGACGGATTTACACGCCAGGGATCTAAGGAAATCAAGCCGTTCACGTTAAAAAGGCCCGAAAATGGTCCAGATTGCAAGATCACATGGTTCCCACCATCCGATATCTCAGAAAGTGGCCCAATGGGCAGATCAGCCCCTTAATTCATTAAGTGGGGCCCGCGGGATATCTGGATATATATTAATTTTTGTTCTAAGGGTTGAAATAATATGAGAAAAAGGGTGGACGGTGTAGATTTCGAACAAACATTACAATGGGCCCGTATGTACAACGTGTGTACATAATGTACACATGTGCCCGCTGCACACTGGATGGATGAGGCGGTCAGTGCAAGCGCTGACCCGCATCTTCTCAAAACGGCAATTGCCGTCTTCACCGTTGGCGAAACGGACGGACGCTGTCCATTTTACAGAAGTTTGTGGGCCCCACCCATCACTCTTACGGCTCATCCAACCCGTCCATCGTGTAGAAGGCCTCAAAGACATCAAATCCATGCTGAAATTTTGCATCCATACATGCACACGTGTGTGGTACAGAGGCCATAAGTGGACTACTCTGCAACGTCAAGATTGATCCTGCCGTGATTTCTTCTCTGGACCACATTAACGGACAACCAAAATCGTTCCTTCTTGACCGAAATTTTGGGGGCAATCTAATGGACGGGATGGATTTTCCCGAAAAAGACCTCTATGGAGCCCACCGATCACGTCAGCGAACGACGTGCGTAGGCTTACGCACGTCCGCGAAATTCAGTTTTTGCGACAGTTGTGGCTCACCATCGTTGATCTTTTGGGTGATCCAGACCGTCCATCAGGAGCCCATGGTCCCTCTCACTCATGCCTAGGTGTTGGTATTTCAACAGACAACATGAATCAGATTTCAACAGTCAAAACGTAGGTTGGACGGCAAACTGAAAAATCAAGTGGGCTGCGTCATCAGCAATCCAAAACCAGCCTTCTCCAGCTGAAATTTCGTCATGAATCTGGTAGACGGCGTGGATTTCACAAAAGTCATCTGAAGTGGGCCCCACCAAGCATTGCAGCGCAGCTGCTTGCATCGGTTATGCAATCCAGCTGTATACGCAGTGCGGAAACTCTTCGCACCGACTCCATCGTCCTGCTGTTTCTATAAGAAAGAGAGAGAGAACGTGAGATCCTATCTTTTAGACGTGGAGAGGGAGAACAGGATAATAGAGGAAGAAAGAAAGAATTGTTTGATTTTATTTTTTATCTATTTTGTTTTTTTGAACTTGAGATCTAGCCCATCCATGTGTGGCTAAACCTCTTAGCTAGGGCTAAGAGGTGAAGCTTGTGGCGTGATGGAAAGATCCTATGGCTCTGATTTCTGTTATATGGAATGAATTTCTTTTGATTCTAGTTGCTTGGGAATACTTTTAGTCTTTTCTAATGATTTGTCGTGACTAACATTACAATATGTCTGTGATGGCTCTGAGTATTTCTTCTCCCTTATTTGGATTATGATTTCAGGAAATTCTGTAGTTAGCCATTGTCCCATGGACATGGTTGGATGATGGAATCCTTCCTAACACTCATACATCTTTTGATTGGTTATGGATTGGTCTAAGTTCTGTTGTTTACCTTGTCTCTTAGGCATGGATTTGTGATGGAATCATACCTAATTCTTATATCTTTCATCTCTTTGAAAACTAGATCAAAAGGAGGTTCATATTGATTTTCAGGTTATATCTTCCAACTGGATGAAGATGGGACTCTAAGTCCAGTTGCGTTCATGAATCGATCGTAGATCTTCATGATCTCTACAAGTGGATCCTTTGAATCCCTAGTTTTCCCTCTCTTGAATTCTTTAAGTTTAGATTACTATTTCACCATTATTCACTCATATTTACTCGATTTAAATTTCATCTTATTCTAGTTCTAGTTAGTTTCAGATTACGTACAATTTTCAGTCCCTGTGGATTCGACCTCGGTCTCACCGAGTTTATTACTACATCACAACCCTACACTTGGGGAGTGAACACGAACATTTAACCAACATTATTTTTACAATGTGGACGTCAAACCATCATTGCTCCCAAGGCATAGCCCGCCAAAAAGGTTAACACGTAAACCACAGTAGAATCACTTTACAATGGGCTTTATGTACATCCCATTAAGCCTCAACCCATGGGCCTCAAATACATCTAATGGGCCGCATCACATGGGCCTCACATATATCAAGGTGGTCCTCATAACATGGCAACAAATACATCAAGATGGGCCTCCTCAAATGGGCCTTATATAAATCAATTGAGCCTTAGGTACATTGCAAAGGGCCATAACCCATAGGCCTTGAATACATCACAATGGGCCCTCAAATGGCAAGTGGGCCACATCACAGGGGTCATTTGCATATCAAACGAGCCACACCCAAATATAAATGGTGATAATGATTTCCACCAGTAAAAATTCTCAAGGCCCACCATAACATTTATTTCCCATACAATCTGTTCATAAGGTCACAAAGAACTTGGTGGCCCAAGGGTCTAATGGTGGACGTTCAAACCCACTATATAATGTGGTCCACCTGATCCTAGATCTGCCTCATTCTTCTGCTCATGCCATAAAATGAGCTTTTAAAATGGTTAGAGGGTTTGGATGCAACACATGCATCATGGTGGGTCCCACTGTCATTGGACAGTATGAATAAAACACATACATCATTATGGGTTCCACCGTTTACCTGGACGATGGAAATAAAACACAAATATCATTGTGGGTTCCACGTGGGGCCCACCATAATGTTTGCTTTCCATCCAACCTGTTGATAAGGTCAAGCTGACCTGGATGAAAGGAAAAACAAATTTTATATTGACCCAAAACTACTGTGATACCCAAAAGGGTTCAATGGCAGACGGTTCAATCACCATTGCATCCTGTGACGTGGGTTACCTGAACAACGGCTGGATGCCGTGGATAGAACACGTACATCATGGTAGGTCCCACCGTCTAGGTGTGGACGGTGTGGACAAAACACACACCACGGTGGGTCCTGCCTCCAGCGCACGTAGCTGCGTGCGTCAGCAGCGTTTGCAGCAGCAGGCATTGCTGTTTTATATATATATATATATATATATATATATATATATATATATATATATTATATATGAAATGGGGTTTTTCTATGGTTTTTCTGTGGTATGGCCTGCATCAACAAAATCCACCCCACCAATTGGTCTTTACTGTTCAAGACAGACCAAACGAGCCCAATATTCGCTATATTTGGCGCATCAAAACAACATGGTAGATTTCAATGGTAGATACACTGTTTGCTATGCTATGGCCCACTTAAAAGTCAAATTGGCCCAATTTTTTGGCTCAACGCCTAAAATGATCTGGAGAATGCAATGGATGGCTTGGATTAGAACTAAACATCAAGATGGAGTCTGTACATGTGACCCACCCAAAAGCCCAAAAAAAATAACCTCGCTGCTGTGAGTACACATCACTGTCGGTCCACACCCATGTCAGTACACATACTCCATGTTAGCCACCTCCACAGGGATCGATACAAAGACCTCCAGCACTGAAAAGAGGCATCTTTCACTCGGTCCGCCACTTGAGCTATGGAGCCGAGTGGGTCGTCGCGTCAGATCATACTTCACTGGCAGCCACACCCCACTATTAGCCACATCAAGGTGGCCCCCCTATGGACGGTTGGGATGGTGTATAAACATCATGGTGTGTCCCACATGGATGGGGTCCACCAGTAGATGGCATGGATGAGATACACCCATCATATGTGGGCCATGATCATGGAGAGAGAGAGAGAGAGAGAGAGAGAGGAGAGAGAGAGAGAGAGAGAGACATTGGCAAGGATGGAGGGGCCCCGCCACTATGGGCCCCTCTTTGACACAAAGCCTACATCATGGTGGGTCCCACCACAAGTGGGCCCTTAAATCACAAAATAATAAATAAGTGGAGATCTAAGAATACCCATCGTTCCTTCTTGCTCCCTAGGCTTCCTTTGCTCCTTAGCTTCGATCCTAACGGAGGAGATGGAGTTTGGATGGTTGAGATGGGAGATGAGGGGGTAGGAAGTGGATCACACACAAATCCCTTGGAATGTAGAAATGGCTTGGACATGTGAGTCTTTCTCTTGCTTGGGAAAATGAGTTGAGAAATGAGAGAAAGAGAGAGAGAGAGAGAGAGAGAGAGAGAGAGAGATGGGTGATGGAGTGATGGATGTGGTGAGTGATGGGTGTGTAAGATACTTTTTGACTTTTGTGGTAGTTGTGTAAGAAAGGTATGGGTGGTGTAAGAAACTTTTGACTTTGGAGGTTGCTTGGGGAAGGGTGCGAGGTGATGTGTACTTGACATGTACTTGACATGATGGGATTGATTGATGTGACAAGTCATAGAGATTCTCTCAAAATTCGCATGCGCAGCGTTTTCCTCGCACCGAATGTTGGCCTACATCTCCTGGCCAGAGTACTGGATCGGCGTGGGAGTTGCAGCATCGGAACCGCGGCGACGGCGCGGTCGCTACGGTACAAGTCTTGGGTTGAGTCGACTCGGGTTGATGGCGTGTGAATCAGGGTTGCGCATAAATACCGGTTAAGGGTCGAAGGTTGCCAGTATTCAACCGGAAAGATTGCGGGAACCTACGGAATGGTACGGTCTACGATACGGGTCTTACAGTAACAATAGCTTTCTCTAGCATCCGTCGGAGAAAATAATGATGAAAATCAATGTGTTTAGTCCAAGAATGGTACACAGAGTTCTTCACCAAATTGGTTGTGCTTTCACGGTCATAATGCAAAAGAATATATTTTTGTAGAATCCCCAACTCATTCATCATCCCTTTCAACAAAATGGCTTCATTGAATGTTTCCATTACTACAATATATTTTACTTCGATTGTGAAAAGAGCAACCAAAAATTGAAGCTTCAACATCCAATGGATCGCTCCACCTGCTAACATAAACGAGTAACCAAAAGTTGACCTTCTATTATCCACATTGCTAGCGTAATTTGTATCCACATAACCTACAAGTATCTCTTCAGATTTTTTGAATGTCAAGACTAGTCCGTTGTACATTGTATATAATGAAGTAATTATTTCAGTGCCTCCCAATGTTTCTTAATGGGGTGACATGTATTTGCTCAAAACACTCACCTATGTGAAATATCTAGTTTAATAAAGACCATGTCATATATAAGACTGCCAACTGCACTTGAGTACAGCACACAAGATATATACCTCTTTTCTTCATCTAATGCGAGATATTGTTCCAACGAAAGCCAAAAAATGAGCAGCATGGGGAGTGCTAACTAATTTTTCCTTTTCAAGTCCAAACTTAACCATGACTTTCTCAATATACTCTTCCTAAGACAACTATAGCCTTTGTAACGTTCCGAGATTTCATGGCCAGAGTTCATACTTGTGTCCGAGAAAATCGGGTGTTAATAATGTAATATTCATATGTTATGGAGATCGTGTCTCACCATCATTCTAGATCGCATCCAGATACATCTCAGAGGGTAGCATTCACAAGAATAAAAGTAACTAAATCCATTGTTCCATAATCAAATAAATAATCAAATGCTGTCTTAATGGGAGCTTATTACAAGTTCTGAGTTGTAGCGGAATTTAAAGAAATATACTGTAAACTAATTCTTCTAGCCTATTCAGTAAAGTCTTCAGCCGGGATCTGGTCCTCTAGGTCCTCGACCTGTACGTCACCTACATCATCTGTACGGTTGGGAGAGGGTCGATGCCCTACTTATAGTGAAGATTATCCTTTAAGATTAATAGTAATTCAAGAGATTCATGAAAGCAAGATAAATGTTCTGATACGTCAAGTATTCCACACTACGAGAGGTATCAATGCACAAGCAATCTATATGAGATGCATGCTTAGCAAAGCATATGCGGTGTATCACACCTAGCGATCGCCATAATGTGGAATATGATTATAGTTATCTGACTCGACCCGCATCCCATACTATGGATATTCGTCAGCATGTCCCGCATTTAACATGCTTTTACACGGTTGTCCCAAGACAAACACCACACATGACCAGGTGAATCTCACAACCCGGATTGGAGTGACTAAAGCGACAACCAACCCCCAAAAATCAGAATAGGAGCGACTAAAGCGACATCCAATTCCCCAAGAAAAACCAAAAAAGGAGCGACTAAGCGACATCCAGTTCCCCAAAAATTGGAAAAGGAGCGACTAAGCAACATCCAGTTCCCCAAAAATTGGAAAAGGAGCGACTAAGCAACATCCAGTTCCCCAAACTGATGTGTCACGTATATAGAATGATTTACACACACGAGCTGTTGCACTCTCACCCAAGAACATGGATTTACGTGTCACCCCAAGGCCGCTACCGAAACCGCATTACGTCCATGATATTTAATTGATTGCTAAAGGAGGGATTCCTAATATAATACTTGTATCAAGAAAATATAAACTGAATCATGAAGGATATATTTTGAATCATGGAGGTTTTGAAATAGCAAGACACATACCCAAGCCTTAAAGATAGACGGCACGAGGCCAACATAATAAAAGAAGAGAGACAATGGTCAACTCAACAAAAGAAGATTAGCAATGACTAACTCAATAGATAGAAGAGTGGTAAGGGCCAACTCAATAACAAGAAGAGTGGCAAGGGCCAGCTCAGATAAATTTGATAAGGTAGGGCAAGGCTTTAATCTATGGCCTCACATAAAGTCAGAGAAATCACTTGTATTTGACATCATGTCATAATCCCAAAAGGGCCAATAGTTGTAATGATATTAACTAAATCAATTGATAAGATAATTCTTGGAAAACATATAAACATGAAAGGCAAGATAAGTCACATCCTTAAAGGCATGAAAAGGTAGGATAATTCATAACGTAAAAGGCACGAAAGAGGCCAGATGAAATAATAGGAATACAATTAGAAGGCAAAATAAATAAATCAACTTAAATTATGTAAGCTTAAAGGATAAACCCTCACCTTCAGTATTTTAATCGTCTGTTAGTAAAGTCGTCGACCTAGTGAGATCTTAAGGTTAAACTTGTTTTCCTTTATCCTAATTCATGAATTCGAGATGGTTAGGATTAATATCAAGGTATGGTTTAGTAGATTTGAGGCTAGATTTAAACTAATTTCCAATCTAATTAAGAATTTCAAATTAATAAGTCATACCTGTTAACGTGGTTGGTTAGAATCACTCCAACTCAGGCCCAACTCGTTGCTGGACTGAGTTGACCCGAAAACTCCCTTCTTCCTTTTCTTCTTCTTCTTCTTCTTCTTCTTCCTTTATTTCTTTCTTCCCTTTTCTTTTCTTTCATGTTCCTTCTTTCTTTCTTTCTTTCTTCTTTTCTTTTCTTTTCTTTCTCTTTTCTTTTCTTTTCTTTCCCTGCTTTCTCTTCCACGGTCGGACGACAGTCCCTTTTATAGACTTGGAGAGAACTTTCCAGGTCCCTACGTCGGTTCTCTGCTGCCCTATGTAACTATTACGCACGGAGCCTCGGAAATCCTCTACGAAATCTCCTTGTTGCGCAGCAGAGACAGAACGCAATACGATGATCGTTTGTTGTCTAATCAGCCAGATTTTCTGGAGATTTGGTCCAATCGTGGCTATTCTGTCCGATGAACGATCCATATCTGCTTCATTACCTTAGCAGTGGACCCCACTGAATCCTTGCATGGTGCTAGATTGCATACCTGAACACGGAAGGAGGTGCGAAACAGAGCTTTGGTCGGACCTAGCTGCGGACCAGATCGTGCGCGCATGCAGGATTTTCTGATTAAGAAACCAGTTGCTGGGTGGTCGGATTTGCCGTCCGGACATGATGGACGGTCTGGATCGATCCTTCGATCATCTACGGTGGGCCACACTACCATCCAGTCGGACCCGCCGTTCGACATACGTAACAGAGGGAGAAAATCCCACTTTGGGCGGGATTCCATCAGGTCAAACAACGTTTGACCCGGTCTTCAATCCGATGCTCCGCCGATGTATGAGTACGGTGCATATGCACTGCAAGTGGGACCCCTAGTGATGTTCTCTAGGAAAATCCACACTATCCATTTGTTCATTCATCTACCTAAGGGGCCAAGTTCCAAAGTTGGCGCATATCTAATGATCAAAGGATCCCAGATCCCATGATCATAGCTTCTTCCTACGTTTAGACCACATCTATGATGATCTAAGGGTTGGAATCTGTTGTGTACCGTTAATCTATCCTGATTGCGCTTGGCGTCGGCTTATTACACGTTTTGGATCGTGGAAATTCATGTGATTTTAGAGTTTGGGTTCTAAGGTGAGGCATTTTCATCATTATTCCTATTCTAGGAGTTTTTTTGGGAAATCTGTTGGTTCCATTTACTTGTTGAGCATGTTTCTGTACAATTTTAAAGGAGGGATCATATTTCCAAACCAAGGATGGATGCCTTGTATTTCGATATCATTCTCAATTATTTGTTGCATTGTCTTTCTTGGTAAAGCTCGAGAACTTTTGATACTCGAGTATCAAAAGTTCAGGGCATTACAACCTACCCCTGGATCTTTCATCTAGAATGTCTTGGATAACCGATCCTTCAATGTAATATACTGGCAATTTTGGGGGGTATTTTTTTTCTTTCTGATTATTTAATCATAACCGATCATCAAGTGGGTCATTTTAACCATTTAAACTAAGATCTGTAATAATCCATCCATTCGATCACCAATCCAAACCATGAATCATCGATCCAAACTATCCATATTGAATAGTAACTAATTAATTTTCAAATCTACTATTAAAATATCATCTAATAGATGTATCATCAAGATCTTGAGAATTACCCATTAGACCACTTAATCTTTCTATAAACAACGTTTAATAGGTTCCTATACACAATATCAACAATGCCATATAAATTTTTTAACTTAAACAAGGATAAAAAGCAGAGATCTAAGGCCAAGAATTCTTGAACCGTTAATTTTAGTATATTTTGTGGACCCTACCAGAGTATACTAACTTCTTATTTCATGACTCTAGTAGATCTTCAGTACCATGATTTTAAATTATTTTAGCATATGTAAAATCATAAAAATTATCCAGATGTATTATTACCATACATTTAAGCATGAGCCATAGTATTGTACACTTATTTTTTCACCTTGAAATTATTTTTTTCCATGATCTTTGTAATAAAAGCTTCATTTTGATATAATGATTGGACATAGAAAATTTTGGTATGACCCACACAATCGTGGCATGTACACATTCGATTAATACACCCTACTTCACATGAATGCATGTGTACAATCTTTGGTGCATTGCCGCCTCTACAAACACTTGTGATTTCCTTACAAATAACCATAGTCATTTTGATTAAGAAATTATTTTTACAAGAGGGCATAAGATATAAACAATTTAAACATGCGCTTAGTTAAGAATATTGTACTTGTGGGACCCACATCTCCACGACACGTATGCACACATTGGTTGTACCCTCATCCACCCTAAAATCTCTCACCATTAAGATAAGAATTACATGCACTTAATATGTGTTTATCGCATGTTACAAGTGCATGTGCATTAATGTAAGAGGGCTTTGGCTACCCTATATAAGGCATGTCAAACCACTTCTTGTAAGCACTCACAGAGAGAGAGAGAGAGAGAGAGAGAGAGAGAGAGGAGAGAAGTTTTGAGAGCTTACTTCCTGATCCAAACCGTTTATCAAGTGCTCTAATACTATATCTTTTAGATATTTTAGATCAAATCTAAGTGGGCCCCACCATAAGATCATGTTTATCATATTAAATCATTTACATTTTTCATATCTTATATTGTGTTATAATCCTATAAGTGAAAAATTGATTATAGACATTAGTGTGAAAATGTACCCTACATAAAACTAACTGTACCTTTAGAAATATTATTCATTAAGTATAAATATGGATTGAAGACCTTATAAATTTAAATCTAGATTGTTAAAATTAGGGGAAAGATCATAATAATGATATGAAGCGTTAAATCGATGATCGGGTCCAATCCAACCATTAATCAAAGGTTTAATAAACTAATTAAATGATTAGATTTAATAAAATTAAAAATATACTTGATCTAATGTTAGATCAGATCATTTGATCAAAGATCAATCAGGACCATTAGACCAAACTTGTGGGAAATAAGAAAATAAATTGTCAGATTGGGGATCTAAACATCCAATTGTCTTTGAGGTAAATATTGATCCTAAGTCAAACTTAACAAAGATTAATACCTTTGATCTATGGTTAGAAATATGGTAAATGGACTATATACGGCTCAGATATAAGAAATTAGGGACTTGATTGATCGATTTAGTAGACTAATGTAATAATCTTAAGATCTTACTCATTTTTGCAAGTGTTTTAAGAAAACAGACACTAAGGAAGAAATTAACTTGATGCTTGTATTCTATCTGACTTAAAAAAGAAATTTTCTATGGATCGTAGACCTAAGTGCAGTCATTAGATCTATGAAGAAATGATCAAAAGGTCAAAAAGGTTAAATAAGGAATGGACGTTATGGGTAAGTAGTCACTATCAGATATAGATTTTTTCACATGCATTGTATAACATTACATGCTTACTTTTATTTAACTTTTATAATTTGATGATATTTGTTTAAGTATACAATTGCCTTGTATTTGATATGTGAGGATTGAATTATCCCTTAAAATTCTGGGCAGAGTTCCCAATGGAACCCGAGTTGATACCAATAGGGCCTCCTCCTTGGACTACGATTGAAGTTGGGGAAGGAATTTGGCCATCTCTAGAGTGGGCCACTCATTGCCAGACTATATAGTTACATATGGTACGTGAGATACCTCAAACCAGCGTTCGCACAGGATATGAGCAAACTCCTACATGTGTTGGGCTTGTATGGATCTCGGTCGGATGGGTGTTGGAAGGCCGAATGCTATGCGCAGATATGACCCTGGTTGTTCACTAAAGAAATTATTTATGTGGTAATGTGGTATACTAAGATTCTTGTATATGTCATTGTATCATGCCGCTATATTGTGAATCATGTTGTTCACAACTCCAAGTGTAGGGTCGCGATGTAGTAATAATCTCAATAAGACCTAGGTCGAATCTACAGGGACTAATCTCGTGAGTATTCTGAAAGCAACTAAAAGTAGAACTAAACAAAGATGTGAATCTAAATTTGAAATAAAAGGAAGTAATTGTGAGAGATTTAATTAGAAACTTAAGAAATTCAAAGGTGGGAACTAGGGTGCCAAGGATCCACTTGTAGTGATCAGAGAGCCCTCTTGCTTGATTCAAGTAACACAATTAGAATTGTAGTCCTATCCTATCCAATTGGAAGATATATCAATAGAATCAAATCTGAACTTCCATTGACCTCATTCTCAATGAAGGAGAACTATGATAATTGGCAGGGATTCCATCACCAAACCATGCCCCGAGAGAATTACAAACAACGGGATTTACCAATCCCATAATCTCAAAGAAGGAGAATTGTGAAGATTATGAATGATTCCATCACCCTACCATGCCCAAGGTATGATGGTGAACAACAAGACTTTCTAATTTCACAATCTCAAATCAGGAAAAGAAGATACTCAAAGCTATTGCATGATGTAATGTTTCTATTGTAATTTGAGTCACAATAAATCATTAAAAATTAAAAGTATTCCTTAAATATCAAATTAGAATCTATGGAGTTCAACATAAACATAAATTAAAGCAATAGAAACATTCCATCATGTTACGAGCTTCACCTCTTAGCCCTAGCTAAGAGGTTTAGCCAACCATAGACATGATTGGACCAAATTCTCTTAAGAAAAACATGACAACAACTAAGGAAGAAGAAGAAAAACTCTTGGCGACAACTTCTTTACCCCTTTGCTCCACTCCTAAAACCCTAGAAGTTGCCTAGGAACATCCTAGGGATTCCTATTTATAGTTGTGGAACTCCAACTTTCACACCTAGTTGGAAAACTCTAGAAACCACCGCAAATTTATGCAATTTGCTAAAATAGACTTCACTCTGCACAGTTTCGTAAAATAGACTTCACTCTGCGCAATTTCACAACATGACCCAGAGTTTCAAAATATGCTTTTTCAGGACGAGTTCAGGATTCCTTTTCTTCACTTCAAATCTTTGATTTTCTTCATTCCTCACTTGGTATTCTTAGATCTTTGGCATGTGAATTCTTCAATCTTGGTCCCCTAAGATCCATCCCTTGCATTGGTGATTCTTGAGCGTCAAATTCATGCTTTTAGCACCCTTTTCAATCCAAGCTCTTAAATTCACCTTGCAACACAAACATGAGTAAAATAGAACATTAAGCATTATCATGTTCATAAAATCAAGATATAAATGAGGGATAATATGCAATATTTGACCCTCAACACATGTATACAACTACTTGCTGGGTTGTTGGCTCATTCTGTTGATTAGAAAACCATCCAAGACAGGGAAATGAACTGGAGTTTCTGCGTGTGGAGTGATGACTTTGAGAGGTATGTTCTCGAAGATTTGCTGCGAAAATAAATAATTTTTCATTTTATATTTATTTCTTTAAATAATGATGTATGAACTTGGTTTGGATATTAGCCAGTGGATAATTGGTACTTTTGACTGGATATATGATAATTAATTAAGTTTACTATTTTTTAATGATTATTATGGTAATATGTATAATATTACCCCCTCCCTATCGAGTCACACCCTCAACTCAACAACTGAGTCAAGCAAACCCTGGTTTCTAGAGCCAAGGTGTGACATTCACTATGTTGATTTTAAAAATACTATGGCCGGCGATAAGCATATCATCAATATATAATACTAGAATATTGAATTCCCTATTACTTAATGATTTGAAGTAGACACAATGATCGAACTCGCTTCTGATAAACCACTGACTCAATATGAAAGAATCAAACTTCTTAAACCACTGCCTAGGTGACTGTTTTAGGCCGTACAACGACCTCTTTAACATGCAGACTTTATTCTTTGCTCTCTGCACCTCGAACCCTTCAAGTTGCTTCATATAGATATGCTCTTCTAGTTTCCCACATAAAAACGCTGTCTTAACATCTAAATATTTCAATTCTAGATTGTATTGGACAACCAACTCTAATACAAATCTGATATATACTTACTTGACCATGGGCACGAATATCTCTCTAAGTCGACACCGTCTTTCTAAGCATAACCCTTCGCTATCAGTCTAGCCTTACGCCTATATAGTTTCTTACAAAAATTAACTTGCACCTGTAGCTCCACTAGACTTTTTCTTCTTATATAGAGAGTCTATCTCATCATACATCGCTGTCATCCACTTCTCAGCATATGTGTCTTCTAATGCTTTCTAGAAGGTAAATGGACCCCTCTTATGTATAATGAGGTCAAATACAATATTTAAGTCATCTTTATATCTCAACGGTACCCTGCGATATCTTGGTGGATTTCTCTTGACAGGTGGTGGTATCACCTCTTCCTATACCTCTATCTGTGCTCAGCTTCTTTAAGTATTTCAACTTTATCTGTTTCAACATCAATCACTGTTTTTTCGATTCCTTGTACTCATCCTTCCGAAATATAGAACATTCATCGAACTTGACATCATGACTAAATATAATCTTGTGTGAAATCCGGTTATACAGTTTATATCCTTTCTCCTCATCACCATATCTGACAAAAGTACACTTTTTAGCTCTTTGGTTTAACTTATCTCTGTCAACTGACGGTACACAAGAGTAAGCATCACAATCAAATATGCGCAGTCCTGAGTAATCAACTTCTTGATTACTTCATACTTCCTCTAAACTTTTACAAACAATTGGTATATATGAAGATTGATTCACTAAATACCAGGCCATATTCAAGGACTTATCTCATAACTCCTTACCCAACCTAGCATTACTCAACATACTTCAAGCTCTTTGCAAAATATTCTGATTCATAATTTTAGTCACACCATTCTACTCTGATGTATGCCTCACGATCCCCTCATCCTAACAATACTGATTAAACTCTAAATTCTCCACCGTTGTTTGTCCTCAGAATTTTCAAATTTTGCCTAGTTTGCTTTTCAACCATTGTCTTTTATGCCTTGAAAATGGTGAAAACATCGGATTTATGTTTCATGAAATAAACCAATACCTTTCTAGAAAAGTTATTAATGAAATAAACTCACACTTTTCTAGAGAAGTCGTCAATGAATAAAATAAAAAATGATGACCCTCCTCTAGAAACAATGGGCGTACGACAGACCCATACATCCGAATGCATATAGTCAAGTTGTCCTTTACTAACATGTTTCTCGGTTTCAAAATTCGACTTTGATTATTTTTTGTATTTGCAGTGCTCACATATATCTTTAAAAAAATTATAACTAGGAATTAAATCACGATCAAGAAGTACCTTTATACCATGTTCACTCATGTGGCCTAGGTGCGCATACCACACACATGCTGATGTGGAATCACTACAAACGTTGCAGCTTCACCTGATATAGTGTTCCCGATCAACATGCAAAGGTTTTTGCTCCTCTGTACCTTCATAATGTGAGTACCCTTTAGAAACTTTTAGGACACCTTCGTAACTAGCGAATGTTGCACCTGAGTGCATTTAGAACTCTTAGAAATACAAATTCTTTTTCAAATATGGAACGTGCCTCACATTGGTCAAAGTACATTCCACCACATCAAACATTCTGATGTGAACCGAACTAATTCTTATCATCTTACAGGCATGATCATTTTCCCATAAGAACCAAACCAACATCATACTCACTACACATGGTGAACCAACTCCGATGAGGACACATGTAGTACGATGCCCTCGTATCTAAAATCCACTCATTATATAAGTGATCGACCTTAGACACTAACAACATATCACAACCACTTGTCCTTCATTATATTCCGTTGAATTGGCTTCCTTCGGTGAGTCATCTAATTTCTCCTCCTTTCAGATTTTAGAATTTGTGCAGTTCTTCTTTATATGTCCTATCTTTTCACAATTTCAACACTTTAACTTTCCTTTGCCCTTTGACTTAGACCTCAATCGCTATTTCCCTTCCCTCGCTTAGATGATCTTCCCCTAGCAACAGTGCACCCGTAAAAGTACCTTCTTCTCAATTATTCATTCTCAACTAGTTCGACTGAAGGGATGAGATAATGGTATTAAGGTCCAAGGTATCCCTACCATAGCACATTGTATCAACTAGATACTCATAAGAATCCAAAAAGAGACGTTAATAAAATTTGGACATTGTCTTCTTCATTGATCTTCACCTCCAAGCTTATCAGTTTACAAATAAGTTTGTTGATATTAATATGCTCAAAGAGATATAACCCTTCCACCATCTTCAATTATAAAATTGTCTATTCAGAAATAAGTGATTTCGTCTTGTAGATACTTTCCATCTTCACCCACAAACCTGTGGTGGTCATCTCATCAATGACATTGTACATGACTTCATTGGCCAAGCACATTTGGATGCGTTAATCACCCTCTGATCAAGTTAATCCTAATTCTCTTCCTTTACTGATTCAGGACGTTTTACTTTCCCAAGGAGTGTATGCCATGTCTCGAAATTCACATTTTATCCCATCGATATCATGTCTATAGATTCAATCTGAAAACCCAAATTATGCTTTGATACCACTTGTTGGGAATGCAACAAGCCCGAACACGACTTGTTAGGTGCAGAAGCAACCTCAAACGGAATCAAACAATGCAATAGACAAAGAAATTCAACTAACCACGGAAACCACATGAATTTTAAATGAAAAAACCCTTGCGAGTAAAAAACTACGACATAAAACGATAAACAATCCACTATAATCAGAAAGTTACAAGAGATAGAATAACTTACAAATCTGAAAATCCTAGCTTTCTCTGTCTCAAAACCCTTGGCTCTTAAGCTCTCACATTGTGCTTAACCCTAATCATGTAATTAACATGGTATTTTTACACTCCATATGCAATTAGAAATAAAACGTGCACTTACGTAGAAATTACGTAAACTCTTGTCGATAAAACTGCTAGTACTGAAATATGAAGTATGGTTAATTGTCCTAGAAGGGGGTGAATAGGACTTTTTCAAATTTTATTATCTATTAATAACAACCTATGCCTAACTTTTACAAACTGGGAAGTAAGGCAAAGTAACTCTATGGCTTCCAAGCCAATAGAGGGTCCAATTCACACAGGCTTATACAAGATACATATATAAAATCAAAGCATATAAGGATAATGTGTATTGTGTGTGTGATGTGACTTCTATCAATACTTATATATAAACTAAATCATGCATCAATGTGAACATATGACGAACGTAAGCATAATTAGGTAAATGTACTTAAAACAATTCCAAACACAATAATGTATTGTGGTTCAGCTACTTGCCTACTCCGCTCTCGGTGGACGCACTCTCTCCTAAAGTGTATCGAATTTCACTATCCAATGGTTTTAAATCGGGTTAACCATGAACCTTTACAACTTACATAAGGTTCCTAGATGCCTACGCAAGGTGAAACGTCTTACTTAAGGACTCAACACTGGGAACCTACACAAGGCACAACCTACGTAAGGCTATGCGCCCTATACAAGGATACTACGTATTCTTCCGTCGAATGCCTACAACTAGGACTTGTGAGCTTGACACTCAAACTCTGAATCTCAATCGTACACAAGCAAAGGGCTTCAGACACTTTAGACTCTAAGTACTTACAAAGTAAGTTGGTGAGTCCCGTTCTCGCACAGTGTGAAGATCTTCGATGATGACGAAGAAACTTCAACTCCCTTGAACCGCAACATGTTGATGATGCTTTCGCGAAGTCTCTGAGATTATTGGGTTTAGAGTTTTTGATCTTCTCTATTTAAATAATAAATTTAAATCAATAGAGAAGGTTCCCATGAGCTAGGCATTCAGAAGTTCCAAAGATAGTATGATTAGTTGGAAAGTTCATGAATGCTAGAGTTCATAATTCAATCCAAGAATATATGATATGAGTTGATGCTCAAGCAAGGGATTGAATGATGAACTCTAATAGGAAGGAGAGAGTGAGTAAGAGGGTAGATGGATCTTGGAATAACAGGTTCAAACTCTCTTGGATTCTAGCTCATCTTATCAAGAGCAACACTTGTGTATTTATAGAGTAAAATCCCAACGGTCAAAAAATAGGCGGAATTTTGAAATCATCGATGCTATCGAAGGATGTTTGATGTAATCGGGATTTGAATTTCGATATCATCGAAGCACCTTCGATTACATCGACTTCTACTCAATATATTCATTTGAGAGTAGAATAGATTCTGACTATTTTTTAATCGAGCATCTTTTGATGATATCGACGTGCACTTTGATTCATCAAGGGACACTTGATTCCATCGAGATTTTCTTTTTAAAATACACAGTTTTGTCTCATGTTCGATCCTATCAAGGAGCCCTTCGATCTATCGAAGTTTGAATTTCAATGATATCGAATGGTCTTCGATGAACTCAAACAAAATATTTATTTTTTTTTGAAAAACTTACTGGACAAAACTGAGTAAGTTCCAATTCTATCGAATAGACTTCAATTCTATCGATAACTTACTCTTGATAACATCGAGGAGACTTCGATGTTATAGAGAAGCACTTAGAGTATTTTCTGTTTCTTTGGAAGAATTTCAAGGTCCAAGTAATCAAGAGTCATTCGATATTATCGAAGAATGGACTTCGATGATATTGAATAGCAGTCGATGCTATCAAGATTTACAACATATCTTTCATTTATTATTGGACAGAATGGGTGATCGTTCGATGCTATCGAGTTATGTTCGATGGATTGAAGACTCCCTCGATTGCAGTTCGATTCACTCGACCAGGACTTGTGATTTTTTAGGTTTTGTTTCTTTCTTCCCTTTATACTCTTGGTGTTATAAATACCAACTCTACCAGAGGATGTTTTAATTCATTTTTAAGGGTAAGTTGGGATTATGTGGGGTCATATACCTGCTAGGGTTTGTTGTTAGATGATGAGGCTATGACTGACAGGTTTGTTCTTGAACATAACCTTCATTTTTTGTTGAGGCTTAGTCTTGATGTCTTCTTCTAAGAGTTCACTTGAATTGACTGACTCAACGCTTACATATATTGACAAACAAAGGCACTTTCAATATTCGCGGGAGAATATTTTGCATAGGTTCATAGATTTTCTAGTAGTTGCTACAATTTATTCGATACTTTAAAAGAAGTTGATGATACCTTTAATATAATTTGGTGTAAATTCAAAATAGCGGTTATAATAATTAATCATTTGTTAATTCAAGCATACTTTTCTATATTGTAATTTAAATAGCATATGGGTTTAGACCAAGATATATACATTGGAGTTGTTAACATTCATTATCTTAAATATTTACTTAAAATTTTGGGCTCATTTTTTAGTCCACCTAAGGATCATAATTACCTTATTTTTAGCCAATGTATGTATTCAATTGACTTATTATAATGATTACTTAAAATGTCAATTATGTACATCATTTTAGAGTATTAATGATGATTTACTCTATCATTCTCATGAATACATTATAAAATTTCTCTTTGTCGAAAATTGATGTTGCTAAATACATTTTTTTTTATTCCATAGAATTCAAATTACATATTGTTAAATAAAAATAAGGATTCAATATCACTTTGACTCAAGTATAATTGTAATTTAGATTCCAATAAATTCCAAATACAAGCTGCTAAATGAGTGCTTACAAACATTAAGCTCAATCAGGTTGACCTCTCCCACTGCTCATAAAGTGTGTTATCTTCCGTAGAGGTTTTATTAGATAACACTAGGGCAGATCAATTTGGAGAGTAAAATTTAAGCTAATACACCAAGTGCAACTGCACTTGCTCATATTAGTTAGAAAAATTGGATTAATTGAAGACCAAAATACTCAAAGCATGTGAATATAACAATGTTACTACAATAATTAAAATAAGAAACATTCATATATTTGGAATTATGAGAATTAAAAATAATAATCAAGATGTTAATATTAAAACCTTTAAAAAGTGACTTGTTATATCATCACAATTCTTTCCTTTGGGTCAAAATTGTGATACACAAGTGGTTCACTCAATGGCGAGTTAAATTGTCTTATAAAGTGGATTTAATAATACACTCAAGATCAAGCAGAATGTGAACCTCTAGGCACATAGGTTGGTTAAGACTGAGGTGCATATTTGTTTACACTCGACATGTCATGACTAGATCCAACAAGTAAGACGTTGCCACATGTCGGCACACTTATACGGAGGTCAAAAAAGGTACTTACGAGTGTAGAAGAGGAAGATTGCTAGGATCTGGTGGACAAATTTGCCAGAGATGCATTTCATGCTAGGAATTCCATAATACATAAAGACGTATGCATGGCCAAAACCCTAGAGGCGGTCATTCTTCTAATGACTAGATTTAATTGGCCACGCACAGTCGTAGACCCATAAGTAGTGCACTAATAAGAGAAAGCCATATGAAAACGAGAATATAAATATACGCATCAACGTAATAGTTGATTGGCACAGCAACGTAATAGTCGATTGGCCTCTTCTCAAAATAAAAGCATATCAAGCCAAGTTTGCTAATCGATCAGATCATTAATCTCGAAATCCAATAGACCATGTGTAAGGCCATCACTTAACCTAAGTCCATAAAAGTAGCAGAAAATGACGAGATCCAGGCCCTTGTCAATCCCATCAAACAAATCTCTTATTCAACTTAACACTGTTTATTAAATCTTTTTGTTCAACATGACACCTATTTTAGCATAGCTTAGCCTAATTTAGCCTTTTCGCTTCTATCCAGCGCCCTATCGTGATTAGTGTAGTTTAATATCTCTATTCTATCAAGTGCATTATTGCAGCAAGTTCGGATCAAGTAGTGTAACTTAGTACCTCCATGTCTATCTTGCATTTCATTGTAGCAAGTTGGAATTAGTATAATTTCATCCATGACCTCGTTGTTAGATCCCAAAACCTCTAAGTCCTTAGTGATTCCTTACACCATAACTTACGGGCCAAACCATGATCGTCTCACAATTGTTCGGGTTTAGATAACTATATCACGACCATCAGTTTTGGAGAACTGCAAACCATCCATGGCCACTTCGCCTTCTCAAACTACCATCTTAATTTCTTTACTTTATTTACTTTTTAAAAAAAAAAACCAATTATACTACATTCTTATTCAGTTTAATAAAATTGGCACTTGGCTTTATATTTTATGTTTCTTCTTTATGTGCTTACTTTATTAGTAAACACAATAAAGCTATCACCATTGTGATCAAAGTTCTTGTTTTTGAAGAAAAAAAAAAACTCATTCGAAGAACTAAAACCTCTCCTTCACAAATTGCTAAATTTATCATCAATAGGTAGCTAGGTAGTCAAGCCAATCTCCCTAGTCCTAATAGGATTATTTTGGTATGTGAGATGACAAGGTGTCCGGTTTAATTTTAGTATCATATAACTTTGGCACGCTTGATACAAGCATACCCTTACACGCATGATCGAATCCCAACCATCCACTACATGTGTGGCCGTGTGTTCGAATTGAAGCCCAATGATATCAAATCACCTTATTCGAAACATAATGACCCCACCTCTATGTAGGTCCCCGCTTTGAATGGCAGATAAATAAAAGTATTTTAATGTCATTACTACCTAACAGGACATCATGGCATCAAAGCACATTAATATAACCCACAAAACCTTAGTTTAATACTAAATATATAATTATACTAACTTTATACTAGTGTAAGACATTGGACTCTAGATTACCATCGATGGCAATGAAATCAATGAGGGCGTCTTCATGTTCTGTTAACTATGACTCTCACTCAAGTTCCCATACGTTCAATCTGATTAGTTACACTAAAGGCTTTATCTTCTTATTTTAATTGTAATGCTAGAAAATTAATCTTTTAGTCATGTTAGTAAATCGGTATCCCAAAGTATCTAATGGTATAAACATGAGGCATTTGTTCATTTAAAGATAAATATTCTTCAATCTGTAATATCAAAATTTTGTGCAATCTGTTGCAATATATATATATATATATATATATATATATATATATATATATATATATATATATATTATATATATATATATATATATATATATATATATATATATATTGATTTTTATATAAATATATATTTTAAAATAAATATAATATAATATATAAAGTGTTTGAAAAACACCTTTTTGTGGGTTTTGGGAATGGTCCCACATTGGAAAAAGAAGAGAAGAAAAAGTAGTTTAAATGAAATTGTTGGAGTACTATAATATTTGCTTACCTAGTCCGAGGACCATGGGACTTGTGTGTTCCAGTGCGTAGCACTAGAATCCTGCGCGCGCTTGGGCTCGGTCACAGTCACGGGCTCGGTGTGAGGGTGTGGGCATGTGAGGCAGTGTGGCTGGTTGGAAGGAAGACTAGATGACTGAGAGAGAGGTCCTCCAATATATATAGAGAGGCTGAAAAGAGTTGTTACAGCAAAAACTGTAACAGCTGTGCCATTAGTGCAGGGTCCAGCTGTAACTGCTGCATGGCTAGTCCAACAGCTAGAAAACGGCTAGCTGCTGTCTCACAACAGTCAACATGTAGCAGCTTAATGGCTCATGCACAACAATCAGAAAAATGACCATAAAACGGCTAGTTTTCTCCAACAGCCAGAAAACCATCATGGGATTTATTTCCCTGGACCATAACCCCTAGCCATCACAGCCTATATAAACAAGGCCTGGATGGGTTTCCAAATAATCTCAACCCACTCAACAAGGCCTGGATGTCTTAGAATACTCTAATCCTGATCACAAATATATAACATTACAATCAAAATAGGAAACAAATCACACACTTACACAGAACCACTCGCGCATCAATCTATGAATCGATAGATCGAGGATTGAACCAGCATGTCCGGAGAGTAAATTGGGTTTTTCATAATCTGTCGATCGATCGAACCTAACAGTTTGATTGATCGAGCATGTCCAAAATTGTCCAAAAATCACTCTGTATAAATCGGAATTCACTCGATTGATTTGCATGTACAGATTGAAGACATCTCACAACAATTGGTACATGCAGGGGCTCTATATGGCCCACCGTGATGTTTTGGGTTTACTCATGTTATTCCTTCATTTTTCCAAATCGTTTTAGGGTATGACCCACAAAATGAGGCAGATCTACTAAGCCATAATGAATGTGTTTTATCCACGTTGTCATCTATTTTTCCAGCTCATTTTAGGACATTAGCTCAAAATTGAAGCACATCTAAACTCAAGCGGACCACATCAGAAGAAACGGCCGGAAATGAGGGTCTACCATTGAAAACCTCTCATGGTCTACGGAAGTTTTGGATCAAGATAATCCTGTGTTTTCCCTTCATCCATGTCTACTAACCTTACGAACAGATTAGATGACAAATAAACCCCACCGTGGGCCTAGGAAGATTTCAATTGTGGACGTCATTATCTCTACTGTTTCCTGTGGTGTGAACCACTGAAGCTTTGATATACTTCAATTTTGAGACATGCCCTAAAATTAGCTAATTAAACAGATGGACTGCGTGGATAAGACAGTTACATCATGGTGGCCCCCATAGAGTTTACTAAATAGGCAAAAGTACATGCTCCATCTCTTTCATTGATTGTATTTACTACGTTGCTTTGTAAATCATGGTGCTCCTATCTGCAGTGCACACTTAAGACATTCACGGACTCAAAATCTTTTTATGAGTAATGTCGTGTTGCACTATGTTGAATTGAGGGTTTTTTTCTTTCTTTCTTTCTTTCAGGTCAAGTCTAGTTTTTCTCTTTGTTTTGACCAGTCACTAGTCTCATGACCTGGTGAAGCTTTTCCCTAGTCTTGGTGAATTTAGTCTAATTGCGTCTGAGTCGGAAGTTTTTTTTCTTAACTGGAGGCGGATTAGGTGGTATTGCCAACACCACCCCAAGCAGTAGTGTTGGGTGCTGAGGGGCCACCATGATGTATGTGTTCTATATATATCCATGCCGTCTAACCAGTTTGCTAGCGTAATTAGTGCATGAATTCAAACAATGAAGCAGATAGTAGGCTCAAGTGGACCACACCACAGGAAACAGCGGAAATATGACATCCACCGTTGAAATCTTCTGAGGGCCCACCATAATGTTTATTTGCCATCCAACCTGTTGATAACGTCACACAGTCCTGAATGAAGGTAAAAATACAAATATCAGTTTCATGTGGTGTTCTCCACTTGAGCCTTAGATCTACTTTATTTTTGGGTTTATGCCCTAAAATGAGCTGAAAAATGAAGGTAAAAATACAAATATCAGTTTTATAGCTCCCTAGAAGTTTTTAACGGTGGGCATCAAACACTACTGTTTCATGTGGTGTTCTCCACTTGAGCCTTAGATCTACTTTATTTTTGGGTTTATACCCTAAAATGAGCTGAAAAATGTTTGGAATTTCATGGATATAAAACAAATACATTAATATGAGCCCACCCATCACAACACCACTGCTGGGGGTGGTGTTGGCAACACCATCTGATCCGTGTCCATTTAAACTATGATTTGTACGAGGGACCGTTATCCAGTTTGTTGAACTGATGACTCACCCTTGGATGGGCCCAACCTAGCAACAAAGGTATTTTTAAGAAAAAAAAAATCTCACATCGGAAGATCCTAGCCATCCAATTAATTAGTATTTTTTCCAGTCCAATGTAGACCATTGCTATGTTCATATTTACTGTACATTTGCATATATACCACCAATGGAAGGATTAAAACCATCCCATCTACAAGATTATCATGGCGCGGTCCACCCAAGGTGGGCCCCATCAGGTCAACTCTCAAACATCAGAACCCCTTTGTTGCACAAGATTCATGTTGCACAATGTCAGTGGAATGAACATCGCATGATAGCTTGCGTGACTTCTCAGGAGCATCTCCTTTTTGACTAGGAAAAAAGAAAAAAAAGAAAAAAAAAAAAGTGTGATTATGACCATAAGCCCAAACACGTGTAAAAGTTAGCTAATGCACGTGCCACCACATATGCCAGCGTGCAAACATGTGTGATGTCCAAGTCGTCTAACAGAAGGGTACCATTATGTAGATTCCCTATCTTTTGAATCAGGTCAATTCACTAGTCAGTGGACCACGATAAAATGAAAAAAAAAAAAATGTGAAAAAATCAGCTGAAGTTTTCTGAGCAGTCTTACTTATTTCTAATATCATGGCTCACCTAATGAGTGGACGACTATCTTAAAATCTTCTAGGTGAGGTCTACCTGATGGATGGCCTGGATATTTCACCCGTTTGCCGCACTGGCATATGTACTGGCATGTACATAGGCTTTTATACGTGTGTGTGCTTTGCAAAGCTCATCGAATGAAAAGTCATACTACGTCATTTAACATGCTATTATAAGCATAGTGAGAAATCTCATTGACGGAAATTTCTACGCTACATGTTCTATGCGGTCGACCTCATGGGAACTTCCCATGAGGTCGAGCTATGTGGGACCACTGTGATGCGTATCGAACATCAACACCGTGAATATGATGGGTCTCCTTTAAATTATGGGATATCCCAAAAATCAGCCGTATACGGAACTCAGGTGGGCCATACCATCTAAAATCATGTGAAGACATGCCTGAAACATATAAAAGCACTTGGTGGGGCCCGCCTGAAATTTAGATGTGTCTGAAACTTTGTCTGACCCTCATCCAAGTGGGATATACATGATGGATGGGCTGGATTTGTGAACCACATCTCGGTGGGCCTAACAAATGATTATGAATGTTTTAATGGGAGGATAACCCCTCTCAACTTTTGTATGTGGTGTGGCCCACACAAGTCATGGATTGACTTGATTTTTAAGCCTGAGGGCCACCATGGAATGGTGCATCTGACTAATGGGGTAGATGTTCGACACGCATTGTGGCGGGGCCACACAGCTCAACCTCATGGGAAGTTCCCATAAGGTCGACCACATAGAACCATGGAACCATTCCCCCCCCCCCCCCCCCACACACCACACACACACACAACACACACACATATATATATATATATATATATATATATATATATATAACAAGTTAGTTAATATTTTATATGATTGTACATTAATTTCGAAATACTTTTTGTGAAATTCATGAAATATTTGAAAATCTCATGATAATATTGCTAAGTACTGTGCACTTTATTTCCGGTGAAAATATCAGGAGGAATTTAAAATCTTAGCCATGTTTGTGATACTGATAATCATGTAAGTTGGGATAGGTAAACCTTACTATATAGATTTATTAAGGCGATTTGAAAAATAATTCAAACCATGTTCATAAAACAATAATACAAAAATCTCGACACATGGTGAGTCAGTGACGGAAAATAATGGTGGCGCAATAGTATAGAGAAATGTATATTAAAAACACCCGACTTCCGTGCACGCATATCTCCCACCATTATTGGAGGGTTCCCACCAATAAAACATGTTTTTTGTTGTTTTTATTTTGTATTTTTTATGTCGGTTTCGAGGCGCCCGCCTTACTAGAAAGTACCGCTAGAGGCTTGACCCTGGTTCATACCTTGGGAAACTGAGAGAGTAGGTAGCTAACCAACAATATCTCATGCTAGTTGGGTGAATCCAACGTGTATAAACACTTATTTTAAAATGCTCGTTCGGATTCTTGTGGTGGGGGGGCGTATCTATCACTTAAATAAATAAATAAATAAACGTGTTGGGATTCCTGCCAAGATGGACCATCTTTAAAGCACATGCTGGAAGTCTTGCCTTTGGGGGAGGTATCTGATTCTTAATGTGTTTCAAGTGCATGATCTTTAAAAAAATAAAAATAATAAAAAATAAAAAACAAAAATGCTTGTTAATCTTTTTTTTGAAAGTTGAGAAAGGAAAAGGAGAGAATTGTGAATTCACAGGTTGGTGTCATTCACAAGACTTAGAAAAAATAAATATGCAAAAAAGGGTCTAAAGCATAGTTTGCTCACCCGGAGTTTATTATGTGATGGTTCAAAATCTTGATATTCAAGCATTATTCCAAATATGCATGATTTCAAATAAGAGGTTAATACTTTATGTTCCAGTATATATTTGTCGTGAATATATTAGGAAGGCATATTTGCTACTCTCAGGAATCATAAGATCTTCCTCTCTTATAATACCATAACAAACAACCACTTTATCTAAAAGCTCGAGCTTTCAGAGGATGACGGGGTATCAATTCCAAGGTTTTAAGACTTGCAGTATCGACTTGTATCACGTTTAACTGAATTTGAGTTGACTCAAATAAATCATATGAGTTGTATTGAATAAGATGCTCAACCCCGAGCACTATTCTCATTTTCATTTGACAAACTAAAGTAGACTTGCAGTTTTACTGCTTCCATTTTGTTGGGGGCCGTTGCACAAAACCTTAGGATTTAGTCTCCCAAAAAATACTAGAATTATGGGATAATAAAACAACGAAATAAATCAAAGCATAAACCACACGATATAAGAGATTTTTAAGTGGAAAACCCTCGAAGAGGTAAAAACCACTGGACCTAGTCCAGAGTAACAATCCACTATGAAGTAGAGCGTTACAACCAATCACAAGCACACACTTCTTGGATCAAACCTCTTCACTCATGCAGAGGTGGATAAACAATAAGAGAATAAAGAAAAACGGAGAGATTTCACCGATTACGAAGACGTAAAAGCGCTGAGATGTCGAGTGCACAGTAGATCACCTCTACGAGCAGAACCTCCTTCCGCAAGCTCTCTCTCTCTCTCTCTCTCTCTCTCTCTCTCTCTCACGCACACACACACACACCTTTGATAGCCCTAAACCCTTTTGCAAAGTTTTAGGAGACTTTCTTGCATTACCTAGAATAGCCCTAGGTACCCCTATTTATAGTTTAGGTAACTTCCTTCCGCACCTCTTTTAAAACTGCCTCAAATTTACACAATCCGCACAAAATCCGGACATGAATCTACGTAACCTCGACTGGTTGAGCAGGGTCCTCGACCAGTCGAGCAGCCTACTCAACCGGTCGAGCACCTCCCTCGACTGGTCGAGCACCACGGAGTTCCAAAACCAATTGTTCGCTGGACTTTGAGTCGAGCACCACTCGACCGGTCGAGTGAGAGCGTTCTCTCCTCTTTCTGAGGAGGAAAAACCCATCAAATCTCTCCCTTTCCGATTCAGGAGAAATTTTCCTTCTTCAATCAAGCCCGGTTTCTACAAACCTCAAACTTGCCCTTGAGCAACGCCTTGGTCATCATGCATGACCCATTATCGTCCGTGTGGACCTTCTCAAGCTGTAACATCTTTTATTCCAAAGTATCCCTGATCCAGTGATACCAAATCTCTATGTGCTTCGACTTGGAGTATTGACTTGGATTCTTGCTCAAGTGTATAGTACTTCCACTATCGCAATAGACCACGTGCTGCTCCTACTTCAGGCTAAGTTCCTGTAGGAACCTCTTCATCCAAAGCATCTCTTTACATGCCATTGTGACCGTAATGTACTCGGTCTCTATCATCGACAATGCTACGACCTTCTGTAGCTTGCTCTGCAAAGAGACCGCTCCCCCTGCAAACGTGAACATGAACCCCTATGTAGACTTCCTAGAGTCTATGTCACCTGCCATATTTGCATCTGTGTAGCCCTTTAATACAGGTTTTCCGTCACCATAGCATAGGCTCAACCTGGATGAGCCTTTTAGGTACCGTAGTACCCATTTCACCGCTGCCCAATATTTTTTATCAGGATTGGCAAGATACCAGCTTACAACACCAATCGCATATGTTATGTTTGGGCGCGTATACACCATAACATACATCAAACTTCCTACTGCTGATGCGTAGGGTATCTTCTACATCTTGTCCACCTCTGCCTTCATGTTGGGACACTGCTTGTCACTCAATTTGAAGTGACCATCCAGTAGAGTACTGACCGACTTCGCTGAATTCATATTGAATCGCTTTAGGACTTTATCAATATACCGCTCTTGTGACAGCCAAAGCTTCCTGTTGCTTCTGTCAAAGGTTATCTCCATTCCTACGATCTGCTTAGCTGAGCCCAAGTTTTTCATCGCGAACGACTTGCCCAACTCCTGTTTCAGCCTGTTAATCTTATTGATATCTTTTCCTATGATGAGAATGTCATTAACATATAACAGTAGAACTAAGAAATCACCATCTGAGAACTTGCGCATGAACACACAGTGATCCGACTCCGTTCTGTCATATCCATGCTTTAACATGAACGAGTCGAACTTCTTATACCATTGTCGCGGAGCTTGTTTCAACCTATACAAGTTCTTCCTCAGCCTACACACCATATGCTCTTTGCCCTTGACTTTGAACCCCTCTGGTTAGTGCATGTAGATCTCTTCTTCCAGGTCACCATGGAGAAAGGTAGTTTTAATATCTAACTACTCTATCTCCAGATCCATGCTAACTGCAAACCCAAGTAACACCCGTATGGATGTCATCTTCACCACTAGTGAGAATATCTTCTCAAAGTCTATACCTTTCCTCTTATTAAACCCTTTCACCACAAGTCTGGCCTTGATCCTCATCTGTGAATTCTTCTGCTCAATTTTCTTTCTGAATACCAACTTGTTACTTAGAGCTTTCTTGCCCTTAGGCAATTTCACCATATCATAAGTGTGGTTCTTATGTAAGAATTTCATCTCCTCTTGCCTAGCTTTCAACTACTCTCCCTTATGCTCGTCGGCTACGGCCTCAGAATAATCTTCTCGCTCTCTCCCATCAGTGAGCATAATGTGCTCATGCAGCGGGTACCTCTTGGATGGCTGTCTGTCCCTAGATGACCTCCTCTCTGTGGCTCAATAGGTGAATCAAGTGAGGGCTGCTCCCCTGGTCTATCTTCTGTAGAAACTCCCTCATCCTCTGCACCTTGCTATACTCCCCCGTCATCAGGCACCACGGGAGGAATAACTGGATCCATGTCCTCTACCTCACCTGAATTAGGCTGCTTCTTCTCTGGCTTACCAATGTCTTCTATACACTGATATTCAAAGAATACCACATATCTGCTCATGACGAACTTCTTCTCAGTCGGATCCTACAGTCTATAACCGAACTTTTCATCACCATACCCCAAGAACACACACTGCTTGATCTTCATATCGAGTTTGGACCTCTCGTTCTTTGGTACGTGAACGAATGCCCTACATCCAAACACCCTAAGATGACTGTACGATGGATCATGTCCAGTCCACACCTTCTCGGGTACTTCTACATTCAACGGGGATGATGAAGACTTGTTTATCAAATATACTACCGTGTGCATTGCTTCTCCCCAGAATGTCTTGGGCAACTTCGCATGGGATAACATGCATCTGATTCTCTCTATATTAGTGCGATTCATTCGCTCAGCCACACCATTATGCTAGGGGGTCTTGGGAACCATCTGTTTATGTCGTATACCCAGGGACTTGCAATACTCATAAAAGTCACCAATGTATTCACCACCATTGTCAGTGCGGATGCACTTTAATGATTTACCTATATCTCTCTCGACCATAACATGAAACAATTTAAACACACTAAAGACCTCGTCCTTGGATTTCAAAGCATAAACCTAAACCCTCCTAGATGCATCATCTATAAAAGTGATAAAATACAATGCCCCACTCAAGGTTTTTGTCTTCATAAAACCACAAAAATCAGAATAAACCAAATCTAATGCATGCACTTTATTAACATGAGAAGCAGATTTAGCAAATGAAACTCTATATTGTTTCCCTGATAAACAATCAATACAGGTTTTAAGAGGTATACCTGTCACGTCTGGAAGGAGCCACTTCCTCGCTAGTACCTGAAGCCCTTTTTCACTTATGTGACCTAGACGCCTGTGCCACATGTTAATAGTTGAATCTTCTGCTGCGTTCAACCCACCCTTGCACACACTGACATTTGCCTTGTAAAGGGTGCAACACTTCTTACTTCTGGCTGCGATCAACGAACCCTTGATGAGCTTCCAGCGCCCACCAGCAAACTGGCTTTCATAGCCATCATCCTCCAACCTTCCCGTCGACATCAAGTTGAGGCGAAGGTTTGGGATCTGCCTCACATCCCTGAGAACCAATGTACAGTCCACATCAGTTTTCACACAAATATCACTGACCCCTACGATATTTGATACACCAGAATTTTCTGTATTCACGGTCCCGTAGTCACCTGACTTGTCACTTGTGAAGAAGTCCCTACGTGGAGTCGCATGAAACGAAGCTCTCGAGTCTATCACCCAGTTAGTGTCCTGACTCGTAGCCGTGAGACATACATCGTGATTTGCTAAAAGAATAACTACAACGTCGCCATCTGAAAAGACTGTAGTGAAATCTGATTCATCTTCCTTCTCCTTTCATTTTTCTTTCTTGTCATTCTTCTTATTACGACATTCATGCTTATAGTGGCCCTTCTTGCCACAATTCCAGCATTCAACATCCTTCCTAGTACTCTACTTGCCTCTTGATTCATCTCGGGCCTTCCTACCCTTTCTGTTTTTTCCTCTCCCCCGTTCTTGTGTCACAAGGGCCTCTTGCTGAGTAGACCCTTGAGACTTCCTCATTGTCTCCTCATTAAAGAAACAACTAGTTACATGTTCCATGGACACCTTTCTGTCTAGCGCATAGTTACTCAGAGACACCACCAATGTCTCTTAACTATCAGGCAAAGAACTAAGCAATAGCAAAGCCTGTAATTCATCGTCCAGGACCATCTTCATAGCGAAGAATTGGTTTATTGCTGACTTCATTCATGTGCTCAGCCACAGAACCACCATATTTGAACTTGAGATTCACAAGTCATCTGATCAGAAATATCTTATTGTCGGCTGTCTTCCTCTCATACAGCAGTTTCAGCCATAGGCTAGCGGCTGAGGTCTCCGTAGACACATGGTGGAAAACGGAATCGTCTAGCCATTGTCTAATAAACCCCACCACCTTCCGGTCTAATTTCTTCCAATCATCATCTGTCATATCCTTTGTTTTTGCTGATATGCCTAAGATTGGAGCATATAAGTCCTTGCAATAAAGCAAGTCCTCCATCTTAGCCTTCTGTATGGTCCAGTTAGAACCATTGAGGCTGATCATCCTTGATGAGCCACCTTCCATAATTTAAAACTGATCTCACTCCGTTCAATAAACATGTCTCTAATACCACTTTGTTGGGGGCCGTTGCACAAAAGCTTAGGATATAGCCTCCCAAAAACACTAGAATTATGGGATAATAAATCAATGAAATAAATCAAAGCATAAACCACACAACACGAGATTTTTACGTGGAAAACCCTCAAAGAGGTAAAAACCACGGGACCTAGTCCAGATCAACAATCCACTATGAAGTAGAGCATTACAACCGATCACAAGCACATATCGCTTGGATCAAACCCTCTTCACTCATGTAGGAGTAGATAAACATTAAGAGAATAAACAAAAACGGAGAGATCTCACCGATTACAAGGATGTAGAAGCGCTGAGATGTCGAGTACACAGTAGATCACCTCTACGAGCAGAACCTCCCTTCCACAAGCTTCCTCTCTCACTCTATCTCTCACTCTCTCTCTCTCTCTCACACCTTTGATAGCCCTAAACCCTTTATCAAACCCTTGCGAAGCTTAGGAAACTCTCTTGTATTACCTAGAATAGCCCTAGGTACCCCTATTTATAGTTTAGGCAACTTGCTTCTGCACCTCTTTGAAAACCGCTTCAAATTTACGCAGTCCGCACAAAATCCGGACATGAATCTACGTAACCTCGATTGGTCGAGCAGGGTCCTCAACCGGTCGAGTGGCCCACTCAACCTGTCGAGCACCTCCCTCGACTGGTCGAGCACCACAGAGTTCCAAAATCAATTTCTCACTGTACTTTGAGTCGAGCACCACTCGACCGGTCAAGTGAGCGCGTTCTCTCGTCTTTTTGAGGAGGAAAAACCCATCATGCTTTCCTTTGATTTGCTTCAATTTGTGTGGAAATATATGTTGAATGTTGTTTTGAGATATGGTTAAAAACTGAAAATAAAGTTAAATTGGCTTATAGTTGCTTTAAAGAACAGAGTGTGTGAAGGCTGATGTAGTATAAAAATGCTGCAAGATTATAAAGTTGAGCACAATCAGGTCACTATCTTAAGGACTAGTTTTACCCACAATGATTCAGACAAGAAAAAGATATCCAAGATCAATTGCTCCATCACAAATGTGTAACTCCAACTCTAGCTGTACTATCAGATCAGACCAAAGGAAACTGTGATTAACATTGGTTAATTGCACAGGATTTGTTTTAAGAAGAGGTTGGGGGAAGAGCGAGAGAGAGATACTAAAGAAATAATTTATTTATTTTGAAACTTGTACAAATATTAAAACATTGAATCCTTGGATTACCAGTACTACACGTGGGTGTTTACAAAGGATTCCTTTTTGTTGAGAAGGAAATGGAGAAAAAAAGGGTGTGAAGATGATGAAGTTCGATGGAGAGAAAAGATTAACAAAAGTATATTAGCAAGATCAACAAGATAAAAAGGAGTAAAATCATTACTCGGGAAAGTAAGGGCAATGTTTTATGGGATTTAATGGAGTAATTTGTAGAGTTAGGATTAGAGAGAGAGAGATTAGAATTGAATTGTTTTTAAGTTACAAGCATTTTGGGTAAAGGTTGTTTTTGGCTTATTTTATGATAAATTTTAAATATAAACTTACTAATGCTACATGCCATTTCATTACCAAATAAATATTTTGGATTCTAGAATTTCTAATATCAGTAGAATTAAAAAAAAAAAAAAATAAAAACCTTTTGCGCTGCATTGGAAGGAATTAGCACTTTGTATCTGTATCTGCTATCCACACATGCATCATTTCATGATTTTTGGCAATTATACTTAAGGGGTGTTTGTTTGGTTGCACCAAATATCACAAAATGTCATGATTAATCAGTCTAATGTAGTGCATGGTTTCATGATATTTCATGAAATTTGGTGCAACCAAATGCACCCTAGAGTAGAATCCCAACATTGCCAACAGCCAATATAAATTATGGCAAAATTTGCAATTTAAAAGTAGAATAGTGTGAGGTCATTTGGTAATATTAAACACCCTACCTAAATTACTTATGTAAAATGCATAACTACATGAGTTGAATTTACATACTAAAGTAGCATAGGGTGGTTTTTTATCCACTTGCAGGCAAACGTGTCAATATAGAACATGTGCGAAAGCCATGAACTCTCCACCAAATGGGTTCCACTGTCTTAGATCTTCGGCCTAAATCAAACCATTTCACACCTCAAGGCGACAACATACAAAATAAATGGATGGCTAGATATATATCAGTTTACTTTGTACATTGTTGCCTGTCCAGAAGTGAAGCTGTTTTTTTTTTTTTTTTGGTCCTTGCTCTTACCCGGGTGGTAGACTCTGGAGTTTCAACACCGGGTCAAGGGTTCGAGTACCCACGGTGGTGAAATCCCACGGCGTGCGTGTGTGGGATGTGTGTGCGTGTGGCTGTGTGAGTGTGTGGTGGTGTGTGCGTGTGGCGTGAGTGTGTGGTGGTGTGTGTGCGTGTGTTAAAAATATAAAAAAAAAAAATAATAATAATAATAAGTGAAGCTGTTTTTTCTTTTTTTTTTTTCGGAAAGAAAATAAGTACTGTCTCACTTATAGTAAAGCCAAAAAGAAATATAAACTAAAAAAGACAGGAAGTGGACCCTAAGAAATAAAAATAAAATTTTTACACCTTAGAGTGAAAAACAAGCACCCACACCCCAAGATAAGGAGACATGCCCGTTAGGAAAAAAAAAAAAAAAAAAGGTCTACACCCCGGTCTAGGGAAAGAAGCCGACACCTGGGCTAGAGAGGGGTGAGGTGCCTAATTTTCTTAGTAGGGCTGTTAATGGGGGCAGGCTGGCATACTTTAGGTTGGGCTTGTGTGGGAATACTATGCCCAAGGGCCGGGCCGGGCCTAAAATTTAAGCCTGTTTAATAACACCCATGAGTCAGTTTTTGTTTAAGAGACCAGCCCACCCCACCCCACCCCATTTAGGATTTCAGCAGCATTCTTTTGTTTTATGTACATTTATATCATGGACAATGGGTCACACTTAATGAACAGCCCAGATATTGCACACAAACTGGTCAGCCGGTCTTGGGCTTGGACTGAATTATTGTCAATGGTCAGGAACTGGTCTGTTTTGTTTTGGCCCGTCACGGCCAGGGCCGGGCTTGGGCTAGGTTTTACTTACAGGCCGGGCTTGGACAGACCCCAGCCCGGCCAATTGACATCCCTATTTTCGAGTCTACAACTAAATGAGAAGCTCAAATCTCAGACATGACGGCTTGTGTGAATGGCAAAACCTTGTGCTATTTGTGACCGAACAAATGATCTGGGCTGGTCCAAGCCTAGCCTAACACATCTTAGTCCCATCCATACCTGAGGTGGGTGGGCCCGGCCTAGAATGTCTCGTATATGAAGTTTGCAATTATCTGGTTATTCTTAATTTTTTTGAAAAAAAATAAAATAAATAATTTATAAATCAGTTATGATAAGATTTCTTTTAACTTTTATTCTAAAAGATAGTGAAAATCTAAATTTTAATAGGCCTGAATGGGCCCGCTCCATGGGCCGGGCCCACCCGTCTGTTATTTTCGTGATTTTATGTTGGGGAGAGCCGGGCCTGAGTGATGATAATAATGATGTATATTAGTTTTGGGTGTGCATAGGAAATGATTCAACGCAAATGTTTTAATTGTAATTATGGTAAAACGCTTTCATGGAATCATTTGTTGGCCAAACCATGATGTTTTGGTGATATCCACTCCGATCATCAGATACATCGCCATATCATTCGCCCAAAAAGGATTCCAATCCATGACTCAGGTGGGTCATACGATAGAGAAACAGTTGATGGGCTTGTCCACCCTTTATTTTGTGGAGGCCCACCTTATTTTTGGATCGGACTGAATTGTTGGGCCATTGGCCAATCAAGTCAGAATATATCTGATGGACAAGTAGCATGTCATCAACACATCATGGTGGGCCCCACACAACATATCAAGGGCATACATATAGAATTTGATTGCTAGGTTGGGCCCAAGATCCTTAAACCTTTAATGGGTTTAGTTACGGGCCTAAAGGGCTTCGGATTTGTTAGGTTTGGGTTGGGCTTGCACCCATCCCAGTTCAAATTCTATATGTATGCCCTTATTATGTTGTGGAGAACACACTCAAGCCTACAATTCTCAATAGGATTGGTTCAGGCCCAGATATTGAACTAGTTGGGCTAGGCTCTTTCAAAATATTGATATTCAGGCCCGGCCCATGACCAGGCCCATTTATAGCCCCACTTCTCAATTCTACACATGGGTTGATGACTCGGCCGAGATGACTCGGTTGATCAGTTCACAATTACAAGCCAGTATTAAGAATAAAGTGTAAGGTTACTTGGTATAGTCCTTCGTCACCACCAACTTGTTAGACTCGTGACTCGATTCACACTGGAATGAGTCCATCTGGGACACTGGGTCAAGAAAAAAAAAAAAATCCATGATCCTACACTCAACAATGTGTAATTATGGTGCAAGTAGGTCAGGATTTATAGACAAAAGGATCCCAAACAAAGCTATGCAGCCCTAAGCGAGAAGGCCCAATGGTGAACCCAATAACAAAGCCCATTCTTCTGTGAATGGGCTAGCTAGAATATATATATATATACACACACACACCACACACACCAAGAGAGGGACTTTAAGGGCCGGTTTGGTTTTCCAATTACCACGGTAGTTGGCTGTAAAGATGTCATAATTCGTTTTACATGTATTAGCAATGATTGGAGCAAAACGATTGACTGCTTTCCCATGTTTGATTTATGAAATTTTTCCAGTGTAATAGACGGTAATTCACTAGTCGTGTGTTTGAGTAGACGGTGTAGTAGTCATGTCAATCCGGTTTTGCTCTTGTGGTGTCCACCATATCAGCTCTACAACAACTGCAAAGCATTGTTTGATTTTTACAGCAAACCTGATTATATAACGTCTGCCTCTCAGTACAACGGGGGAGAATATCATCATGATCTTTCAGGCATGTTGTCTGGTCCACAACATATTTGGAATCAATTTTGGATTCAGCACTACGTAGTGGACCGTATAAAAACAGACGTGTAGTCTGGATAAATCGATAACGGAAGGTATGTGGCCATCAACATTGGAATAAGATATGACAACATAGGAGCTTACCTATTCTCCCTAAAAAGCATTGGACCAGAAGAGTCCAATGTGTTGTTTAGGGCATTGCAAAGAGATATTACCCTATGATGTAGGTCACATGCGGGATCAGCAACCCCCTGTATATGTTGTAATATAGGTAAGCCTGAAATTGAGAAAGTATATCGTGTACCTGAAGGAAGATACATAATTTAATATAAAATGAGTAAATGTCAGTTATGATATATGTCTACCATCTATATAGATAAACATGGAGAACCAATATCAGGGTTAACCAGATAGTTTCCATAGTCTTCCATACTAACCTACCGACGCAAATCAATGTCCAAAATCATGTCCAAAACAGTCCTTCTTTAAACATATACAATAAAAAACCGACTTAAATGACCATTATATCCAACAATTCTTAGAGCCAATACATGAGTTGAATGGTGAGGATTAAAACCAACCAGCGAAGATTATCCTAATTAGGGGCGAAAGTGAATGCGGCGTTTCTTTATCTCCTTTCTCCTGATTGCAGTTGCCACTACTGGATGGACAGTAATAGGATGGTGCAAGGGAAGTCGCAAGAGGGTTCATGCAATTGGCAACGCAACGCCATCCATGCGTCCACCCTCGATTGTCATGATCGTCCTCCTTTTCCCATATAGGTGCATTTGTAAGCTCTCTACTCTCGCAATAAGTTGTTCATTGGAAAAATGTCTCTGATGCAAATTTGTATCCATGGAAGCGGGCCATGGAATATCCCTCAACTTGTTCTCGACATTCCTCCCAGGTATAGTAGATCCCGGGACAGCGTCCATTAAAGACAACATATGTCATATGTCTTTTTAATCACTGCACATAAGGAAATATTATGTACAACGTCATAAATATTGTATGAATAATGGAACATACCAAAATAAAAATCACTACCCGTATCCAACTACAACAAATAACTAATGATATAACAATGAATACAACACATCATACCTGATGTTGTGACTATATAAGTGCTAAACCTGTGTAGTAATCATATACCTTATGTAGATATATAAGCAGCATAGTTATAAATTAACTCAAATTTACGTCTAAATTGAAAACAGATAATGTGGTTTAAAAGGCAGCGAATGATTGGCTGACATAGGAATCCAAAAATACAGTTATCATCTAAAAAATACCCACAATTATCATCCAAAAATACCCACAGTAATCCAAAAATACCAACAAATATCCTCCAACTACTAGTAAACACAACTAGCAGTATAGCAAACCATAAACAGTCATGTCCAAAAAATCACAGGTTGTCCAGCCAAAGCTAACATAACCCCATTGACCAGGTGGAGGGTACTGCGATCAGTTAAACGACTGATCTGGTGCAAGCAACATCAGCATAAAGTCCAACCTCCTATGCTCTAATAGAGAAAGGAATGAGGCAGATTGTTGTTCATCTTTTGATAATATCTTTGTTGCGCGCAGGATCTCATAACTAGTCAGGCCGTCAATCTGCTCCAAGGCCGGTACAATCTACAACATGTTCACTCCCCAAGTGTAGGGTTGTGATGTAGTAATAAACTCGGTAAGACCGAGGTCGAATCCACAGGGACTGAAACCTGTACGTAGTCTGAAACTAACTAGAACTAGAACTAGACTAAGATGAATTCTAAATCAAATAACAATTGAGAAATAATTGTGAAATAATAAATCTAAAACTTTAAGAAATTCAGAGGAAGGGAAACTAGGGATTCAGAGGATCCACTTGTAGAGATCAGGGAGATCTTATGCATGTATCACAAATCATGGAAATTAAATGAATTGATGTTGATATAGTTTTCAAGAGATGAGAGGTATATATGAATTAGAATGGATTCCATCACCAAACCATGCCCAGGAGACAAAGCAAACAACAGAATTAAACTAATTACCAACCAGTCAACATGTTTATGAAGGTCAGGAAGGGTACCGACATTCAACCATGCCCAGGAGACGATGGTAAACAACAGGGCTTCCTGACGTCATAAACATTAAAAGGCAAGGGAAATACTCAAAGCCATTGCAGAACCGTTGTAATTTCAGTCACAACAGACCATTAAAGACTAAAAAATATTCTCTTAATAAAACAAATATCAAAGTCAAATTCATAATAAAAACCAAGTTTAAAAACATAAAATTTAATCTCCCATCCCACTACAAGCTTCACCTCTTAGCCCTAGCTAAGAGGTTTAGCCTAGCATGGATAGGCTATACATCTCAAAAGATTAAATAAAAATAAAAACAAGTAGAATAAAAAAATAAAAAAAAACCTTAATTGTTCATCTCTCTTTCGGCTGATCCACGTCCAAGTCTTGCTCCCTGTCTCCCAGCTCTCCCACGTCCAGATGATCTCCCCCTCTCCTTCTCCTCTTTCCTTTTTATAACAGTAGCCAGGGAAGTGACCAGTACTGGGAGTTGGCTGCGGGGCGCTTAGCACAGCAACAGAAAAACGCAACTCCCTTGCGTTTAGAAAGGCTTTTTCGGATGCTGGTTGCTTGGTGGGGCCCCTAATCGACGCGCTGTGTTGGAAATCCAGTCCATCCATTGTCTTCTCCTCGGAATTTCGACCAGAGATGGAGCGTTTTGGTCGTTCGTTGATGCAGCCCAAGGAAGCAGTCCTTGTTGTAACAGCAGCAGACGGTCATCTGTTGATTGTTGTTGTAGCGGGCACGTTTGCACATATGATCACAAACCGTCGACTAGGGTTTGACCTTCTCAAGCTCATCTTCATGACAGATGGTCCAGATCAATGATCTGATCATCAGTGGTGGGCCACTACTTCCCGGAACGTCCGGTTTTCGCGGACGCTGCGAAGCAGTCTCCCTGCGCTTGCGCTGACGAGTCCAGTGGGCCCCACTTTGATGTTTGTGATAAAATCCAATCCGTCTATTGGAATCACGTAAAAAAAACGGTCAGATATGGACGGTTTGACTAAGTTTTGGTGTGGTCCACTTGATCGATCTTAACACCGTCCGAACTGCGCCCGAACGGCCAGATTTCACTCCTCGCAACTGTTCGAAATTTTGCCACCTAGGCAGGGGTGAAAAGTGCCACATGGAGATAATGGACGGTCTGGATCAGACCTTTGATCAGTGATGGTGGCCCACAAGCAGCCACCGACGACCCTGCTTGCGACCTCTGTTTAAAAACAGAGATTTTCGTTTGAAATTCGGTCAGAGACGGTTTGACCGTCTCTGGCTCTAACCGTGCACGGCTAGTGTACACATACACTATGCTCATGCATTTCATATGGGGTCCACTGCAATGGTTATGAGAGATCCAATCCGTCTATCTCTTTTGTCAGCTTATTTAAAGGGTTGAGACTTGATTTGAAGCTGATCTAAGTGCCAGGTGGGCCCCGGTTTGATGATTCATGGGCTGATCTAGCCGTTGGGCCACTTCTATAGCGATCCGGGAGCTGAAATTCAACATGTACGGTTCATTTATGGTCCTCAGGCCCTGTATGAAGTTTTAGGCCGAATAGATGGTGGAAACCCAGTGATCTTGTGCTCTGGCTGACTTTCAGGCCACTTGAGCTCCACTTTCTCGATTTTCTCGAATCTCTGGTGTAAGAATCTACCGATCTTGGTCCCCTGGAATCCAGTCCATGGCCTTGGTGAATTCCGAGCGTTAACTTCATCCTTTTAGCGTCCTTTTCGGTCCAAGCTTGCAATTACGTCCTGTATCACGAACATGATTAAAAATAGGGCATTAAATGGTCTCATGTCCGTAAATCCTGGCAGTAATTGGGGTCTGATATGCAATATTTAACTCTCAACACAACCCCCAACCAGCATTTTGCTAGTCCCGAGCAAAATATGCGAAAAATAAATTGAGAAATACAGGACAATCTCTATGAACTCGAGTGAATTTTGAAGAATGATTCAGATATGAGAAATCTAAGATTCATAAATGTTGATTATCAATTTCTCTTGGCCTCTCATGCACGGTGAATTTCATAATCAAGTTCAAATATTAATCCATAAACTAAAATAATTCTAAACCTTGAGTTCCATGGGTGTATAGTGAAATCTCGGCCTATCATCATTAAGAGATCAAATTGTCGATTTCATGATATCATTGGTAACCAACAAAAGTACTCAGGTCAACCATCTGAACTAAAACTTGTCTCATAGATCAACTTTTCATTCTAACATCTTTTGATTATTTTCATTAAAAGAAATGCCAAGAAGGTGAATCAAATCATCACCTATAGGGAGCAAACCCATGGTGAAAACCGGTCGCCTAACTTTTTCAATTATCAACCATGAGGAATCAAATTTCACTTATAGGGAGCAAACCTATGGTGAAGTTTGTTCACCCAACCCTTTCCGCAGGCAGCTATCTTGTAACTGGGTATTTTCTTTTTCTTCAATCGATCATGACAGGCAAATTTTTCAGGCTAGTTCCTTCCATGTTTAGTGATTACCAAGTTAATCCTTCAATATTAACTGAAATCTCAATGTATAAGCGAGATGTGACATGTGAAATCATGACTCAATCAATGTTTACAACTTCTAATCATGGATTAATAATTCAAACTTAACTATGAAATCTAACGGACAACTGAATCCAAGAGTAGTATATCACCAACATCGCATATCCTGTAATTTCTAAATCAAGAATGGTCGTCAAATCTCTTCGAATTCACCAGAAAGTCCAGAAAAATTTAAAAAATTTCACAATTTTTACTCAAGACCAAGAAAACACTGATTAGGTTACCTAATCTCCCACCCCCAACCTAAAATCTACATTGTCCTCAATGTAAAAGATGCAAACATGCAATGCACATGGGACAACGAAAGTAATGTGAAGTTATAGAAAGATAGTACCTGAATGATAAATGAGAGAGACTTTCCAAGAGATCGCAGCATGGAAGTCGGCTAGCACGAGAGAGATAACCACACAAAAATAACAAAAATAAAATCCTACCTATACCACTTTCGCAGGTTCTCTCGATTGCATTTAGCGTATGCAACAAGCCTTTAAACCCCTAGGTTGCCCCTAGTGGACGAGTTGTAGTCTCGTGAGGGTTTGCAGTAATGTTACCCACAAACATTGGACTAGGAAAATGGAATGAAAAGCTGGGCTGCCTCCCAGGAGCGCTAAGTTTACCGTCTTCAACCAGACAAATAAAGCAACTACCCTAGTCCTATGAAAGCGATAAACCTACCTATACCTCCATCAGACTAGGAGATCATTCCTGGTAAACAGGATCAGTCAGAGGCATGGACATGTCTTCTGAATCAAATTTCTCGACAAATGGCTTTAAGCGATGTCCATTTATTTTAAATTCCTTGCCATTGTCGGGATCTCTTATCTCGACGGCCCCATGAGGGTATACAGTAACAACAATGTAAGGGCCGGTCCAACGAGATCGAAGCTTACCCGGAAAGAGATGTAATCGAGAATTATACAAAAGGACTTTCTGACCTGGCGTAAATGATTTTCGTAGAATATGTTGGTCATGAAACGCCTTCATCCTGTCCTTGTAAATTCTCGAGTTCTCGTACGCGTCGTTCCGGATTTCTTCAAGTTCATTTAATTGAAGTTTGCGTAGCGAGCCAGCGTTGTTCAGATTGAAATTCAGATTCTTGATTGCCCAGTAGGCTCTATGTTCCAACTCCACAAGCAAGTGGCAAGCCTTCCCACAAACGAGTCTAAAGGGAGACATTCCAATAGGGGTTTTAAAAGCAGTACGGTAAGCCCACAAGGCATCGGTCAATCGGATTGACCAATCCTTACGGTCAGGGTTAACCGTTTTCTCCAAAATGTGTTTGATCTCCCTATTGAAAATCTCAGCTTGCCCACTTGTCTGTGGGTGGTATGGGGTGCTCACCTTATGAGAGATACCGTATTCTTCATTAAACTCTCGAATGGCCTATTACAAAAGTGCGAGCCCCCATCACTAATGATGGCTCGAGGCGTTCCAAATCGGGACATGATGTTTTCTTTTAAGAATTTAATGACCGTGCGATGGTCATTAGTTCGACACGGAATCGCTTCGACCCATTTAGTGACATAGTCTACGGCAAGCAAAATATATAAATTCCCGAAAGATTGGGGGAATGGTCCCATGAAATCGATGCCCCAGCAATCAAATGCCTCTATGATAAGAATGGGATTCAAGGGCATCATATTTCGATGGGACAATGCTCCCAACTTCTGACAACGCTCACAAGCTTTGCAAAACTCATGAGTGTCCCTGAACATAGTGGGCCAATAGAAGCCACACTGCAGTATCTTGGCTGTGGTCCTTTTTGCAGAAAAGTGACCACCACAGGCCTGTGAGTGACAGAAGGAGATGACACTCTGATGCTCATCATCTGGCACACATCTCCTTAAGATCTGGTCTGGGCAATATTTAAACAAATAAGGATCATCCCAGAAAAAGTTGCGCACCTCGGTGAAGAATTTCTTCTTATCTTGCGCAGTCCACTGTGTCGGTATGGAACCTGTAGCAAGATAATTAGCAATATCAGCGAACCAAGGTGAGTGGGAGACTCTGAACAATTGTTCATCAGGGAACATGTCGTTGATATGGGTCGCCTCAAGGAATCAGAGGTATTAAGGGCGAGAAAGGTGATCGGCCACTACGTTCCTACTCCTTTTTTATCTTTAATTTCAAAATCAAATTCTTGGAGTAGAAGGATCCATCGTATCAGGCGGGGCTTAGAATCATTCTTAGAAAGAAGATATCTAAGTGCCGCATGATCTGTATAGATAATGATCTTGGATCCAATCAAATAGGACCTAATTTGTCCAAGGCGAACACTATGGCTAAGAGTTCTTTTTCCGTAGTCGAGTAGTTCACTTGGGTAGGATTTAAGGTCCTACTTGCGTAATGTATGACGTATGGCCTCTTATCTTTCTCTGGCCTAGAACCGCTCCAAGAGCATAATCAGAAGCGTCGCACATAAGCTCAAAAGGAAGGCTCAGTCGGGTGGCTGCATGATGGGTGCAGTGGTAACGGCCTTTAAGCTTAGTGAAAGCTTCCTGGCACTGCTCAGTCCACTCATATGGAGCATCCTTTGAAGAAGATTACATAAAGGACGAGAGAGGAGACTAAAGTCCTTTATGAATCGCCTGTAAATCCTGCGTGTCCTAAGAAGGATCGCACGTCCCTGATGTTCTTGGGTAGAGGTAGGTTAGAGATAAGATCGATTTTTGCCTTATCTACATCAATTCCCTTAGACGAGATGATATGTCCAAGGACAATCCCCTTATGAACCATGAAATGGCACTTCTCCCAATTAAGTACCAGATTCTTTTTTCAATTTTCAGCACACATTTAAGATTCGCTAAGCACTCGCTGAAAGATGAACCAAAAAACAGAGAAATCGTCCATAAAGACCTCTAGATATTTCCCCACCATGTCAGAAAAGATACTCAGCATACATCGCGCGAAGGTGGCAGGGGCATTACATAACCCGAATGGCATCCTTCTGTAAGCAAAGGTGCCATAGGGGCAGGTAAATGTGGTCTTTTCCTGGTCCTCAGGGGCGATTTCAATTTGGTTATAGCCCGATACCCGTCAAGGAAACTGTAATAGGAATGAGGACCGGCTAACCTTTCCAGAATCTGATCAATGAATGGTAAAGGAAAGTGGTCTTTCCTCGTGACGGTATTCAATTTCCTGTAGTCAATGCACATTCTCCAACCAGTAGTGACTCTAGTCGGCACGAGTTCATTATTAGCATTGGCTACGATGGTGATTCCGGACTTCTTAGGAACCACCTGAGTTGGACTCACCCACTGACTATCAGATATAGGGTTATGATACCCACATCCAATAGTTTGAGAACCTCGGCCTTAACCACTTCCTTCATGTTTGGATTTAATCTACGCTGTGGTTGCCGAGCGGTCTTCGCATTATCCTCAAGATATATGCGGTGAGTACAAATCGAGAGGTCGATTCCCTTAAGGTCCGCAATCGTCCATCTAAGAGCTCCCTTATGCTGAATGAGAGTAGCTATGAGCATACTCTCCTGTTCTTTCTCCAGGTGGGCAGAGATCACCACCGGGTATGTCTCTTCTTGACCTAAATAAGCATATTTCAAATCAGAGGGCAAAGGTTTTAGGTCAAGCTTCGGTGCTTTGAGGTTAGACTGTAGAGGCACTACATCAGTTTGTGGTAATTCTTCAAATTGTGGCCTCCATCGGTTAACTTCAAGTACCGGTGCAGTATCCAGCAAGGCACACGTCTCCCTAATCATATCATCATCAAACTCATGGGAGTGGGCCAGGCACGTCTCGAGAGGGTCGGAGGATAGGTCAGAGGTGTCGTATCTTCCACGAAAGAGTCAATCATGTTAATGTCGTGGATATCGTCATCATCCTCTGAGTTGTTGCCGTTATTGAAAAAGATGTTTGACTCCAATGTCAAATTTCTAAAAGACATAGTCATGACACCATTCCTGCAATTGATAATTGCATTTGACGTAGCAAGGGATGGGCGACCAAGAATGACGGGAATCTGAGTGCTTATGTTATTGATGGGTTCGGTGTCCAAGATGATAAAATCTACAGGGTAGTAAAATCTATCGACTTGGAGCAAAACATCCTCAATAATCCCTCTTGGTACACGAACAGAGCGATCGGCGAGTTGTAGTGTGGTTAGAGTGGGTTTTAACTCACCCAAACCTAACTGTTGTATACCGAGTAGGGAATCAGATTGACGCTCGCTCCTAAGTCAAGAAGTGCGTGATCAATTCGATGGTTCCCGATTACACATGATATGGTTGGGCTACCGGGATCCTTGAATTTCTGCGGCACGTCTTGCTTCAGGATGGCACTCACTTTTTCAGTCAAGAAATCTTCTTTTGAATACTCTGCCGTCTTTTGGTCGTGCATAGGTCTTTCAAAAATTTTGCATATGAAGGAATCTGTTTTACGACATCAAGTAGAGGAATGTTGACTTTTACTTGTTTCAACACCTCCAGAATATCCTGAGAGTTAGAAAGACGTTTTGGTGCAACCAACCGTTGGGGGAACGGAGCAACTGGCTTCTCTAGAAGTTCCGGTTCTAATTTTTGTGGGGTATCACTAGATCCATCATTATTGTTCTCTTCTGGTTCTTGAGGTTTTTCAGGCCTAAACGGAAGGGTTTTTATCAATGATCTTCCCACTCCTAAGAGTGGTGATGGATTTAGCGTGCCCCATTTGATTTGAGGAGCTGGGATCATTTATCTCGTGCGGTTTAGGATTGGGGAGAGGTTGTGCAGGAAGCATCCCCTTTTCTATAACCGTCATACGAGAATCTATCTTTTGCATAAAATCTGTAAGTCCTCGCATCGCCTGAGTCAGCTCTTGTATGGGATTTTGAACGGTTTCTTCTTGAGGTTTCCTTGATTTGGATTTTGATTGAGAAAACCTTGGGGGGTAGCCGTTTGCCCATTTCTCCAACTAAAGTTTGGATGAGTTTTCCAACCAGAATTGTACGTGTTGGAGTTAGGTCCAGTAAAAGGTCTTTGATAGTTGTTTACGGCATTGGCTTGTTCATTCAACACTCCTCGAAAGGCAGATATTGTAGGACAGTTTTCAGTTGTGTGAATGTTGCAATCACAGATGCCGCAAACAATTTCATTGACCTTATCCTTCTTTCCTTCCATGGCCTCAACTCTTCGTATGAGATTAGTCACTTTAAAATTTACATCATCCTCTTCTTTCAGGAGATATACTCCACCTTTCTCCTTAGATTGAGTTGGCCTAGACGTGGTATTTGATTTTGGGTAATGGTCCCAAGATTGTGCATTTTCGGTAAGTCTATCGAGATAATCCCATACCTCATCGACCTCTTTATTCATGAATTCTCCATTACACATGTCTCGACTAGTTGGCGCATGGAAGATGTCAGTCCATCATAGAAAAAATTTGTAATGCGCCACATTTCAAAACCGTGTTGTGGGCATGAACTGACAAGATCCTTGAACCTTTCCCAACATTGGTAGAATGTTTCATCTTCCTTTTTGCGAAGTTCATGATTGCTTTTCTGAGGGTAATTGTTTTATGGTGTGGGAAAAATTTCTTTATGAATTTTCTCTGCAAATCATTCCATGTGCCAATGGATCTAGGACGCAGTGAATGTAACCACGTCTTAGCTTCTCTTTCAAGGAAAAAGGAAAGAGTTTCAGCCTGATTGTATCCTCGGATACATTGGGAAAGTATAAGGTGGCTATAATCTCATCGAACTCTTTCAAATGTAAGTATGGGCTTTCAGATTCAACCCCATGGAATTTAGGAAGGAGTTGGATAACTCCTGGCTTGATGTTCATCTGTCCTGTGTTTTCAGGAAAAATCATACATGAGGGCGTACTCACCCCCGCCGGTTGTAAATAATCTCGTAAAGTACGAGGTGGGGGTGCTTGATGCACCTCATTCTTATCATGTGTTTCCTCATCCCTGTGGTGAGGTAGTGCTTGAGGTTGATTTGCAGCCATAACCTCAATTAACTCAGGGGAATTCGAGTGGTGTCTAGTCCTGCGATGGACAGTTACCCCTCAACTAATCCTCCTTCGGTCAAGAGACGTCGAGTGTTGTCACGGGCCCACTTGGGCTGCATGAAACACTCGCAGCCCTCAATCAAATTCTAAACCTAATTCTAAGAAAGAAAATGAAAATCTAGAAAGAAAGAGAGAGTTGGAAGGAGATACCAAATTGAAGTCCCTAAGTTAAAAACCTGTAAAATAAAACGAAACAAGTTAGTTTCTAAAGATAATAGGCCTAAGAGTAGAAAATTCCTAAGAAGAAGAATAGCAAAAGAGAGATCCTAAAAAGGAAAGTAGGAATCTCTAAATAATTTAGGAAAATTCTAAACTAGAAAGTAAGTGAAAAATAGATAGAAAGTAGAAGTCAGAAAGAGCTTACTGAGTTAGAAAACCTACAAAACAGAGGGTTAGTTTCTAAATAGAAAATCTAAAAATAGAAAATTTCTAGAAATATAGGAAATAAGGTTAGATTCTAGAAGACTTAGAATTAGAAACTTCTAAAAAGGAAGACAAATCCTACTAAAATAGAAAGGAAATAATTAGAAAGAATGTTACCAATTTAGAAGTCTATCAAAAAGTCTACAAAACAAGACACTTAGGTTAGTTTCTAAAAAGAGAACAAAACCTAAGGAAATAGAAAGTTAGAAAATCCTAATCTTACCCTTAATTCTAAGACTAATTAATTTCAAATTACGTAGCCGTCAATCCCCGGCAACGGCGCCAAAAACTTGTTCACTCCCCAAGTGTAGGGTTGTGATGTAGTAGTAATAAACTCGGTAAGACCGAGGTCGAATCCACAGGGACTGAAACCTGTACGTAGTCTGAAACTAACTAGAACTAGAACTAGACTAAGATGAATTCTAAATCAAATAACAATTGAGAAATAATGTGAAATAATAATCTAAAACTTAAGAAATTCAGAGGAAGGGAAACTAGGGATTCAGAGGATCCACTTGTAGAGATCAGGGAGATCTTATGCATGTATCACAAATCATGAAAATTAAATGAATTGATATTGATATAGTTTTCAAGAGATGAGAGGTATATGAATTATAATGGATCCATCACCAAACCATGCCCAGGAGACAAAGCAAACAACAGAATTAAACTAATTACCAACCAGTCAACATGTTTATGAAGGTCAGGAAGGGTACCGACATCCAACCATGCCCAGGAGACGATGGTAAACAACAGGGCTTCCTGACGTCATAAACATTAAAAGGCAAGGGAAATACTCAAAGCCATTGCAGAACCGTTGTAATTTCAGTCACAACAGACCATTAAAGACTAAAAAATATTCTCTTAATAAAACAAATATCAAAGTCAAATTCATAATAAAAACCAAGTTTAAAAACATAAAATTTAATCTCCCATCCCACTACAAGCTTCACCTCTTAGCCCTAGCTAAGAGGTTTAGCCTAGCATGGATAGGCTATACATCTCAAAGATTAAATAAAAATAAAAACAAGTAGAATAAAAAATAAAAAAACCTTAATTGTTCATCTCTCTTTCGGCTGATCCACGTCCAAGTCTTGCTCCCTGTCTCCCAGCTCTCCCACGTCCAGATGATCTCCCCCTCTCCTTCTCCTCTTTCCTTTTTATAACAGTAGCCAGGGAAGTGACCTACTGGGGTCGCTGCGGGCTGCGTTACCGCAGCAACAGAAAAACGCAACTCCCTTGCGTTTAGAAAGGCTTTTTCGGATGCTGGTTGCTTGGTGGGCCCCTACACCCGATCGACGTGTGTTGGAAATCTAGTCCATCCATTGTCTTCTCCTCGGAATTTCGACCAGAGATGGAGCCTTTTGGTCGTTCGTTGATGCAGCCCAAGGAAGCAGTCCTTGTTGTAACAGCAGCAGACGGTCATCTGTGTGATTGTTGTAGCGGGCACGTTTGCACATATGATCACAAACCGTCGACTAGGGTTTGACCTTCTCAAGCTCATCTTCATGACAGATGGTCCAGATCAATGATCTGATCATCAGTGGTGGGCCACTACTTCCCGGAACGTCCGGTTTTCGCGGACGCTGCGAAGCAGTCTCCCTGCGCTTGCGCTGACGAGTCCAGTGGGCCCCACTTTGATGTTTGTGATGAAATCCAATCCGTCTATTGGAATCACGTAAAAAAAACGGTCAGATATGGACGGTTTGACTAAGTTTTGGTGTGGTCCACTTGATCGATCTTAACACCGTCCGAACTGCGCCCCGAACGGCCAGATTTCTCCTCGCAACTGTTCGAAATTTTGCCACCTAGGCAGGTGAAAAGTGCCACATGGAGATAATGGACGGTCTGGATCAGACCTTTGATCAGTGATGGTGGCCCACAAGCAGCCACCGACGACCTGCTTGCGACCTCTGTTTAAAAACAGAGATTTTCGTTTGAAATTCGGTCAGAGACGGTTTGACCGTCTCTGGCTCTAACCGTGCACGGCTAGTGTACACATACACTATGCTCATGCATTTCATATGGGGTCCCACTGCAATGGTTATGAGAGATCCAATCCGTCTATCTCTTTTGTCAGCTTATTTAAAGGGTTGAGACTTGATTTGAAGCTGATCCAAGTGCCAGGTGGGCCCCGGTTTGATGATTCATGGGCTGATCTAGCCGTTGGGCCACTTCTATAGCGATCCGGGAGCTGAAATTCAACATGTACGGTTCATTTATGGTCCTCAGGCCCTGTATGAAGTTTTAGGCCGAATAGATGGTGGAAACCCAGTGATCTTGTGCTCTGGCTGACTTTCAGGCCACTTGAGCTCCACTTTCTCGATTTTCTCGAATCTCTGGTGTAAGAATCTGCCGATCTTGGTCCCCTGGAATCCAGTCCATGGCCTTGGTGAATTCCGAGCGTTAACTTCATCCTTTTAGCGTCCTTTTCGGTCCAAGCTTGCATATTCCGTCCTGTATCACGAACATGATTAAAAATAGGGCATTAAATGGTCTCATGTCCGTAAATCCTGGCAGTAATTGGGGTCTGATATGCAATATTTAACTCTCAACACAACATACGTACATAGTCCTTTCCTTGGTGTATGGTTATAGCTAGTAACTTAACAGCTTCAGTAATGTCACTCATTCCTTTGCCTATGATGTCGTAAAGGCGATCCATTCTTGCTCTCTTCCTTGAATTGGATGTGCTGCTTGTGTTCACCGAGTTGTTCCCGTTTACATTCAGACTACGGTTTGCAATATGAGTACCATCACGACTCTGAAATGACCACTGGATGTTAGGTGCATTGTCCCCTACATCGTCACTTGATAACATGAGCGTATCGTCATTCTGATCAACTAACGTTGTCGGTGAAATATCAGGATCCCTAGACCTTCTTGAACGCACAGTATCCTGTATGTTTCCTGTTGAAACACGCAATCCGGTAGCTCGGTCATTTCCAAATATGTACGTTAGGTCATCGTACCTTCACGCCGCTTTCCCTCGAACATGTTGTTCATAAGGATGTGACTATTGACATATAAACGAAGTAAAATCGGTATTAGTATAATAAAAAAACATAATATGATATGTACAATTATTAAAGCAAATATTTTGCTGAAGTTACAAAAGAGTTAAGTCGATATTAATCTCACCCTTATGTAATCCTCCCAGACATCGTCCAGAGTGACCACTAGCTTCTTGTCATCATCCCAACCAAACCCACTGGTGTTGATGGTGTCCCAAACCTCGAAGTACAGCCTCTTCAACGTGCGGAGGCGATTCCCAACATATTTTTCTTGAACTGATATCCCTAATGCAGACTTCACAGTCTCCACGACCGTTTTGTATGTCTCCTTCTTAAATCCATTAGCACTCTTACGGCCATTTGTGACAACATCCATCATCGTATCAATAAGGCTGTCATCCATTTCATCAGTCTAACGCATTACACCACTAGAGGATCCATTTTCAGTGGGGGATTTTACTTTATATTTCCTAGGTCTCCTTCGTGGTGTAACACACGGGTCTTGATCAGTTTGTTTCGTTGGGGTTGATTGGTTGTTACACTTGTTCGGTGACATTTCCCCGTCACTAACTTCAATTATCTACAAATAGTGAAATGAACATATTTAATAAAAAAATACAACCTTGTATGCAAGTCATATATAATATTAAACTTAATCAAAGATACATACACCCCAAACATGATATTAAAGTTGAAGGAACATGAATTATCTTTTTCCAAATATTCAAAATGATGGTAATCTAAAAACACATGCCTTGCGAGGATATGGAATACAATACCCAAAGGCTATTACCTACTTCAAAATGACAGTTTATAATGTGGATATTCAAATACTACGACTCATAGGATGAGATTCATTCAACATTCTCGAAGCGATATTGTCTCGATATGTCGCCCATTCGTCCTTCTCACGTTGTGTGACATTAATCTCACATGGTGACAGATCTATTCTCTCCGTTACATCCGTTGATACAACTTCATCTTCAACCAAACCATCTCTTCCAGATAAATGAATAAAGTTGTGTAACACACAACATGCGATCACTATCTTCACTTGTGTTAGAAGGTTATATGGTGGAGCTGATTTAAGGATTGGAAAGTGAGCTTTCAATACTCCAAAAATACGCTCTATAACGTTTCGTAATTGACCATGCCAGTAGTTAAAAAAATTCTTTTTTGTTGGAAGGACTGCGGCCCGTGCGGTATTCATTGAGATGGTAATGTACACCGCGATAAGGAGCCATAAATCCAGAGAATGAGCGTAACCAACGTTAACAACGTAGTATTTACTTATAATTAATTACGAGTACTTATCAATCTTATTTCATGAGAAATCATATTATCAAGATGTTCGATCATATAGATTTACACGAAGTACTCTCGGGGATAGTAAAACAATTAGTGGAATGCGTCAATGCACTTTGTAAGACATGTGCGTCAGAGGCAGATCCCTCTCATCCGGCAAGCACATATACGAACTTCACATCAAATGTACATGCGCCCATAACGTTTTGAGGGAAGACCCATTTTCTGTTACAGTAGGTTGCACTTTCCAATGCAGGCACATAGGCGGGTACGTGGGTCTCATCGATTGCACTAATGCAGTCCTAATTTCAACATGATTTATCAGGAAAAATATATGTAATAATCTTATGACAAGACTGGATGTTGCATGATGTGCTTACAATTGAGCATACCTGAAAGTACGAGCTCTAATTGGGATTGGCTAGGATCTTGATGGGTGTTTCTGCACTTGGGAGTTTCACAAACTCCGGATATAGTCGGACAATAGCATCCACAACTTTACTAAAATATCGGCTTACGGTGTCTCCAGACCCTATAAACCGATGCCCAATGACACGGTTTCTAACATTATGCCCCACTGTGTGAAGGAACATGACAAGTTGTTCCTCCATACATACATGTTTCCCATCTAGAAGGAGATTTCTATCCCTGAGATACGAGCATAGGTTGAAGAATGTGGCCTTGTTCATTCTGAGTTGTGCTACGCACTCATTGTCACCTGCTCTAATTATCTCATTTATTACCTTCCTTCTTTCAATGTCCCCAAATATTGAGGGTGATTTAAATAAATGATTACTGCAATATTCCTCAACTATAATAGTTGTAGTTGCCGCAGCAAGTGTAGTTGCGAAAGCAGCCATTTCCTCTTCCGTCCATCCTTGTCCCTCCATATATTGATTTTTTCTTGTACAACACAGGGAATGAAACTGAGTCAGCGTCCACCATACCAATAGCATGCACCAGTTCCATAAATATGGATGTAACATTTCAATTGTTCTTCGAAATATATCTACTTGGTCAAATTTTGTTTCAATTTACAAATCTTCGTTGTAACACTATTTCGTTGTCAAATATTTCATTTTAAAACAGGAAGTCTCATAGAGTCGATCAATTCAGGAGATAGGAAGTTGTGTTTTCTGATAATTATATCACTCAATTGTAATTTTCATAATGACTAAGTCACCCATCTGCCAATCACACCTGCTATGTTATTCGTAAAATAAAATGCCTCCAGAAATTGAATCTGGAGACTTGCATATGGGGCAAAAACATTTTGTGATTACATTATATGTAAAATGGGTCCATTTTAATCATAAACAGTTTATTAAATATTGATAAATATCTGATCTGAAAACAGCCACAGTACCAAAAGTAACAACAAATGGTAATAAAGAAACGTTGAGAGAATGGTAAAACCATCTATCATATTCACCACCACAACAGACACCGAGTAAGAAATAAGATGTTGTATGTTGATGGTTCTTCCAATTGTACCGTCAGTTTTATGAAGAGCCCAAAAACACCCATCTCCTGAACTGATTCACCACATTATGATTCGATTCATTCACTCAACCACACAACAGGTAGGACCCAGTTGGAGTTGAACCCCTGCAGAATTTCCAATCAGAGCTTCAAGCCAACTGGAGGACGAAAATGGCACTGGCCTCTCAGCAGAATCGATTTCTTCTCCACCCCTGTTCAGCAGATAGGCCCCGCTCTGTGTACTGCATGGTCTTAAATAGAAAACTACAAATAGAAGGATTTCACCAACACCGACCACCTATCAACGTGTATATGCTCGTTGGCCAGTATACAGCTGGTGACGTCCACCTGTTGAATGAAGTAGATCTAGCACCCACATGCGGCACGAATGGGGAGAGTAGGATTGGATTTCAAACACACACAGGGTATCCCATGGGGTTTTTGGCACGACAACAAAATGCAAGGACTTTAGATTGAACATCAAAGAGATGGGCCACACATGTCTCACTGAACATCAATGTCATCTGTTGGGTTTCAAATGTCCGACCACAACGCAATAAGCTTAAGAATAGCTGTCCTTTTTTCAATAAGCACCCCAGATGAAGACATATTCCGGTGTTTAGACATACAAAGGAAGATGAATCCACACCTGTGGAGGAGAATGCATAGGAGATGTGAAGATATCACGATCTCCCGGCTGACCAGTCCGTTGCAGGAAGGAAGAGAAGGATAGGAAGAAATGGTACAAAATCAGGTAATAGATTGCCAATGCATGCAATATAGGGTTTTGCAATAATATGAGGCCTGAATATTTGGAGACATGCAAGGCCTAAAAAATGCAGTAAAGTAACATGCAAGACCTGAAATTTGCAATAACATGCAGCACGAAAATATTGCAATAACTCTGAAAACTTGAAAAGCATCAGTGAAGAAGATGGTTCGAATCCTCAAGGAGCGAAACATCCCTTGAAAGCTACCTGTTTTCAATTGGATGTGCCGCGAAAACGTCCGATGACCATCGGCCAGACCTTCTCCGAAGACGTAGACTATGAACCATGGAAATAGAGAAGAAACACGGCGTGAAGGAAGGGATTTCCGATAACCAGTCATCTATGAGAAGAAGTATAAGAGAGCAATGGAAGATAACGATCGTCGTCATCTTACCTTGTTAGATTGCAAATTCTAGAAAACCCGGTTCGGTTCCTCTGTGTCGAGGACAACTGAGAATCCATGCTGTTTTAAAAGGGTCTCTGTTGTGCATGGACGTGATACAATGCTCCTGCGGACCACGACTTTAACCAACTGACAGGTCTCCTGCAGATAGAAATCATCTCGATTACCTGCAGCGACTTAACAGATCGGGCAGCTACTTTACTTCCAAATACCGCCATTTTCAAATGCATGTATTTACGGCGAAAACCAAATGATCATTAGAAGTCATGATGACTTCTTTACATCCCAAAGCCGGTATTTCGGAAAACCAAACAGGCCCTAAATGGCAAAGGATGAAAGAAATTGCTTCATGATTATTTTGGCTAGAGTACTTATAAACTAACTCACAAGATTAATGTCATAATCTATATCTAGTGGTTGTTGTTGACTAATAAATTAGATTACCCACTAGTTGTCATTAGTCCTCGGGGTCTAGGGACAATGATCAACTTCGACGAGACTTTCAAGTAGTTTGGAGTCGAACATACCGGTATCATGTAAATGTTAAACTAGATGGCGGAATTGCAAAGGATTGTGCTATGCATCGAATTTGGAGATGATTAAATAAACTGGATAAATGACGTACCTAATTGGGACACTATTGTTGTAGGCTTGATGCCGTAGTCTTCCGCTCCTTACACCCTTTGGAGAAGCACCGGGATGAGAATAGAAGCTTCATGTGTAGGTTTGGGGACCCAGCCCTACTTATATAGATTAGAGGGTTGAAGAATTTGAAACTCATTAAAACTCTTCTCACCTTAGGCTCCACATGAATTTGTAGCGCACCACCCCTTATATGATTTTAGATGAAACATAACTTTGTAGGGTCCAGTGGTATGCCTAATCACATTATCCAACCCTTAAGAGAATTTACATCGTTGATCAATAAAGCCCACCTTATAGAATTCTTATGATGGAATGTCAATAGTGTATTAAGAAAAAAAAAAAAAAAAAATTCCTGTGTAGGAGCGGCAACTTTGATTTTCTTGATTTCAAATGATGAGGTAAAAAATTCATTGGCAATCTGAATATCATCTGAGTTGTATCTTGTAATGATAATGCCATTCACATAGACTATCAAAATAACCATCCAAAAAACCTTCTTTTAAACAAAGATAGGGTGATCATAAGAGTTGCAGACAAACCTGGTGGAATAAATAGCTCAGCTAAAATGCTCAAACCAGGCTTGGAGACACTGTTTGAGTTAGCCCATATAATGCCTTTTTCAATTTTCAAACTTTATCCTTCAAGTAAAGAGAGTGAAAACTATGTGGGATGCACATTTAAATTTCTTCATCCAGATAACCATGGAGGAATGCATTTTTGACATCTAGTTGATGTACTACCAATGATGATGAACTATAATAGATAAAATAACACAGCCGAAATTTCATTTCCCCAATATGGGACCAAACATCTCATTATAATCTACACCATATTGGTAAAGTAAATCAACCAATGGGACCTTGCTTCAAACAATCATGTTGTTAAGATTGTATAAACCTAATTGTATCCAACTACATAATGTCTTTCAAGCAACATAACTAGGTCCCGGTTCCCTTTTTATCTACAACAGCCATTTCCTGCAATATTTTTTCTTTCCAATAGGTATCTACCAAGATATTTGCTACGTGAGACATAATAGAGGAAATGATAGAGATAAAAGTATAAAATGATGAAGAAAGCCAATTAAAGGAAACAAATTTTTTAATTGAGTGAGTAATATGAGACCTATACCTTTGACAAACACATGTAGTTTTCTTTGGTTTTCAGAGGATGATAAAAAGATCCCCTCAAGGGCGTAGGAGAAAAAGTAGGCTCTAGAATCTGTATAGTAACTAGTGAATGGTTAGAAAGCTCATTAGACAATGACGGTCCTAGATCCGAAAAACCCAGAGAGTAGGAAGAACAGGAAGAGGAGGTTCATTCATTTGATTAATGGTCCTAACAAAGAAGAGAGTATCCTCAAATAATGTTATATTTTTGGAGAAAACTTTTGTATATTTTTAGAGTAAAAGCATTTTTAAACTTTCTGAGTGGACTTTCTTACCTTGTCATTTGAAACCAAGGACCTTGGTTAGTTGAGTTATTTTATTGGCATTTAAGTTACTCCCAAGTAAGAATCTCTATATCTTAGCACAAATGTACTATTAACATTTTACATGAGACCGATATGCCAAGCTCTCAACCGACTGAAACTCCTATCAAAGTCAATCATCATCTTCACTCCACAGAGTCTGCTCATCTTACCAAGCTAATTTATCTATTGATGACATGCTCAGTTATAGCTAATTATGTTATTAGTCTTGTGAGTCACTTTACACAAACTCCTTACCAACATCATCGCATCCTTCACTATTTAAAGTCCTCTCTAGTAGGGGTGTCAATGGGCTTAGGTTAGGGTTGGCTTAAGCTTTGTCAAAGCCCAGCCCACATTGTTCTGCCTAAGCCCAAACCTATCTTGGGTAGATGACGTGCCAAAATAGTCCAATCCGAGCATGACCTCAAATATTTAGACAAGGCCCAATCCAAGCCCGACTCAAGCTCAAGCATGAGAGAGAGAGAGAGAGAGAGAGAGATGAAAGGTTGGGGATTCTTACCAACTGTAGACTTAAAAACCCACAATTTTTAGATCCTGAAATCTTCGCCCTTTATAAGTGATGTAAAAAAAAAAAAAAAAAAACCCAACATTTCCATATCCTAAAATCTCCACCCTTGATAAGTGTTGCAAGAAAAAAAAAAAAAAACCCACCATTTCTAGAGATCTTGAAATCCCTATCCTTAATAGGTGGAGAGAGAGAGAGAGAGAGAGAGAGAGAGAGAGAGAGAGAGAGAGAGGGGTGTATTGGAGGAGAGAGAATACAGAGGGGGCATTAGGAGTAGTGGAAGAGAAGCATGAAGAAGGATAGGCCTGACTTTTTAGAAAAGAGAAAAGAGGGTGTATTATTTAAGAAAGAGGGAGAATTTTTCAGGAAAGAGGGAACTATATTTTAAATTTTAAATTTTTGGAAAAGGTAATGGGCTAGGCTATGCTCACAGGCTTTTGAACATCTAGTCCAAGCCCGGCCCAATTTAGAAATGACCTTGATTTTTAACCCCCAAGCTCGACACTCGACGAGATACTCCGGCCCAAGTTTGGCCCGAGATGGGCCATACTCGGAAGCCCAACAGGGCCCATTGACACCCCTACTCTCTAGGCAAAGGTGTTCTTTTTCTTCTAAATGGTCATATTTACGTGTTAGCACACTATAATGCAGACTCGACAATGTCCTCACCTGATTGTTACTCTACTATGACCTATTGTACTTTGCATTAGAATTTTGGAAACACAATAAAAATAAATAAATCATTTCAAGGTATAGATTAATGAATTAAGCTCTAAGATCATCGTTTAGCTATTACCAAGTTTCTGCATTTAGCTAAAACATATATTTTAGATCTAGCCATAGCTTTTGATCTATTGTCAAATAACTTTATGTTACCGATGTCGTTCTTCATGATGAGGATTTTCTCCTCATTATTGGGATCGATGAAATCGAACAGGTTTTGATATCATCGATAATTGCAGGATTTTTCAGCGTTGGTTGCTGGACAGTTTTTTGGTCCTGTCGATGCCATCGATAGGAGTTCAGATAATATCAATGCTATCATCGAGAGTGGATCGATGACATCAATAATTGTTGGATTTTTCACCCCTGGTCACTGGACAGTTTTGGTCCTGTTCCGATATCATCGAGAGACTTGTCGATGATATCGAAGCTCTCATCGAGAGACCTTCGATGACATCGAAGAGTTCCGCAGATGCGATTGCGGAAATGCAGATTTTGTGGATTTTGTTTCCTATTTAGATTCTACCTCTTTCTATACTTATATAAAGGGGTGTATCCGGGATTGAGGTGTATTCCAGGGCATTCTAAGTTTCCTAAAGGTTTTCTAGGAGGGCTTAGGGCTATCAAAAGGTGAGAGTGAGAGAGAGAGGAAGAAAGAGAGGAAGCTTGTGGAAGGGAGATTCTACTCGTAGAGAGGTGATCTACTTCGTAGTTCACGTCTCAGCGCTTCTACATCCTCGTGATCGATGAGATCTCTCCGTTTTCTTTTGTTTCTCTTATTGTTTATCCACTCCAGTGTGAGTGAAGAAGGTTTGATCCAAGCGGTGTGTGCTTGTGATCGGTTGTAACGTTCTGCTTTATAGTGGATGGTTGATCTGGACGAGGTCCCATGGTTTTTACCTCTTTGAGGGTTTTCCACGTAAAAATCCCTGGTGTGGTGTAGTTTATGATTTGATTTAGTTCATTGCATTATTATTCCATAATTCTGGTTTGTTTCAAGAGGCTAGATCCTAAGGTTTTGTGCAAGGCCCCCAACAAAGTGGTATCAGAGCTAAGTTCATTGAACAGGTAGATCGGTTTTGAATTATGGAAGGTGGCTCATCGAGGATGATCAGCCTCAATAGTTTTAATTGGACCATATGGAAGGCTAAGATGGAGGACTTGCTTTATTGCAAGGACCTATATTCTCCAATTTTAGGCATATCAGCAAAATCCAAGGATATGACTGATGATGATTTGAAGAAGATGGACCAAAAGGCGGTGGGGTTTATTAGACAATGGTTAGATGATTCTGTGTTCCACCATGTGTCTACAGAAACCTCAGCTGCTAGCCTATGGCTGAAATTACAAGGGTTGTATGAGAGGAAGACAATCGGTAATAAGATTTTTCTGATAAGGCGACTTATGAATCTCAAGTTCAAAGATGGTGGTTCTGTGGCCGAGCACATGAATGAGGTCAGTAATATAGTGAACCAACTCTCCTCTATGAAGATTGTTCTGGATGATGAATTGCAAGCTTTATTATTGCTTAGTTCATTGCTTGACAGTTGGGAGACATTGGTGGTGTCTCTTAGTAACTCCGCACCAGACAGAAAGATATCCATGGAACAGGTAACTAGCTGTCTCTTCAATGAAGAGACAAGGAGGAAGTCTTAAGGGTCTACTCAGCAAGAGGCTCTTGCGACACAGGAATGGGGGAGAGGAAAGAACAGGAAGGGCGGGAAGGCCCGAGATAGATCAAGAGGCAAGTCGAGTAACAGAAAGGATATTGATTGCTGAAATTGTGGCAAGAAGGGCTACTACAAGCATGAATGTCGTGGTAAGAAGAACGACAAGAAAGGAAAAGGGAAGGAAAATGAATCAGATTCCACTGCAGTCGCTTCAGATGGTGATGTGGTAATTATTCTTTTAGCAGATTACGATGTATGTCTCACGGCTACGGGTCAGGACTCCGACTGGGTGATAGACTCAGGAACTTCTTTTCATGCGACTCCACGCAGGGACTTCTTCACAAACCATAACTCAGGTGACTATGGGACTGTGAAGATGGGAAATTCTGGCATATCGAAGATCGTAGGAGTTGGTGATATTTGTGTGAAGACCGATATGGGCTGACATTGGTTCTCAGGGATGTGAGGCATATCCCAAACATTCGCCTCAACTTGATATCGACGGGAAGGTTGGATGATGATGGCTATGAAAGTCGGTTTGCTGGTGGGTGCTGGAAGCTCATCAAGGGTTCGTTGATCACACCTACAGGAAAGAAGTGTTGCACCCTTTACAAGGCAAGTGTCAGCATGTGCAAGGGTGGGTTGAACGCGGTGGAAGTTTCAGCTATTGACATGTGGCACAGGCGTCTAGGCCACATGAGTGAAAAAGGGCTTCAACTACTAGCGAGGAAGCAGCTCCTTCCAGACATGACAGGTACACCTCCCAAAACCTGTCTTGATTGTTTATTAGGGAAGCAACATAGAGTTTCATTCGTTAAAATTACTTCTCATGTTAATAAAGTGCATGCATTAGATTTGGTTTATTCTGATGTTTGTGGTCCTATGAGAACAAAAACCTTTGGTGAGACATTGTATTTTGTCACTTGTATAGATGATGCATCTAAGAGGGTTTAGGTTTATGCTTTGAAATCCAAGGATGAGGTTTTTGGTGTGTTTAAATTGTTTCATGCTATGGTCGAGAGAGAGACAGGTAGATCATTAAAGTGCATCCGCACTAACAATGGTGGTGAATACATTGGCAACTTTCATGAGTACTGTAAGTCTCTGGGTATACGGCATGAACAGACGGTTCCCAAGACCCCCAGTATAATGGTGTAGCTGAGCGAATGAATCACACCATAGTAGAGAGAATCAGATGCATGTTATCCTATCCGAAGTTGCCCAAGACGTTTTGGGGAGAAGCAATGCACACGGCGGTGTATTTGATAAACAGGTCTCCATCAGCCCCGTTGAATGGAGAAGTACATGAGAAGGTATGGACTGGACAGGATCCATCATACAGTCATCTCAGAGTGTTTGGATGCAGGGCATCCGTTCACGTACCAAAGGACGAGAGGTCCAAGCTCGATATGAAGATCAGGCAGTGCGTGTTCTTAGGGTACAGTGATGAAAAGTTCGGTTACAGATTTTGGGATTTGACCGAGAGGAAGCTCGTCAGGAGTAGAGATGTGGTTTTCTTTGGAGATCAGTGTATAGAAGACATTGGTAAGCTAGAGAAGAACCAGCCTAGTTCAGGTGAGCTAGAGGACATGGATCCGATTATTCCTCCCGTGGTGCCTGATGACGGGGGAGTACAGCAAGGTGCAGAGGACGAGAGAGTTCCTTCAGAAGATGGACCAAGGGAGCAGCCCCCACTTGATCCACCTGTTGAGCCATGGGTGAGGAGGTCATCTAGGGACAGACAGCTGTCCAAGAGGTACTCACCGCATGAGTATATTATGCTAACCGATGGGAGAGAGCCAAAACATTATTTTGAGGCCCTAACCAACGAGCATAAGGGGGAGTGGTTGAAAGCTATGCAAGAGGAGATGGAATCCTTGCATAAGAACCATACCTATGATATGGTGAAGTGGATACTACAGTATCTAAGAGGCTCATCTAGGTTGAGCCTATGTTATGGTGACAGTAAACCTGTGTTAGAGGGCTACACAGATGCAAATATGGTAGATGACATAGACTCCAGGAAGTCTACATCGGGGTTCATGTTCACGTTTGCAGTGGGAGCGGTTTCTTGGCAGAGCAAGCTACAGAAGGTCGTAGCATTGTCGACATAGAGGCCAAGTACAGTCACAGAGGCATGTAAAGAGATGCTTTGGATGAAGAGGTTCCTACAGGAACTTAGCATGAAGCAGGAGCAGCACATGGTCTATTGCGATAGTCAAAGTGTTATACACTTGAGCAAGAATCCAAGTCAGCACTCCAAGTCGAAGCATATAGAGGTTCGGTATCACTGGATCAGGGATACTTTGGAACAAAAGGTGTTACTGCTTGAGAAGGTCCACACGGACGATAATGGGTCAGACATAATGACCAAGGCATTGCTCAAGGGTAAGTTTGAGATTTGTAGAAACCGGGCTGGCTTGAAGAAGGTGGATTCCTCCTGAGTCGAAAAGGGGGAGATTTGTTGGGGATTTTCTCCTCATTGTTGGGATCGATGAAATCGAGCAGGTTTCAATATCATCGATAATTGCAGGATTTTTCAGCGCTGGTTGCTGGACAGTTTTTTGGTCCTGTCGATGCCATCGATAGGAGTTCAGATGATATCGACGCTGTCATCGAGAGTGGATCGATGACATCGATAATTGTTGGATTTTTCACCCCTGGTCGCTGGATAGTTTTGGTCCTATTCCGATATCATTAAGAGACCTGTCGATGATATCGAAGCTGTCATCAAGAGACCTTCGATGACATCGAAGAGTTCTGTAGATGCGATTGCGGAAACGCAGATTTTACGGATTTTGTTTCCTATTTGGATTCTACCTCTTTCTATACTTATATAAAGGGGTGTATCCAGGATTGGGATGTATTCTAGGGCATTCTAAGTTTTCTAAAGGTTTTTTAGGAGGGCTTAGGGCTATCAAAAGGTGATAGAGAGGAAGAGAGAGAAAGAGAGAGAGGAAGCTTGTGGAAGGGAGATTTTGCTCGTAGAGGTGATCTACTTCGCAGTCCACGTCTCAGCGCTTCTACGTCCTCATGATCGGTGAGATCTCTCTGTTTTCTTTTGTTTCTCTTATTGTTTATCTACTCCTGCATGAGTGAAGAAGGTCTGATCCAAGCGGTGTGTGCTTGTGATCGGTTGTAACGTTCTGCTTTATAGTGGATTGTTGATCTGGACAAGGTCCCGTGGTTTTTACCTCTTTGAGGGTTTTCCACGTAAAAATCCCTGGTGTGGTGTGGTTTATGTTTTGATTTAGTTCATTGCATTATTATTCCATAATTCTAGTTTGTTTCGGGAGGCTAGATCCTAAGTTTTGTGCAAGGCCCCCAACACTTCAAAGTAGAAAGTTCTCTCTTAGATTTATCTCAGATGGGGAGAGTAGGAAAGCCTACATGTAAAACCCGAGAACGCAGCTAGGGCCGCACACAACGAGACATGTACAATGGGTCAAACATATGTACATATATTAAACATCCTAACAAAGGATCATGACGTGCATGCCTAATCGATTTTATATCTTAAGGTGAACATCAAATCACTAATCCCATCATTATTGGATATCTAGTACAAGATCTCATCATGAGTCTTTCTTTCACCGTTCATGAACCCTAAGGGGGTGTTTGGAGCATGCGATTAGATGGATTTATGTGGGATGAAATTACCAAAATGTAATGATTACACTGTGTCAGGGATTGTTGTCTAATCTCATGGCTTGGAGGCCATCCCACTTCATGTTTGGGAAATGGATTGGCTACTCATCTTTCCTCTACTGGTCGGTGCTCCATGGGCCCCACCATGATGTATGTGTTCATCCATGCCGTCCACCCATTCTTCCATGTCATTTTATGATATGAGCCCAAAAATGAGTTTGATCCAAATCTCAAGTGGACCACACGGTTAGCCCTAGGAGGTTTTTAATGGTGTAATTCAATCACTACTATTTTCCCATGGTGTGGCCCACCTGAGATTTATATCTACCTCATTTTTGGGATCAAGCCCTAAAAGTATATTTCAAAATGGATGGACGGCATGGATAAAACACATACATCATGGTGGGGTCCACATAGCACCGACCACCAGTCACATGAAACCCAAAGTAGGATCGCAGAAACCCTTGCCCCGGCGCTGATTCCAAGAAGGGGCTTCACAACTTATACCTTATGTGAGTCCCAAACAGGACATTGCAACGATCCATGGGATCTTAAAACTCACTCCCACTTAATCCCATTTAAACCCATGTGCCCTTAAGGGCTTGTTTGGTTAGATGTATTTTAGGATAATTGCAATGTATTTTACACTTTTTAAGCATTAATTACATGTTATGGGAATTTTTAATAGAAGGGATGTTGTATGACATTGACAACAACAACTTTTGGGGTGCAAAAAACAAGATGAACTCTGTGAGTCCCACCATGATGTATATGTTTTATTCACACCGTCCATTCATTTGGCCAAATCATTCTAGGGTACGCCTCCAAAATTGAAATAGATCCAAATCTCAAGTGGACCACACTATGGGAAGAACATTTAAATGGTTGGCATTCAATCTCTAGTATTTTATGGAGTGTGGTCCACTTGATCTTTGAATCTGCCTCATTTTTAGGCCCATGCCCTACAATGATCTCTACTAATAAATGGATGGAGTAGATATAACACATATCATGGTGAGGCCCACCAAGCTTTGGCTTCAAATGTTCATGAAATCTTACCCAGGGCAACTACTCTTCACTTTCAAAAGCATGTAGTGTTGTTTGATGTATAATGTTAATTTTAGAAAATTTATATGAAAATACATGTAATTACATCAAACCAAACAAGCCCTAATAGGATATTTATAATGTATTTGTGATTTAACTCATTCAATTCTTGTCTCTTAAGGTGAACATCAAATTATCAATTCCATCATCATTGGATATCTAGTACAAGATCTCATTATGAGCCTCTCTTTCACAGTTCACGAACTCTTAATTAGATATCTATGATGGATTTTTTATTTAATTCATTCAATTCCTAATCTTAAGGAGAGCATCTGATCAGTAATTCCATCATTATTGGATATCCTGTATGAGATCTCATCATGAGTCATTCTTTAACAATTCATAAACCCTTAGGGTGTGTTTGTTTTAGAAATTACATCTGTAAGGTAATACAAATGGGTAATGATTACAAATTATTTTACATGATTACAATTCATAAACCCGTACATGTCTCACCTTGTTAGGGAAGTTTGACTAAACTAATATTGTGTTTGGATTCATTTTAATCTTTTGTGAAATGAAATTGATTTAATACTTTAGGTGTTTGGAAAAGTTTTGGAAATGTCGTGCGCCGCCGAATCATGCACCACCATGCACACCATGAATATGCCACTTTGGTTCCAAATGATGGGTGGCATGCATGACCCTATTTAAGTATTGAGTGGTGTGGTTTATTGATTCTCGAATTACTAATCTATTAACTATGATAAATGACAAATGGATGTTAACAAGATAGAAAGCTCATATATATCTTATGTCATTTTGTGAATGTAGGTAATGGTGTTAAGATACTTACCTTCTTCCATTATCTAAATGTAGGAAGCCATAAATGAGGAGTGGATGACATGGAGTTGCAGTCGGTTTTCACTTACGCATGTGTGAAATCAGCAATAAGGGAGATCTTCATGTTTGGTATACTCGAATAAGAACGATTTACAGTTTGAAAGTACCAAGGTCAACAATAAGTAGTTGGTTTGTTCAAGCCTACATACCAATTGCAATGAGTGACCTTCGTTAGAGGAATGTCCTCAGGAATTATCGAAATATGGTTAGCAAGAAGGCTTATGGAGTTGTCGAGAGGGAGGTGGAGGGATGTACACAGAAAAATATGCAAAGTTAGAAGATTATAAAATGGAAGGAAAGAAAAGAAAAACTCATACCGTTGGACCATTAGCTCTCTCCCTAAATCGTGAACCGCAACCAATTGATAAGCTTCAAAGAGATGGAAGACTATCTGCTTGACATGTCTAAAAGGACAAATCGGTATGAAGGAGATCCCAGCATGAATGGATGTATGTGAGAAGGGTGGAAGAGAATATGAATTTCACATAGCGTTTAAAGAAGATTGCATGCAGAATACAAACGGTAATGCACTATTGGACTACATTACCAGAGACTTGTCTCATCAGACGTAATTTGGCGAATTTGAAATCCACCACCTAAATCCCCCAGTAAATCACATTTCTCCTGGCTAGCATAAGATGTATTTGACAGATGAATGGCAAAGAGATACACCTCTTTCGCAAACGACAACATTATGTAATGATGCCGAAATTTCTAGTGTTTACTATTGTAAAACCCAAAACTAATATACCCTTAATTAAATATCTATGATGGATTTGTGATTTAACTCATTTGAATAACATACTTAAGGCCCAATCTCTAACGTGAGATACATCCCAAGATAAGGACTCCACCATCATCATCTCACGTAGCATAAATCATAGACAATATCAACAATGATTATGTGCACTAGTTAAGAAGCCATGATAGGAGATATTAATCAAGCCACCATCATCACGTATAAATCAATTTCTCAAATGAATGACTATAAAAATTTTAACAAACTACTAATATCAAAGTATCTAAATTGGTTGTATAATGAAAAATCTTTAAAATAGACTTAATATAACTGCTACACTCCTATCATGGTTAAGCTTCTCAACTCCAACTCTTACAAGTCTAATCCTCTTCACTTTCGATCTTAAGTCCTCTGATGATTCACATTATCATAGTTGTAGTTCAAAAATAGTCAGGAAGCATGGGTGCTTACTTTATTTAGAATGATCATATGAAAGTGAGGAGCAAGCCTTAGTTGCATTTGCCTCACAAGTGAGTTTATCTTAAGCTGAAGCAGTCATTCTTGAGATAACTAGGTGTTTCACTACGGATACAAGGTTTTTTTTTTCCCCTTACCCCCTGACTTGCCTTTTCAGGTTTCTGATCTCCACCCTTTGGGTTGTTGGGATTGTTCTTTTCTTTTTTTTCTCATCCTTCTTGTGTCCCTTGGAATTTTAGCTTACTGGTAAAGGATCTCTTAGTGAATTAAGCATATAGAGTTTATTAGTCTTATTATTTGTCTTAGAGATGACCAACTGTGTGTAACTTCGTCCTTGAATAAGCAAGATTATTCAAATTGTTGTCATCAATTAACCTTTTAAACAGTGGAGTAAGAGGCATTAAAACCATGTTCACGAGAGTAAGTTCCTCTCTGGTTACTCCAAAGATCTTAAGTTCATTAGCGATCTTATATATCTGGGGCATGATCGTTTTACAAGGGAGGTCTCTTACAACTCAGGTTATACAATCGTCGTTCTAGATTTGGACTTTGGCGGCAATTTGATAATCAAATATTCATACTTACCTAGGTGGATGTTTAACGGGTACAAATTGCTTATGCTTACCTACAGTGGATGTCTGAAGGGTATAGTTTTTGGGTTGACGGATATCCAACCTAAACAAGTGAACAATCATCCCACTTGATATGCTTCTCATGACATCTTTGCATTCATACTCATCGTACATACATATTGTGAGACCCGACCCTAGTTCCCATGTGTGCATGTGTGTGTGTGTGAGTATGCATCTCGTTCATTTTGGTCTTGCGATCCTACCGGTCAAATTCTGACGACCTGCGACTTGTAGATTTTGTTTGCGGTCATCCTTAAATCCCGTTATACTAACTTGACCCAGATTGACTCGAAACCTATGTCATTGCGACCGCATCAACGTCGCGGTTCCAACACCGCGTCTCATGCATGAATCCGACATATACATCTTGAGATATTAACCGCACCATTCTTGGCCATTCATCATGCATGTGAGACCCACGTAGACCCACGGGCATGTTTCCCCATGTGAGGGCCCCACCTAGTGCTCTCTTTTCCATGATAGCTACTCCTAGCCTAGCCATCATTACTCCTCTTTTCAAAACTCATATGGACTTATTTTTCTCTTTTCTAGAGAGCAATCATGGGATTTCCTCTCTATCCCAAGCAAATCCCTCTTCCCTAAGCTACCCATTCTCCCAAATTAATCATCACTTTGCTAGAACCCTTCCATCCCTCTCTTTCTTCTCTCATTTCTCTCTTTCTCCCATTCTTGCACGGTGGAAACGTCCACCACTCCTCCATTTTTCCAGCAACTTCTCCTCCATATCTCTCTCAATCTCACCATCTTCACACCATCTCCTCCATTAGAACACCACCCTTGGAGCTTTGGAGCTAGTACCTTGAAGGAGAGGGTGGATCTTGAAGGTGGGTGTTACCTATTAAAGCTTCTCTCTTCTTTCCTTTTTCATCTCTTTTCTATCATACTTGGGAGTATGTAGGACCCACCAATCAATGGTGGAGGTCCTACATGGCTCCATGAGGTGAGGCCAAAGGCCCACTACATGCATACACGTTTCCATGGTGGGCCATTCTCCATGGACCCACCATAATGGATTTCCTCCTTGAATCTAGATTATTTGGGTCATTTAGACCTAAGATGCATGGTGGGGATGGCATCCCCACCTCAGAATTTCTTGGATTTGTATAGATTACATGCATGCATGATCTATGTAGATGTATGGTGTGGATGTGTTAGTGGAGGGTTCATAGTATCGGAACCCTCCCCTTTGGCGGCCAATCTCTCTCTCTCTCTCTCTCTCTCTCTCTCTCTCTCTCTCTCTCTCTCTCTCTCTCCCCTATTTTTCTCTCTATTTCTTCCTCTTTTGCTACTGATGTTAGTGGCCCACTAATGAGATCAGAAAATTCTAGATCCACCAGAATTTTGGGGACGTCCAGGCCCACATGATGGACGTCCTGGCCCACCCCGACATGCATGGGTTGGGTGGCCCTTAAACCTTGAATTTCTTGGAGATCTTTGCAAGGTGTGTTGCGCAACATGCCAACAACGCAGTGAGCCTAGATCCAATCTAAGGCCTCACCCACAAACGATAGACAGGAAGAAATATAAACTAGAAATAGATCAAAGCAATCCAAAACAAACCACAAGACAAGATATATGTGGAAAAACCCCAAACTAGGGTAAAAAACCACGGATGCAAAATTCCACTATGAAGAGAAATGAAGATTACAAGGCAATATACTAACCTCTCCCTTCTGATACAGAGAAAATCCTTTGCCCACACCTTAGAATAATTTCCTAAAATTCACCTTTAACCTAGAATAGCCCTAGGGACCCCAATTTATAGTTTTGGCAACTTCCCTTTCCGCATCCCAGTTGCGAAAGGACTTGCGACACGAAATCCGCGCAACCTCGACTGGTCATGGGCGGCCCTAGATGTGGCTCCACTTCTCAACAAGGTGATGGGTCTAGAATTTTTATAGTCCATATAGGTGGACCCCACTTGTATTATTTGGGCATAAATCCCTCTGGATATTTTTTTATTGGCTGAAAATGGACAGCATATGTTGTTGTCCATATTTCAGGCCCATTTGCTGCATTGTTTTTTGGTATTGTTTTAGGCCAACTTTTGGAGGTTTTCTCCCTGATTCCTTTGGGGGTTTTCTGAGGTGTGGACCCCACCTTGATTTAGGATGGAGCCCACACCCTCTATCCCCTGATTGAGACCTATGGGATCGGCCAAAAAGGGCTGGACGTCCAGAAATTTGTGGATATTCCAGCAGGGTTGCATGTTAGAAATGGACCTATTACACCTTGATTTTGGGAAAAGTGGACCATTCCAGTGGTCTCCACTTGCTGTCCATACATGGGATCATCAAATTCACCTATTTTCCCCTTGGTTGGTAGGCTTAAGCCTACCCCATGAGGTACCAAAGATGGGGACAACAACAATTTCAGCAGCAGATTTTTTTCAGAAACACCTTACTGTCCATAAATTGCATGAGTTAAATAAAATACTTTTACTATCCCAAAAATTTTAAAATTTTTCAGAGAGGTGTCCCACCCATGTTAGGAGATACCTACAAATTTTCAGGGTAAATGGACCCCATTTGGGCATCCAAAAGGGTGGGCCAACATAGTGGACTGCCAGAAATTTCTGTTGTGCAGCCCAGCAGCATAGTCCCATAAAAACAAAATTTTAAAAATATTTTCTTAGAAGGTGGGCCATATTTATGGGTCCCACATTGTTGTAGGCTTGATGAGAAACCTTGGGTCCAAATTTCAGGAATTTTGGAGGTTCAGAACCCACTCATTTGGATAGCCCAAATTCAGGACAGTTATATTTCCAGCAATATTTCACCCTGAATATATTGTAATTCTGAAATTTATTAAAATACTTTTGAATATTCAAAAATTATAAAAATTTACAGATAGGTGTACCACTAATGCTGATACCCACTTAAAAAATTTTGGGGCCAATGGACCCCTGTACACACCGTGACAAGGGCCAGACTGGACCACCACATTGGGACTTCCAAGATGATCAGAATTTTTTTGGCAGACTGTTTTCCATAAATAAATTAAAATACTTTTGAGTGTCCAAAAATCTTGAAATTTTGTAGAGGTGTAGTTTACCCATGGAAGTATCACCCTGCAAAATTTCAGAGTCATCAGGCCCTGGTACTGCCCGTGGTACGGCTTGGAGTGGCCCATCATGCAAGGACGCCCAGGCTGGGGCGTTTAGCCTTGGCTAGCCGTCCAGCCTGCTTTGTGGTCCCACCTAGATGTATTGCATATCCCATCATCCATCCATGTGGGGTCCTTAGGAGATTTTATCATCTTCCCCTTCGGTGGTTTTCAATTGGGGCTCATTTGGATGAGATTTTGGGCTAAATACCCAGGCCCATAAGGTTGCATACACATGAGGCATCCCTGTCTTGGGCTGCTGCTGGGCCTGCACTCCAACGGCATAGCCCACTTGATATATGAGTTGTATGTCCCCCTCTCATCTGGTGGGACTCACTATTATGTATGTGGGCCATCAGAAATTTCATATACTATAAAATAATTTTTGTATTCCAACCAACTCAGAAAATGGGTGGGCTAGAATTTGGCAATGAGCCCAATAATTATTGACTATAAATGTTTGTTTTGGGGCAGTATGGCCCAATAGATTTGAGGAGGATTTAAATTAGTTATCTTACCATTTTTCTATAGTATTATTGAGTGTAATTAGGGCCCATATGAGGCCTACCCAAGTTGAGTTTTAATGGAATGTTGCATGTTATTGAAAGACTAGTTCCTTAGGCCTTGTGGACTAAATCCTTTTAGATAGGTCCATTGATCTTGGGCCTATACTCTCCTATCTATTGTAATGGATTTAAGGGCTATAATATGCAAGTAGTTGGGCCCTTGGTTGCCCACTAAGTTGACCCTGTACTTGGGCCAAAAAGTGGGGCCCAACTACTTATGTAAAATATGAAATTTGCCCATGAGGATGAACTACTAGGCTGCCCATGAAGCCCACCACAATTTATGAATTTATGACCTTTATGGTTGGGCCCAAACCTTACTTGAGGGCCCACCATATTGCCTATGAGTTGGGCCTTATGTATAGCCCATTAGGCCATGCATTGCTTGGGCCTTAAAGTTTATTTTACATACGTAGCAAGCTACCTTTTGGGACCCAGTTGAGGTTAGATGTCCCCCTTGGTGGCCCTAAAGTAGGCCCCTAAAGCCCTTATAAGTGGTTGAAAGGCCCACCTTGGACCTTGTTAGGCCCGTTTCCTTTTTGAGACCTTAGGACTCCCCTAGCTTGTGGGTCATTCCAAACTGTTGGGCCCCCACTAAGAGAACTTCATTCTCCTTAAAGTACCTGTCTATATATATCTTGTCATTATCCCTCCTTGGGAAGGAGGAATACATATTCTATAGGTAGCGTACTTACATCGTTGTGACACATACACATCATTTGTGTGAATTGATTGCATTGTATGGTGGTCATAGAGGGATGGAGTTTCTCCCCTTATGCACGTTGAGTGCCTAAAGCTTGTGCATGACCTGTATGTATGACTCATGCATTGGCATCGTATTTCATGATGATAATGCTCTTGCTTCATTAGGGTTGTAGCATCCACAGATACATCGTGGATGGCCATGTTTGGACACCGAAAATGTTACTTGAGCATACCGGGTGCATAGGATGTCTATGGGTGAAATTTTCAAAACTTCTATGGTACCAAGAATCTGCTCCAACGCCGTGACCAGGTGGAATATATGAGCGCACGAGAGCCTTATACCATTAGGCCGAGACTCCCACTGTCGTATAGTCGGTTGGATAGGGGTGTGGCCTTACTCGCCTAATGAAAGGAGGCATTGCTAGGCTGAATCTGACCAGCTCGTGAATAGGTCCGCTACCGTCAGGCCTTACTGGTGATTGGCTGTCCACAAGTGGGTAGTGAGGTCTCTTAAGCTCATTTGACTGTGCGGGATCTGTAAAGCAGCAGTCATCCTGCAGTGTAATGGACCCCGGTGATTTTCTTATGATTGGAAATGTACTTGATATGTGGATTGGATATGAGTACTGGTATTACTCGCATCAACTGTATAATCCCCTTCATGCATCGCCTTGGTTTGACACCTAGTACTCATTGCATCGTAATCATGATAAGCTTCGGTAAGGCTAGCGATATTGTCTTAAGCATGTTCCTCTTCCTGTTCTTATGTGCACCATTATCACACACTTTCACCACCCTTTAAACTTCTATAAGCTTATGCATGATTGATGCGTGCAGGTGATCCTAGGCGGGTGTCATAGTGGCAGAGCTTGGAGTAGAGTTGAGCTTAAGGACTCCAGTGTTGCTGACTTTTCTCTCCTTTTCTATTATCTTATGTATGTCCTTGTGGACCCTATGAAAGTTGTAAAAGTTCAAATTCATAGTGGATTTTGTGATGTGTGTCTGGTTATTCTCAGATATACTTGTTGTGATCTTGGATATGCTCGTATTGGAAATGATTATATTGTTATGAAAATCCTCCTTGTAGGATCCCAGGATCGGAACCTACCTCAGGAGCCGAGAATGGGGTACTACGGAGGCTGTTGCGGCCAGAACCGGCTATCGGGTTCCTTATGAGTCCGATTACCGAGTCTGGGGCATGACACATATCTATCCATGTTGTTTGTGCTACCTTATATTGTGCTACGTATGAACCATACTGGGTTCACTCACTAGCCTGGCCAACCAATGTTGTGGATTTAACAATCATACAAACATGAACGATGTAGGACAATCAAATCAAGTAATGGGGAATGAGACCAGGTTAGCAGATGAGACTCATGACCAATGGCCATATTTGGCAGAATATGAACTTGCCACATTAGATGGATGAAATTAGTTTATAGGGATTTATTTTATATTCTTTTACTTACTGATGTTAAATTTGATATTTGTCGTTTATAATCAAGATTTGTTAAAGATGATATTTGATATTATAGTTGAGTAAAAGTCCCAAATGAGTGGACATAATGATTTTGGAGTTTTATTTTGTGTTTGTAACTGTGATGAAATAAGTATTAACAAATAATGTATGACATTGTAAATGCTTCTATGTTATGTAGTGAGAATCTAGAATACACTAAAATTTGCCTCATAGAAATTGTTTGATGAGTGAAATTATGTGCTCGTGGTATATGAGTCATGGACCGTAACTCAGGTATGAGGGTGCACACTCTGTAACCAAAGTGGGGGGCATGACAATTACCTTCACATAGTCATATTTACCTAAGCTACTTTGTGCACTTGGAGTGCTTAAGCCATATAGGGCCATGACTTAACTGATTTGGTATCCATGTGCCTAAAATGAACCCCATGTACACAATACAAGATATATATGTAAAACTACAATTATGACATTTCTTAATGGTCATGCAGAGAGAGATGACATAACTAAATGCATTGTCAAAAATTATTACTTCAAACAAGCTAATTGGAAAAAACATCATTAATTGATCCTAAAAGTTAGAGATTGTGCTCATGATAGATCATGTACTCTTTGTCATTCAAGAGTCGCCCCCTCGTCCCCTTGATGAAGATAATGATAAACACTTGTTGATTGTCTGTGCTAAACTTACCAAATGGTAAATGAATGATGAAGTGACCAAGGTGTACATATTAGTCTGTTTCTAATATTCTCTACAATTAGTTGTGAAATAGGATAAATGACAGTGACCTCTACCTATGTTAATCATACATCTACTCTGTGAGTAGGCTTCCAATATCATGGGCATCTAGTAATGAATCTATCAGGTGTAACCATCCAAAGAGATTCCTCAGGAACTCAGGCACAATGTGTACATGCAATCACGACGGATGCATGTAATGTGTCCTCAATATCTATGCATGCATCAACATGTGTGGTCTATATATACATCTCTCTCTGAGAAGAACAACGAATTTCATAATATCAATGATTGTCATATTGGCATGTTCAATATCAAGAATCTCTCAAAACATAAATCATAAAGCAAGAATACTATAAGAAGTATAACATGGCAACTATGTCAATCCGAACAATTACAATCATCAATCATCTATCATAACCGTACAGATATGAGACACGTGAGGATTCAGTCATCTATTTGTATTAAAGTTGAATCCGTTGAATAGTTGGATTCTTAAGAATCTTGGCTTTGAATCCCTATTAATATCATTTAACATATTCCAATATCAATTAGACTACCTCAATAAGTGGGGCCTACCTTTGATCAAACTAAGATGACCCACCATGATCCCTTATTGGTCTCATCATTTCATAAATTTTATGTAAAAGTCAAAATAGGAGACTGTCTGTAACATCATGAATTTTTGCTATTTTGAATTGTAAAAAATTCTTAAAATTATTTTTTTATATAACTAGCCAACGTCATCACTTACCGACCCTTGACGCTCAACGTGAGCTTATACGTAAGTGATACCAGTAAAGAACCACACAAATTCAATTAACCAAACGTATGAAGCCAATGAATTTGCCTGATCACTTAAACCTCAAGTCTAACCTCGTGAATTGTTCATCTAGGGCCCAAATTTAACCGACTTATCACTGACTAATCAAAACAACCGTAACTAAATTAAAGATCTACCCAAAATCGAGCTAGTTATGGGCCGGATCTTAACTAACGAACCAAGTCAACCTAATTATCTGCTTAGCCTAAGAACCGATGGTTTAGAGTGATTATGATCGAATCGCCATTTTCACTAATTGCGAATAGGCCACACTATGGACTTAGCTAATTCAGACCCTAACCATTGCGCACAAAAAATCTCCCTATCCAATCCATTTTAGAAATGCCCCGATTATCCGAACAAGCTCTAAATCGCTCGTTAGTGAGCCACTAGTTCCGAAATTATAGGATAATGTCTGTCTCACTGAGCTTGACGTCCATCGTGGATGGTAGGCCCAAACAATGCCCCGAACCGCACAACTTGGACCATGAAGGTAGATCTTGAAAGGTGCGATTCTCTGGGACTTGAAACCTGAAACTAAAGTGAGTTGACCCCACCACTAAAATGACGAAGTTACGACTTTCCAACCGTTGAATTGCAATCAAACTCAGGCCATGAGTCAGGGATATTTCCCTGCTCATATCCGTATAACTGGGGCCCTGATCGAACATCAGTGACAGTTGATCGGGTCATCCGTTTACTGCCAAATTCGAAGTAACCACTCATCTAACAATGAGGCACCTGCCCCATGACACAGATTGGCCAGGGGGCCACTAGAATGGTCCCAAGGACCTATAATCAACCCATTAGGGGCATGCACGTTAGAATAAGAACTCGTAGGGCCATAAAAACACAAATTTAAGACTATATAAGCCTGAAAATCACACTCCCTCACTCACATACGAATTTTTCTGTTGTAAGGGAAAGAGGGAGTGGAGAGAGTAGAGGAAGGGAGCCCCCAAGGAGCTGGATTTGGGGAAATTTTCCCTCATACCACAGCCCGCATCGAAGCCCACGACTCCGCCACCGTAGAAGCGACCCACTGGCAATAAAGAGGTAATCAATCTAGCCCCTTTCTAGATTTTGGCATTTTAGGCCCCTTGTATGCACTCTAACATGCAAATTCTATCGGCGCATGGCTCCGATATGCTAACCCACGAAACCAAAACCTTAGAAGCGACTCCACGAACCGTCGGATTATTCCAAGGTGCGGACCATTATCCTTAGGTGGCCATTTATCAAACCTAGGCAAGAATTAATGATTGTGTGTGAGGATTTTGCTTTGCATATTGTTCTTCAAGGGATACAATAGTGGACATTTCGTTTTAACTTGATTAAACTTGCTTAGAGAAGAAGTATTTAACTCCAAGCCATTTTAATGTTTGCCTTTATGTTGATTTCCTTTCCATTATGAGAAATTGAGTATAGTTCATCCCCAAATTTAAGGAAATTCGGGGGAAATATGTTGCATGTCACCTATGCATTTAAATTGAGACAATTAATTGTGAAATTAATTACATGCATATTGGAATTATCTATAATTAGAAGTAATAACTAATCCTCTTACAATATTAAGCAACTTAAAACTCATTTACATGCATGCTTAGATCTTCCTTGTAATTAGAAGTAATTTATGATCTCTTATGATACTAACTTATTGAATCTTGTACTTATGCTTGCCTAAATTTCCCACAACTAGAAGTAGATCGAGATTCTCTTTACCATATTAAGAAAATTCAATCCCTCTCGCCAGGTTGGCCAGCAAACTTCTAAGCCCGTATGGGTAGCCCCATCGGTAGGGTCGTCCAACCACCAATCTGACCCATTTAGTTTGAATAACGGATAGCCAGTAGTAGTTGGACTACATGGGATGCTCGCTCCCAATGCCATGTGTTCTGCAATTCGCCTGAACGGGGTAAATTGGCCCACTAACTGACCAACCATGTTTGTAAACCATGTATAATCACGCATGTTTGAACCTGAGACACCCTACACCCATGTAACGCCCACTGGTAACAATTATAATGCAATCCACAAGTCTCGAGAGCCGGGCATGGTGGAATGGGACATTATGCCCAAGTTGTCGGCCTACGCTAGGGTGACGAGCTCCTCCGTAGTGACCGTGAGCAATCGAGGGTACAAACCCACCTCATGAGCTGGACATGGTGGAATGGGACACTATGCCCGAGCTGTCGGCCTATGCTGGGGTGACGAGCATCCCCGTAGTGACCGCGAGTAAGCCTACTTTATAAAGCCGCCTTTCATATATATTTCTTGGGAGTTATGAACCCAAATGGATCAAGGATCACGAGTGTAAGGCAGCCGCGACCGCCTCAGCCTTGTGATCAGGATAAGGGCATTGACTCCTTTAGGGGGTCCCAATTTTTTCAAAACTGTTGGATGAATGAATGTAACTAAACATTTGGCAAACATATTCACCATTACATTACATTAGTTAGGTTGGCGACTCGGCAGCCGAGGTCGCATTGAGGGAGTGTTGGGCATTGTGAACATAAGATGGTGTCGCTTAAGGGAGTGTTGGATGGAAAAGGCATGCATCATATCACAATAACATGCATACACATTAACAAGAGTAGCTAGGAACTTTGTATTTGATGCTTTTCATTAATTGCACCTATGGAATTGATAACTTGTGTAACTTATTTCTAATGGAACCCACTGAGTTTAATCACTCACTCCCACTCTAGGACGGTGTTTTAAAACACCAACCAGACCCTATCTTAGATGCAGGTGTCACGGAGCTCGACACGCTGGACGGGGTGAGTATAGACGAAGAGGAGGAGCTCTCCTACTTTCAGCTTCTAGGCGGATTACCATAGGCCGCCCTAGGACTAGTGATGGGGTCTTAGGGAAAAGGGACATTTGCACATTCTTTTGGACCATATATTTTATTGGGACATTGTCCCGTATATCACGCATACTATTTCATTTTGTTAATCATACATTTTATTAGTCACACTTTAATTCAGTAATTTAGTCATGATTTATGTTGCATGATCCGTTTAATTTCTCAATTTCTCATGTATCAGTTAGATTATCTCGCATTTTGTCAATCCACAAGACATGAGTGGCACCTAGGATGTCGAGAGTCGAGTATCTACTCGGCCCCCGAAATCCAGGGCGTTACATTGTCGATCGATGTTATCGATAAATCAACCACTAATCGATGAATTTCGGATTAAGTAGTTTATGTCTCTGGACAATTTTGGCCACCTTCGATCGATCAAACTCTTCTCGTCGATCAATTGAGCTTGGTCAAATTTAATTCGGTTTGCACGCTGGATGATTTTAGTCATTCTCGATCGGTGTCCTCGATCGATCGAGACCACCTGAGGAGATCCTTGATCAATCGAACCTAAATTTTGATCAATCAAAACTGGTTACGAATTTATGTTTTTGGTCACTGGATAAAAATCTTCCACTTTAATTAATCTATCGAAGTCGGACAGGTTCTATTTTCAACACGATCCGTTTTTCCAAAAATTTTAGGATTTCTCCTAGTCTCTCTTAATTTCGTGACTATAATTAATTCTAGGGTTTGGGTCCAACCCATCCAATGGTTTTTCTCATCATTAATTTTAAATCAACCAAGGGATCACTTGGATCCATGCATCTAGAAATCTACTATTGTCGATGAAAACGATTTTAGAATATGGTTTAACATTATTTTTACAATATATGGATCATAGTGGGAAATCTTCCAATCGAATCACTCTAGGATTTGAAATCCTAATATGATTTAATATTAAGATCATTAGATTCAAGTCTTCATAAACTGATACGGCTGGATTCCCTAGGGTTGATCTCCCACAATACATGATTTTGCTTGAAAACTAATTCTTTTCATTAAAAACTTCTCTATATACTAAGTTAATGGTTGTAGTACCAAACCACCACGTCCATTGGTTAGATTTAGGGATTTTAGGTAGAGAAAACACAAACAAAAAATTATAGGAAAAGAGGTGGAAATCTTACCTGCGGAGGCTCCTCTTTCGTAGGACTTCTTTCTCTCTTACGGTTGTTCATAGGTTTAGGATTTTCTTTATATAAAAAAATCATGCGGTTCCTCCTGGCCTAAATCTAGAAGATTCTACCAGGTTTTATAAATTTTGGCAAAAAGAAAATACTGCAATGTTAGGAGTTATTCCCCTAACCTATCTTTTCACATAAGGCACCTCTATCAACTGGTCTAAGTGCTTAGTTTTTGTTAATGACTACAAAATCAATTTATTAATTTGGTTTGTTTAGTTCTCATATAGATCTCAAATCATGGTTGTTACAGTAATTGTGCAGTGTAGATGCATAGACGCCCCACCTAAAGTCAGAATGAACTACTCTTCCGCTTCAGCCAGGCTTCAATAAAAACATCTTTGAGCAACTCAAGAATCATTGAACAACCATATGAGCTAGGTAGGAAGTATTTTTTATATGCCCCATGAAAACTAACGAGATCAGTAAATCAAGGGCTTGACCAATCTGATTCTAACTAGATTACCAGAACCTTTTGGAAACTCGAATGTACACTATGTTGATAAAAATCACCTCTAGTTGATCTAAAAGGCCATAAATTCTAGACGGGTCAATGGAAAATGTCTTTAGCATGACCCCAGAATGATTAATAGGTTGGATTTATGGGCCCATAACTCAATGAAATCAGATATTATTCGATTATCTAGGATGCCCGAGTAATTTGGCCACACACATCTTTGATTAAACCACATTTGGTCAACCCCAAAGAGATTGAAAATCCAAGCGAGGCAAGTAGAAAGGGTCCCTGATATCTCATGGAGATAATCGCCGGACCCAATCAACCAAGTCAAATCTAGTGTAGAATAGGCTGCAGCCACTCATCCTGACTCTTTAAACCCTAAAAACCCTCTGTATATAGTAGTTGATATATAGGAAAAGACCATGTGTGTCGCATGCCTAAAAGAACCATCTTTACACATTGGGAATCATTATATAGCTTCCAGAGGTAAAAGAAAGAATAGCCTACAGTTAACCCTTCAATGGCCGCTCGTTTTGGTTTATACAATCAACACAGTAGCAAGCACTTGAGGGAGTAAGAGAAATCAAGGAGATAGAGGGAATTCAAGAGAGAGGGTTTTACAAGGTTCTAGTGTACAGAATATATGTGTAGCACCCATCCTTGGTTTTAGGGTATTAAGAGATTCCTAACTGTGCCAAAACTCTGCCCAAGTCGAAAGAAGATTGTTAATTAAAGAAGCCATTAAAGACGAGTATGGCTGAAATCGAGAATACCTGACCATCGTGTTCCAGAAAAAGTGTCTGGTCTTCTCCTTTTCTTCTCACATCTCAATTCAATTTGCGTTTCATTCCACACATTCTAAACACATCAGGAGCACACACTCATTTTCTTGCCCTTTTTATTTTGCAATACCTCATCTTGTCTATCTTCTTTTACTTTATTTTGCCTACTCGGGTCTTAAACCCCGTAAAGTTTGAATTTCGATGATATCGAATGGTGTTCGATTGTATCAAATAATTCTCCAGTCATGTGGTTTGGTTGTTGGACATATTTGGGCACATTTTCAATGTCATCAAATAGAGTTTGATGTCATCAAAACTTGAGTTTCGATGTCATCCAATCAATGTTCGATGTCATCGTCAATTGCAGAAAAGTTGTAAATTTTCATATGCTCTTGCAACTTGGTTTTCTATTTTCTAATCTACCAAAGATGTTTTCCTAGTTGATTTTGGGACAGATTAGAACATTTTTAAGGGGATTATTACCTAAGGTGTTTTGGTCATGGGATGTGAGGTTTTTTCATTTACCTTTGGAGATCTTTGATCACATTCACTTTATTGACTCTTCAGCTTGTAGTCTTCACGCGGGGCTCATTGTTGAGGGTTAAATATTGCATATCAGACCCTAGTTATTGCCTGGATTTATGAATGTAATACCGTTTAACGGCCTGGTTTAATCATGTTTATGTTGCAAGGTGGATTTAGAAGTATGGACTGAAAAAGATGCTAAAAGCATGGATCTAACGCTTATGAGTTACCAAGGTAAGGGACGGACCCCAGGGGACCAAGATCGAAGGATTTACATACCAGTGATCCGAGAAATTCGAGAAATTGAAGCTCAAGTGGCTTGAAAGTGAGCCAAAATGCTAGATCACAGGGTTTTCACCATCCGTTCGGCTCGAAACTTCATACATGACCTGAGGACAATACATTAACCGTACAAGTCAATTTTCAGCCATTGGATCCCTCTGGAAGTGTCCCAACGGATAGATCAGCCTATAAATCGGTGAATTGGGGCCCACCTGGTATCTAGATATGCTTCAACTTTGTTCTCAACGCCTAAATGATATGAGAAAAGGGATGAGCGGAGAAGATTCTTATAAACATCTCGTTGGACCCACATGTGTGAAGCACGAGCACCAAAGAGGGACCACAGGCGTTGCACCATATCACCTGGGTCGGTCATCAGGCGCTGACCCGACCCAGCGTCTGCAAAAGAACAGCGTCCGCACCATGCGGACGCTGATCTGCATTGTGGACCCCACTCATCATCTATATCGATGATCCATTCCGTCCATTGTGTCCAGGGGGTGTTCATGACCCTCGCTTAGGTGTCTTTTCGGACCCATGCACATAAAGATAGGCAGATTACTGTTTAAACCAAGGATTAATGGCAGAAGCAAAACATCAGTGGACCGCACCAAAACTCGACCAAACCCACTCCTTCCCAACTGGTTTTTCTCCAGGAATCTAATGGACGGGGTGGATTTATCCGTAAACATCACTGTGAGGCCCACCGAACACAACAGCAAGGCTGCGTATGGATTACGCACGTACCAAGAAAATCGGATTTTTCGAGCGGTGGTGGCCCATCATCGGTGATTGGATGGCCAATCTGAACCGTCCATTGTGTGTACCATCCAAAAACGTCCCAAGGGACGTTGTTTCTTTTGAAACGAAGTGAGGAAAGTGGTTGTTTTACCATTCATTTTCTTGGTTGCATAAGTAGGTTATGCAGAAACACTCTTCCAGCTGACCTTCGCCAGCAATCAACCTTGCTCTTTGCTGCCTATATAAAGGGGAGAGAGAGTAACATGAGGGGGGCTGGGGAGCTTGGACATGAAGCACTGGGCAGAGTTTGCTTTCCTGTGTTTTGGGTTTTGTTTTTCTTTCTTTTCTTTTCTTTCTTTTCTTCTCTTTAGAGATTAGCCTAATCATGTTTAGGTCAAGCTAAACTCTTAGCTAGGGTTAAGAGGTGAAGCTTGTAACGTGATGGGACTGATTTTAGGGCTCTGATTCATGTTGATGAACCTTCTGTTTGATTCTAGTTTAATTATATGGAATGCTTTTAGCTTTTAATTGTTTGTTGTGACTGAAATTACAATAGATCTGCGATAGCTTTGAGCATGTTCTTAATATTATAGGGTTTATGAATTTGGGAACCCTATTGTTCACTATCGTCTCATGAGCATGGTTGGATGACGGAATCCTTCCTAACATTCATACACTCTTAGATTGGCTGTGGATTGGTGGCTAATTTTGTTGTTTACCTTGTCTCATGGGCATGGTTTGGTGATAAATCAATTCTAGTTCTCATACTTATCTTCTCTTAAAAACTAGATCAAAGGAAGTTCAGAATGTGCTTTAATGATATATCTTCCAACTGGATGAAGATGGGACTCGAAGTCCAGTTGAGTTCATGAATCAAGCATAGATTTCCCTGATCTCTAGAAGTGGATCCTTGGCACCCTAGTTTCCTACCTTTAAATTTCACCAGTTTTAGATTAATATTTTCACCATTATTCCTTCATATTCACTTGATTTAGATTGCATCTTATTCTACTCTAGTTCTGGTTGGTTTCAGATTGCGTACGGGTATCAGTCCCTTGGGATTCGACCTCGGTCTCACCGAGTTTATTACTATATCACAACCCTATATTTGGGGAGTGAACAAGTTTTTGGCGCCGTTGCCGGAGACTGACAGCTACGATTCTCTGAAATTAATTGGTTTTAGAATTAGATTAAGATTAGGATTGTACTAACTTTAGTTTTAGATTTTTCTTTCTATTTCATTATAAAACTAATTTTCCTATTTTGTAGGGTCCTGACATAAACATTCTAAAATGGTAATCTCTTTCTAATTTTCTAGTATTTCTGTTTTCTATTTTAGATTAGGTTTTATCTTTAAAAACTTTCTAATTCTAGGATTTCTTCTAATTTAGAAACTAACTTTCTTTCTATTTTAGGTTTAAAATTTTCCTAATTTGTTTTTAGAAACTAATTTACTTTTTATTTTAGAATCTCCGGCTATTTCTAGACTGACTTTCTAACTTTAGACTTTCCTAGAAACTAACTTGTTTTAGTTTGTTTTGCAGGTTTTTAACTTAGGAACTCCGATCTGGTAACTTTTTTCCAAATCCTCTCTTTCTTCTAGATTTTTTTTCATTTATCTCTTTTAGGTCTAAGTCTAGAATCTGAATTGAGGTTATGGCTGCAAATCAACCTCAAGCACTGCCTCCACCTGGGATTGAGGAAGTCCACGATAAGACTGAGGTGCATCAAGCACCCCCACCTCTTACTTTACGAGATTATTTACAACCGGCAGGGGTGAGCACACCCCTCATTCATGGTTTTTCCAGAAAATATAGGACACATGAATATCAAGTCAAGTGTTCACTCCCCAAGTATAAGGTTGTGATGTAGTAATAAACTCGTAAGATCGAGGTCGAATCCCACGAGGACTGATCGTCACAATTCAAATTTGTGATTCTCCTTAACTAATTCACAACAATAATGGAGCAATTTACTAACACAAATCTATGAAAAAAAACAATTGAGAATAAGGAAGAAAATTCAATCAGAGAGAGCACTAGGACTTTCGAATCCACCCCTAATTATCCTAACCTTTGTTTTGTCCGTTAATTCACTTAATTTAGATTGATCTAACTTATCTAGAGAAAGCACAATCTGTGTCCTTAATCGGGCATACAGATTGTCTAATTCCTTCAAGCAATGCCATGAATAACATATCCCATGTCCAAATCGGGCATATGGAATATGCAGTTCAGTAAAGCACCATGTTTCTTCCTCTACAGGAACCTGTTCATGATTAGATACAAGCACCTACAATAAGCATCCAAACCACATCCATCCATAGACTCTGATCAAGTTCATAGATGGAGAAGTATAGAATTTAAAGCAATCAAGTACACTAGGGAAAGAAACAAACCAATCTAATTAAAGTAAAATCAACATAGAACAAAGGGTGTTCAAATTAGGGGTTTCATCTCAGCCCTAGCTGAGAGATTAGTTACCCATAAAATCCATTAACCAGATGGATAAATAAAAATAAAAATTCATAAAAGAAAAAAATTCAATCCAATTTCTCTCTCTCTTCTTTCTTTTCTTCTCTTCTTCTCTTCTTCTCTCCCTTGCTGTAGATCTGGAACTCCTCCCTGTTTCTGAATGCCTTTCCTATGTCCAAGACTCCTTTTTTATAGTTGCTGGAAAGCTAGATCAGTGACAGAGTTGTGGCAGGACATGGAATGAAAATTTTAGCAGCCATGATCGGTGGGCCCCACCGAAGTGTTTTCTGAAAAATCCACCCCGTCCATTGGATTCAGGACGAAATTTCAGTCAAGAATGGGTGGTTTTGAACGTCCATTAACACGGCCCAGAGAAGAAAACACGAAGAGATCAGTTTTGAACGTTGCAGGCAACCCTTTTGTGGCCTCTGTATCATCCACGTGTATACGCATAGGAGTGGAATGTCAGCATGGGTTTGTAGTGCTCGAAGCCCTCTACACGATGGACGGCTTGGATCAGCCGTACGGGTGACGTGTGGGGCCCACAGCCCTTCGCAAAAATGGCCAGCGGCCGTTACGCTGACGCAGAAGCAGAGACGCGGACTGCTTCCGCTGCGTAAATGGTGGGGTCCACTGTGATGTTTTCTTGAGAAATCCACTCCGTCCATTAGATTTGGGTCGAAAAACCGTCCAATATGCACGGTTTTGAATCAGATTGAATGTGGCCCTTGAGTTTTAAACTCGCTGTCCATCCGACGTTTAACCATGATCCACGTCTATACACATGCATGGGGTGAAAAGAAAAGCTTGGTAAGGGCCGTAGACCTCTTCCTAAGTGAATGGACGACTCAGATCATCACACTGGGCGTCGAGTGGGGCCCACTGGCCAAAACTGCAGCCGGGTAGTGAAGACGCTGGCGTCTTTTCTTGAATCGCGAAGGGCGCTGACCGACTCAGCCGTCCGGTGCACGGCAGCCCTTGAGAGGGTATGGTGCACATGCACCACACATGGGGCTCACTATGATGTTTATGAGAAATCTGCACCGTCCATCCTCTTTCCCATCTTCATTAAGCCATTGGACTAAAATTGAGGCAGTTCCAGATATCAGGTGGGCCCAGAATCGGAGATTAATGGGCTGATTTGTCCGTTGGACCATTTCCTGAGATCTTCAAGGCTGAAATTTAATATGTACGGTTGATTTATGGCCCCCATCACATGTATGAAGTTTCGAGTTGATCGGATGCGGGAACATGTGATCTTGCATTTTGTACCAATTTCAGGCCCCTTTGGCTTGCTTTCCTCAGATCCCAGGCGTGTAAAATCTTCATTATTGGTTCTCTGGAGTCCATCCCGTGTTCTGGAACTTTGGAACATGAATCCATGCCGTTAACATCAATTTTCAATTATCACTCCTGATTTCATCCTGTGACAGAAACACAATTAATACACCCCATTAAGCCTTATCATGTACGTAAATTTAAAATAATTACTGGGGTCTGATATGCAATATTTGACCCTGATCACAACCCCCAACCAGCATTTTGCTAGTCCCGAGCAAAACATGCGAAAGATAATTTCAAAAATAAAAGACAATTCCTGTAAACTCAAGTGACTTGTGAACAGATAGTTGAGATGTGAAAATTCTAAAATTTGTGAATGGTGAGAAGATTTTTTTTTCTCCTGAAATCAAGCTTACAGTAAACTTCATAATCAAGTTCAAAATATTAATCCATGAATTAGAACATCCTAAACATTGAGTTCCATTAGTGTATAGTGTAATCTCGGCTTATGATCATTAAGATATCCAATTATTAATTTCATGATATCATTGGTAATTAACAACGGAGCTCATGTCACCCAAAACTGAAACCAATCACTTGTCTTACAGATTAACCCTCTTTTTTTTTATTTTCTTTATGAATAGTACGCCAAGGAGGAGAATCAAATCTGCACCTATAGGGAGCAAACCTATGGTGAAAACTTGTCGCCTAAATCTTTTCTCATGTCAACTATGAGGAATCGAATCTTCATCTATAGGGAGCAAACTATGATGACGATTATGCGACTTATTCTTTCAATTCTTCTTTATAGACTGATGCTAAAAATTTTGTTTTTCAGGCTGGTTCCTTTCATGCTTAGTGATTACCATGTTATCAATTAATATCGAACTGAAAACTTAATGTGTAAACGAGATCTGATATGTGAAATCATGGCTCAATCAATGTTTACAACTTCTAATCGTGGATTAACAATTCAAACTTAAGTGTGAAATCTGCCAGACAACCGAATCCAAGAGTCATAAATTTCTCACATTCTGAATCTTGTAATTTCAAAATCACAACTATCCTTCAAAATCACTTTGAATTCAATAGGAATTCCAGAAAATTTCAAAAAATTTTCACAATTTTTGCTCAAGACCAAGAAAATACTGATTAGGTAACCTAATCTCCCACCCCCAACCTAAAATCTACATTGTCCTCAATGTAAAAGAAATAAGCATGCGATGTAGATGAGAAAAAGGAAAGAGGAGTGAGGGAAAGATAGTACCTGGATGAAAAATCAAGAAGCTTTCCCAAAAATGTCAACGTAAAAAGAGAGAGATCAGTAAACTAAAATAAAATCACAAAAAAGAAAAACCCTACCTATACCACTTTCGCAGGTGCTCTCGATTGCATTTAGCGTATGCAACAAGCCTTTAAACCCCTAGGTTACCCCTAGTGGACGAGTTGTAGTCTCGTGAGGGTTTGTAGTAATGTTACCCACAAACATTGAACTAACTAACAAAAAAGAAATAGAATGAAATGCTGGGTTGCCTCCCAAGAGCGCTAAGTTTAACGTCTTCAGCTAGACAAAAACGGACCATGAATTCATTAATCTTTAAGACCAGGGTCCGCCAAAGAACTTACCTCAATACTGTGGTTAACCAATCCCAGACAAGTGATGTGAGTTCCCATGAGCTGTGCTATCTGCAATGAGGTAACTGACACTGTCGTCAAATAATTTAAGGACTTCTGCTCGAACGGCTTCTTCCATGTTAGGATCATGCTTCCTTTGTATTTTACGTGACATTTCCACAGCATGATCCTTACATACAGTGGGGTACACTCCTTGTATTTCTGCTATCTTCCGTTCAATTGCTGCCTTATATGTTCGAAGAACATTAAGCAACCTGCTCTCTTTTGCCTTCTCAGAGTTAGAGACTGTGTTGTCAGGAAGAGTCTCAGAGGGATGAAGAGGTTCCACTTTCGCTCTCCATTTTTCAGTCTCCAATATAGGAGTAGAGTCGAGCATTGTATTGACTTTGTGGATGGGACTATCTATGTCAAAATCCGTGCCATGTTGTGCTAAGCAGGTCTCAAGTGGATCTTCGAAAGATTTGAGGAAGGAGTCCTGCACTAGACTCTCGATCATGTCCACTTCAAATATGTCGTCCAAATCCGCGGGTTGTTGTCCTGCATTAAAAACATTGAGTTTAATATTCATGTTACCAAATGACAACTTCATATACTCCATTCCTGCAATTTATAATAGCATTAGATGTGGCCAAAAATGGACGACCCAAAATGACTGGGATCTGACTATGAGGATTCTGGACAGGCTGAGTATCGATAACTATGAAATCCACTGGAAAATAAAATTTGTCAACATGGATTAGTACATCTTCAATAACACCCCGGGGCACCTTGACAGATCTATCAGCTAGTTGTAATGTTATTTTAGTCAGTTTCAACTCACCAAGTCCTAGCTGCTCATAAACCGAATATGGTAACAAATTGACGCTCGCCCCTAAATCAAGTAATGCCTTCCCGATTTTATGATCTCCTATGCCGCAAGAGATGGTAGGAGCTCCTGGATCCCTAAATTTAGGAGGGGTGTTATGTTGAATCATGGAGCCGAGCTGCTCTGCAAGGAAGACTTTCTTATGAACATTCTGCTTACGCTTTTGAGTGCATAAATCTTTAAGAAACTTAGCATAAGCAGGGACTTGCTTGATAGCGTCAAGCAACGGGATGTTGACTTGCACTTTTTTAACACGTCCAGGATTTCATCAAAATTGTTTCTTTTCTTCATTGGTCCAGACGTTGAGGAAAAGGTGCTTTGGGCACGTAAGGTGGCACGTCAGTGGCTCTTTGGAGAGTCAGAGAGTTTTTGGACTTTGGATGCATTGGTGTGTCTCTCTGCTTCACCTTGATCTTCTTTTTAGACTTGATTCATCCTAGGCATCTCTATTCTGTTGTCAATCTGTTTGCCTGACCTAAGGGTAATGATCGATTTGGCTTGCTCATGGTATTGCCCTTGGTTGGAATTAGAGCCAATCTCATATTGTCCCTTTGGATTAGCCACAGGTTGGCCAGGGAACTTACCCTTCTCTCTCTCACTCAATGTGGCACTAGTTGACCCATTTGTACTTCCAGCTTGGCAATGGATTGTGCATTTGCATGTAAGCTTTGCTGGTTGGCTAGTAAGGTTTTTGGGTGTCTTTTTGGAATTGGAGAGAACTCTGCATAAAAAGATGGAGTGTATCCTCAAGAGATGGTTTCCTTGATTGTGCAGGCAGTTGTTGATATTGCGGAAACTGCTGAGGTTGCATAGGAGGATTTCCAGATGGTCCTCCTTGTTGTGGTCCCTTTGCCCAAGAAAAATTTGGATGCCTAGCCCACCCTGGGTTGTATGTGTTCGAGTAAGGATCATTCCCAAGTTTCTGAAAGGTGTTCTGAAGGTGTTCAAAGCATGAACTTGTTCAGAGAGAATTCTGGAAATGCTGTACCAGATGGGCAAGATTGCGTAGGATGGAAGGACTAGAACATATGGCACAAGCCTCGGCTTGAGTTGTTTGTGGAGGTCCATTATGCAACATCAGAGCGTCAACCTTCTTTGTCAGGCCATCAATCTTGGCATGGAGATCTGGTGTGACTCCTATCTCATATATGCCACCTCTCTTTTGTGGTTGGGAACTTCTTTCACCTCTATCTGAATAGTCCCATTGCTGGGAGTTTTCACACAAGGTTTCAAAGAATTTCCACGCTTCGGTATCGCTTTTGGTCATGAAGGACCCTCCACTGGTGGCATCAACCATGCGACGGTTCTGGGGTGTCAGACCGTCATAAAAGTATTGCACTTGTTGCCACTTCTCAAAACCGTGGTGTGGACATTTAAGAAGCAAGTCCTTCCATCTTTCCCAGCATTCATGAAAGTGCTCTCCCTCTTTTTGTGTGAATTAGTGATTTCTCTACGGAGAGCATTAGTTTTGTGAACAGGGAAGAACTTGTTTAAGAACTTCCTAGACAATTGGTCCCATGTAGTGATAGACCCAACTTCTAGAGAATTCAACCATGCTTTCGCCTTATCCTTCAAAGAAAAAGGAAACAGGCGTAGGCGGATCGAATCGTCTGAGAAGTTTTGGAATTTAAAGGTGGAGCAAATGTCTAGGAATTCTTTCACATGATGATATGGGTCCTCCTTGTCTAACCTATAAAAGGAAGGCAACAACTGTATGACCCTAGTCTTGAGTTCAAAGTGTGCTGCCGTGGTGGTGGGGAACACTATGCATGAAGGCGCATTGAATTGGACAGGAGCTGAATAATCTCTAAGAGTTTTAGTTCCATTCTCTTCTGCCATTTCAACTGGGATGTCTTTCAATCTTCTATGGAATGTTCTTTCTATTTCAGGATCAAAAGGTGCTAGTTCTTTATCTAGAGATCTACGTCCTAGCATAAACTAAGTAACAACCTAAGAGAAAGAAAACTAGAACTAGAATTATGCTATAAAAAAACCAAGTTAAAACTATGTAAGTAAGAATAGGAAGAAAGAACCCGAAAAAGGAGATGATTGACGTTAAGAAGCTCCTCCTCACTTAGTAGCTTTCTTCCTCAATTCCTGAAAATAGAAACAAAACAAATCAGGTTTCCTAAATAATGATAGAAAAATCCTAAGCAACGGTTAATTTCTAAAAAAAGTTTCTAAAAATAAAAGCTAAAAAGAAAAGAAATCCTAGATTTAAAAGTTATTAAATGTAAAAAGCTAGTAATTCTAAAAGGAAAAAGAAATTTCTACAACTAGAAAATTTACTTAAGAGAAAAAAATCTAAATCTAAAATAGAAAATTAAAAATTCACAAGAAATTCTAGAATTAGAAAATTTCTAAAAGGTAAAAACCTAAAAAATAAAAATTAGAAAAAGTAAAGAATTAGAAACGGATTACCAAATTAGAAGTTTATCTCAGGACCCTACAAAACAGGAAATAGGTTAATTTCTAAAATAAAGAAAAAAGAATTCTAAGTTAGTTAAATCCGAGGCTATGAATTATGATAAGAGAGAATCCTAAATTCAATTTGGACCGAAACAGTCCCCGGCAACGGCGCCAAAAACTTGTTCACTCCCCAAGTATAGGGTTGTGATGTAGTAATAAACTCGGTAAGATCGAGGTCGAATCCCACGAGGACTGATCGTCACAATTCAAATCTGTGATTCTCCTTAACTAATTCAACAATAATGGAGCAATTTACTAACACAAATCTATGAAAAAAAATTAAGAATAAGGAAGAAATTCAATCAGAGAGAGCACTAGGACTTTCGAATCCACCCCTAATTATCCTAACCTTTGTTTTGTCCGTTAATTCACCTTAATTTAGATTGATCTAACTTATCTAGAGAAAGCACAATCTGTGTCCTTAATCGGGCATACAGATTGTCTAATTCCTTCAAGCAATGCCATGAATAACATATCCCATGTCCAAATCGGGCATATGGAATATGCAGTTCAGTAAAGCACCCTGTTTCTTCCTCTACAGGAACCTGTTCATGATCAGATAAAAGCACCTACAATAAGCATCCAGACCACATCCATCCATAGACTCTGATCAAGTTCATAGATGGAGAAGTATAGAATTTAAAGCAATCAAGCACACTAGGGAAAGAAACAAACCAATCTAATTAAAGTAAAATCAACATAGAACAAAGGGTGTTCAAATTAGGGGTTTCATCTCAGCCCTAGCTGAGAGATTAGTTACCCATAAAATCCATTAAACAGATGGATAAATAAAAATAAAAATTCATAAAAGAAAAATTCAAACCAATTTCTCTCTCTCTTATTTCTTCTCTTTCTCTCTTTCTTCTCTCCCTTGCTGTAGATCTGGAACTCCTCCCTGTTTCTGAATGCCTTTCCTATGTCCAAGACTCCTTTTTTATAGTTACTGGAAAGCTGGATTAGTGGCAGAGTTGTGGCAGGACATGGAATAGAAATTTTCGCAGCCATGATCGGTGGGCCCCACAGAAGTGTTTTCTGGAAAATCCACCCCGTCCATTGGATTCAGGACGAAATTTCAGTCAAGAATGGGTGGTTTTGAACGTCCATTAACACGGCCCAGAGAAGAAAACACGAAGAGATCAGTTTTGAACGTTGCAAGGCAACCCTTTTGTGGCCTCTGTATCATCCACGTGTGTACGCATGGGAGTGGAATTTCAGCATGGGTTTGTAGTGCTCGAAGCCCTCTACACGATGGACGGCTTGGATCAGCCGTACGGGTGACGTGTGGGGCCCACAGCCCTTCGTAAAAATGGTCAGCGGCCGTTACGCTGACGCAGAAGTAGAGACGCGGACTGCTTCCGCTGCATAAATGGTGGGGTCCACTGTGATGTTTTCTTGAGAAATTCACTCCGTCCATTAGATTTGGGTCGAAAAACCGTCCAGATATGCACGGTTTTGAATCAGATTGAATGTGGCCCATTGAGTTTTAAACGCGCCGTCCACCTGACGTTTAACCATGATCCACGTCTATACACGTGCATGGGGTGAAAAGAAAAGCTTGGTAAGGGGCGTAGACCTCTTCCTGAGTGAATGGACGACTCTGATCATCACACCGGGCGTCGAGTGGGGCCCACTGGCTAAAACTGCAACCGGGTAGTGAAGAACGCTGGCGTCTTCTTGAATTCGCGAAAGGTCGGTCAGCGCTCGCGCTGACCGACTCAGCCGTCCGGTGCACGGCAGCCCTTGAGAGTGCATGGTGCACATGCACCACACATGGGGCTCACTATGATGTTTATGAGAACTGCACCGTCCATCCTCTTTCCCATCTTCATTAAGCCATTGGAACTAAAATTGAGGCAATTCCAGATATCAGGTGGTCCCAGAATCGGAGATTAATGGGCTGATTTGTCCGTTGGACCACTTCCCGAGATCTTCAAAGGCTGAAATTTATATGTACGGTTGATTTACGGCCCCCATCACATGTATGAAGTTTCGAGTTGATCGGATGGCGGAAACATGTGATCTTGCATTTTATACCAATTTCAGACCCCTTTGGCTTGCTTTTCTCAGATCTCAGGCGTGTAAAATCTTCATTATTGGTTCTCTGGAGTCCATCCCGTGTTCTGGAGACTTTGGATTATGAAATCCATGCCGTTAACATCAATTTTCAATTATCACTCCTGATTTCATCCTGTGACAGAAACACAATTAATACACCCCATTAAGCCTTATCATGTACGTAAATTTAGTAATTACTGGGGTCTGATATGCAATATTTGACCCTGATCATCAAGGGTGATCCAACTCCTTCCTAAATTTCATGGGTTTGAATCTGAAGAACCGTATCTACACTTAAAGAGTTTTGATGAGATTATAACCACTTTATATTTTCCAAATGTATCTGAGGACACAGTCAGGCTGAAACTCTTTCCCTTTCTTGAAAGAAAGAGCTAGACGTGGTTACATTCACTACGTCCTAGATGTATTGGCACATGGAATGATATGCAAAGGGAGTTCATAAAGAATTTTTTCCATATCATAAAATGAACACCCTTAGAAAATCATCATGAACTTCGCCCAAAGGGAGGATGAAACATTCTTCCAATGTTAGGAGCGGTTCAAGGATCTTGTCAGCTCTTGCCCACAACACGGTTTTGAAACATGGCGCATTACGCACTTTTTCTATGTGGGCTGACATCTTCCATGCGCCAATTGGTCGAGACAATGTGCAATGGAGAATTATGGATAAAAATGTCGATGATGTGTGAGATTACTTGGATAGACTTGCTGAAAACGCATAATCATGGGACACATACCCAAAATTGAGTACCACTTCTATGCCCACTCAATCAAAGGAAAGGAGCAGAGTATACCTGCTGAAAGAGGATGATGATATCAATGTTAAAGTAACTAATCTCATAAAGAATTTGAGGCTATGGAATCGAGGATGGATAAGGGTAAGGAAGTTGTTTGCGGTATTTGTGGTTGTAGCAGTCACACAACTGAAAATTGTCCAACTATATCTGCCTTTCAAGAGGTTCTGACTGAGCAAACTAATGCCGTAAATAATTACCAAAGACCTTTCAATAGACCCACCTCTAATATGTACAATCCTAGTTGGAGAAATCATCCAAACTTCAGTTGGAGGAATGGACAAACTGCAACCCCTCAAGGTTTCTTCAATCAAATTCCAAATCAAGGGAACCTCAAGAGGATCCAGTTCTAAAACACATTTAGGACCAAGAGCTATTCAACCAAGATATCAGATCAGCAATAGGATCACTTACATCATCCATTCAAAGGATAGAGTCACACATAATGATTGGGGAAAGGGGATGCTTCCTGCTCACCTCTCCCCAATCTCAAATCGCAATATGAGATAAGTGATCCAAGCTCTTTGGATCAGATGGAGCAGGCTAAATCTATCACTACTCTCAGGAGTGGGAAGACCATTGACAAAACTCTTCCGGTTAGGGCTGAAAAGCCTAAGGACCCGGAAGAGGATAACAATGATAGACCTAACATTGCTCCACAAGAATTAGAACCAAAACTTCAAGAGAAGCCAGTTGCTCCATTTTCCCAACGGTTAGTTGCACCAAAACCTCTCTTTAACTCTCAGGATATTCTAAAGGTGTTGAAACAAGTGAAAGTTAACATTCCTCTACTTGATGTCGTAAAACAAATACCTTCATATGCCAAATTCCTAAAAGACCTATGCACGACCAAAAGACGGCAAAGTATTCAAAAAAAGATCTTCTTGACTGCGAAAGTGAGTGTCATCCTGAAGCAAGACGTGCCGCAGAAATTCAAAGATCCTAGTAGCCCAACCATATCATGTGTAATCGGGAATTATCGAATTGATCACGCACTTCTTAACTTAGGAGCGAGCGTCAATCTTATTCCTTACTCAATATACAAACAGTTAGGTTTGGGTGAATTAAAACCCACCCTAATTACACTACAACTTGCTGATCACTCTGTTCGTGTACCAAGAGGATAATTGAGGATGTGTTAGTCTAGGTTGATAGATTTTACTACCCTATAGACTTTATCATCCTAGACACCGAACCCATCAATAATATGAGCACTCAGATTCCCGTCATTCTTGGTCGCCCATTCCTTGCCACTTCAAACATAATTATCAATGCAGGAATGGTGTCATGACTATGTCTTTCAGGAATATGACATTGGAGTCAAACATCTTTTTTAATAATGGCAGAAACTCAAATGATGATGACGATTTCCATAACATTAACATGGTTGATTCTTTCATGGAGGATAGAACGCCTCTGACCTTATCCTCTGACCCTCTAGAGATGTACTGGCACACTCCCATGACTCGGATGATGACATGATTAGGGAGAGGTTTGCCTTGCTTAATACTACGTCGGTACTTGAAGTTAACCAGTGGAGGCCACAATTTGAAGAATCGCCCCAAACTGATGTCGTGCCTCCATTGTCTAACCTCAAGCCACCGAAGCTTGACCTAGAACCTTTACCCTCTGATTTCGAATATACTGATTTAGGTCAAGAAGAGACATATCTAGTGGTGATTTCATCTCACCGTGAGAACAAACAAGAGAGTATGCTCATTTCTACTCTCGAAGAAGATAAAGAGTTATTGGACATATCATCACAGATCTCGATAGGATGAATGAACTCCTTTCAACTGAATGTTTCGACTCTTTGGATGGTTTGACACACTTTGCAGATTCAAACGATCTCATGATACAAGAAATAGTGGATGCCTCGCAAGACAATACCTCGGTAGTTGTTACAGACCGAGAGAACCCTTATTTTGAAGTACCTCCTCCCCCCGATCCTGAATGTTTACCATTAAAGGAGGAGCTGAAAATTGAATTAAAGAGTGAAACTTCGGCGTGTGTTAAGACTACACCACCTACTACAAATTTTTCTAAATTTCATCTACTTGTAGTCTCTGATTCATCATGGTGTACTAACTTCAAAATTTTATCTGTCACAGGTGAATCGTATACACTTTGGACACTTCAGACAATAAAAGAAAACTTTATGCTGAGGTCCCTCAATTTCTCTAGACATTCATGCTCCAGGACATCCAAGCTTACTGCAAAACGGGCTTTTGGATGATCTTGTTAAAAAACCTTCTGAGAAATTTACCAAGATACTGGCCGACGGAAGAACCTGGATGCATGATTGAGTAGATTTTCGTGCTTCCACAGTTGAGGATTAGAATTTAATACTTTCACAGGACTAGGGTAGTTTGTTTTATGTTGTTCTAGGTTAGTCGGTTTTATGTCATTAGGTTAGTTTGCTTATACATTATTTTAGGATAGTTTGCTTTTATTGGTTTCTCTCTTGTGCTAACCCGCCTTATGTTGATAGCTTGGAAAAAGCTTCTAATTCCTTCGTCCAGGTACTATCTTTCCATCACTTCTCCCTTATTTTCATTGACTCATGTGCATTGCATGCATACATATTTTACATTGAGGACAATGTAGATTTTTGGTTGGGGGTGGGAGATTAGGTTACCTGACAGTGTTTTCTTGGTCTTGAGTAAAATTTGTGAAAATTTTAAAATTTTCTGGACTTTATTGTAATTTCAAAGTGATTTTGATGACCATCTTGGATTTAGAATTACAAGATAAGTGATTTTGGTAAAATATGACTCTTGAATTTAGTTATTTGTTAGATTCACAATTAAGTTCGAACTGTTAATCCATGATTAGAGGTGTTAAACATTGATTGAGTCATGATTTCACAAGACACATCTCGCTTGCACATTAAGGTTTCAGTCGATATTGAATTGAAACTTGGTGATCATTAAGCATGGAAGAAACCAACCTGGAGAAATTGTCCATCATGTTCAATAAGAAGAATGAAAGAAAAAGAAAATACTCAGCTACAGAATAGCTGCCTGCGGAAAGGGTTGGGCGAATGAACTTCACCATAGGTTTACTCCCTATAGGTGTAGATTCGATTCCTCCTCATTGGCGTCACTATTCGTGAAAAAATCAAAAGCTGGAAGAATTTAAAAAAATAATAATAATAAAAGAAAACGAAAAAAAAAAAAAGAAGAACTGTAGTGCAAGTTCTGGTTTAGGTTATGGTTATCCTGAATGCTCTTTGATCATCAATACTATCATGCAATTGACGATTGGATCTTTAATTGTGATGAGTCGAGGTTGCACTATACAACCATGGAACTTAATGTTAGAATTTTTCTAATTAAAAGTGTTAATACTTTGAACTTGATTAAGAAGTTTATCATGCACTTGAGTCCAGGAGAAGTAAGACTTAACATTCATGAATCTTAGAATTCTCGTCTCCGGATTATTTTGAAAAATTCACTCGAGTATATAGAAATTATCTTGTGGTTCTCAACTTATTTTTCGCGTACTTTGCTCGAGACTAGCAAAATGCTGGTTGGGGGTTGTATTGAGGGTCAAATATTGTATATCAGACCCTAATTATTGCCTGGATTTATGAACGTAATACCGTTTAACGGCCAGATTTAATCATGTTTATGTTGCAAGGTGGAATTATAAGTGTGAAATGAAAAAGATGCTAAAAGCATGGATCTAACGCTTATGAGTTACCAAGGTAAGGGACGGACCCCAGGGGACCAAGATCGAAGGATTTACACACCAGTGATTCGAGAAATTCGAGAAATTGAAGCTCAAGTGGCTTGAAAGTGAGCCAAAATGCTAGATCACAAGGTTTTCACCATCTGTTCAGCTCGAAACTTCATACGTGACCTGAGGACAATACATTAACCGTACAAGTCAATTTTCAGCCATTGGATCCCTCTGAAAGTGTCCCAACAGACAGATCAGCCTATAAACCAGTGAATTGGGGCCCACCTGGTATCTGGATATGCTTCAACTTTGTTCTCAACGCCTTAAATGATATGAGAAAAGGGATGAGCGGAGAAGATTTCTTATAAACATCTCGTTGGACCCACATGTGTGAAGCACGAGCACCAAAGAAGGACCACAGGCGCCGCACCGTATCACCTAGGTCGGTCAGCGGGCGCTGACCCGACCCAGCGTCTGTGTAAGAACAGCGTCCGCACTATGCGGACGCTGATTTGCATTGTGGTCCCCACTCATCATCTATATCGATGATCCAATCTATCCATTGTGTCCAGGGGGTGTTCATGACCATCGAATAGGTGTCTTTTCGGACCCATGCATATACAGATAGGCAGATTACCGTTCAAACGCAGGATTAATTGTGGAAGCAAAACATCAGTGGACCGCACCAAAACTCTACTAAAACCACTCCTTCCCAACTGGTTTTTCTCCAGGAATCTAATGGACGGGGTGGATTTATCCGTAAACATCACTATGAGGCCCACCGAACACGACAGCAAGGCTACGTATGGATTACGCATGTACCAAGAAAACTGGATTTTTCGTGCTGTGGTGGCCCATCATCGAAGATTGGACGGCCGATCTGAACTGTCCATTGTGTGTACCATCCAAAAACGTCCCAAGGGACGTTGTTTCTTTGGAAAAGAAGTGAGGAAAGTGGTTGTTTTACCGTTCGTTTTCTTAGCTGCGTAAGTAGGTTATGCAGAAACACTCTTCCAGTCGACCTTCGCAAACAATCAACCTTGCTCTTTGCTGCCTATATAAAGGGGAAGAGAGTAACGTGAAGGGGAGCTGGGGAGCTTGGACGTGAAGCACTAGGCAGAGTTTGCTTTCCTGTTTTTGGGTTTTGTTTTTCTTTTCTTTTCTTTTCTTTTCTTCTCTTTAGAGATTAGTCTAATCATGTTTATGTCAGGCTAAACCTCTTAGCTAGGGTTAAGAGGTGAAGCTTGTAGCGTGATGGGACTGATTTTAGGGCTCTGATTCATGTTGATGAACCTTCTGTTTGATTCTAGTTTAATTATATGGAATGCTTTCAGTTTTTAATGGTTTGTTGTGACCGAAATTACAATAGATCTGCGATAGCTTTGAGCATGTTCTTAGTATTATAGGGTTTATGAATTTGGGAACCCTGTTGTTCACCATCGTCTCCTGGGCATGGTTGGATGACGGAATCCTTCCTAACATTCATACACCTCTCAGATTGGCTGTGGATTGGGTTAATTTTGTTGTTTACCTTGTCTCATGGGCATGGTTTGGTGATGGAATCAATTCTAGTTCTCATACTTATCTTCTCTTAAAAACTAGATCAAAGGAAGTTCAGATTGTGCTTTAGTGATATATCTTCCAACTGGATGAAGATGGGACTCGAAGTCCAATTGAGTTCATGAATCAAGCGTAGATTTCCCTGATCTCTACAAATGGATCCTTGGTACCCTAGTTTCCTACCTTTAAATTTCTCCAGTTTTAGATTAATATTTTCACCATTATTCCTTCATATTCCCTTGATTTAGATTGCATTTTATTCTAGTTCTAGTTCTGGTTGGTTTCAGATTGCGTACAGGTATCAGTCCCTTGGGATTCGACCTCGGTCTCACCGAGTTTATTACTACATCACAACCCTATACTTGGGGAGTGAACACTCATTGGACTCTATAACTTACTCATCACATTAATTGACAAACGATGGCACTTTCAGGTGTCTTATATAACACGAATCATTTTTCTACTTCTTCATAATCCTCCATGTTTGGGGGTTAACTTCAACTTTTTTTTACAAGAATGTATTTGCGGACATGAATGGTTGGAACATTGAATGGGGCTCCATTTGTCGTCATCAATAAGCTTGTAGTCATTGTCATGGAATCTTCTTCATTGTTGACTTTCGAATCTATGTACCTTGATCATTATTACGGTGGCACTAGGGTGTTCATATACATAGAGTTTGCCATTGTGATTGTAACATTGTCCATCTCTTTGACTATCCAATCATTCATATTTGTTAGTCATTCAATCCTTTATACCTCGTTGTCCATCAATTGATCATCTTATTTGAATAGGACTTTCTCTAATCTAGTTGCTATCCATTAGCAATTCCATCCATGGAGCCATCAAGCAAGGCAGTGGTGATTCCTCTTAGACAGCCATATTTTCTATATGCATGTCTTTCTTAAGATCTCTATTTATAATGTATTGAAATGCATAGCCTTTTTATTATTAAATCAAGGCTTTGAAGTAAGTTTCTATCTCCTTCATGATTTCCTTGAAATTGTTTGCAATCTCTTCCTTAATTGTTCTAATATTGGCCGTCTTGATTTTTCTTAAATTCCCTCCATCATCTTTTGAACCTTCTCGACTTTCACTGACATTTCCATGTGACAGTGTTTGTGAGTAGCAGACATATGGCTACTCTTATTCATAACATTAGAATGGTATTGATAAGGATTATCACAAGATACATAGAAAGATGAATAAGAATTGGATCAATATGGAGAATTGTAGTGAAGGTCAAGATAGCTTGGATAATCTTCGGAGCGAGGATAAGGATGACTATATGAGACTTATGAACATCTTGTTATCCATGACATCTCTAAAAAAGGATATGGGGATGAATCTTAGCTTGGGTTCAAGATCTAAGGGTTTGGAAGTTTAGGATGGGTTTTTTAGAAGGAAAAAAAGAAAAGGGATATGATGAGTTTGGAATATGGTTGGTTAAAGTTTTTTGTAACATTAGGGAAATGGATATAGATAAGGGTTCGGATGGGGTCTTGATGGATTTCAAAGTAGAGAAAAGAGTTGATGAAATGAGTTTAGGGGAAAAAGAAGTAGAACTTTCATTGGATGTTAGGAAAATAGATAAATGACTTGTGAAGAGGGAATAGGAAAGATTGAGGAAGAGTGAAATACATTTTAGGAAGGGAAAAAGGTTTGATGGAGTAATCTTGAAATGAGTTTACGGTAAGAAGAAAATGAGAATACTTGGTGAAGAAAGAAAAAAGTTGGTATTTTAAAAAGGAAATGAAGTCATAGGTAAAAAGTAAAAGGGGAAGAGAAAATAAAGCAAAAAAAGTGAAGGCTCAAATTTTCAAGGAAGTAACTTACTCTCATATCAATTAATGCAACTCAAAGAGGATACAAATAGATGGAAGAAAGAAAAGTAAGATTGTAGGGAAGAACCTCAATAGTGCCCTCCCCAACTACTAAGGATTTAAAGAAGAAAAAATTCTCTCTTAAATCTTCGATCGAATTAAAGAAATATCAAAATTCAAAGAACTTTTATTTCAATTCATCATAATGCTTTTTATATCCAAGCGAGGTCTTATATAAACTTAAAACAAAAGAGAAACTCTAATAAAATATAAAATGACCAAAATTCCCTTAAATCTCATAGTCACCATATAGGTATTATATAAACTCATCACGTAAATGATATTTAAAATGCATAATCTCGAGTTTATTTGAGAGTTATCTCACTAGGTTATCAAATGGGACCAATTTCATATCATTTTAAAATTGTTTCATACTCCAAAAGTAGCTCACTAAAATAGAGATAAAAATACAAAAATGAAATTCTTAAATGACATAAGGCTCAATCTAACCTTAAAAACTATAAATGTTGTGAAATTAAGAGCCATCTAATTGATTCCATTTGCCACATCATGTCATCTAACTGCTGATCTCATCAGAAAATAGATAATCAATTAACATAATTTAGATGGTTAGATTGATCATACCTTGATGAGCCAACTTTTGTAACCATTTGGTTGATTATGGTAGAAATTATGTACCCATCAGTTCTTAAAAGTGAGAGATTATTTCAAGATTAGGAGCAATGTGTTAGAGAGTAAGGGCATTCATGTTGTCCATCAATACCAACATCAACATTATGCATGCATATTATCTATAATGGATGAATAAATAAAAGCATAAAAAGCTTTGATATTGTTGCAAAGTCTAACACCAAATCATATGAATAACTTAAATCATCCAAATGATAGGTTCCATTTTAGATAACTTACTAATAAAAAGAGGTCCTGACAGATATCACCCTCCCTTTCCTGTTAAAGATAGGCAATACCCTCCCTTATGCCTATTCTTGAATAAGTGTTATTTTCATTTTTTTTAAAATAAAAAATCACCATGTAGTCAACATCCATTAACAAGTCAAATGTTAATTACACATATGAAACCATGTTAGAGCTTCTAAAATCCGTTGGGAAAATGTGACAAAGCCTTATTAGAGCAACTATACTTGACAGTTAACCATGGGATAAGACCATTTTATGTTTGGGTTTGGGAGAGGCTAAGGTTAGGCTATAGTTTAGGAGGAGAGAGGAGAGGTTAGGGTTAGGTTTGGTGTTTTAGGGATTTGGGAGATGGTTAATATTGTCATTTTTAAAAAGATCTTACTAACCTAAACATAACTATTTTTCCGTATAAAAAATTTAACAATGGGATGGGTTTTTACCATATTTGGAAAATGAAAAGTGTTATTTTGCAAAAAGAAAAGTAATTTTATTTGTCCTTAAGTTGAAAGGGGGGGTGCAATATAAGGGCCTATTTGGCCGGGAAGATTGGATGGGATTGGATGGTATTAGAGTGATTGCACGGATTTCAAGGCAATGATAGTTGCGTCGGACTAGTGCAAGATATATGGGATTGTTGTATCCCGGGATTGCTATATCGGGTCTGTTTGGCACGCCCAGCCAATCCCGGGATTAAACCTTTCAATCCCTTTCAATCCATCGAACCAAACATGTCCCAGGCAATTTTGAAGGAATTAGGGTGGATTGGATGGGATTTAAAGGTAATGATGTTGATGTCAGTGGATTGTCTTAAGATCCATGGGATTGCTATATCCCGGGATCAGGATCTCGTGTCTGTTTAGCACGCTTGGCCAATCCTGAGATCTATCTTCCAATCCTTTCCAATCCCATCCAATCTGCCAGGCCAAACAGGCCCTAAGGGTTTCTTTAGATTGATGGAAATGAAAGAAAATGAAACATTGTCTCCTATGAAACTTGCTTTCTGTAGTTTGTCAAGCCTTTCTTTATGGGGATTTGTGAGAATATCATTTTTTTCGTTGAAAAATAAATAATTTATTTTTCCATTTCCACTTCTAAGAAAGTCATTTTTCGATGGTGGAAGGAAAATACATTTCTCAAGGATTAAGCCTAAATGTGCCATCATCCATCTTCAATCACCTCATATGTATCATATATGTTAATGTACTAATGAACCGCAGTCCATCTTTAGTTATACGGTCCATCTTTAGTTATACCCCACACATGCCACTATGCCACATATGCAAATGTGTCACTATCTAGTTTCTCTTGCACCCAATATATGTAAAGCATCCCACATGTGCTAATGTGACATATGTGACACCATCCATATTGTATTGTGCCCCACATGCGTTATGTGCCACCATTCGTCTTTTCTTATGCCCCACACATGTACAGAGTACTCCATATGTGTTGATGTGTGACATGTGCCATTGTCTATCTTCAGTGGATCTAAATATGCCACATATACCAATGGTAGCAATGTAATAAGTGTTGACATCTAGATTCAAGTGCTCACATGTCAAATGTGAGAATAGGTGTGTTACACCACATGTGCTACTGTACAGCTTTAAGCACCTCACTTACACCACATGTGCTACAAATAAGCTTCAAGCACCCACACATGCAACATATGCCACATGTACCACCATCCATCTTCAAGTCGACGCGTACCACTATCCACCTTATATAAGAACTCTATGTGGTGGTGGGCCTTGCTGATCAACGGTCTGGATTGTCCTATCTGTTGGACTATGGGATTGAGTAAACTAGTGGGCCCCACTTCAGGTGATACAATGCGCAGCAGTGCATATTAGGGCTGGAATGCTATTACTATTTACACAGACAGCAATTTGGGTTGAACTAGAACACAACAATGTGGAGCAATGGGAGAGAGTTATGATGGGATTCAAACTCTCATCTCCTCACACTACAGGAAATTGCTCTTTTGCCGATGACATAATTCGTCGTTATTTTATCTTTTTTCATTGGTAATGATTATTACTGACGAAATATGTCATCGAAAAGATCGTTGCAATAAGACCATGGCTAAAGGCTTTTCCTGATGAAATATGGCTTCGTCGGCAATGATAAAACAAATACCGACGACTAAAATCGTCGGCAAAACATGTTACTTTTAGTAGGAAAAAATAATATATTTCATCGGTAAACACAGCTTATACTAACAAATATCGTTGTCTGTAAAATGTGGATTAACGACATTAACGACGAGTACGTTCATCGGTAAAACAATAATACCGACGAGTATGTTCGTCGGTAAAGGCCCGCTATTATCGACGAAATAATTCATCGGTATATCTCATATATAGATCGTTGGTACAAATTTTTGTATTAATTTATACCTATGAAATATTTCGTTGGTGTAAGTTTTCAACTTACTATTACCAACGAAATATTTCATCGGTAATAGTCTCTTTCTTCCCGGTTTCATTTATTTTCAAATTTTAAGAAAAAAATTCCTGATATACACCTGTAAATACACATGTTACAATACATTTTCATCATATTCACATCCACATCCATCCAAACACAAACTACATCCATCCAAACACAAACCACATCCATCCATACACAAACAATCCTATCCACATCCACATATATACAACTCACATTCATCCACGCACAAATACATATAAGTTTAACATTCGTATATAAAATAAAATAAAAATCAAGAAGATGAAGGCGGAGGTGGTGGGGCATCGGTGGCAAAGCGTGCAGCGAGAGCCTGAAACATCTCTTGCATCCGTCGCTCATGCTCCACCCGCATCTCCTCGATCCTTCTCTCCAATCCTCCCGTCGCCTCTCCTCCTCTATCTGCCTCTGCTCCTCCTCCTCTCTACGCCTCTACTCCTCCTCTGCCTCTCCAGCTGCTCTTTGATGTCATCGACGACGAACCGTAGTTACTGAACCTCTCTCTCTATTATATCAACTCGATGTAGGGCGCTCTCCCCAGTAACGGATAGGTTGGAGGTAGCTCTAGCGTGTGTCATGAGGTTGGCACCATGGCCAAGCCCACGCACATAACCAGAACGAGTGCCAAGCACCTCGCTCAGGATATCTAGCCCACTCCGCTGACTACCATCGGGAGTGGGCTGACTGTATGTGGTGTCCATCGCCGCCTATAATGAAAACATATGAATTTTCATAACGAATGACATTATTATAATTCAATGCAATTAAATTTTACAATTAAGGATTTTTATCTAATTCTTGTTGGCTCTAGGATGAACCCAAGATCCCGTCACCTGCAGACAGTGAGTCCCTCTGTAGAGGTCTACTGGTCCAGGCTCCTGGTCGGTGATGAAATCTCGTTGCGCAATTGAAAAGACAATAGAGTTAATATAAATGCATGGAAAGAATATATCAACTTAATAATCACCAGTAATTTCTTACCATGTCGTAACGATGTCGTATAAATGACTTTGAACCAGTTATGTGGTTCACTTGTAACTTTTTCCTGTTTGCAGAATTTATTCTGCTCCTCTTCTGAACACATTATTCATAATACATTGTTATTAATTACGAATTTAATTGTTACCTTACGATATCGTAAATATATAAATATTACCTGAAAAGCCTCAGACGAAAATCTCTCGTAGAGTATCCACCAGTCGTCTATAGTCACGTGCGACGGTGCGGACAGTACGGCCTCATCGTGGGTCCTACACTGCTTGTACCGCTAGTGTAACTCTCCGCAGTACTCCTTGAACTGCTCCCTGACCATGTCGTCGATGGCATAGGAAATGTAAGAAACACTCAAATCTAAGACAAATTTATCCTGCAGTTTCGTAAATAATAGATTAAGGCAATAGACTTATTAAGAAAATAACTTAACCGTAAATGAACTTTTACAAAAGAAAATTTAATTTACTACAATTTACCTAAAGGCGCTGACGGATGAATTATTGCACATCATCTATCATGTCTGCCCAACGGGGGTGGTGGCGGGGATCAGAGATCGGCATAGGACACCGACCTCCGATGTAATCAACCTGGCATTATCCCCAATAGGTCTAAGGCAGTCTTGTGGGAACTCTACTGTCACCCTACCCTCACGCGTAAGTCGCTCTAAAACTAATTCAGGCATGGGTCCACGTCCTCGTCGGCTGGTCGACTATGTTGTCGCAAAATAAATATGTAAGTTTAAACATAAATAGAAGTCACTAAGTAAATATATGTCTAGACTTACATGCAGTGCCTGGTGTATGCTCAACCGAGGGCTCAGACACCTGTGATGAAGCATGTGACGTCGATGCTGTCTCCATCGCATCACGGGTGGAAGGAGTAGATCCAGTGTGCGAACGACCTGATCTCCCACCTGGTGCCATGACTGAATATGTGTGAACTACGAACTTATAAATTTAAATAATGTCAGTACAAGTGTATGAAAATCAATATAATAAACACATTAAACTTTACAATGCAAGTAGAATATACTAAAACATTATACAAGTAATGTTGATGGTAGTATGAATTTGTGCTTATGCTTAGAGAGATTATTAAAATATGATTAGACCATTACACTATAATGCAAGCAGAATATAATAAAACCATAAACATTCTAGTAAATTTTGGAAATTCTATTACACATTGTCATTCTATATTAAATACATGTATTTCATTGTAATACGAAACAACTTCGGATCAACTATCCGAAGTACTCTCTGCGTAAGTTATCGTATGCCACAGAAGTATATGTCAAGCTGTGTGAAGCACTCGATATTGTTACAGCCAACATGTCAGTCACAATAGGAGAAATCTAGTCTCTCGGGACTTCATTCAGATGTGCAAGTGACAAAACTGCATATTCCATACGAAGTTTTTCACGGTAATATTCCTTCAACAAGTCAAGCAACATGTCGAACGATTTGTTTCTCCAATGATTTATTGTCTTCAAATGAAGTAACCTTGTAAGAAAATTTAACTTGGAGAAGTTCTCACACACCGGATAAAGTGGACGTTGGGCATATTACTCAACAACCTACTAAACTTTTCTGATTCGACATCACCCATAAGAGGAATATCTTGGCTACTACTTGTCCTGCAAAATCAGTATCCGCAATTGTTCCCCTAAATACATCCCCTATGATATCTTGCATTTCGTCAATGTCTTCATCCTCGTCATCCGGCACAATTAGGTAAGTAAGGACTTCAGTGGCCTCTGAAAGTGCACCTGCTAGTGCCCTGGTTTGTCAAGTTACGTGTGTGGTGAGTCAGACTGGCTGCAAAACTCGATAGGAAGATTATTTCAAGCGTCTGCCTCAACCGGATGTGTGGAAGCTCACAATAGGTAAATCATAGCCTCACATCCCATGTCTCAAAACACCAGATGATCAAAACCCTTAAAACAATATAGACATCTTAGGATTTTTAAGGTGAGAAAACTTTTTTGTAAAATAGAAAAATCTCTAAGTTTTTCTCCCCTTGTCAATTTTATCGAAGCACCCTCGATATGATCAACCTGCACTATCGATGTCCTCGATACCTTATCGATAAGAAGACCAAAAATGTCCAGCAACTAAATATTCATCTAGACGGATTTATCGATGTATCGATACACCTATCGATATCATCGATAAAAACACTAAATACGTCCAGCAACTTCACAACATATCTGGACGAATTATCTATGTATCGATAAACATCGATATCATCGATATTCAAATCTCGAGACCATCGAGAGTGGCTCGATAAGATCGACAGGTAGATTTTCGGCACCCCTGTTTTTTAATGAAAATCTCAAAATTCTTCGATATATCGATGAACCGTCCGATATGATCTGAATTCAAATATCGATAAGATCGGAGGTCCATCGATGATATCGATAGTGGGCGCGCATTTCTTACAGCAGATATTTAAGGTTGTTTTTTAACTATAATCGGGGGGCCCTTTGATTTAATCGATATTCAAATATCGATGATAACGACACCAGATCGATTGCATCGAACAAAGCCATAAACTGTCCAGCAAGTTCAAAGATAAATCAGCTAGCTTTATTTTTGCCTCGACTATGATCTCGATATCATCGACATTTAAATTCTGATGATCTCGACGGTTCCGCCGATCATTCATGAAAACCTGAAATATCTCAAAGTCAAGTCTCTCTCATTTTTCAAGTGTCGATGGATCGAATCTTTCATTGATGGAATCGGAGTTCGAAATTCGATGACATCGATAATAGCTTCGATTCATCGACCAATTGGCAAAGAGTTTCAAAAGCGTATGACATAGAGTCCGAGTCATCGAGCAAACCATTGATGCTATCGAGAGTATACGCTCGATGATATCGAACCTGCTCGATGATATCGAACTCTGTCATAAATGTGACCGTTTTATATCCGTTGAAACTTTTTGCCTATATATAGAGGACTTGTCTTTTGTTGCTGTGAGAGAAAGAAGAGAGAGCTTTTGAGTGTTTCAACTTATATCATATATCTAAAACCCTTTCTCTCAAGGGAGTTCATCCTCCAATCCACCCTCACCATTGATATTCAATAGAGTGGATTGGGGAATGAACTTCCGCATTCAAGGATCCTCCAGCTACTACCTTAATGGCAAATCATTATGCTGGGATGCCTTGAATGCATAAGATTGGAACTACTCTACCTTCTTATAGGAAAACCTTTAGAGAGTAGGATTCCATCTTAACCTTGACCCAACCCTAAGTCTAGTCTTGGTATATCTTTTGTGTTGCGGATCAAGGAATCAGAAGACTCTTCATCAACAAGGAGGAGGAGATCTTCGGCGTTGTGCTTAACGGGACTCATCAACTTATCTGTAAGTATCTAGAGTCCAGGAGGACACTTGCGATCATTCCTTTCTAGGATTGGGTCTTAAGTGGTTCTCACCCTTTGAAGTCCTCAAGGAGGCCTCTGGCGGGAGTGTACGTAGTGGGTGCGTCGTGTGGACCCTTGCTCTGTAGAGAACATAAACATCTGGTTATGAGTGAACCAGTAAAACTCTAGGGTTAGAGGTGAACCGAGTAGAAACCTCTGGGTGCGTTGTGTGGACCCTTGCTCTATGGAGAGCATAAACATCTGGTTAGGAGTGAACCAATAAAACTCCAAGGTTAGAGGTGAACTAAGTAGAAACCTCCATGTAAAAGTTGAAGGTGAACCTGATTTAAAACCTTAGGTTAGAGGTGAACCCTGGGAAACCTTCTTAGTGAATTCCGGTACACTCAAGGGTTGAGTGCGACAGCCGGGAGTGGAGTAGACTTATCGTCGAACCACTATAAAATGACTGTGTTTGTGATTGCTTTTCTATATGTGTGATTCATGACAATGCATTCATATTCATATATCTGATCACATCTCACACACATACACAGTCACATCCAATATAGACTAAGTTGCATATTGTTATATCTTGATTAGTTTGTGATTGGATCCTCTACCTGGCTTGGAAGCTAGTAGAGTTACATTTGAGTAATCCTGAAAATTCCATAAATGATAGGATTAGAGTGATAGGATTTTTAATATAACTCATAAATCTTTAAAAAGTCCTATTCACCCCCCTCTAGGAGATATTGGCATATTCCGACTTGAACTCAAGCTGTCTTCACCGCTATTTCACAGCCTCAACTCTTTGGTGGAACTCTTCACCATGATGGATCCACCAAGTGTAACCCTGGTCAATCCCAACTATAAACAAATCGTCTTCTACTTTGTCTAAAGTCTTATGAACCATGTTTTTACATTTTTAACATCGACACCTAATCATATTGCCTGAATCTGCCCGATATTGCGTAAATTCCATGAACCCTTGAACCCCTTGTTTATACTCGGGGCCAAACATGTTCTTAGCTCGCATCCAACTCTTATCCATCTCTACAATGAAAAGATTAGAGTCAGTTTACGGAAATAGGTTTAAGATTAGGTTAGGCTTATAGGTTTAGGATTAAGTGTAGGTTTAGGTTTAGGTTTAAGTTTAGGTTTAGGGATTCAGGTTTGGTTTCGGGTTCGGGATCGGGTTTAGGATTAGGTTTTCAAGTTTAGGTTTAGGTTTAGGTTTAGGTTAGGGTTATAGGTTTAGGATTAGGCGTAGGTTTAGGTTTAGAGATTTGAGAATAGGTTTATGTTAGGGTTATAGGTTTAGGTTTAGGCATTTGAGATTAGGTTTAGGTTTAGGTTTAGGGATTCAGGTTTGGTTTCAGGTTCGGGATCGGGTTTAGGATTAGGTTTTCAAGTTTAGGTTAAAGATATAGGTTTAGGTTTAGGTTTAGGTTTAGGGATTTAAGAATAGGTTTAGGTTTAGGTTATAGGTTTAGGTTTAGGTTAGGGTTATAGGTTTAGGTTTAGGTTTAGGGATTTGAGATTAGGTTTAGGTTTAGGTTTAGGAATTCGGGTTCGGGATCGGGTTTACGTTTAGGTTTTCGAGTTTAGGTTTTGGTTAGGGTTAGGGTTATATGTTTAGGATTAGGTGTAGGTTTAGATTTAGAGATTTGAGTTTAGGTTTACGTTCAAATTTAGGTTTAGGGATTCGGGTTCGGTTTCGGGTTCGGGATCGGGTTTAGGTTTAAGTTTTCAAGTTTAGATTTAGGTTTAGGTTAGGGTTATAGGTTTGGGTTTAGGTGTAGGTTTAAGTTAAGTGAATTAAGTTTAGGTTTAGGTTTAGGTTAAGGTTATAGGTTTAGGGATTTGAGAATAGGTTTAGGTTTATGTTTAGGTTTTGGGATTTGAGATTAGGTTTAGGTTTAGGTTTAGGTTTAGGAATTCAGGTTCGGGTTCGGGTTCGGGATCGGGTTTAGGTTTAGGTTTTCGAGTTTAGGTTTAGGTTTAGGTGTAATTTTAGGTTTAGGGATTTGACAATAGGTTTAGGTTTAGGTTTAGGGATTCGGATTCGGGTTCGGGTTCGGGATCGGGTTTAGGTTTAGGTTTAGGTTTAGGTTAGGGAGTTGAGATTAGGATTAGGTATAGGTTTAGGTTTAGGAATTTGGGTTCGGGTCAAGTTCGAGTTCGGGTTCAAGTTCGAGATCAGGTTTAGGTTTAGGTTTAGGTTTTCGAGTTTAGGTTTAGGTTTAGGTTAGGGTTGTAGGTTTAGGTTTAGGGATTTCAGTTTCGGTTTAGGTTTAGGTTTAGGAATTCGGGTTTGTGTTCGGGTTCGAGATTGGGTTTAGGTTTAGTTTTTTTCGAGTTTAGGTTTAGGTTATAGGTTTAGGTGTAGGTTTAGGTTTAGGGATTTGAGAATAGGTATAGGTTTAGGTTAGGCTTAGGGTTTAGGGATTCGGATTCGGGTTTGGGTTCGGGATCGAGTTTGGGTTTAGGTTTTCAAGTTTAGGTTTAGGTTTAGGTTAGGGAATTAAGATTAGGATTAGGTGTAGGTTTAGGTTTAGGGATTTGAGTTTAGGTTTAGGTTTAGGTTTAGGATTTTGGGTTCGGGTTTGGGTTTAAGTTTAGGTTTTCGAGTTTAGGTTTAGGTTTAGGTTAGGGTTATAGGTTTAAGTTTAGGTGTAGGTTTATATTTAGGGATTTCAGTTTCGGTTTAGGTTTAGGTTTAGGAATTCGGGTTCGGGTTCGTGTTCGGGTTTGGGATCGGGATCGGGTTTAAGTTTAGGTTTTCGAGTTTAGGTTTAGGTTTAGGTTATAGGTTTATGTTTAGGTGTAGGTTTAGGTTTAGGTTTAGGTTATAGGTTTATGTTTAGGTGTAGGTTTAGGTTTAGGGATTGAGAATAGGTTTAGGTTTAGTTTAGGCTTAGGGTTTAGGGATTCGGATTCGGGTTTAGGTTCGGGATCGGGTTTAGGTATAGGTTTTCAAGTTTAGGTTTGGGTTTAGGTTTAGGTTAGGGAGTTGAGATTAGGATTAGGTATATGTTAGGTTTAGGGATTTGATTTTGGTAAGGTTTAGGTTTAGGAATTCGGGTTCGGGTTTGGGATCAGGTTTATCACTCATAAACACGGGCCTGTCCAAATGGCCAGGCCACCTATATTGTTATCCATAGGAAATGGACAGCTTCATCATGGTCATAACAGCAGTTCCCACCTTCCAGGGACCCCCGCTCAACATCCACATACATTCACAAAAATCAACCACGGATAGCTTCGAGACATATCCGGGTCTGCTCTAACAATTCCAAATACATAAGCACATGAAAATTGAAGAATCATCAAGATCATGAATCAAGTCTAATCACTTACCTAATTAGATGTTTGTAAACTTGAGAGACTATATTGTGAACGATTAAGTGTGGGACCCACCATAATGTATTTTCCTTACATCCACTCCCGTTTCAACAGCTCATTGTAGGTCATGGTCCTAAAAAAATGAAGCATATCTAAATCTTAGGTGGACCACACCACAAGAACCAGTGGTGATTGAAAACTCACCATTAAAAACTCCTTGGGGTCCACAGGAATGTTTATTTACCATCCAACCTGTTGATACCTAGATGAAGGGACCAAATAAATATCAGCTTGATCCAAAACTTTGGTGGCCTGCAAGAAGTTTTTAATGGTCAATAACCTCTTTTTTGTGGTATGGTACACTACCTAAGATGTGGATCTGCTTAAGTTTTGGGACCATGACTTAAAATGATCTGTCAAAATGGATGGATGAATTCGGGTTGTTTTGTGCACCCCATTATGGCTCATGCCCTGTAATGAGATGGTAAAGTGGATGGAAGGTGTACAACACATACATACATCATTGTATGACCCACAAATTAACTAAAACAGTGGGCCCCACCAAACAGTGGACATCGACGGTGGACTCCACAAGCAGTGAACATCGGTGGGCCCCACGCGCAGTGGACAGCGACAGTGGGCCTCACAATTAGTGATTTTAATTGAAAATTCAAAATTAGAGAATTTAATTTTAAAAAAATTGGAAACCCTTAATTAGGAATTTACAAAACAATGGGCCCTACCAAACATTGGACAGCGATGGGGGGCCCCACAAGCAGTGTACATCGACGGTGGGCCCCACAATTAGGGATTTTAGGGAATTTAATTGAAAATTCCAAATTATGGATTTTAATTTTTAAAAATTTCAAACCCCTAATTAGGGATTTATAAAATAGTGGGCCCCACCAAACAGTGGACAGCGACGATGGGCCCCACAAGCAGTGGACATCAACGTCGAGCCCCACAGGCAGTAAACAGCGATGGTGGGCCCCACAATTAGGTATTTTATCCCTTTAAATTGAAAATTCCAAATTAGGGATTTCAAAATTAAAATCCCTAATTAAGGATTTTTTTCAAAATTTACTAAATCAGTGGGCCCCACCAAAAGTGGACAGCTACGGCAGGCCCCACTAGCACAATATATCGACAGTGGGCCCCACAAGCACCGGAAATCGACGGTGGGCCCCACAAGCAATGGACGGCGACGGTGGGACACGCAGGTAATGGATTTCGGTGGTGGGCCCCATAAGCAATGGACAACGAGAGAGAGAGAGAGAGAGAGAGAGAGAGAGAATAGAAGGAGAAGGAAGAGAGAGAGAGAGAGAGAAAGGGGGTTACCGGAGGTGATGACGGCCGGACGTACGATGTGCGGCGTGTAGCATAAGGATGGGCGGTGATGGCCGGACAGCAATAACGGCAGGAGAGAGAGAGAGAGAGATGGGCGCTAGAGTCGTTTCGACTTAAAACATAACATTATTACCGACGAAACTTTTCATCGGTGATAGTTTTAACAACTCGTTGGTAAAAAGATTCAAAAATATTTGGGCCTACCCATGCTTTATCAGCCCCATCCACTTCATACATATGTTTTTAAATATACTTATTAGCTACACCAAAAAAAATTACAAATCAACATCCATGATCAACTACACAAAGTGAAATAATATGTCCACCGTTCATTTTCTCCGACGATGTATCTCTTTCATCGCTAAAAGACTTTTTACTAACGAGATTGTATAACATCGGTAAAAATAGCCTCTCTGTCATCGCAAAGGACACCAAGGGAAAAATTAAATTTACCGACGAAATAATTGTCGGGAAATATTATGTATCGTCGTTTTCACCGACGATACAGAATATCGTCGGAAAAAGTTTCCAGGACATCATTGTAAATGGTGGCGAGAACATATTTGGTCGTGATGGGAATCTTTTGCGGACGAAATATTATTTCGTCAGGGAAAGTCATGTGTACCGACGAAATTATTTCATCGAAAATAAGTTCGTCGGTAAAAGGCCAAATTCTTATAATGTCAGCTTCTATATAAGAGAAGAGTTGGGTCCTGATCCAACACAATCGACATAAGCCTAAGTCTCATCTATAGTTCTGTATACGGGTGTGAAGGAAAGGAAGACTACAGCATTGGAGTTCTGGTATTCTAATTTATGGCATCTTAGCTAGGTAAGTCATCCGACCCCTTGATCTCCATGTCCTATGCACAGCGTGATCAATGGGCCTATTCCGCATATCTGATAAGTCCCACAGTTGGTATCATAGACACTGTGCAAAGGCATGGATGATCAGATTCATCTATTTCATATTCAGATTTGAATTAGGGCTTTCAAATTCAAAACCCATATAGGTTATCAGGGTTATCTCTTCCCATTTCGAAGCCTGTATTAATGTGTATGGATTTTAATCCCAAATCTGTATTAGGGATTTCAGTCTCATAACCCCAAAATCCAGTTAAAATTAGGAATTTAGAATCCCTGTATTTCGTAGTTTATTAGGGATTTCGATTTTGAATTCCCAAATTAGGAAATTAGGGTTTTCGATTTTGAATCCCCAAATCAAAGAATTAGGGATCTCGGTTTCGAATCCCCAAATCAAGAATTAAGGATTTCAGTTCCAATAGCCCTAAATCCAGTTATTAATCAGGGATTTCAAAAATCCCCAAATCCAGTTGCTAGATTGGGGATTTCAGATCTATACCCCAAATTCAGAAAAGGATCAGGGATTTCGAATCACAAATCAAGTTTGATACCCAAATTAGAACTTCATTAGAGTGTCGCACCTTTTCTGGTTTCCTTGGAGTCGATCCTCATTCCTCTCTGTTGAATTGGTGGCATCGCTGATCGATCTGGCTTTTAAGGCCGGTATTGTTCATGCGCAGGCCATCATGAGGGATGTGACTCGATTCTCTGAGTCCATTTTCATCAGGAGATGGCGTTTTCCTCCATTATCGTCGCATGGCAGTAGATAACCCTTCAGACGATGGTGGGGTCTTCACCTCAACTCGTTGGGCAGGCAGAGAAGATCTCTCTCTCTCTCTGATCTGCAGCAGAGAAGATCTCCCTTTCTCCACATCTAGCTATTGCACGGCCAAAGATAACGGACTGAGCTTTTTAGAAATTAGGTCAAAAACCCGACTCTTATGATGTCGGGCTAGCAGACTCGATTTCAATCTGACGGGATGGGTCCACTTTCAGGACCCGAGTCCTGGATCCGATTTGCGGTCGTTCGAGACCCGCATCCAGTTGGGCTTAGCATGCATCCAGGTCCCATTGTCGTGTATTGACCTGCATACTGGGTCTTTTATTGGGCCTAGCATGCACCCAGGCTCATTATCGTGTACAGGATCTACCTACTAGGCCTATTTTTCTAGCATGCATTCAGTTAGGCCTGGCATTCATTGTGGGCCCATGTCATGAGGATGGGATCCACTTCATTACCTTTGCTGCTAGGCCTGATTCCTGATCTGGGCTCATCCCTTATATCCTGATCTGGGCCCATATTTTGGACCATTCAATTCAAAGTCTATTAAGGTCATATGTAGGCCCACTTCAAGTCAGTTCACTATGTGCACTCTATCTGGTTCTTTTGCTGGATTGATAATATAGAACATAAACCTTCTATTATATAGATCTATCTAGCCACTTGTATTGTTCCATGCTATACGACTATCATATAGAGTTTAAAAGCCAGAACTATAATGATATATTGATGATGATCATAACATGCAGAGTCTTAATTCGGTTTCATTCTAGGCCCATTACCCATCTTTGACAAATTGATATAGACCGTTGGAAGATAGAGAATGATACAAATTCATCTGAGGTTACTTTAATTTCCAATAATCAATTGTAATGCCCCGACTTTTCAGGACCCGAGTATATGACCCGTTTCCCAAAAACCCGAGTGTTAATCTATAGAGAGCCAAAGTTACACACACACACACAGATATATATATATATATATATATATATATATATATATATATATATATATATATATATATATATATATCTCTTTCATTCAAAGTAAGGAGATTTAGCATAGGATGGACAAAACAGCATAAAGGGAAATTTACATTCACATTTGCAATATACAAGAGGTTGCCCATAATGACTTATATAAACAAATGTCCCAAACTTACAATTACAGATTGAAATGATGTTACATGTAAACAAAACAAATTATAACAAATCTGGAACTGTAAAACCATGTAGCAACTCTCGACAATACAATCATGCATCTTCAATAGTGGTACTCTGTTTCTCATTAGTCTGAACCTAAAAATTAATTAAGCCACCTGTGCTACCTGTACAGTTATATATTTGATGGATGAGTGTCCAACTCAGTGTGAATTTCCCTCAAGAGTACACACCGCCACATTAGGCAAGCATAGTTATGAAAACATACAAGGCATATAAAAAAATACATGATGCAGTCTTATTAAATGCATGGATGTATGAGTGCACATCAACAGGGGATGCTCATCCAGTTGGCTTTTGAGCAAAAACCCATGCAATGTAGCCGGTCACCAGCGAAAGTACATCGTACATGCGTAGTGCCAAACTCACCATAAGTGGGTTAATAGTCGATGGTCTGGGAGCTAGCGAAATTATACCCCAACTAAATCCTATTAGGCACGTGCTACAGCATCCAGAATTAGCCACCCGTCATCGTCCGAATGCTATGAATGCATGATTAGCCCAACCATTATTAATCCGTTTACAACCAGTAGGTTTAATAAGCTCAAAGGTCACTATGGGGAGCTCAGAGCCCAATGTAGGCTGACAGCTCGAGCATAGTATCTCATGACCACCATCCTCGGCCCATGAGGCTACCATCTTAGGATGTTTAATAGAAACCCAGCGACTAGTGGCCAATAAAATTTAGTATATGGGGCTTCCCATCGCATGGTTGCATAATACAAAACATCGAACCAATATACGGCAAATACCAGAACAAAGCCACCTGGGGCGAATTTCAAGACTAAGCCACATAGGGTAATTATCAAAACTAAGCTACATAATGCTGGTATCAAAACCATGCGATAAAAGACCATCCTTAAAAATCACTTAGACACAGCAACCCCTAGATGGTAGGCCCACATCAATATTCAATTTAAACCATCATTCAATAACCACTAAGTCAAAGGTCCATTACAATCAAAATCGGTCAAGTTACATCCCAAGTACGAGTGTACATTTATAGGTGGGGGTTTCCCACTAATGTACCAGTTTAAGTCCCACAAGCAATCCACAAATAATCCACAATCATGAAATAAATATGCAAGATAAATTCTAAGCATGTAATATAGCAATTTAAGTTCAACAATTAACACATGCTATTACAAAATGAAGATGGCAATTATCAATCATAATTAAAAGAAAATTATCACTCAAGCTAATGGGAAAATGGAAAGCTCAAGGGGAAGAATCATCACCTTATAGTTGAATCGCCTACCAGCATTGCTAGGGGACGTGTGTTCCCTTAGGATCGAGTCCTATCATGAATTATGAAATTGTATGGTTAGATCAAGTTCTACATATTATTTATGGTTGAGATTATAACCTAGGGTTTGGATTATTTATCTTAGGGTTGTAATGTAGAATTAGGGTTTCATCCTAGGGTCTAGTTGTAGCCTTAACTCTAGGATTTGAATTGTAGTTGGTTTACAATAAATTACAATGCTAATTTAATTATTAGAATTAATTATTAACCTTAGTTTATAATTAATATTTGTTAACATAGTAATAACAATTATTACGCTGATAATAAATACTAAGATCTACTATTACGGATACTATTTAAGAGAGTTAAATATCATATTAGTAATTGATAATCAAAATTTCGTTTATAAACTACTAATGTCTAATCACATATAATATTAGAAATCCCTATAATGAGAGTGATAACAATAGTAGAAGGAGTCTAAATAATATCATAGAGAATAAACCCATCAACCATAGTTCTTAGCCCGATGAACGAAGTGAATCAACTTAAATGGTCAGAGTCGAGTTTTATGCACTATCTATGGTTAGGGTCATAACTTATGGTTTAGATCACTCAGGTTTAGGATTTTATCCTACAGTTTAGGTCTAAGCTAGATTTTTAGAGTTTGAAATCTAACTTATATAATTAATTGTAATAATATTAGGATTAAGTAAAATAATTAGTAATTGTCCACTTATATATACTAACAATACTAACATTATAATCAATGACAAAATAAGAATAGCGTTCATAATGATAATTGTTAATATCAAGTTTCTGTCATAATTATTACTGGCAAAGTTATCCTACTAGTGGTTAATCATACCGCAATAATTGTAGTAATGCTAATGATGATAATAAATCATGGAGCTTACGTAGGGAGAGGAAGTTTACTCACATTGCTTGACTCGGTAGTTCAACTCGTCCTCCATTCGAGCTGTAGACCCGTTCCGTGACTCGACTCAGCTGAGTTGACCCAACTCGACCTCAACAAGGCCTGGACCAGGCCTAAGTATTATCCGGCCTAGCTGAACTTAGTTCCAACTGAGTCAACTCACTCGCTACCTTTCCTCTTCTCCTTTCCTTCTTCTTTTCTGCTTCTGGGGAGTCCAAGGGTGGCTGGACTCAACCCAAGGATGGCCCAACTCAGTGGACTTGACTGAGTCAGCGGGCTGACTCGACGGGAGTTCTATGAAGAGGACAACGTCCCTCTCCCTTTTTCCTTTTTTCCTCCTACTCTTCTCTTCTCTCTCTCATTTCTTTCTAAAACCATTTCTGCGGGGAGGTGTCCAACAATAGACTCAGTAGAACTGAGCCTGACTCAGGTCTGCAACTCAGCAGCGAGTCAAACTCGCCTCGGTTTAAGCTGGTGCAACGACGCACCAGCCCTTCTTCTCTCTCCTTCTTGATTCTCCTTCCTTATCTCTCGTCTCTTTCTTCTCCTCACTACTTCAACCAGAAGAACGGTCTAGATTTGATCAGACCCAACCTACCTCGGACCTAGTCGGTCCAACTCGGATTGAGCATGGCCACAACTCGACAGCAGGTGCAGCACCACCCCCACCCACATCTTCTCTTCTTCTTTTCTCTTTTCTCTCTTTCTATCCTTTTCCTTTCTCATTTCTTTCTTTCTTTCATTTGTTGTAAGTTCAACGGGACCATTAGGCGATTGGATCCGTCCCAACTCGAACCGAACTTAGTGCGGTTAGGCCGGGGAAGATGATCTGTCATTAATGGCAGATCCTGACTGGATCGGTATTCCTCCGATACGAAGTTTTTGGAGGGCTCAGACGTGACCTAGGAAGCTTGGAGAAAAGGGAGAATGGAGCCCCATGGGGGTTTAGGCGATGGTTTTGAAGAAAGGAAGGAACGGTGGTTCTTCTTACAACCGGGAGAGAAGATGTGTTGCTCGGTTCTCTCCCATTTTTATGGTTTGCCCTAACATCCCAGGATTGTTGGGTCGATAATAAATGGTCTGGATTTGCTCCAGTTGAAACTGCCCCAAAATACAACCTGAAATGCCAAACCGGTCGTGGTTTCTATTTGGCTATGGGCGGAATCTCTAATCCACATGAAAGGCCGTTGAGTGGCTGGGATTGGACCACGTGGATGGCCAAGATTAAAGGAAAGACCCCCCACGCGGATTGCCACCATGGCAAGGAGAGACAGTTTCCATTTTTGGAAACATGTGTTTGCAGAACCTGGTTGCTGCAAAGATTGTGTGCGTGCACACGCGATCCCGGGCATGGAATTAGGTACGGTTTGGTAAATTTTGATTTCCTACAAGATGGATGGCTCGAATTGCGCATGTGACCATAAATGGTGGGCCCATTGATTGAAACTGTGGCGTCGTCCGTCGGAAGGAAGAAAATGAAAGAGGGGAGAATCCCTCTGTTTGCGGGAAGTCACGGGTCAAACCCATTTGACCGTGCTGGGTCGTCCAGTGCACTGCAGGTGCTCTAGCACCGGTGTACATGCACACCAATGTGGGGCCCATGGTGATGTTTGCGATAAATCCAGGTCGTCTATTCACTCTGGGATCCTCCTCTAGGGGTCCTGGTCCAGTATGGGGCAGATGTAAGGCCCAGGTGGGCCATACGAATCTATGCTCATCCTTTAAGGGTCGACTACTTTGATTCAACGGTTGGATACACTTCAATCCGAGCATCAACGGTCGAGAGGTCCTAGTGGATCATTCGTAAGGCTCTTATAAAGTATTACTAACCATATACTACTATTAATATTAATTTATTTACTATTACTACTTATTACTATTGTATATTACTTATAATTATGATGACTAAAATCTCATACACATATATAAATGTAATTTTATTATTAATGTACTATTACATACATGTTATTGATCACATATTTATTAATATATATAATTCATAATATATAACATTATATTATAAATGAACGAAAATTGTATGGTATCCTATTTAATTAAAGATCATATTTGTATTCAATAATATTGTTAAATGATATACAATTTTATTAATATACCTAACAATCTTTCGAATACATATTTATAAAAGATATTTAATACTATATTAATATTTATGGTTCAATTATACATTGTAAAATTATCACTCATTATGTTTATTTAATATAGTATTATTTTCGTAATATTCCATACACATTAAGTATATTCATATCACCCTATTACAATACATTTTCAGATAGATTATTAAAATACATCTATAATTTTTTGTTCTATGTTTGTATAATATACTTATTAAATATTACTGGATGGTTTGATTCTTCTATTGAAGTGATTAAGATCCTAAAAGAGATGTCTCTGGACTCATTTGAAAATCAATCGAATGGATGGCTTAATATACGAATGAATGTGGTACTAGACGATTGAGATTGATGAATTGGGGATTATTGGATGAGGATGTGTAAGGAAAGCTACATGTGTTTCCACACATGTAAACTGGTTTAGAATTTTCATGGTAACACCCGAGTACTGGAAAGAACGGGGTGTTACATAAATACCAATGACCTTATGAGCCGTATCAAGACTAATTAATACACAATCCATTGAGGCAGGATTATAATCATGATCCTAAGTCAATATTTGTAGTGTTGGATTCGGTTGTGTTAGCCAACATAGTGACCTCAATCGATGAAAATTTTACAAGTACAAACTTGTAACATTGGGATTAAGAGGATTGCATACAGTTGCATTTACATTTTCATGCGTACGGTAACGAAAACACAGACGATTGCCGTTTGGCAGACACGTGAACCGGTGAAGTAAATGGTACTGGTAATGTAAAGTTGAAAGACTCATCTCACGCACAGGTGTTGAGCGTCTCAGATTTACATCACTGACATGTTATTATTACCAGCCACAAGATGAATGATGATGATGTAAAAGATTCTCACCAGGATGTGATGGTTGGGCCCATCTTCATCTTGGATGATTCAGTTGATGCCTCTCTTAGTAACTGAATTGATTTAATTTGTCTGATATTCTTTGTTTACATTCACGAAATTGCTTTGTGAAATAATGAACTAATGTGAGTATATATGTATTTCTTCTATTTCAATCTCAATTCCAACTAATACACATCAAGTCCCTGCTCTAAATGGGTCTAATTATGCTCAATGGAAGAACGTCATTGAAGTTGTACTAGGCTGCTTACAATTAGATCTTGCCCTAATAACACCAGAACCACCAAAACCATCTGATAATGCCACTGAAGCAAAATACAATCGATGGGAGGCATGGTTTAGATCAAATGATACATGCTTGAAAGTCATTAAGTATTCGATTTCTAAATTAGTGAAGGGTGTCATGCCTGAAACAGATAAGGCCAAAGTTTTCCTGACTGAAATGGGAAAACGATTCAAAAACTCTGATAAGTTTGAAGTGGGCATTCTTTTAAATAAATTGACTCGCTCATCTTACGACAGAAAAGGCAATATCCATGAATACATTATAGAGCATATCGAGGTTGTTTCTAAGATCCATTCTCTAGGACTTGTATTCACTGATGATCAACTGGTTTATTTGATCATGAACAACCTACCTCCCCAATTCGGCATATTCCTGGTAAACTATAACACTCTAAAAGACATGTGGACATTGGATGAACTTATCACTCAGTTTGTCCAAGAAGAAGACAGGATCAGGCAGATGTTCAAAGTTCATAATATTAATATGGTGACCTCAGGTTAAGGGCATGGGCAAGGGAATAAAGGTAAAAGAAAAAGGAAACAAGGTTCTAATAATGGATCCTCTTGTCATCCATCTAGAAACCATGAGAATCAATCTAGAAAAGGATCACAACGCAAATGGGTTAAAGGCAAACCATGCTTCTTTTGCAAAAAAGAAGGACATTTAAAGAAAGACTGCGAAGGGTTTAAGAATTGGCTCATAAAGAAAAGTAATCATTCTGTTCTTGTCAGTTTTGAAATCAATCTTACCGATGTATCAATGGATTCCTGGTGTATAGATTCAGGAACTACTATTTACATATGCAATTCTATGCAGGAATTACTACAAGTCAGGTCACCAACTGATGCAGAGCGCTCAGTATACGTAGGCAATTGTATCAAGGTAGACGTGGAGGCAATATGAGTTTATAGGCTTAAGTTAAAATCTAGTTATCTTTTAGATTTAGTAGATACATTTTGTATGTCATCTATAAGATGCAATTTAGTTTCAATTTCCTATTTAGATAAATTGGGATATTCATTTTAATTTGGAAATAAAAGCTTTAGTATTTACTTTAATTTGATTAAAGTTGGGACCGGCTCTATGGTAAACAACTTATACCAGTTAGACTTGATTGCCTCCCACGTCTATAATGTTAATACCTTGCATGAAAATAAAGTGGGATCTAAGCAACGGCTAAACTATGAGAATTCCTCCATGTTGTGGCACAGGCGGCTATGTCATATATCTTGTGAGAGATTAGACAGGCTTGTGCGAGAAGCAATTTTGCATTCTCTAGACTTCTCTAAATATAAAGTATGTATTGATTGCATAAAAGGAAAATAGACTAGAACTAGAAAGAAAGGTGCAACCAGGAGTGTAGGTCTATTAGAGGTGATACATACAAACATTTGTGGACCATTCCCTACAGCTTCATGGAGTGGACACAAATATTTTATTACCTGTTTAGATAACTACTCTCGTTTCGGGTACCTCTACCTTATTAGTGAGAAATCATATGCTTGGATCCTTTTAAGATCTATAAGGCCGAAGTTGAAAATCAACTCGATAAAGGGATCAAAGTTGTTAGATCTGACCGTGGTGGTGAATACTATAGCAGATATGACGAATCAGGATGCAATCCAAGGCCATTCGCTAAATACCTGCAGGATTGTGGCATTGTCGCTCAGTACACTATGCCTAGTACTCCAGAGCAGAATGGCGTGGCTGAGAGGCGTAATCGCACCATAATGGATATGGTGCAAAGCATGATTAATAATTCGACATTGCCAAAATCACTGTGGGATGATGTGATCAAAACCACAGTTCATATACTAAACAGGGTCCCCAGCAAAGCAGTAAGCAAAACTCCTTTTGAGTTGTGGAATAAGAGAAAACTAAGTCTCTGATATCTACATGTTTGGAGTTGTCCTGCTGAGGCTAAAATCTATAACCCGCGTGAAAAGAAGCTTGATCCTAGGACCGTAAGTTGTTTCTTCATTGGATACCCAGAAAGATCAAAAGGCTATCGATTCTACTGTCCTTCCCACTCTATCAAGATTGTAGAGACTGGGAACGCCAGATTCATCGAGACACTGAAAACAGTGGGAGCACGAACATCAGAAATTTTGTGTTCGAGGAACAAAAGACTATGACTCCAGTCATAGTCACTTCGAATCACGTGGATATTAATGATGCAGTTGTTCTTGCAATCACTATAAAACACCACATAGAACCTCATGTACAAACCACTGATGAGGAAAATCAAGATCACACTGTTTCGATAAGAAAACAAATGTATTTGATTTGGGGGATTTATTCAATGATAACAAAGAAAGAAAGAGAGAACATTGATCACATTTATTCTGAGTTCATTTACATCCTCTGACTCCCTTGATTATGAAAACAAAGCACAATCAATCAAAACAGACAAGATAGCTTGATAGAAATTTCAGCAGCATTCCGATGCTATTTCGGTCATCTCCTAGATACTTAGGAGGAATTGCTGATTTGATCAGACAATCTCCAAGGAGATAGAAATTTCGGCAGTATTCCGACAGTTGCTTCAATCATCTCCTAGTACTTAGGAGGAATTGCTCTTCTGCAAAATATCATCCTTTACTGTAATAGCCCGGATTTTTCCCAATCTGGAATTAGACGTCCTTAGGTGATGAGTCAATCCTAACACAAGTTTAACTTCCCAAACGCTCAATTAAAGCCTCAAATCCCTTTTCAACCATTTTCTTCACAAATCTCACCCTTCACTACCTTGTGCTTTCAATTTTTCAAAGCACTTTCGCCCTAGACACTATCTTAAACTAGCTAAGTAGTAAAACTTGGATCACTTTATATACAAACTACAAAGGCCTAAGTACCATCTCAAACAAAAATCTTACAGGACTAAATCCTTTAGAAATTAGGCGAGATTTAGCTAGTGTTAAACTAGAGTGCCTGTGAAATTAGCACCAATCATTTTAAATACGATCTGCAAGACCCAAAACTTGTAGAATCATTGACGCTAGGTTACCCTAAAATCTAGGATCAATCTCATTACCCAGCTGCTCTCGGGAGCATCTCGAAACTCCGTATCGGATCTGGATCGCACGTCGGAAGTCCGATTAACACGAAGTTAAGGAATTAGGACCGCCTTGCTGGGCTTGACAACCATTTCAGAAATTAAATCCAGATAGTGTCCTAACGCTATTCGCTTGAGCTCGGAGTGAAGAGTGTGAGAAATGTGAAATTAATTCAAAATAAAATATCTTGAATAGTAATCTGGCACGTGTTGCTTGCGGATCAGTTTTAAGCAACCAGACCGTCAGAATCAGACCAAATTACACCCTCGGATCAGGAGAAATTTCATACACATTTACATCGATCGAGGTCCACTGACCGTTGAACTGAAACTGGTCCACCACGTGTGATCTGGAATCCCGACCGAAACGAAAACTTAATGGAACCTAGATCCATAGTCTGTGAGCTTAAGTCCGACCTTTGGCTCAAGGAGGCCCGCCAGAAGTCCTCCGTTGAGCTGGAACAGGTCCGCTTTAGTTATAACCTAAGTATACTTTGACCTGGAGTCTATTTCGGTTAGTTTTTAGGCTATATAAGGACCTTAAACCCTCTCTCATTGTAGCCATACGAATTTGAGATTTGAGAGAGAAAAGAGAGAGAAAGTGGGAGAGTTGTGGGAGATCCTTCCTGCTACTGTCCCCTGCCGCTATACAAGCTGTACCACCTGATTTTCATCGCTTTTCCGGCGATACTGACTTCATTTTGAGGTAAGAAACCCTAACCCTAATCTGTTTTGGGGTTGTATAGGTTGTAGGTTATGAAATAGCTAACCTATGTCGATCTATAGGTGGCCAAACTACCGTATACATAAGCTTAGCAATTCCATCAACTCCGTTACGATTCTACGATAAAAGGTGCAGACTTTAGGTGTATAGGTTATGGTTTTCAACTCTTTCAATGTCAGATAATGATAGATTTATGATCTGCATGCAATTGCACATGTACAAAGTGCTTTCTGTTTTCTGTTTCGATTAAAGATGTAGATTATGGAATTTTACATATTCTAGGTATTCGTAGAAAATACCGTATACGTATAAATTTTGAAAATGTGTTTGACATGATTATTTGTTGTATGAGTATACGATATATGGATGAAATACTTATTTGGCGAAAGGATTCGCCCAAATACATGTTTTACTAATATACACTATGTATGTAGAAATACTGTATTGTAGAAAGTACCGTATACATATATATTTTAGAGATGTGGTTGCCATGATTATTTGTTGTATAATATATTATATATGTGTAAAATACTTGCTTGGTGAAAGGATAGCCCTAATACATGTTTTGCTAACATACACCATGTATGTTGTAATAGTGTATTCTAAGTATTTGTGAAAATGGCTGAATGAGTATAGAGTTCTTATTCGTGCTCGCCATGACTAATTGTCATGGATATATGATTGTTGTATTGGCGATACCCCTTTGACGAAAGGATTTGCCCTGAATCACGCCATGGCCACTATATGCTATGTATGTTAAAATGTGTAGCCCAAGTGTTTGTGAAAATGTTCAAATGAATACGGAACTTGGATTCCTACTTTCCATGACTATCCGTCGTGGGTGTACGCGTGTTATGTTTGGGGCAACTCCCTAGTGAAAGGATTTGTCCTAATACCTATGTGATCAACATATGCCATGTATGTTGATGTATGTAATCTAAAGTGTTTGTTGAAATGTTTGAATGAGTAGTAGTTAGTAAATTGTAATGTATAAGGGTGTTGAGATATGATTCTCAACTCCTTTAACTATGTGTATGATTTCCTTGGATAGCTGTGTGATTAGGAATTGAATATGTACAAACTCATGCTTGTGTTGTGCTTCATAACATGCTCAACTGCTTTTATGATTTTATCTATGTAAGGCATATGTTTAAATTCATATTTACGTTATATGATCCGTCGTGGGTGATGGGGGAGTGGAGCAACGAGTGAGTGCAACAGCCCTGGCAACGCTAAACGGATAATACCAGACCTTGATTGTATGAGTTGAATCTTGATCCACTACTGCTTTATCTATCTGCAATTGATTGTGTTTGGGGCTATGATTATAGTCCAGATAATCGGTACCAGAATTGGATGCATGGCTGAGTTTCATTTGCCACGTGAGATGTGTTCGACGAACCCGAGTCGTACTTCGGTTGGCGATAGTGGTTGGCCACACGAAGTGCTTATGCACTTCATATCGTTCAACTTGTTGTGCGCTCGAGCTAGCCGAGCTCATCAAGTAACCCGATCTGTCTAATGTATGTTCACCATGTTTAGATGCTACTAATTGAACCTAGGGTACCAAACTTACCAGTGAAATCTCTTTTAACCATGGTACCTCGATCCGCTAAGACTCATGAGCCGGGCATGGTGGTATGGGACACCGTGGTTGAGCTATCGGCCTACGCTGGGGCCACGTGCCTCCCCGTAATGACCAGTGAGCAACCAGACTCGTGAGCCGATTATGGTGGTATGGGATACTATATTCGAGCTGTCGACACCTACGACAAGAGCCGAATACGGTGAGACCTGTATTCGTGCTGACGGGCGACGAGTCTTCCGTAGTGTCTTCGAGTATACTCTAAGGTCTGTGATTGGCGACGAGCCCTTCACAGCAACTAGAGCATGAGTTGAGCTGAGTACGGTGAGATCTGTATTTGAGCTGACGGCTAGCGATTGAGCCGAGTACGGTGAGACCTGTATTCGAGCTGACGGCCAGCAATTGAGCCGCATAAGGTGAGATCTGTATCCGTGCTGACGGGTGACGAGCCCTTTGTGATGCCTTCGCTACGCCTCTCAAACCATAATATCGTATGAGATTAACTAGGACTGACAACCCTAGAATGGATCATGTTTGGAAATGATATAAGGGAGGTACCTTAATTTCCTAATACTGCTGTTTGAAATGAACTAATAATTACTCGGTAATCATGCTCATCATCGCACTGCATGTGCCTAGTAGATGTGGAGCACTGAGAGATGGACGCATTCGCGAACGTAAGATGATGTCGCATGAGGGTGGTTTGGCAAGGGCATACATCATGTCATTTCATACTTGCATTAAATAAGAGTAGTTAGAATTGTTTGATTGTACTGCTTTATCATTACTGCTTGACTGAATTGATAACATGTTAACCTATGCTTTACTGTTCCACTGAGTTGATCACTCACTCCCACGTTACGAGACGGTGTTTTTAAACACCAACTAGACCCTGTTGTAGCTGCAGGTGTTGGCGATGCTTGTGAGGCGGAGCCAGACCTCTACGACGATGAGGACACATTCTTGCATATGTTATTTTCTAGCGGCTTCATGTGAGTCGTGCCTTGATCGACGGGGTTATAGGGATGTTGAATGGATGACACTACACCTTTGGTATATTTTGAAATTATAATTGTAATTCTTTAACCTGGTAACATTATCACACTCTGGAGACTCACCATTGTTTATATATGTTACCTATCTATCACAGTCTTCCGCTTGTAATTTAACTGTCTCTAGAGTATGATATTCTGTTTTGGCTTAATCTCGCTCATGTTCAATGCACTAATACAGACAACATTCAATCATCATTATCTATGTTGCATAAGTGATGTTCTGGAAACTCGAGAGTTGAGTTATGCTTGACCCTCAATTTTTCGGGATGTTACATTTACACTTAAATAGAAGGAACTTGAAGACTTCAACCATTTCGACAGCATAACGGCCCTTTATCTTTACAGACTGCAGGGCGGTCTGGTTCGACAGCATTTCGTCAGGGATATCAGTCATCTCCCAGGACTTAAGAGGAAAATAATCTGAATATCTCTTCTGCTCATTCCAATACTTCAAACTTTGAGTAGAATGAACTTGGACACTTCAGCCATTTCAGCAGCATGACAACCCTTTACTATTACAGACTATAGGCCAGTCTGTTTGTGCGGTCCCGCACAAAGGATATAGGTTGCGCGGTCCCGCACAACTGTATAGGTTGCGTGGGTCCGCGCAACCTCTCGGAGCCCTGTGTTCCTACCTTCAATCTCCTTCTTTACTCCGCCTTTTCTCCAAAATCTTCAATCCGTTCAAATGGAGGGGAGGGGGTATTTATAGACCCTCGCACGTGTAGAACCTCGATTTCAGTGCCGTGGGACCCATCTTGCATCAATCTTCCCCTGAAACCATCTACGTAGACCCTGCGCAACTGATCGTTGGGTTGCACAGACCCGCGCAATGGACTTTTGAATTGCGGGGTCCCGCGCAACTGATATCGTTTGCGCAGTCCCGCGCAAACGATCTCAAAGTCATTTCTTCTTCTTCTCACATTCTTCTTTCTAGTACTTTGCTTTCCAATCTTCTTCTGCTTCAATCCTTTCATAACTTTTTCATGCCTCAACAGATATCCCTGGAGCTGAAATTTTACTAAAATACCTAAACTACCCCTTGAGCTGGAACTTTACCAAAATACCTAAACTACCCCTTGAGAAGATCAGCACCATGGTGTTCTCTGACCACTATAAATGATTTTTTTTTGTGCCTCAACACACACCCAACAAACTGAACCATTGAGAAGATCTGAAAGAGAGAGAAGGCCTGTAAATCGAGACGATTACATCATATACTTACAGGAGCACGACTTTGACATAGGGGTGGAAAAGGATCCTGAATCCTTTACACAAGTCAAACAAAGTACTGATCCTTCTCGTTAGTTTGATGTCATGAAAGATGAGTTGAAATCCATGCAGGACAATAAAGTATGAGATCTTGTAGAGTTACCTAATGGAATAAGGTTGATTGGTTGTAAATGGATATTTAAAACCAAGAGGGACTCCAAGGGTAATGTCGAAAGGTATAAAGGCAGACTTTAAGGAGACTTTTTCACTAGTATCTAAGAAAGACTCATTAAGGATGATAATGGCTCTTGTAACTTATATGGATTTAGAGTTACATCAGATGGATGTAAAGACTGTATTTCTCAATAGGGATCTGAATGAGAATGTATATATGTTGCAGCCCAAAGGTTTTGTAGCCAATGGCTCAGAACACTTGGTTTGCAAACTAAAGAAATTCATCTATGGGTTGAAACAGTCATCGCGACAGTGGTACCTAAAGTTTCATGAAGTAATTTCCTCGTATGGCTTTGTAGAAAACATTGCAGATGAATGCATCTACATTAAAACCAGTGGGAGTAAATTCGTTATGATGATTTTGTATGTTAATGACATTCTATTGGCTAGCAGTGATACTAGGATACTGAGCGTCACCAAGAAATTCTTATCTCAAAGATTTGAAATGAAAGATCTTGGTGAAGCTTCTTACGTCATCGGCATTGAGATTCACTGTGACAGATCACTTGGACTGCTCAGCCTGTCACAAAGGGCCTATATTACTAGGGTACTCGAAAGGTATGGCATGCAAAATTGTACTTCCGGACCCATTGTGAAGGGCGATAAATTCGGCCTATTTCAGTGTTCAAACAATGATTTAGAAAAGAATCGAATGAAGGAATTTCCTTACGCATCAGTAGTAGGGAGCATCATGTATGTTCAAGTCTGTACGCGACCGGATATTGCCTTTGTCACTAGAATGTTGGGAAGATACATATCTAATCCAGGAATACAACGTTGGATAGCTACAAAGAAAGTATTACGGTATCTACAGAAAAAAAAAAAAGACTTCGGACTCACATACAGAAAATCTGATCGGTTGGAGTTGATCGGATATTCAGACACAGACTTCGCAGGCTGCGTTGACACTAAGAAGTCTACCTCAGAATACATCTTCATGATGGTTAGAGAAGATGTGTCATGGAAAAGCGTGAAACAATCTACCACAGCCTCATCCACTATGAAAGCTAAATTTATTGCCTGTCATGAGGCATCTAATCAGACACTATGGTTACGGATTTTCTTCTCAGGTTTACGGGTACTGGAGCATATCCTGAAACCATTGAGAATATCTTATGATAATTCAGCTATTATTTCCCTCTCTAGTAACAACAAGCATTCATCAAGGTCAAGGCATGTCGACATCAAATATCTTGTTATAAAGGAAAGAGTTCAGAATCGTCAGGTGTCCGTGGAATTCATCGGCACTAAGCAGATGATTGCAGACCCGCTCACTAAAGGGCTCCCTATCACACCCTTTTAGGAACATGTGACATCCATGGGAATCATAAATCCCACATATTTTTTCAGTTAGTGGGAGTTTGAGCGTAATTTTAATTTTCACAAACATTTAGAGATCTCATTTTATACAGTTATTTTTTGATGATTTTGATATAAAGATTTATTTCTGCTTCCCTATATATATGCGGAAATTTTGAGTAAGTAAAACTACAATCGTGTCTCGTTGGACACATGTAAAACGTTTCAGGACCTCTTAAGGATAGGCACATATCATCACACTAAGTGTGTAATCCTTATACCACATTTCCTAGTTCCTGATCTATGTCGTTAAGATTGAAAGTACTTGTGATCATACTTAGCCTCACTTCACCTAAATTAAATGTTGTGACGACTACCGCGTTTTGATACTGACAATCTTGATGGACCAGATTGAATAGCATTACTCATATTGTCCAACAATTTCATTGGTTAATCATTTGGATATTTTCTTAAAATCAAAACTTGTTTTCAACATGATTCTATATGACAATCATTGACATTGCTCAATGATGCCTAAGTGGGAGAATGTAAGAACTCTATGTGGTGGTGGGCCTTGCTGATCAACGGTCTGGATTGTCTTATCTGTTGGACTATGGGATTGAGTAAACCAGTGGGCCCCACATCAGGTGATACGCTACGTAACCTATTTGTGCAGTAGTGCGTACTACGTATTAGGGTTGGAATGCTATTGCTGTTTACGCAGACAGCAATTTGGGTTGAACTAGGACACAACAATGTGGAGAAGTGGAAGAGAGAGTTATGATGGGATTCAAACTCTCATCTCCTCAGCTTCTATATAAGAGAAGAGCTTGGTCCCCGATCCAACACAATCGACAGAAGCCTAAGTCCCTTCTATGGTTCCGTATACAGGTGTGAAAGAAATGAAGACTACAACATTGGAGTTCTGGTATTCTAATTTATGGTGTCTCATCTAGGTAAGCCATCCTACCCCTTGATCTCCATGTCCTATGCACAACGTGATCAGTGGCCTATTCTGCATATCTGATAAGTCCCACACCTTAAGCATTCCACATGTGCCACAATCCATTTTTAAGCATCCACCTTTGCTACGTGTGCTAATCCGGATAGGCTACTTGAAAAGTTTTCTAGATATTTTTTTTACAAGAAAATATACCCACTTAGTATAGAATTTAGGTTCTCATACCTTTTGCAAAAAAGTTTCAATAAGTTATTCCATTAATTAATTTAAATGATTATCAATAATTACCATTGGAGTATGGTCACTTACTTTTTTAATGAAAGTTGGGGTGATTGTGCAAGCAAAGGGTTGGTCAGTAAGGTGGGCCCCACTATAATGTTTATGTGAAATCCATCCAAACCACTAGGTAAGTCACCCTTGTTAGGCTCAGGGTCCAAAAATCAACCTCATCTGTGATTTAGGTAGACCACATGGTTGGAATAAGTTATAAGGCAATGCTTTCCCTCCAAACTATTTCCCTTGGTGTGGCCCACTTGAATCATGGATTGGCTTCATTTTTAGTTCCTACCCTGATTTTTGATGTGGTGTCTAATGGTTGGAGTGGATTTTATATAATTATCATGGTGGACCCTGTAAAAAACCAAAGATGAACATCTCTATCCCAACGGCTTCCTGTGGTGTGAGCATGGTTTTTAGCCCCGGTGCTAATGCGGGAGTACACATTTAAGGTTGGAGTGTATATACATCCAGGTGGGCCCTATAAAATTTCAAGGTGCATATTCCTCTCCCAACTGTTGAAAAAACCAGTTGGGACAGAGGGATCCTTACTCTTGCTTAGGCGGTAGACTCTCAGGAGTTTCAACACCGGGTCAAGGGTTCTAGTATCATAGGTGGTGAAATCCCACTATGGCACGAGTGTGTGGGGGTATGTGTGCGTGTGTTATAAAAAAAAACCAAAAAAAAAAAAAAAATGTTGAAAAAAAACATAGATTTGCTATGAAATTAAAATATAAATAAAGATGAACACCTTGATGTGTTTTTTTTACGAGGCCACCATGATGTGTAAGATCCACTCTGATCATTAGATGTACAATCCCTCGTTGGGCCCAAGATGAAAAAAAAAAAAAAAAAAAATCAGGGTGGCCCAGGATTCAGGTGGACCATACCAAAGAAAACAGTTGAAAGAGAGACATCCACGCTTGACTTTATAGGGCCCACCGGGATGATTATATGAAATCTACTCCAACCATTACATGCCATTTAAAATTTAGATCTAGCGACCAAAAAGCAGGCCAATCCCTGATTCAAGTGGGCAACACCAAGGGAAACAGCCTGGACGGTGAGCATTGGCCTATCCATTATTTCTGATCATGTAGTACACCTTGAACCACGAATGGAGCTATTTTTTGTGCCCTAACACTAATAGAAGTGATGCACCTAGTGGTGAGGGTGGATTTCATATAAACATCATAGTGGGGCTCACCCATCAACAGACCCCTTGCACTAAGGAAGCTACTCCACGATAATTACTTAAATTAATGGGTACTTTATTAAAAACATTTCTAAAAAAGGCATTAGAATGTAAATCCTATATTAAGTAGGTATTGTTTTGTAATTATTATTATTATTACTATTATTATTATTAATGCCTAACAGTAAATTTGAAAATACATTCTAAATTCCTAAGAAATTCTTGTGAAAAAACAAATGAGAACCATATTTCTTTCCCATAGTTTCCTTAAATTGACTAAAGAAATACCATACACTTTCCAATGCTTTTCATGAACGAAACAGACCTTAAAAAGATTCCCAGCTTTTGTTGCTCTTTCTCATGATGCTTCCTGCCTTTCGTAGCTCTTTTCAATCGTTATCAAACTATTAACGCACCAGGGCTACATATCAATCCGGACCGTCCATCTGTAGTCCTTTAATGGGTTATCTTTAAAAAGTCAGACCTATTGAACCGTACCATTCATCACCGTTCTTCACTTTCGCACACCTAATGTAGACCGTCGAACATTTTGGCTATCTACCGTTGTTTCTTAAATCCAATGATCAGATGGTTAGGATGAATCGATTGACGTGTATTTTGAACCATTTTCCATCCATAAGTGGGTTAAATCAATCGAGTTCTAGTTGCTTTACCGTATAATCTTATAAAGATGGGATATGATTCACGAGACGGTGCCACGTGTACGGCGTACCACTGAAGAACGTACACCCCACCTTGAAAAACATAGGTGCAAAAGTTAGGCGGATCCACTCATCATGTGGGCCATACGTGTACATTTAGTCAATCCATTGGTTGTCCACTGTCTCCCATGGTGTGGGCCACCTGGTGAATGGGATTTCATGACTTTCGTGGCCAGTGGGATCCACACATGTATCTTGAGTAAATCCATTGGCCGTCATTGTTTTCTACAGTGCAGCCCTCCTCATGAAAGAAAAAAACTGTGTTGTCTATATTTTTAGGGACGTGGATTTATCCACACCGTTCATCTATTTTGACATATCGTTTTAGTTTATAACCAAAAAATGAGGCAGATCCGACATTCAAGTGGACCACACAGTGGGGATTAAACACCTACAACTGAAAACTTTCGGTGGGCCACAGAAGTTTTAGATCAAGCTGATATTTATGTTTTCTATTTCTTTATTTTTGAGCTCATGTCCTAAAATGATATGGAAAAATGGATGAACAGTGTGGATGAACCGTTACATCAAGTTGGGCCCATTGGATACCCAGCCCCCCCAGCCGATCCCAGCTCGGCACAGGCTGGGGCGGCTCCGATGGCCTATGGTTTTTATCCACTGTTTATTTATTTATTTTTCATATTATTTCGGGTATAGACATTAAACTGAGGCCGATCAAAGGCTTAAGTGGACCACACCACGGGAAAAATAGTTGATAATAATGCCTTGAAACCTTACTAGGCCCACCTTTATGTTTAATTGTCATCTAACCTGGTGAGAAGGTCACATGGACATGGATAAAGAGAAAACACAAATATCAGCTTGATCTAAAACTTCTATAGCCCCAAGAACTTTTACACTGTAGTGTTTAACCTCCACTGTGTGGTCCACCTGAGCTTTGTATCCGTCTCATTTTTTGCTCATATTCTAATGGGGAAAATAAATGGACAGCATGGATAAAACCTATATATCATAGGTGGCCCTCGAAGCCCCAATCTATCCAGAGCTTGGGACAAGTGGGGTACTGATGTAAAGCGGGTCGTGGACAATTTCATGGCCAAGATGAATCAGAAAAGGCCCAATTGACGACAGAAGTGATCCGGATCGTAGGAACTTAAAACGGACATATCTTGCAAACCGGAATGAGACATCGGACGTACCATTTATGATTTTGGGGTAGAATGAGCTACTTTAGCCACCCAACCTATGTCGGGTTGCCCATGCCAAATTTGCGAAATACCATCAAATCAACGGTCGAATTCATGTTTTTATTTCATTTTTACTATTTATAGTAAGTTTTAGATTGAGTATAACTCTTCATCCGTTGGGCTTTAGGAGTTGTGCCCAACATGAAAAGTGCTTAGAATAATTAGGAGAATAGTGTAATGAAGGCAAATAAGACACTTACTAGTTTTGGCCAAGTAGACATCACGAACGTCTATAAATAATAAGTTTATTATTTATAGTAAGTTGCGAATTATATGAGATTTTGTTGTAGTTTGATTCCGAAACTTCTTCAATGGCTTAGTATCCCTATTTAAAGGGGTGTAATTTCATTTTTCATCATCAAATAAATTATTACAAATTTTCTAGAATTTATTTCTATTTTCTTGTTTCTTCTCTCGTGAATTCGAGAAATCTCTGTGAGGAGTCCAAACAAGTTCCATGGATTCAAAACAATTATCCCAGAGAGGAAGACGGTGCTCAACCTTACGTCCTTCCCTGCGTCAGGTAGCACTCCACATCTCTTTTTAGTAGCTCAGATGTGTTTATACATGTAAAACATTGTCATATCAATTGTATTTTATGGTGTCCCTTCTGTTGTTAAACAGATGTCTTAAATCTTGGATGTCCGAGATGCTCGATCAATTGAGGGACTAGCCTGACAAGTCGAAGGTCCCTTCAACTAGTCGAAACCCTACTTCGACTAGTCGAAGGTTATGCAGACTGTGCGCGGACTGCATAAATTTGAGGCGGTTTTCGAACTATTCCAAAGTCAGTGCGTAAGTGGGGTTTCCTAAACTATAAATAGGAGTCTCTAGGCCTATTCTAAAGTATTCTAAAGCATTCTAAAGGTATTCTAAGGGTTTTTAAAAGGGTTCTAGAATTTCAAAGGGTGTAGCAAGGGTGAGATTCGAGGTTATTCTAATCGGATAAGTCTTTTCTCTTTGTAGTTTATGCTTTCATAGTGGATTTTTATCACTTTATATCGTGGTTTTTTTTCCCAAAAAGGGTTTTCCATGTTAAATCTTTGCATTCTCTTGTGTGTGTTTGGTGCTCTTGGATTGCTATCCTAGATTCATATCTGTGTGATTCTGCAGACCAAATCCCAACATGTGGTATCAAAGCTATTATTGGGGCACAGATCTGAATCTGCAGGATTAGCAATAATGAAAAGTACTAGGTATGATATTGAGAAGTACTCAGACAAAAATAATTTTGAGTTACGGAAGATCAAGATGATCAGTTCCTTAATCAAGCAAGGCGAGGATGGTGCTCTTGAGGTGAAAAAGTCTATCATGACTGATGATGAATGGAATACCCTTGATAAGAAGGTTTTATCCTCAATCCGTTTGTTTCATGGATGAGATTCTATATAATGTTTTAAGTGAGAAAAGTGCGATTAGTTTATCAGCGAAGTTAGAGGATATCTATGCAAAAAAATTCTCTGAAAATCGCCTATACTTGAAGCGGCAGTGGTATAACTTTAAGAAAGCAAAGGGTGGAGATCTGGAGGCCCACATCAGCAACTTTAATAAATTAGTTTGCAAATTGCTAGATATGGAGGAAGTGATCAAAGATGAGGAACAAGCATGTATGTTACTGAATTCTCTTCCGGCATCGTATGAGTCATTCAAGGACACAATGTACACTATAAATAAAACCATGAGTGTCGACGCCGTTATCTCAGCCCTTCAAGGGAAGGCCATAAGAAAATTAAACGGTGACATAGAGACATCTTCCGATGCACTAATTACGAGAGGCAGGAATTCTGAGCGAGATACAGGATCTTCAAGACCTAGATCCAAATCCAAGGGCAAGGGCAAAGGAAAATTAAGGTGCTAAAACTATGGGATGTCCGGACACATGAAGAAGGATTGTACCAATCCTAAAGCGAAAAAAGAAAATTCAGCGGCTTCTTACAAGAAGGTCAATGTTGTCATATCTGATAAAGAGACAAGTGGTGGTGGTGATGTATTATCTGTGTCCATGATCAGACACTTGCATGACAATCATGGAGATGAGTGGATCCTCGACATAGGAGCGTCATATCACATGACTCCTCCTCGGAGTTGGTTCGCCAATTACAGAAAATGTGATGGTGGACAGGTCTTTATGGGCAATGACAATGCCTGTAATGTTGTGGCTATTAGTACGGTGAGCATCAAGATGTTTGATAGGATGGAGCGTACTTTGACTGATGTCAGGCATGCTCCTGATATAAAGAAAAATCTGATTTCTCTCGGTACACTCGAGACTATAGGGTGTAAGTTCACCGGCGACAATGGTGTCCTTAAAGTAACAAAATGGGCACTTGTGGTTATGAGAGCACAAAGGCACGAAAACCTTTACAGGTTGATCAGAAGCACTTCAGAGGGTGGAGCGGCAACAAACGTTGCAGATTCCATGTTTGCACGTATGTGGCATGCCTATTTGGGCCACATGAACGAGCGAGGCATGAAGGTACTGTCTAACCGATGTTTAATTCTAGCTTTTAACAATTCTTATTTAGGTATATGCAAGCATTGTATATATGGTAAACAATTTAGATTATCTTTTAAAACTGGTAAACATGTAAGAGAGTACTTGATTATGTGCACTCCGACGTATGGGGGTCATCGCCAGATATTTTCGTTGGAGGGTCGTCATGGTTTGTTTCATTCATTGACGACTACTCCAAGAAAGTTTGGGTTTACTTCATGAAATGTAAATCCAAAGTTTTCACCATATTCAAATAATGGAAGACAATGGTGAAAAAACAGTCAGGGCAAAAAATAAAGGTTTTAAGGACTGACAACGGTGGAGAATTTATTTCTACTAAATTTAATAAATATTGTAAAGATAAAGGGAACATTAGGCACAACACAGTGCGCCACACGCCCGAATAAAATGGTGTGGCTGAGCGAATGAATCGGACTCTCTTGGAGAGGGCTCAATGCATGTTAAGTAATGCTATATTGGGCAAGGACTTATGGACTGAGGCCATTAATACGGCTTGCTATTTGGTGAACCGGTCTCCTTCTACGGCAATTGAATGTAAAATCTTAGAGGAAGTATGGAGTGATCATAAGGTCGACTACTCGGATCTGCGCATATTTAGTTATGAGGCTTACTCTCATATACCGTCAGTTGAGAGAGATAAGCTAAAGTATATTTTTGTTGGCTATGGTATTGGTGTAAAAGGTTACAGGTTATTCGATAATATCACACGCAAGGTCATCACTAGCCATGACGTCAGATTCGATGAAAGCTCTTTATTCCACAAGAATGATCAAGAAGAGCAAGAGGAACCAGAAAGGTTGATAGTAGACGTCCAGATGGATACAAATGATACTCAGGTAGAGATAGATGTGCAGACAGAGGTACAAGATCAGGTGGAGCAATCACCTATGAGAAGAAACTCACCACGTGATCGCAAGTTACCGGCAAGATACAGGGACGACTCTAATATCACATATGCCCTCATTACAGATGAGGGGGACCCGTCAAGTATTCAGGTGACTCTTGATGAGTCTGATGAAGAAAAGTGGAAGGCGACTACGGATGATGAGAAGGACTCATTGCACAAAAACCACACATGGGAGGTGGTGGAGCTTCCAGTGGACTGAAAAGCAATCGGATGCAAGTGGTTATTCAAAAGAAAACATGATAGATACAAAGCGAGGTTGGTAGCGATGTGTTATGCTCAGAGAGAAGGAATCGACTTCACAGAGATATTCGCATCAGTGGTTAAGCAGGTGTTTATCAAATTTGTGTTGGCACTGGTTGCCCAATATGATCTCGAGCTGGAACAAATGGATGTCAATACTGCGTTCCTGCACAGGGAGTTGGAAGAGCAGATATACATGAAGCAACCAGAGGGCTACGAAGTTAAAGGGGCAAAGAAAAAAATTTGGAGATTAATAAGGTTGTTATACGGCCTGAAACAGTCGCCTAGACAGTGGTATAAAAAATTTAATTCTTTCATGGTAAGTCAAAACTTTACTCGGAGTGAATATGATCACTATGTCTATTAGAAGACACTGAGTGATGGCAAATTCATCATCCTAATATTGTATGTTGATAATATGTTGATTGTCAATCATGATATGTCTGAAATCAACGTACCGAAAACTTAGTTATCAGGAACATTCGAGATGAAAGATCCCGAGGCTGCAAAGAGGGTTTTCGGCATAGATATTTATAGAGACGGGAAAAGGAGCATGCATTGTTATCACAGACAGAATACCTTGAAAAGGTTTTAATCAAATATGAGATGAACCAGGCAAAGCCAGTGAGCGTTCCCCACGCGGCTCACTTGAAACTTTTCTCAGAATAATGTCCAAAATCAAATGAGGAAAAATAAGTTATGTCTTATGTGCTTAATCGAATGCGGTTGATAGTTTAATGTATGTCATGGTCTATACAAGACTAGATATTTTACAGGCAGTCGGTGTTGTGAGCAGATACATGTCAAACCCCGACAAGCAACATTAGGAAACGGTGAAATGGCTACTTCGATACATTCAAGGTACAAAAGACTACGTCTTAACTTTTGAAAAGACATGGGCAAAGTTGGTAGGGTATGTGGATTCACACTATGCAGGCAATGTGGATTCCAAGAAGTCTACTTCAGGATACTCGTTTGTACTAGCGGGTAGAGCAATTAGTTGGATATCGAAGCTTCAGTCCATGGTGACTCTTTACATGACCGAAGCAGAATATATGACAGTGACAAAAGCATTTAAGGAAGATGTTTGGTTAATAGGCATAATAAATCAATTGGGACTTCAGCAGGAAGTCGTGCCAGTTAAAAATTCTTTATCACTCACGTACTAAATACATTGATGTTCGTCACCACTTTATTCGACAGGTGCTTGAGGAAGGAGTGTAACACTAGTAAAGATTCACGCCAACATGAATCCAGCAGACATGCACACCAAGGTCATTCCTACAGAGAAGTTCAAGTTCTATACAACTTCTCTGGACTTGACGATGGTATAAAAGAAAGATGGAGTGTGCACGAGAAGCATTGATTGAAGCTATTATGCAACACAGAGATAAGAGAAGATGGTAAGAAGCTACATAGTTAAAGATTGAAGACATGGTGGAGATTATTGTTAAACAGATGTCATAAATCTTGGATGTCCGAGATGCTCAACTAGTCGAAGGTCACGTAGACTGCGCACGGATTGCATAAATTTGATGTGGTTTCCGTACTATTCAAAAGTCGATGCGTAAGTGGAGTTTCTTAAACTATAAATAGAAGTCCTTAGGGCTATTCTAAAGTATTTTAAGGCATTTTAAAGGTATTCTAAGGGTTTTTAAAAGGGTTCTAGGGTTTCGAAGGTTGTAACTAGGGTAAGATTCGAGGTTGTTCAAATCGGATAAGTCTTTTCTCTTTGTAATTTATACTTTCATAGTGAAATTCCATCGCTTTGTACCATAGTTTTTTTTCCCAAAAGGATTTTCCATGTTAAATCTTTGTGTTCTCCTGTATGTATTTGGTGCTCTTAGATTGCTATCCTAGATCCATACCCATCTGATTCCATGGACTAAATCCCAACACCTTCATCATAAAAAATAGACATGTTGGTGGGTCCCACACAAGCTGGAAGCTTTCTATGGTATGCTTCCCCCTCCTTATTCCCTGTGGGGTTAAGAGACTCGGCGACTCGACCCTACCCGTTCAGCCCTGTTTTTGGGCTGAATCTGCCTGACTCACCCGAATTTTCGATGACTCTTGTAATCCAACCGGGTTGGGCCGACCGAATCTGAGTTGACTCGGACGACTGAACAGAAAGGAAAGGACACGAGGTGGATGTCATGCACACATCACGACGGGCCCCACAGAGCTAGACTTCTTGATTACTTGCCGAGGGGAGAAAGGCCATGTACAAAGTAGCATGAAATCTTTAAAGAATAAAAGAAGGTAGAGTGATAGACTGACTATAAACAGTTGTACATCTACAAAGATGTAAGGATGGGGTTCAAAGAACTGTCCATTCTCTAGGGGCTACTTTCAATCTCTTATGCTCCAATATTCATGATTAAGAGATCATCGCAACCTTTGATATGTATAATTGAATTTGAACCATTGAGACATTTCCTTTCAATGTTCCACATTCTTCTGTTCATATCAATTGTCAGAATAATTGCTAAACCATAAGTTTCTTGGTAGGGATGGAATGGACGGTTTTGATCATTGGTATATTTCTACAATTGGGCCACAATAGGATGGCACGTGCTAATGATATGCAGTGCAGGCAAAACGAACTCCAATGGCCATGTAGGAACTGGGAACTTCCATGCACCGAACCTCCCCACGTGATTGTCTCGGAGAGGCGAAGGTGGATCGGGACCTTCCATCTAGTGGGGCCCTACAATGTACGGACAAAATTTTAAGCCAATGATCAAATGGTACTAGTATCTAATCGATGGTCTTAAAATAGATACAGGAAAAATAAAAGGAATCAACGGTTGAAATCCAAGAGAGAAAAGTGATGGCTAGGATTTTGTGATTTTTTATCTCCTGATTTTTGAATTGTTGACCATCCACCGTAGATCTTACGAGATAAACAGTCCCAATAGGCCTTTCCTTTGCCACGTGTGCAGCGAGAGGAGACTGCATGGGAGTTCCTCTAACAAGCGCCGTGATTTTGTTAATGGAACCCGTCCATCTCCAGGCACTACAATCGATGGGACACAATCCAAAGATCACACTGACCCGATGGTCCTGATCACCATCAATTGGAATTCAAGGTGGACCTTTCCTGTTTTCCACCGTCCGATCGAGGACTCGACATCGGTAGTCACCCCTCTAGTACCGAGGTCAGTACTGGTTGGTGCTCTGGGACCCACCATGTATGTGTTTTATCCATGCCAACCATCAGATCCAAATCTCAAGTGGAGTACACCACAGGAAACACTGGTGATTGAACTGAGGACATTTTGGCTTATATTACTACTAATGTGATTTTCAATAAAGATAGACAAATATTATTAACTGCCTATCTATTCTAATCAATGCTATTAATGTGTTATTTTCATTCATTTTCTATGTAGGATGTGCCCCTCAAATGAAAGTCTTGAAATAAGTAGCAAATTAAAATTGAAACGGCTCAATTCGCCGGGTTAGAAGCATTTGCCCCTATTTACTTCCGATATCAATAAAGCAGCCCAAGTCAATTGACAAGAGGTCAACAATTATTTGAGTTGCTTACCGTCATTAAAACCTTTTTAGTGCTACAAAAGTTTCATAACAAGCTGATATTTGTGTTTTCGCTTTATTACGTCTGCATGACTTAAGCAATAAGCTAGATGCCAGATAAATATCATACGGGTCTAAGAAACTTTAATTGTGGGTATTCGATAATTATTATTTTCAATGATGGTCCATATGGGATTTGGATTTATTTCGTTTTTGGGCTCGTGTTATGGAATGAGCTGAAAAAAAAAAAAAAAAAAACAAAAACAAAACAAAAAGAAGTACAGCATAAATAAAATACATACATCATACATCATGGTGGGGCCACGCACGGTACTGGCCGAGTCACTACGGAATCCCAGTCCTCTGATTGACGACCTCCAATAGATGGTCAAAAGCAAAATAATCACTCAGCATGACTTATGATATGTGGCCCATCCGATAGTGACTAGACGATGGACGGTTCCTATCATCTAACCCGCTGCCATCGAAACAAGATGTGATAACCGGGAAAAATGCGAAGTAAACCCGCGAGTGCACTTTACAGCTAAACTTGTACGTGTAGTCGCTACATCAGCCTTTCAGCATGCAAGATCCAAGCCGTTCATCAAATCAGCCTTATCTTGTAGTTCCTCAGGAATAAATTTCAGACGGGCCCACTAATCCAAGTTAATATCTGATCCTTCTAAAATTCCTCTCCCTCATACCATCCATTTATTTCTCCACGCTCGGCCCACATGTGATATAAAATAAAATAAAAATAGAAAAAAACAATATTTTTATTTAATATAATTTAAACAATCTGATTTACCTGATGAACGGTCTGGATCTTTATAATGAAATTTGTGCTCTTGATCACACGCGCGACTGCTGTAGAGCGAGTGCACTCAGCAGGCTCCATAACTCCTGGTTTCGCTTCTCAACAATAAAATCTCCCGCATCCAACGGCATCTGGCCACGTAGCCCCTACACGAACCAAGTGATCTCTTCGTCATCAGCGCTTTAAGAGAAAAACTCTGGTACCCTGCCAGAGTCTGATCAATGATACGCATGCACCTAAAAATCGAAAATATGAAATGCAAATAATTAAACTTTCCAAGTTAGGGGCACCATTTTAAATGCATCATGAACTAAAAATCAAGTTTATTTGATTATCTGACCGTCCGATTCTAAATATTTATTGGACGGTTCAAAATGCAACCAAAAACTGTTCTACAAATCAGAGGTTAGGATTGTTCTAACAATCGGATTTTAGGCATGTGACTTAGAGAAAGTGTTTTCCACAATGTAGTCAGTTAATACGAGTTAATTTATGCCTAATGTCTAATCTGAGCGCCTGCTTATCAAGCATCATACGCTGCCAGAGTATGAAATTATTCCCACTCCCCTTCCCTCCTCGAGAAATTTACAACTATACGACCCATTTATTGCCCATTTACATTTTTAAGCCCACTTCTTTTTACCTGGCCAGAATAATCCCCATAGGTACAAAGGTTGAAAATACCTGTACTTTTTCATAAATGTGATTTTTGAAAGCTAGGATTTCCTATGGCTACGAATTATAGCTGTAGCCATAACTGTAGCCCATACTTTTTTGATATGTCCTTCGATATGTATCAAATGTCTTTTGATATGTACTTAGATATGTGTCGAAGGTCTTTCGATATGATTGAAAAGGGTCAAGAGTTGTCCCGTAAGTTTTTAACACCCGTACTTTTTTCTTTAATTGTGGATACTTGATCCCACTGTTCCTTATGATGTGGCCCACTTGAGCATTAGATTGCCCTCATTTTTAGGCCCTCGTCTAATTTGATCCGACAAGACTGATGAACGGTGTGGATTTTTCACATCATTCTTCTGGACCCATTCTCTTTAAAAAAAAAAAAGCTTCTTTTACAGTGACGTGCAAAAGCACGTCACATCTCCCCACTCCCTGTTGGACTCTCTCTCTTCCTTCTCCTTCGACAAACGTGGTGGGTCCTACACCCACCTTGATTCAAACTCCCCAATTTTCTCTCACATTCAAACTCTCCTCTTTCTTCTTCCACCATTCTTCATCGGCGGAACCTACCAAACAATCTAGACCGCTCACCATCAACAACCCAAGAAGATTTTAACGGCAAACATTCAACCCCACTGTTTCCAGTCTTATGGCCAACCTAAATTCCAAATCTGCCTTACCTTTAGAATCATGTATTATTACGACCCAGCAAAGTAGCTAAACGGAATAGATTTCTCACAAACATCTCGTTGGACCCACCTAGCTTCCGTTGCAGTAAGGGATTTGGAAGGCTTCCATAATGCAATCTACGCAGATTGAAACCTCTCCGATTTTTCTTCCTTTCTCTTTTCGTTTTCGAGCCAACCTATAAATCGGAAAATCTCGACTGTCCATTGGATCCATCTCCAATTTGCAACGTCCAAACTATACCATTCAACCTCCACTCAACACACCAGGTAAGTGATCTTCCCGATTGAAAAGACTACATTAGTGTATATATTTGATTACATTGATTATTTATTTTATATTATTGATTTAAATTATTTGATTTTGATTTCAAGTAATGTAGAATGCATTTATTTGATTTCTGATATGTGAAATAAATTCATTTGATCACTGTTAACTGCTTTAAATTATATTTAAATTATGGGTGCTCTGCTCTAAAAGGATCATTACATTATATTTGTTATGGGTGCTCTGCCCAGGGTCATTCCCGAAAGGATCAACACGGTACGGGTGCTCTGCCCAGGGTCATACCCGAAAGGATCGGCATGAGTGCTCTGCCCTAGGCAATTCCCTAAAAGGATCAACACATACGGGTGCTCTGCCCTAGGTATTTATCCTAAAAGTTTATTCATCAGGTGCTCTGCCGAGGGTCATTCTCTAAAAGGATCAACACCGGTGCTCTGCTGAGGGTCATTCCCTAAAAGGATCAACACATACGGGTGCTTTGCCCTATATTGAACTAAAAATGATTTTAGATAACGGCATTATCTTATTTTGTTATTACGAAAAATAAATTATTATTGTGGTCATGTATAATGACGATTCAATACTCGTAATTAGTCATATTTGTATTATTGAGTTTTATTTGTGTTAATATAAAATTTTCAATTTTGAGAAGGATGTGACCCTGCGAGCCGTCGCGCTCACACCCATATAGACTGTTTTGCAGAGTTTGTATATGAATAACCGGTTTGACAAGATTGAAGACTTTTATATTTTTATATTTTTTATTTAGAAATTAATTAAAATTCAATGTATGTTGTTATTATTATAATTTTTTAATGTCAATGTAATTAAAGATTTAAGGATTGATTAGTGGACAATATTTAATAACAATTATTAGTATCCTTTTAGTTGCTCTAATTGCCTTGAAAATGCATGAAATAATGTGGGTTGCGATGTATATTTTATTTAAATACAACCCACAGTCTTGAAATTCGGGTCCGGGCCTAGCCAACTCGGGTTCCGATTTTCGGGGCATGACAAAGTTTGCTTAAAAAATCCTACAATTTTCGATACATTTCGAAGAGTGTTTGATATGTATTAAAGGTATTTTACCTATGGTTACGGATTATAACCGTAGTCATAACTGTAGTCGGTGGCATTTAGTGCAAATTTTATTTTGTATTTTTTACATGGAGAACTTTATTCTACCTACATTTTTCTCTAATACATATTTATATAAATATGTATATATAAGCATATAAAAAAAAAAATTCTTTCCTTTTTTTTCGTTTCTTTCTTTATTCATTTAACAAGAATATCTTCTAAACCAAAATTAGTTACTTGACGTACCCCATATGATTTTGGGGTAGGAGAAGCTACTTTAGCCAACCAACATGGTTATTTTTCAAGATTTTATTAGGTCGATGGTCAAAAATTCATTTCACTCACTTCGCGGTCAATTTCAATCAGTTCACAGTCAATTTCATTCATTTCATTTACTTCGCGATCAATTCCATGCATTTCATGGTCAATCCCGGCAATTCCCCTTCACTTCACACGGTCATTTCATGCCTTCACAACGGTCAATTCCCTTCATTTCACAATCAATTCCGGCGATTCCCCTTCACTTCACAGTCAATTCCATGCATTTTACGGTCAATTCCCTTTACTTCACGGTCAATTCAATGCATTTCACGGTCAATTCCCTTCATTTAATGGTCAATTCCATGCATTTCACGATTAATTCCAGTGATTCCCCTTTACTTCACGATCAATTCCATGCATTTCACGGTCAATTCAATGCATTTCACGGCCAATTCCCTTTAGGGGGTGTTTGATTTTTGATTTCCACTGATAAATACACGGAATTACCTGCTTATTGCTTACTACACCTGTTTGAAAGTTGCCAGTAATTACGTTTTGAAAATCGGTCCATACAAACATTTGTATTGCTGATTTAAATATGTGGGCCCCACCATGATATATATTAGTTATCCACACCATCCATCCTTTTAAAAAATACATTTTAAGGCATGAGCCCAAAACTAAAGAAAATAAAAAGCTCAAGTGGATCACACCTGAGGAAACTGGGATCATTAAAACGTCAATGGTTGAAAGTTGTTTTCTCCCTAGGGCCCATAGTGATGTTTATTTGTCATCCAACCCATTAATAAGGTCACACAAGCATGGATAAATTGGAAACAAAAATATCAGTTTGATCCAAAATTTCCAGGGTCTTCAAGAAGCTTTCAATGGTAAGGGTTCAATTCCCATTGTTTCCAGTAGTGTGGTCCACTTGATCTTTGGATCTACATATTTTTTTGGCTCACGCCCTAAAACGAGTTGGCTAAAGGGATGGACGGTGTGGATAATACAAAAACATCAAGGTGGGCCCCACAATTTAACTTTTTTTCATCGGGTGACATGACGAGTGCTATAAATGAAAGGTGGCGGTCAAATCGCCTTGGAAAATCAACTGGAAACACAGGGGTAAATAATTATTACCAATTTACTTGTAATTACCTTTGTAATTCGAAAATCAAACAGGCTCTTATTTCACGGTCAATTCCATGCATTTCACGGTCAATTCCGACAATTCCCCTTCACCTCACGGTCAATTCCATGCATTTTACAGTCAATTCCCTTTACTTCATGGTCAATTCAATGCATTTCACGATTAATTCCCTTCACTTCGCGGTCATTTCCATGCATTTCACGGTCAATTCCGACGATTCCCCTTCACTTCACGGTCAATTCCATGCATTTCACGGTCAATTCCCTTTACTTCACGGTCAATTCAATGCATTTCATGGTCAATACCATTCACTTCACGGTCAATTCCATGCATTTCACGGTCAATTCCAGCGATTCCCCTTCACTTCACGGTCAATTCAATTCATTTCACGGTCAATTCCCTTCATTTCACGGTCAATTCCCTTTACTTCACGGTCAATTCAATGCATTTCACGGTCAATTCCATTCACTTCACGGTCAATTCCATGCATTTCACGGTCAATTCCGGCGATTCCCCTTCACTTCATGGTCAATTCAATTCATTTCATGGTCAATTCCCTTCACTTAACGGTAAATTCCGTGCATTTCACGGTTAATTCCCTTCACTTCACGGTCAATTCCCTGCATTTCACTCCATTCACTCCCTTACAATTAAATACACGTCCGAACTCATCTCTGTCATCCCTATGGAGATTTAATGATCAAAATGGGTGAAAAGAAGGAATAAGGATGGAAGAGATAAGTTCGGATGTGTATTTGAGTGTAAGGGAGTGAATGTAGTGAAATTGATAAAGCACCATGAAATGCATGAAAATGACCGTGAAGTGAAGCGAATTGACTGTGAAATGCATTGAAATGATCGTGAAGTAAAGGGAATTGACCGTGAAATGCATTGAATTGACCGTGAAGTAAAGGGAATTGACCGTGAAATACATGGAATTGACCGTGAAATGTATTGAATTAACCGTGAAGTAAAGGGAATTGACCGCAAAATGCATTGAATTGACCGTGAAGTAAAGGAATTGACTGTGAAATCATGAATTGACCGTGAGTGGAATGGGAAACGACGCCGGAATTGACCGTGAAATGCATGGAATTGACTGTTAAATGAAGGGAATTGACCGTGAATAATGATTGAATGCATGAATTGACTGTGAGTAAAGGAATTGACCGTGAAATGCATGGAATTGATCGTGAAGTGAAGGGCATCGCCGGAATTGACCGTGAAATGCATGGAATTGACTGTGAAATGCACGGAATTGACCGTGAAGTGAAGGGAATTGACCGTGAAGTGCATGAAATTGACCGTGAAGTGAAGGGGAATCGCCAGGATTGACCGTGAAATGCATGAAATTGACCGTGAAGTGAAGGGGAATCGCCAGGATTGACCGTGAAATGCATTGAATTGACCGTGAAGTAAAGGGAATTGACCGTGAAATACATGGAATTGACCGTGAAATGTATTGAATTAACCGTGAAGTAAAGGGAATTGACCGCAAAATGCATTGAATTGACCGTGAAGTAAAGGGAATTGACTGTGAAATGCATGGAATTGACCGTGAAGTGAAGGGGAAACGCCGGAATTGACCGTGAAATGCATGGAATTGACTGTTAAATGAAGGGAATTGACCGTGAAATGCATTGAATTGACTGTGAAGTAAAGGGAATTGACCGTGAAATGCATGGAATTGATCGTGAAGTGAAGGGGCATCGCCGGAATTGACCGTGAAATGCATGGAATTGACTGTGAAATGCACGGAATTGACCGTGAAGTGAAGGGAATTGACCGTGAAATGCATGAAATTGACCGTGAAGTGAAGGGGAATCGCCAGGATTGACCGTGAAATGCATGAAATTGACCGTGAAGTGAAGGGGAATCGCCAGGATTGACCGTGAAATGCATGGAATTGATCGCGAAGTAAATGAAACGAATGAAATTGACCGTGAACTTATTGAAATTGATCGCGAAGTGAATGAAATGGATTTTCGACCATCGACTTGATGAAATCTTGGAAAATAACCAGGTTGGTTGGCTAAAGTAGCTTCTCCTACCCTAAAATCACATAGGGTATGTCAAGTAACTAATTTTGGTTTAGAAGATATTCTTGTTAAATGAATAAAGAAATAAATGAAAAAAAGAAAGAATTTTTTTTAATATGCTTTATATATATATATATATATATATATCTTATATATATATATATATATATATAATAATATATGTATTATTAATAAATGTGGTAGAATAAAGTTCTCCATGTAAAAAAAATAATTAAAAAAAATAACAATAAAAAAATTGCCTGACTAACCAACAACTACAGTTATGGCTACGGTTATAATCCGTAGCCCGTGGTAAAATCACCTTCAATACGTATCGAATACTCTTCGATATTGTATCGAAAATGGAGGATTTTTTAGACAAACTCATTAGACAGTTCTGGACTTTTTTTTATCACATCAAAAGAAGTTCGATACATGTCGAAAGACCTTCGGTACATATCAAAGGACATATCAAAAAGCAAGGGCTACGGTTATGGCTACGGTTATAATTGGTAGCTATAGACACACACCCCCCCCCCCTCCCCCCCCCCCCCCCCCCCCCACAAAAGGTTCCTCTCTTTTCTTTTTTTTTTTTAATTTTATTTTTATGTGTTGTAATCCCACTGCTTTTCGTGGGTCCTATTATGAGGTATGTGTTATTCCAAACCGTCCATCTATTTGGCGAACTGGTATTAAGGCTTGAGACGAAAAATTAGACAGATATAGCTATCAAGTGGGCCACACTGTAAAAGGCAGCAGAGGATTGAACGTCTACCATTGAAACCCTTTTAAGGGTCACAGAAGTTTTGGATCATTATAAAATTTATTTTTTCTCTTCATACAGGTCTTTAGACCTTCTGAATAGATTGGATGGAAAATAAATGTTATGGTGGGCCCTACAAAAATTTTAACGGTGAAAAGCTGCTCTGTGGTGTGGTCCAGTTGATCCGTGGATATGATTCATTTTTTTACAATGCTATGAAATGATCTTGAAACATGGGTGAACACTGTGGATATAATAAATACATAACTGCGGGCCCATGTAAGTTTGATTTATTTTGAACCGTTCGTACAACTTGGAGTTCGAGGAGCCTCAGCGCTCGTCTTCGAGCACTAGCCGCCGATCCTCTTGCGGAAGGAAAGCAGGGGCATTTTCGACCAATAGGAAGCCGTCCGTACTTATGGGGCTTATTCTTGAGAGGTAAAAAGAAGTGGGCTTAAAAAAGTAAATGGGCCATAAATGGGTCATACAGTTGTAAATTTCTCTCCCTCGTCTGTAACGTAAAAAAGACAGGTAGTCCTACCTTCCCAGAACGGACAGGCAGTCCACGGAGTGAAGTGAAATCATAGTCCGCCAGCTGGCCAAGTGGATCTCTGTAAGAGAAACTTCAATAGGTGGGGCCCAGCATGGATAGGCCACGAACCGTCCTGATCATCTTTTGAGTTGATGGAAAATCGCAGAACTGAACATGAATGTAAAGCATTGACAATTCTGATATCCTATCCGTCCATTGATCGGACGGCTACAATCGTTTTGTGTCAACTCATACCTCGTCTGTCGTTTATCGGAAATGGGACCCATCTCTTGAACAGTTCTGATCACCACACGAATGGCCCAACTAGCGGAATGGGAAGCGAATTTCATTCTGTAGTCCGCGGACTACAAACCTGCCTTTAGAATAGTAGGAGAATAGCCAGCGACCATCCACATCCCTAGCCGTCCATCCTCGCCACCAGAAATCCAACGACCGAAAATTCCCAGCCGCACTGATCTATGAACCAGAGGCTACCATCCGGTCAACACCAAAGTTTCCATTCAGAAACCGACACGTGTCCAGAACCGACAGCTACGAGGCAAGCGAAGGGATGACCGGAAAACCTGGGATCGCCTGTTACTGCGGCCTATATAAATTCAGTTCCTCTCCTTTCTGCCCGTCTTTCCATGGTTTTTATGGGGTTTTCTCTCTCCTCTTTTCAGTACTAATTATTTTTTTCTCAGGAGAAGTAAAGAAAAAGGCAAGTGAATCCTTCACCGACCTGTGGAAATTCATCTTTTCTGATTCTCCTCGGATTTCACCTCCTGCAATTGTAAGAGATTCGGAATTTTATTTTATTTTGGGTTTTTTTTTTTTTTTTTTTTTTTTTTTTTTTTTTTTTTTTTTTTTTTTGTGGAATTTGGTGAATTACAGGGTTTGTTGTGGTTCCCTAGGGTTTTTTTTTTTTTTTCTGATCGAGAATACTTTGGATTGTGATTTTGGGTTAGATCTGGAAATTCTCGGTTTCTAGGGTTTTCGAAGCTTTTAAGACTGTAGGATTAGGTGAATTTGAGGGTTTTGATATGTGAATTGTTGGATATTGGTGGAATTGGATTTTGGCGATTGGCTGGGAATCAGATGGTGTATATTCCTTTGATTTTGATCGATTGTGCGTTGTTATCCTGTGTATGTATTTGAATCGGCTGGGAGGGTTGTGAATTGTGTGGGAATTGAAGGGAATGTAGTTTGCTTGTTTCAAATAGCGTGTGGTTGAAAGAATTGGTTGAATTGAGGGTTTTTGTGTTTTTCTCAATCGGCGGATTCATTAGGATGTTTGATGATGAGAAGATGGAGTTTCATGAACATTGAGGCTTTGAGATTCTGGAGATTGTAACTGATGAGCATTCACTGAATTCTGAATTGTGGTGGATCAGGTTTTAGTTTTTTGGTTTTCTATCTCTTACAAATAACGGATGGTTGGGTATCTGATCCAATTTTGAAGGGCTTCAGCTTTGTAACTGGTGTAACGAAATTTTGGGCCGTTTGAATTTTGGGTTATTTTGGAGAGTTTTATGTGTGGAAAGGTAATGGCTGCAGGGACTGATTTATCGCGTCCTTTTACTGTATTAGATGGTCGATTCAGTAAGGATAATAGGCCACCCATTGGCGATGAGAACTCCGAGGCCCTGGAGAGCTTGAAACAGATGAATATCGGGAAACCTCCTCGGCACCTTTCGGTCATTCGGCATTGCATCAGCAGTGCTCAGCTGGTGGCTGAAGACGAATTGGTGAGTTTTTGAATTTCCCCTTTGTTGTGGAATTTTTTTTTTTTTTAATTGGACATTTTATGTTTGAAAATTACGGATATGCCTGAAAAATTATAACCATGGGCATCTTGCTGCCTTTGGAATCGAGCTAAATCTAATGTAATTGCTACCAATCTCTGCATGTAGGAGTTGAATATTGAGAATATTGGCCCCAAATCACCAGCAAACGAGAAGTCTGTGTTTTTACCCATTTTTCGCTCTGGGAGTTGTTCAGATATAGGACCCAAACAGTACATGGAAGATGAGCACTTATGTATAGATAATCTACTTGAACATCTTGGAGAAGTTGCAAATTTCCCATCACCAGGGGCTTTCTATGGGGTGAGTAACTTAAATACTGCTGATGCATCTTCCGATTTGTCATTGGTTGCTAATTTGCCATACCATTCATCCTCATCTGGTACACCAAAATCATGGTATGGCTAGATGCTTGCTTTTATGGCTAATGAAGATAAATGGTGTAATTTATTTTATATTTTCAGTTTCTTTAGTAATTCCATTCAATCATGATCACGGAACCTCTCATTTTCCATCATTTGAAATTTAAGAGATAATTGGGGAACAAATCATTTGGTGGATTTGCACCCGTGCATTGATTATGCCAATACGATTTATTTTTTTTGGCCAGAAATTCAACAAACTATGTATAGGCTGCTCATGATGATGCAATAGCTAACATGCAGTAGTTTATGTGGGCAGGTATTTGATGGCCATGGTGGTTTAGATGCAGCATCTTTCATCAGAAAGAACATTCTTAAGTTTATTATTGAGGATTCTCATTTCCCCACTTGTGTGGAAAAGGCCATTAGGAGTGCATTTGTGAATGCTGATCGTGCCCTTGCTGATACTTGTTATCTTGACAGCTCCTCGGGCACCACAGCGCTGACTGCCCTTATTTTCGGAAGGTGAGAACCGAATGCTTTTTTAATATATCCATCTCTTTTATTGATCAACACACCTTAATTGAAGTTCGTTAGCTCAGTTTTGAAAGTAACTATAGAGTCTGAATTGTTTATCATTTTGGGGGGGGGGGGGTTTCTTGGCAATGTTGTATTATGGAAATTTCTTTAGTTTAAACTGCACTGTCTGTTGATTTAAAAGCCACGAATGTGTGGATATGCTTCTTGGTTCCTTGTATTGGCAAAACCTAGTTAACTCTTCTATTGCCTGTTTGGGCAACACTTTGTTAGGAGCAGGACATGCTTAGTCAATGGGGTGTGTCGTTGGTTATTTCAGAAAACCAATAAGCTTCCTTGGGAAGATCAAGGAAATTAGTGTCCTCCTTTATGATCTAGACTTCTTTCATTTGGTAATGACCCTGTTGCTCCTTTTGCTGTGTTCCAGGGCTGCACCCCCATTATTGCATTTCAGAAACTCCCCCATGCTCTAATATAATATATTCAGTTATCTTCTCAATTAAAGGGAGGGTGGGTGGCCGTCCATTCCTTTAGTCTCTCATCTAAAATCATGATCCTTGACAACCTTTGATTTTTGGATTTCAGATCATGGGCCCAGAAATATAGCACTCCCCTGAATTGCATGGAATTCATAAGTTTGGCTTTTGTTTTGAAATCATAGTTTTAGATTCAGGGTATTATCTTTTTAACTTATGCGATGGGTTATTCATTGAAAAAATAAAAAAAAAAGGGAAAGAAAAGAAAAGAAAAGAAAAAACTTATGCAATGGGTCTTGCACATGTTGTCAATTGTTATTTACATTTTCATTGTTGTTGTGATCTATCACCTAACATATATTCATCTTGAGACTTACTTTTCCCGACATAATTCTCCCATCACCATTCAGGATCATGCTAATCGCCAATGTTGGTGATTGCCGAGCCGTGTTGGGAAAACGTGGCAGGGCAATTGAATTGTCCAGAGATCACAAACCCAACTGCACCAGTGAAAGAATCAGGATTGAGAATCTGGGTGGCATCATCTACGACGGCTATCTGAACGGCCAGCTGTCAGTAGCAAGGGCTCTTGGGGATTGGCACATGAAGGACCCTAAAGGCTCTGCCTGCCCATTAAGTGCGGAGCCGGAGTTGCAGGAGACAATACTCACGGAGGAAGACGAGTTTCTGATAATAGGCTGTGACGGTCTATGGGACGTGATGAGTAGTCAAGGTGCGGTTACAATAGCAAGGAAAGAGCTCATGCTCCACAATGATCCCGAGAGATGCTCAAGAGAGCTGGTGAGGGAAGCACTTAGGCGGAACACATGCGACAATTTAACGGTCATCGTTGTTTGTTTCTCCCCAGACCCGCCTCCTCGGATAGAGATTGCCAAATCCCGAGTGCCGAGAAGTATATCAGCAGAGAGTCTGAATTTTCTCAAGGGTGTTTTGAACAGCAATGTATGAAGGGATGTAAAATGTTTTTTAGTGGGTGGGTTTTATGTGCTTTACTTCCTTTGGCCACCAATAAAAGTTGCAGGAGGGGGGGAGTTAGAAGTTAACAATGTACATGTGAGATTAATCA
>JAJHSJ010000006.1:69156397-69225078 GCA_021015155.1 Magnolia officinalis | reverse complement strand
CGTGTCGATATAGAACATGTGCGAAAGACGTGAAACTTTCCACCAAATGGGTTATACTGCTTAGATCTTCGGCCCTAAATCAAACCATTTCACACCTCAGGCGACAACATACAAAATAAATGGATGGCTAGATATATATCAGTTTCCTTTGTACATTGTTGCCTGTCCTGAAGTGAAGCTGTTTTTTTTTTTTTTTGAAAGAAAATAAGAACTGTCTCACTAATAGCAAAGCCAGAAAGAAATATAAACTAAAAAAGACTGGAAGTGGACCATAAAAAATAAAAATAAAAATTTTACTCTTTGAGTAAAGAACAAGCACCCACACTCCAAGATAAGGAGATATGCCTGTCAGAAAAAAAAAAAAAAAAAAAAAAAAAAAAAAAAGGTCTACACCCCAGGTTAGGGAAAGAAGCCCACACCTGGGCTAGAGAGGGGTGAAGGTGCCTAATTTTCTTAGTAGGGCTGTTAATGGGCCAGGCTGGCATACTTTAGGTTGGACTTGTGTTGGAATACTATGCCCAAGGGCCGGGCCGGGCCTAAAATTAAACCTGTTTAATAACATCCAAGACTCAGTTTTTGTTTAAGAGACCAGCCCAGCCCACCCCATTTAAAATTTCAGCAGCATTCTTTTGTTTTATGTACATTTATATCATGGACAATGGGTCACACTTAATGAACAGCCCAGATATTGCACAAAACTGGTCAGCCGGTCTTGGGCTTGGACTGAATTATTGTCAATGGTCAGGAACTGGTCTGTTTTGTTTTGGCCCATCACGGCCCAGGCTGGGCTTGGACAGACCTCAGCGAGGCCAATTGACATCCCTATTTTCGAGTCTACAACTAGATGAGAAGCTCAAATCTCAGACATGACGGCTTGTGTGAATGGGAAAACCTTGTGTTATTTGTGACCGAACAAATGATCTGGGCTGGTCCAAGCCTAGCCTAACACATCTTAGTCGCAGCCATACCTGAGGTGGGTGGGCCCGGCCTAGAATGTCTCGTATATGAAGTTTGCAATTATCTGGTTATTCTTAAAATTTTTAAAAATAAATAAATAAATAAAATCAGTTATGATCAGATTTCTTTAACTTTTATTCTAAAAGATAGTGAAAATCTAAAATTTAATAGGCCTGAATGGGCCCGCTCCATGGGCGAGCCCACCCATCTGTTATTTTCGTGATTTTATGTTAGGGCGAGCCGGGCCTGAGTCATGATAATAATGATGTATATTAGTTTTGGGTGTGCATAGAAAATGATTCAATGCAAATGTTTTAATTGTAATTATGGTAAAACGCTTTCATGGAATCATTGTTGGCCAAACATGATGTTTTGGTGATATCCACTCCGATCATCAGATACATTGCCCCTTGTTTGGGCTATACCATTCGCCCAAAAAGGATTCCAATCCATGACTCAGGTGCGTCACACGATAGAGAAACAGTTGATGGGCTTGTCCACCCTTTATTTTGTGGACGGCCCACCTTATTTTTGGATCGGACTGAATTTTTGGGCCATTGGCCAATCAAGTCAGAATATATCTGATGGACGAGTAGCATGTCATCAACACATCATGGTGGGCCCCACACAACATATCAAGGGCATACATATAGAATTTGATTGCTAAGTTGGGCCCAAGTTCCTTAAACCTTTAATGGGTTTAGTTACAGGCCTAAAGGGCTTCGGATTTGTTAGGTTTGGGTTGGGCTTGGGCCCATCCCAGTTCAAATTCTATATGTATGCCCTTATTATGTTGTGGAGAACACACTCAAGCCTACAATTCTCAATAGGATTGGTTCAGGCCCAGATATTGAACTAGTTGGGCTAGGCCCTTTCAAAATATTGATATTCAGGCCCGGCCCAGGACCAGGCCCATTTATAGCCCCACTTCTCAATTCTACACATGGGTTGATGACTCGGCCGAGATGACTCGGCTGATCAGTTCACAATTACAAGCCAGTATTGAGAATAAAGGGTAGGGTGACTTGGTATATGTCCCTCGTCACCACCAACTTGTTAGACTCGTGACTCGACTCACACTGGAATGAGTCCATCTGAGACATTGAGTCAAGAAAAAAAATTTAAAAAATCCATGATCCTACACTCAACAATGTGTAATTATGGTGCAAGTAGGTCAGGATTTATAGACGAAAGGATCCCAAATAAAGCTATGCAGCCCTAAGCGAGAAGGCCCAATAGTGAACCCAATAACAAAGCTCATTCTTCTGTGAATGGGCTAGAATATATATATATATATATATATATATATATATATATTATATATATATATATACACACACCACACACACACACACACACACACACACAACACACACAAAGAGAGGGGCTTTAAGGGCCTGTTTGGTTTTCCAATTACCACAGTAGTTGGCTGTAAAGATGTCATAATTACTTTTTTACATGTATTAGCAATGATTGGAGTAAGTAAACCGATTGACTGCTTTCTCATGTTTGATTTATGAAATTTTTCCAGTGTAATAGACGGTAATTCACTAGTCGTGTGTTTGAGTAGACGGTGTAGTAGTAGTCATGTCAATCCAGTTTTGCTCTTGTGGTGTCCACCATATCAGCTCTACAACAATTGCAAAGCATTGTTTGATTTTTACAGCAAACCTGATTATATAACGTCTGCCTCTCAATACAACGGGGGAGAATATCATCATGATCTTTCAGGCATGTGTCTGGTCCACAACATATTTGGAATCAATTTTGGATTCAGCACTACGTAGTGGACCGTATAAAACAGACGTGTAGTCTGGATAATTGATAACGGAAGGTATGTGGCCATCAACATTGGAATAAGATATGGCAACATAGGAGCTACCTATTCTCCCTAAAATGCATTGGACCAGAAGAGTCCAATGTGTTGTTTAGGGCCTTGCAAAGAGATATTACCCTATGATGTAGGTCACATGCGGGATCAGCAACCCCCTGTATATGTTGTAATATAGGTAAGCCTGAAATTGAGAAAATATATCGTGTACCTGAAGGAAGATACATAATTTAATATAAAATGAGTAAATGTCAGTTATGATATATGTCTACCATCTATATAGATAAACATGGAGAACCAATATCAGGGTTAACCAGACAGTTTCCATAGTCTTCCATACTAACCTACCGACGCAAATCAATGTCTAAAATCATGTCCAAAACAGTCATTCTTTAAACATATACAATAAAAAATCGATTTAAATGACCATTATATCCAGCAATTCTTAGAGCCAATACATGAGCTGAGTGGTGAGGATTAAAACCAACCAAGCGAAGATTATCCTAATTAGGGCCGAAAGTGAATGCGGCGTTTCTTTATCTCCTTTTTCCTGATTGCAGTTGCCACTACTGGATGGACAGTCATAGGATGGTGCAAGGGAAGTTGCAAGAGGGTTCATGCAATTAGCAACGCAACGCCATCCATGCGTCGACCCTCGATTGTCATGATCGTCCTCCTTTTCCCATACAGGTGCATTTGTAAGCTCTCTACTCTCGCAATAAGCTGTCCATTGGAAAAATGTCTCTGATGCAGATTTGTATCCATGGAAGCGGGCCATGGAATATCCCTCAACTTGTTCTCAACATTCCTCCCAGGTATAGTAGATCCCGGGACAGCGTCCATTAAATACAACATATGTCTTTTTAATCACTGCACATAAGGAAATATTATGTACAATGTCATGAATATTGTATGAATAATGGAACATACCAAAATAAAAATCACTACTCGTATCCAACTACAATAGATAACTGGTGATATAACAATGAAGACAACATCATACCTGATGTTGTGACTGTATAAGTGTTAAACCTGTGTAGTGATCATATACCTTATGCAGATATAAGCAGCATAATTATAAATTAACTCAAATTTACGTCTAAATTGAAAACAGGTAATGCGGGTTAAAAGGCAGCGAATGATTAAGCATTACATACAGGCTGACATAGGAATCCAAAAATACAGTTATCATCCAAAAAATACCCACGATTATCATCCAAAAATACCCACAGTAATCCAAAAATACCAACAGATATCCTCCAACTACTAGTCAACACAACTAGCAGTATAGCAAACCATAAACAATCATGTCCAAAAAATCACAGGTTGTCCAGCCAAAGCTAACATAACCCCATTGACCAGGTGGAGGGTACTGCGATCAGTTAAACAACTGATCTGGTGCATGCAACATCAGCATAAAGTCCAACCTCCTATGCTCTAATAGAGAAAGGAATGAGGCAGATTGTTGTTCATCTTTTGATAATATCTTTGTTGCGCGCAGGATCTCATAACTTGTCAGGCCGTCAATCTGCTCCAAGGCCGGTACAATCTACGACATATGTACATAGTCATTTCCTTGGTGTATGGTTATAGCTAGTAACTTGACAGCTTCAGTAATGTCACTCATTCCTTTGCCTATGATGTCGCAAGGGCGATCCATTCTTGCTCTCTTCCTTGATTTGGATGTGCTGCCTGTGTTCACCGAGTTGTTCCTGTTTACATTCAGACTACAGTTTGCAATATGAGTACCGTCACGACTCTGAAATAACCACTGGATGTTAGGTGCATTGTCCCCTACATCGTCACTCGATAACATGAGTGTATCGTCATTCTGATCAACTGACGTTGTCGGTGAAATATCAGGATCCCTAGACCTTCTTGAACGCACAGTATCCTGCATGTTTCCAGTTGAAGCACGCAATCTGGTAACTCAGTCATTTCCAAATATGTACGTTAGGTCATCGTACCTTCGCGCCGCTTTCCCCCGAACATGTTGTTCGTAAGGATGTGACTATTGACATATAAACGAAGTAAAATCGGTATTAGTATAAAAAAACATAATATGATATGTACAATTATTAAAGAAAATATTTTGCTGAAGTTACAAAAGAGTTAAGTCGATATTAATCTCACCCTTATGTAATCTTCCCAGGCATCGTCCGGAGTGACCACTAGCTTCTTGTCATCATCCCAACCAAACCCACTGGCGTTGATGGTGTCCCAAACCTCAAAGTACAGCCTCTTCAACGTGCGGAGGCGATTCCCAACATATTTTTCTTGAACTGATATCCCTAATGTAGACTTCACAGTCTCCACGACCGTTTGTATGTCTCCTTCTTAAATCCATTAGCACTCTTACGGCAATTTGTGACAACATCTATCATCGTATCAATAAGGCAGTCATCCATTTCATCGGTCTAACGCATTACACCACTAGAGGATCCATTTTCAGTGGGGGATTTTACTTTATATTTCCTAGGTCTCCTTCGTGGTGTAACACACGGGTCTTGATCAGTTTGTTTCATTGGGGTTGATTGGTTGTTACGCTTGTTCAGTGACATTTCCCCGTCACTAACTTCAACTATCTACAAATAGTGAAATGAACATATTTAATAAAAAATACAACCTTGTATGCAAGTCATATATAATATTAAACTTAATCAAAGATACATACACCCCAAACATGATATTAAAGTTGAAGGAACATGAATTATCTTTTTCCAAACATTCAAAATGATGGTAATCTAAAAACACATGCCTTGCGAGGATATGGAATACAATACCCAAAGGCTATTACCTACTTCAAAATGACAATTTATAATGTGGATATTCAAACACTACAACTCACAGGATGAGATTCATTCCACATTCTCGAAGCAATATTGTCTCGATACGTCGCCCATTCGTCCTTCTCACGTTGTGTGACATTAATCTCACATGGTGATAGATCTATTCTCTCCGTTACATCCGTTGATACAACTTCATCTTCAACCAAACCATCTTCTCCAGATAAATGAATAAAGTTGTGTAACACACAACATGCAATCACTATCTTCACTTGTGTTAGAAGGTTATATGGTGGAGCTGATTTAAGGATTGGAAAGCGAGCTTTCAATACTCTAAAAATACGCTCTATAACGTTTCGTAATTGACCATGCTGGTAGTTAAAAAATTCTTTTTTGTTGGAAGGACTGCGGCCCGTGCGGTATTCATTGAGGTAGTAACGTACACCGCGATAATGAGCCATAAATCCAGGAGAATGAGCGTAACCAACGTTAACTACGTAGTACTTACCTATAATTAATTACGAGTACTTATCAATCTTATTTCATGAGAAATCATATTATCAAGATGTTCGATCATATAGATTTACACGAAGTACTCTCGGGGATAGTAAAGCGATCAGTGGAATGCGTCAATGCACTTTGTAAGACATGTGCGTCAGAGGCAGATCCTTCTCATCTGGCAAGCACATATACGAACTTCACATCAAATGTACATGCGCCCATAACGTTCTAAGGGAGGACCCATTTTCTGTTACAGTAGGTTGCACTTTCCAATGCAGGCACATAGGCGGGTACGTGGGTCCCATCAATTGCACTAATGCAGTCCTAATTTCAACATGATTTATCAGGAAAAATATATGTAATAATCTTATGACAAGACTGGATGTTGCATGATGTGCTTACAATTGAGCATACCTGAAAGTACGAGCTCTAATTGGGATTGGCTAGGATCTTGATGGGTGTTTCTGCACTTGGGAGTTTCACAAACTCCGGATATAGTCGGACAATAGCATCCACAACTTTACTGAAATATCGACTTACGGTGTCTCCAGACCCTATAAACCGATGCCCAATGATACCGTTTCTAACATTATGCCCCACTGTATGAAGGAACATGACAAGTTGTTCCTCCATACATACATGTTTCTCATCTAGAAGGAGATTTCTATCCCTGAGATATGAGCATAGGTTGAAGAATGTGGCCTTGTTCATTCTGAGTTGTACTACGCACTCATTGTCACCTGCTCTAATTATCTCATTTATTACCTTCCTTCTTTCAATGTCCCCAAATATTGAGGGTGATTTAAATAAATGATTACTACAATATTCCTCAATTATAATAGTTGTAGTTGCCGTAGCAAGTGTAGTTGCGAAAGCAGCCATTTCCTCTTCCGTCCATCCTTGTCCCTCTATATATTGATTTTTTCTTGTACAACACAGGGAATGAAACTGAGTCAGTGTCCACCATACCAATAGCATGCACCAGTTCCATAAATATGGATGTAACATTTCAATTGTTCTTCGAAATATATCTACTTGGTCAAATTTTGTTTCAATTTACAAATCCCCGTTGTAACACTATTTCGTTGTCAAATATTTCATTTTAAACCAGGAAGTCTCATAGAGTCGATCAATTCAGGAGATAGGAAGTTGTGTTTTTTGATAATTATATCACTCAATTGTAATTTTCATAATGACTAAGTCACCCATCTGCCAATCACACCTGCTATGTTATTCGTAAAATCAAATGCCTCCAGAAATTGAATCTGGAGACTTGCATATGGGGCTGAAACATATAATTGTGATTACAATTATATGTAAAATGGGTCCATTTTAATCATAAACATGTTATTAAATATTGATAGATATCTTATTTGAAAATAGCCACAGTACCAAAAGCAACAACAAATAATAATAAAGAAACTGAGAGAATGGTAAAACCATCTATCATATTCACCACCACAACAGACACTGAGTAAGAAATAAGATGTTGTATGTTGATGGTTCTTCCAATTGTACCGTTAGTTTTATGAAGAGCCCAAAAACACCCATCTCCTGAACTGATTCACCACGTTATGATTCGATTCATTCACTCAACCATACAACAGGTAGGACCCAGTTGGAGTTGAACCCCTGCAGAATTTCCAATTAGAGCTTCAAGCCAACTGGAGGACGAAAATGGCACTGGCCTCTCAGCAAAATCGATTTCTTCTCTACCCCTATTCAGCAGATATGCCCCGCTCTGTGTACTGCATGGTCTTAAATAGAAAACTACAAATAGAAGGATTTCACCAACACCGAGCACCTATCAACGTGTATATGCTCGTTGGCCAGTATACAGCTGGTGGCTCCCACCTGTTGAATGAAGTAGATCTAGCACCCACATGCGGCACGAATGGGGAGAGTAGGATTGGATTTCAAACACACACAGGGTGTCCCATGGGGTTTTTGGCATGACAACAAAATGCAAGGACTTTAGATTGAACATCAAAGAGATGGGCCACACATGTCTCACTGAACATCAATGTCATCTGTTGGGTTTCAAATGTCCGACCACAACGCAATAAGCTTAAGAATAGCTGTCCTTTTTTCAATAAGCACCCCAGATGAAGCCATATTCCCGGTGTTTAGACATACAAAGGAAGATGAATCCACACCTGTGGAGGAGAATGCATAGGAGATGTGGAAGATATGACGATCTCCCGGCTGACCAGTCCGTTGTAGGAAGGAAGAAATGGATACAAAATCAGGTAATAGATTGCCAATGCATGCAATATAGGGTTTTGCAATAATATGAGGCCTGAATATTTGGAGACATGCAAGGCCTAAAAAATGTAGTAACATGCAAGACCTGAAATTTGCAATAACATGCAGCACGAAAATATTGCAATAACTCTGAAAACTTGGAAAGCATCAGTGAAGAAGATGGTTCGAATCCTCAAGGAGTGAAACATCCCTTGGAACTACCTGTTTTCGATTGGATGTGCCGCGAAAACGTCCGATGACCATCGGCCAGACCTTCTCCGAAGATGTAGACAATGAACCATGGAAATAGAGAAGAAACATGGCGTGAAGGAAGGGATTTCCGATAACCAGTCATCTATGAGAAGAAGTATAAGAGAGCAATGGAAGATACCGATCGTCGTCATCTTACCTTGTTAGATTGCAAATTCTAGAAAACCCCGTTCGGTTCCTCTGTGTCGAGGACAACTAGGAATCCATGCTGTTTTAAAAGGGTCTCTGTTGTGCATGGACGTGATACAATGCTCCTGCGGACCACGGCTTCAACCAACTGACAGGTCTGCTGCAGATAGAAATCATCTCGATTACCTGCAGCGACTTAACAGATCGGGCGGCTACTTTACTTCCAAATACTGCCATTTTCAAATGCATGTATTTACGGCGAAAACCAAACGCTCATTAGAAGTCACGATGACTTCTTTACATCCCAAAGCCAGTATTTCGGAAAACCAAACAGGCCCTAAATGGCAAAGGATGAAAGAAATTGCTTCATGATTATTTTGGCTAGAGTACTTATAAAGTAACTCACAAGACTAATGTCATAATCTATATCTAGTTATGTTGTTTGACTAATAAATTAGATTACCCACTAGTTGTCATTAGTCCTCGGGGTCTAGGGACAATGATCAACTTCGACGAGACTTTCAAGTAGTTTGGAGTCGAACATACCGGTATCATGTAAATGTTAAACTAGATGGCGGAATTGCAAAGGATTGTGCTATGCATCGAATTTGGAGATGATTAAATAAACTGGATAAATGACGTACCTAATTGGGACACTATTGTTGTAGGCTTGATGCCGTAGTCTTCCGCTCCTTACACCCTTTGGAGAAGCACCGGGATGAGAATAGAAGTTTCAGTCATGTGTAGGTTTGGGGACCCAGCCCTACTTATATAGATTAGAGGGTCGAAGAATTTGAAACTCATTAAAACTCTTCTCACCTTAGGCTCCACATGAATTTGTAGCGCACCACCCCTTATATGATTTTAGATGAAACATAACTTTGTAGGGTCCAATGGTATGCCTAATCACATTATCCAACCCTTAGGAGAATTTAGATCGTTGATCAATAAAGCCCACCTTATAGAATTCTTATGATGGAATGTCAATAGTGTATTAAGAAAAAAAAAAAAAAAATTCCTGTGTAGGAGCGGCAACTTTGATTTTCTTGATTTCAAATGATGAGGTAAAAAATTCATTGGCAATCTGAATATCATCTGAGTTGTATCTTGTAATGATAATGTCATTCACATAGACTATCAAAATAACCATCCAAAAAACCTTCTTTTAAACAAAGATAGGGTGATCATAAGAGTTGCAGACAAATCTGGTGGAAGAAATAGCTCAGCTAAAATGCTCAAACCAGGCTTGGAGACACTGTTTGAGTTAGCTCATATAATGCCTTTTTCAATTTTCAAACTTTATCCTTCAAGTAAAGAGAGTGAAACTATGTGGGACGCACATTTAAATTTCTTCATCCAGATAACCATGGAGGAATGCATTTTTGACATCTGATTGATGTAACTACCAATGATGATGAACTATAATAGATAAAATAACACAGCCGAAATTTCATTTCCCCAATATGGGAGCAAACATCTCATTATAATCTACACCATATTGGGGACCTTGCTTCAAACAATCATGTTGTTAAGATTGTATAAACCTAATTGTATCCAACTACATAATGTCTTTCAAGCAACATAACTAGGTCCCGGTTCCCTTTTTATCTACAACAGCCATTTCCTGCAATATTTTTTCTTTCCAATAGGTATCTACCAAGATATTTGCTACGTGAGACATAATAGAGGAAATGATAGAGATAAAAGTATAAAATGATGAAGAAAGCCAATTAAAGGAGACAAATTTTTTAATTGGGTGAGTAATATGAGACCTATACCTTTAACAAACACATGTAGTTTTCTTTGGTTTTCAGAGGATGATAAAAAGATCCCCTGAAGTGGGCCAACTAGGGTGTAGGAGAAAAAGTAGGCTCTAGAATCTGTATAGTAACTAGTGAATGGTTAGAAAGCTCATTAGACAATGACGGTCCTAGATCCGAAAAACCCAGAGAGTAGGAAGAACAGGAAGAGGAGGTTCATTCATTTGATTAATGGTCCTAACAAAGAAGGGAGTATCTCAAATAATGTTATATTTTTGGAGAAAAACTTTTGTATATTTTTAGAGTAAAAGCATTTTTAAACTTTCTGAGTGGACTTTCTTACCTTGTCATTTGAAACCAAGGACCTTGGTTAGTTGAGTTATTTTATTGGCATTTAAGTTACTCCCAAGTAAGAATCTCTATATCTTAGCACAAATGTACTATTAACATTTTACATGAGACCGATATGCCAAGCTCTCAACCGACTGAAACTCCTATCAAAGTCAATCATCATCTTCACTCCACAGAGTCTGCTCATCTTACCAAGCTAATTTATCTATTGATGACATGCTCAGTTATAGCTAATTATGTTATTAGTCTTGTGAGTCACTTTACACAAACTCCTTACCAACATCATCGCATCCTTCACTATTTAAAGTCCTCTCTAGTAGGGGTGTCAATGGGCTTAGGTTAGGGTTGGCTTAAGCTTTGTCAAAGCCCAGCCCACATTGTTCCGCCTAAGCCCAAACCTATCTTGGGCAGATGACGTGCCAAAATAGTCCAATCCGAGCATGGCCTCAAATATTTAGACAAGGCCCAATCCAACCCCGACTCAAGCTCAAGCTTGAGAGAGAGAGAGAGAGAGAGAGAGAGAGAGAGAGAGAGAGAGAGAGAGAGATGAAAGGTTGGGGATTCTTACTAACTGTAGAATTAAAAACCGACAATTTTTAGATCCTGAAATCTTCGCCCTTTATAAGTGATGTAAAAAAAAAAAAAAAAAAAACCCAACATTTCCATATCCTAAAATCTCCACCCTTGATAAGTGTTGCAAGAAAAAAAAAAAAAAACCCACCATTTCTAGAGATCTTGAAATCCCTATCCTTAATAGGTGGAGAGAGAGAGAGAGAGAGAGAGAGAGAGAGAGAGAGAGAGAGAGAGGTGTATTGGAGGAGAGAGAATACAGAGGGGGCATTAGGAGTAGTGGAAGAGAAGCATTAAGAAAGATAGGCCTGACTTTTTAGAAAAGAGAAAAGTGGGTGTATTATTTAAGAAAGAGGGAGAAATTTTCAGGAAAGAGGGAACTATATTTTAAATTTTAAATTTTTGGAAAAGGTAATGGGCTAGGCTATGCTCACGGGATTTTGAACATCTAGTCCAAGCACGGCCCAATTTAGAAATGACCTTGATTTTTAACCCCCAAGCCCGACACTCGATGAGATACTTCGGCCCAAGTTTGGCCCGAGATGGGCCATACTCGGAAGCCCAACAGGGCCCATTGACACCCCTACTCTCTAGGCAAAGGTGTTCTTTTTCTTCTAAATGGTCATATTTACGTGTTAGCACACTATAATGTAGACTCGACAATGTCCTCACCTGATTGTTACTCTACTATGACCTATTGTACTTTGCATTAGAATTTTGGAAACACAATAAAAATAAATAAATCATTTCAAGGTATAGATTAATGAATTAAGCTCTAAGATCATCGTTTAGCTATTACCAAGTTTCTGCAATTAGCTAAAACATATATTTTAGATCTAGCCATACCTTTTGATCTATTGTCAAATAACTTTATGTTACCGATGTTGTTCTTCATGATGAGGATTTTCTCCTCATTGTTGGGATCGATGAAATCAAACAGGTTTTGATATCATCGATAATTGCAGGATTTTTCAGCGTTGGTTGCTGGACAGTTTTTTGGTCCTGTCGATGCCATCAATAGAGTTCAGATGATATCGACGCTGTCATCGAGAGTGGATCGATGACATCGATAATTGTTGGATTTTTCACCCCTGGTCGCTGGACAGTTTTGGTCCTGTTCCGATATCATCGAGAGACCTTCGATGACATTGAAGAGTTCCGCAGATGCGATTGCGGAAATGCAGATTTTGTGGATTTTGTTTCCTATTTAGATTCTACCTCTTTCTATACTTATATAAAGGGGTGTATCCGGGATTGGGGTGTATTTCAAGGCATTCTAAGTTTCCTAAAGGTTTTCTAGGAGGGCTTAAGGCTATCAAAAGGTGAGAGAGAGAGAGAGAGAGGAAGCTTGTGGAAGGGAGATTCTACTCGTAGAGAGGTGATCTACTTCATAGTCCACGTCTCAGCGCTTCTACGTCCTCGTGATCGGTGAGATCTCTTCGTTTTCTTTTGTTTCTCTTATTGTTTATCCACTCCTGTGTGAGTGAAGAAGGTTTGATCCAAGCGGTGTGTGCTTGTGATCGGTTGTAACATTCTGCTTTATAGTGGATTGTTGATCTGGACGAGGTCTCGTGGTTTTTACCTCTTTGAGGGTTTTTCACGTAAAAATCCCTGGTGTGGTGTGGTTTATGTTTTGATTTAGTTCATTGCATTATTATTCGATAATTCTGATTTGTTTCGGGAGGCTAGATCCTAAGGTTTTGTGCAAGGCCCCCAACAAAGTGGTATCAGAGCTAAGTTCATTGAACAGGTAGGATCAGTTTTGAATTATGGAAGGTGGCTCATCAAGGATGATCAGCCTCAATGGTTTTAACTGGACCATATGGAAGGCTAAGATGGAGGACTTGCTTTATTGCAAGGACCTATATTCTCCAATTTTAGGCATATCAGCAAAATCCAAGAATATGACTGATGATGATTGGAAGAAGATAGACCGAAAGGCGGTGGGGTTTATTAGACAATGGTTAGATGATTCTGTGTTCCATCATGTGTCTACAGAAACCTCAGCTGCTAGCCTATGGTTGAAATTACAAGGGCTGTATGAGAGGAAGACAGTCGGTAATAAGATTTTTCTGATAAGGCGACTTGTGAATCTCAAGTTTAAAGATGGTGGTTCTGTGACCGAGCACATGAATGAGGTCAGTAATATAGTGAACCAACTCTCCTCTATGAAGATGGTTCTGGATGATGAATTGCAAGAATTACTATTGCTTAGTTCATTGCTTGACAGTTGGGAGATATTGGTGGTGTCTCTAAGTAACTCCGCACTAGACGGAAAGATATCTATGGAACAGGTAACTAGTTGTCTCTTCAATGAAGAGACAAGGAGGAAGTCTCAGGGGTCTACTCAGCAAGAGGCTCTTGTAACACAGGAATGGGGGAGAGGAAAGAACAGGAAGGGCGGGAAGGCCCGAGATAGATCAAGAGGCAAGTCGAGTAACAGAAAGGATGTTGATTGCTGGAATTGTGGCAAGAAGGGCTACTACAAGCATGAATGTCGTAGTAAGAAGAACGACAAGAAAGAAAAATGGAAGGAAGTGAATCAGATTCCACTGCGGTCGCTTCAGATGGTGATGTTGTAATTATTCTTTTAGCAGATCACGATGTATGTCTCACGGCTACGGGTCAGGACTCCGACTGGGTGATAGACTCGGGAGCTTCTTTTCATGCGACTCCACGCAGGGACTTCTTCACAAACCACAACTCAGGTGACTATGGGACTGTGAAGATGGGAAATTCTGGCATATCGAAGATCGTAGGAGTTGGTGATATTTGTGTGAAGACCGATGTGGGCTGACATTGGTTCTCAGGGATGTGAGGCATATCCCAGACCTTCGCCTCAACTTGATGTCGACGGGAAGGTTGGATGATGATGACTATGAAAGTTGGTTTGCTGGTGGGTGCTGGAAGCTCATCAAGGGTTCGTTGATCACACCTAGAGGAAAGAAGTGTTGCACCCTTTACAAGGCAAGTGTCAGCATGTGCAAGGGTGGGTTGAACGCGGTGGAAGTTTCAGCTATTGACATGTGACACAGGCGTCTAGGCCACATGAGTGAAAAAGGGCTTCAGCTACTAGCGAGGAAGCAGCTCCTTCCAGACATGATAGGTACACCTCTCAAAATCTGTCTTAATTATTTATTAGGGAAACAACATAGAGTTTCATTCGTTAAAATTGCTTCTCATGTTAATAAAGTGTATGCATTAGATTTGGTTTATTCTGATGTTTGTGGTCCTATGAGAACAAAAACCTTGGGTGGGACATTGTATTTTGTCACTTGTATAGATGATGCATCTAGGAGGGTTTGGGTTTATGCTTTGAAATCCAAGGATGAGGTCTTTGGTGTGTTTAAATTGTTTCATGCTATGGTCGAGAGAGAGACAGGTAGATCATTGAAGTGCATCCGCACTGACAATGGTGGTGAATACATTGGTGACTTTCATGAGTACTGCAAGTCTCTGGGTATACAGCATGAACAGACGATTCCTAAGAGCCCCCAGCATAATGGTGTAGCTGAGCGAATGAATCGCACCATAATAGAGAGAATCAGATGCATGTTATCCTATCCGAAGTTGCCCAAGACATTCTGGGGAGAAGCAATGCACACGGCGGTGTATTTGATAAACAGGTCTCCATCAGCCTCGTTGAATGGAGAAGTACCTGAGAAGGTGTGGACTGGACAGGATCCATCGTACAGTCATCTCAGGGTGTTTGGATGCAGGGCATCCGTTCATGTACCAAAGGACGAGAGGTCCAAGCTCGATATGAAGATCAGGCAGTGCGTGTGATGAAAAGTTCGGTTACAGATTGTGGGATCTGACCGAGAGGAAGCTCGTCAGGAGCAGAGATGTGGTTTTCTTTGGAGATCAGTGTATAGAAGACATTGGTAAGCCAAAGAAGAACCAGCCTAGTTCAGGTGAGCTAGAGGACATGGATCCGATTATTCCTCCTGTGGTGCCTGATGACGGGGGAGTACAGCAAGGTGCAGAGTTCCTTCAGAAGATGGACCAGGGGAACAGCCCCCACTTGATCCACCTGTTAAGCCATGGGTGAGAAGGTCATCTAGGGACAGACAGCCGTCCAAGAGGTACTCACCGCATGAGTACATTATGCTAACCGATGGGAGAGAGCTAAAAGATTATTTGAGGCCCTAGCCAACGAGTATAAGGGGGAGTGGTTGAAAGCTATGCAAGAGGAGATGGAATCCTTGCATAAGAACCACACCTATGATATGGTGAAGTGGATACTACAGTATCTAAGAGGATCATCCAGGTTGAGCCTATGTTATGGTGACGGTAAACCTGTGTTAGAGGGCTACAGAGATGCAGATATGGTAGGTGACATAGACTCCAGGAAGTCTACATCGGGGTTCATGTTCACGTTTGTAGGGGGCGGTTTCTTGGCAGAGCAAGCTACAGAAGGTCGTAGCATTGTCAACGATAGAGGCCGAGTACATTACAGTCACAGAGGCATGTATAGAGATGCTTTGGATGAAGAGGTTCCTACAGGAACTTAGCATGAAGCAGGAGCAGCACGTGGTCTATTGCGATAGTCAAAGTGCTATACACTTGAGCAAGAATCCAAGTCAGCACTCCAAGTCGAAGCACATAGAGGTTCGGTATCACTGGATCAGGGATACTTTGGAACAGAAGGTGTTACTGCTTGAGAAGGTTCACACGGACGATAATGAGTCAAACATGATGACCAAGGCATTGCTCAAGGGCAAGTTTGAGGTTTATAGAAACCGGGCTGGCTTGAAGAAGGTGGATTCCTCCTGAGTCGAAAAGGGGAAGATTTGGTGGGGATTTTCTCCTCATTGTTGGGATCGATGAAATCGAACAGGTTTCGATATCATCGATAATTGCAGGATTTGTAGCGCTGGTTGCTGGATAGTTTTTTGGTCCTGTCGATGCCATCGATAGGAGTTCAGATGATATCGACGCTGTCATCGAGAGTGGATCGATGACATCGATAATTGTTGGATTTTTCACCCCTGGTCGTTGGATAGTTTTGGTCCTGTTCCGATATCATCAAGAGACCTGTCGATGATTTCGAAGCTGTCATCGAGAGACCTTCGATGACATCGAAGAGTTCTGCAGATGTGATTGTGGAAACGCAGATTTTGCGGATTTTGTTTCCTATTTAGATTCTACCTCTTTTTATACTTATAAAAAGGGGTGTATCCGGGATTGGGGTGTATTTTAGGGCATTCTAAGTTTTCTAAAGGTTTTTTAAGAGGGCTTAGGGCTATCAAAAGGTGATAGAGAGAGAGAGAGAGGAAGCTTGTGGAAGGGAGATTCTGCTCGTAGAGGTGATCTACTTCGCAGTCCACGTCTCAGCGCTTCTACGTCCTCGTGATCGGTGAGATCTCTCTGTTTTCTTTTGTTTCTCTTATTGTTTATCCACTCCTGCATGAGTGAAGAAGGTCTGATCCAAGCGGTGTGTGCTTGTGATCGGTTGTAACGTTCTGCTTTATAGTGGATTGTTGATTTGGACAAGGTCCTGTGGTTTTTACCTCTTTGAGGGTTTTCCACGTAAAAATCCCTGGTGTGGTGTGGTTTATGTTTTGATTTAGTTCATTGCATTATTATTCCATAATTCTGGTTTGTTTCGGGAGGCTAGATCCTAAGGTTTTGTGCAAGGCCCCCAACACTTCAAAGTAGAAAGTTCTCTCTTAGATTTATCTCAGATGGGGAGAGTAGGAAAGCCTACATGTAAAACCCGAGAACGCAGTTAGGGCCGCACACAACGAGACATGTACAATGGGTCAAACATATGTACATATATTAAACATCCTAACAAAGGATCATGACGTGCATGCCTAATCGATTTTATATCTTAAGGTGAACATCAAATCACCAATCCCATCATTATTGGATATCTAGTACAAGATCTCATCATGAGTCTTTCTTTCACCGTTCATGAACCCTAAGGGGGTGTTTGGAGCATGGGATTAGATGGATTTATGGATTTATGTGGGATGAAATTACCAAAATGTAATGATTACACTGTGTCAGGGATTGTTGTCTAATCTCATGGCTTGGAGGCCATCCCACTTCATGTTTGGGAAACGGATTGGCTACTCATCTTTCCTCTACTGGTCGGTGCTCCATGGAACCCACCATGATGTATGTGTTTCATCCATGCCGTCCACCCATTCTTCCATGTCATTTTATGATATGAGCCCAAAAATGAGTTTGATCCAAATCTCAAGTGGACCACATGGTTGGCCCTAGGAGGTTTTTAATGGTGTAATTCAATCACTACTATTTTCCCATGGTGTGGCCCACCTGAGATTTATATCTACCTCATTTTTTGGATCAAGCCCTAAAATTATATTTCAAAATGGATGGACGGCATGGATAAAACACATACATCATGGTGGGGTCTACATAGCACCGACCACCAGTCACATGAAACCCAAAGTAGGATCGCAGAAACCCTTGCCCCGGCGCTGATTCTAAGAAGGGGCTTCACAACTCATACCTTATGTGAGTCCCAAACAGGACATTGCAACGATCCATGGGATCTTAAAACTCACTCCCACTTAATCCCATTTAAACCCATGCGCCCTTAAGGGCTTGTTTGGTTAGATGTATTTTAGGATAATTGCAATGTATTTTACACTTTTTAAGCATTAATTACATGTTATGGGAATTTGTAATAGAAGGGATGTTGTATGACATTGACAACAACAACTTTTGGGGTGCAAAAAACAAGATGAACTCTGTGAGTCCCACCATGATGTATATGTTTTATCCACACCGTCCATTCATTTGGCCAAATCATTCTAGGGTACGCCTCCAAAATTGAAATAGATCCAAATCTCAAGTGGACCACACTATGGGAAGAACATTTAAATGGTTGGCATTCAATCTCTAGTATTTTATGGAGTGTGGTCCACTTGATCTTTGAATCTGCCTCATTTTTAGGCCCATGCCCTACAATGATCTCTACTAATAAATGGATGGAGTAGATATAACACATTTCATGGTGAGGCCCACCAAGCTTTGGCTTCAAATGTTCATGAAATCTTACCCAGGGCAACTACTCTTCACTTTCAAAAGCATGTAGTGTTGTTTGATGTATAATGTTAATTTGAGAAAATTTATATGAAAATACATGTAATTACATCAAACCAAACAAGCCCTAATAGGATATTTATAATGTATTTGTGATTTAACTCATTCAATTCTTGTCTCTTAAGGTGAACATCAAATTATCAATTCCATCATCATTGGATATCTAGTACAAGATCTCATTATGAGCCTCTCTTTCACAGTTCACGAACTCTTAATTAGATATCTATGATGGATTTTTTATTTAATTCATTCAATTCCTACTCTTAAGGAGAGCATCTGATCAGTAATTACATCATTATCGGATATCCTGTATGAGATCTCATCATGAGTCATTCTTTAACAATTCATAAACCCTTAGGGTGTGTTTGTTTTAGAAATTACATCTGTAAGGTAATACAAATGGGTAATGATTACAAATTATTTTACATGATTACAATTCATAAACCCTTACATGTCTCACCTTGTTAGGGAAGTTTGACTAAACTAATATTGTGTTTGGATTCATTTTAATCTTTTATGAAATGAAATTGATTCAATACTTTAGGTGTTTGGAAAAGTTTTGGAAATGTTGTGCGCCGCCGAATCATGCACCACCATGCACACCATGAATATGCCACTTTGGTTCCAAATGATGGGTGGCATGCATGATAAATGACTAATCTATTAACTATGATAAATGACAAATGGATGTTAACAAGATAGAAAGCTCATATATATCTTATGTCATTTTGTGGATGTAGGTAATGGTGTTAAGATACTTACCTTCTTCCATTATCTAAATGTAGGAAGCCATAAATGAGGAGTGGATGACATGGAGTTGCAGTCGGTTTTCACTTACGCATGTGTGAAATCGGCAATAAGGGAGATCTTCATGTTTGGTATGCTCGAATAAGAACGATTTATAGTTTGAAAGTACCAAGGTCAACAATAAGTAGTTGGTTTGTTCAAGCCTACATACCAATTGCAATGAGTGACCTTCGTTAGAGGAATGTCCTCAGGAATTATCGAAATATGGTTAGCAAAAAGGCTTATGGAGTTGTCGAGAGGGAGGTGGAAGGATGTACACAGAAAAATGTGCAAAGTTAGAAGATTATAAAATGGAAGGAAAGAAAAGAAAAACTCATACCGTTGGACCATTAGCTCTCTCCCTAAATCGTGAACCGCAACCAATTGATAAGCTTCAAAGAGAGGGAAGACTATCTGCTTGACATGTCTAAAAGGACAAATCGGTATGAAGGAGATCCCAGCTTGAATGGATGTATGTGAGAAGGGTGGAAGAGAATATGAATTTCACATAGCGTTTAAAGAAATTGCATGCAGAATACAAACGGTAATGCAATATTGGACTACGTTACCAGAGACTTGTCTCATCAGACGTAATTTGGCGAATTTGAAATCCACCACCTAAATCCCCCAGTAAATCACATTTCTCCTGGCTAGCATAAGATGTATTTGACAGATGAATGGCAAAGAGATACACCTCTTTCGCAAACGACAACATTATGTAATGATGCCTAAATTTCTAGTGTTTACTATTGTAAAACCCAAAACAAATATACCCTTAATTAAATATCTATGATGGATTTGTGATTTAACTCATTTGAATAACATACTTAAGGCCCAATCTCTAATGTGAGATACATCCCAAGATAAGGACTCCACCATCATCATCTCACGTTGCATATATCATAGACAATATCAACAATGATTATGTGCACTAGTTAAGAAGCCACGATAGGAGATATTAATCAAGCCACCATCATCACGTATAAATCAGTTTCTCAAATGAATGACTATAAAAAGTTTAACAAACTACTAATATCAAAGTATCTAAATTGGTTATATAATGAAAAATCTTTAAAATGGACTTAATATAACTGCTACACTCCTATCATGGTTAAGCTTCTCAACTCCAACTCTTACAAGTCTAATCCTCTTCACTTTTGATCTTAAGTCCTCTGATGATTCACATTATCATAGTTGTAGTTCAAAAATAGTCAGGAAGCATGGGTGCTTACTTTATTTAGAATGATCATATGAAAGTGAGGAACAAGCCTTAGTTGCATTTGCCTCACAAGTGAGTTTATCTTAAGCTGAAGCAGTCATTCTTGAGATAACTAGGTGTTTCACTACGGATACAAGGTTCTTTTTTCCCCTTACCCCCTGACTTGCCTTTTCAGGTTTCTGATCTCCACCCTTTGGGTTGTTGGGATTGTTCTTTTCTTTTTTTCTCATCCTTCTTGTGTCCCTTGGAATTTTAGCTTACTGGTAAAGGATCTCTTAGTGAATTAAGCATGTAGAGTTTATTAGTCTTATTATTTGTCTTAGAGATGACCAACTGTGTGTGTAACTTGGTCCTTGAATAAGCAAGATTATTCAAATTGTTGTCATCAATTAACCTTTTAAACAGTGGAGTAAGAGGCATTAAAACCATGTTCACTAGAGTAAGTTCCTCTCTGGCTACTCCAAAGATCTTAAGTTCATTAGCGATCTTATATATCTGGGGCATGATCGTTTTACAAGGGAGGTCTCTTACAACTCAGGTTATACAATCGTCGTTCTAGATTTGGACTTTGGCAGCAATTTGATAATCAAATATTCATACTTACCTAGGTGGATGTTTGACGGGTACAAATTGCTTATGCTTACCTACAGTGGATGTCTGAAGGGTATAGTTTTTGGGTTGACAGATATCTAACCTAAACAAGTGAATAATCATCCCACTTGATATGCATCTCATGACATCTTTGCATTCATACTCATCGTACATACATATTGTGAGACCCGACCCTAGTTCCCATGTGTGCGTGTGTGTGTGTGTGAGTATGCATCTCGTTCATTTTGGTCTTGCGGTCCTACCGGTCAAATTCTGACGACCCGCGACTTGTAGATTTTGTTTGCGGTCATCCTTAAATCCCGTCATACTAACTTGACCCAGATTGACTCGAAACCTATATCATTGCGACCTCATCAACGCTGCGGTTCCAACACCGCGTCTCATGCATGAATCCGACATATACATCTTGAGATATTAACCACACCATTCTTGGCCATTCATCATGCATGTGAGACCCACGTAGACCCACGGGCACGTTTCCCCATGTGAGGGCCCCACCTAGTGCTCTCTTTTCCGTGATAGCTACTCCTAGCCTAGCCATCATTACTCCTCTTTTCAAAACTCATCATGGACTTATTTTTCTCTTTTCTAGAGAGCAATCATGGGATTTCCTCTCTATCCCAAGCAAATCCCTCTTCCCTAAGCTACCCATTCTTCCAAATTAATCATCACTTTGCTAGAACCATTCCATCCCTCTCTTTCTTCTCTCATTTCTCTCCTTCTCCCATTCTTGCACGGTGGAAACGTCCACCACTCCTCCATTTTTCCAGCAACTTCTCCTCCATATCTCTCTCAATCTCACCATCTTCACACCATCTCCTCCATTAGAACACCACCCTTGGAGCTTTGGAGCTAGTACCTTGAAGGAGAGGGTGGATCTTGAAGGTGGGTGTTACCTATTAAAGCTTCTCTCTTCTTTCCTTTTTCATCTCTTTTCTATCATACTTGGGAGTATGTAGGACCCACCAATCAATGGTGGAGGTCCTACATGGCTCCATGAGGTGAGGCCAAAGGCCCACTACATGCATGCACATTTCCATGGTGGGTCGTTCTCCATGGACCCACCATAATGGATTTCCTCCTTGAATCTAGATTATTTGGGTCATTTAGACTTGAGATGCATGGTGGGGATGGCATCCCCACCTCAGAATTTCTTGGATTTGTATAGATTACATGCATGCATGATCTATGTAGATGTATGGTGTGGATGTGTTAGTGGAGGGTTCATAGTATCGGAACCCTCCCCTTTGGTCGTGATCTCTCTCTCTCTCTCTCTCTCTCTCTCTCTCTCTCTCTCTCTCTCTCTCTCTCTCTCTCTCTCTCTCTCTCTCTCTCTCTCTCCCCCTATTTTTCTCTCTATTTCTTCCTCTTTTGCTACTGATGTTGGTGGCCCACTAATGTGATCAGAAAATTCTAGATCCACCAGAATTTTGGGGACGTCCAGGCCCACATGATGGACATCCTGGCCCACCCCGACATGCATGGGTTGGGTGGCCCTTAAACCTTGAATTTCTTGGAGATCTTTGCAAGGTGATGGGTCTGGAATTTTTATAGTCCATATAGGTGGACCCCACTTGTATTATTTGGGCATAAATCCCTCTGGATATTTTTCTATTGGCTGAAAATGGACAACATATGTTGTTGTCCATATTTCAGGCCCATTTGCTGCATTGTTTTTTGGTATTGTTTTAGGCCAACTTTTGGAGGTTTTCTCCCTGATTCCTTTGGGGGTTTTCTGAGGTGTGGACCCCACCTTGATGTAGGATGGAGCCCACACCCCTTATCCACTGATTGAGACCTATGGGATCGGCCAAAAAGGGCTGGACGTCCAGAAATTTCTGGATAGTCCAGCAGGGTTGCATGTTAGAAATGGACCTATTACACCTTGATTTTGGGGAAAGTGGACCATTCCAGTGGTCTCCACTTGCTGTCCATACATGGGATCATCAAATTCACCTATTTTCTCCTTGGTTGGCAGGCTTAAGCCTACCTCATGAGGTACCAAAGATGGGGACAACAACAATTTCAGCAGCAGATTTTTTTCAGAAACACTTTACTGTCCATAAATTGCATGAGTTAAATAAAATACTTTTACTATCCCAAAAATTTTAAAATTTTGTAGAGAGGTGTCCCACCCATGTTAGGAGCTACCTACAAATTTTCAGGGTAAATGGACCCCATTTGCCCATCCAAAAGGGTGGGCCAACATATTGGACTGTCAGAAATTTCTGTTGTGCAGCCCAGCAGCATAGTCCCATAAAAACAAAATTTTAAAAATATTTTCTTAGAAGGTGGGCCATATTTATGGGTTCCACCTTGTTATAGGCTTGATGAGAGACCTTGGGTCCAAATTTCAGGAATTTTGGAGGTTCAAAACCCACCCATTTGGATAGCCCAAATTCAGGACAGTTATATTTCCAGCAATATTTCACCCTGGATATATTGTAATTCTGAAATTTATTAAAATAGTTTTGAGTATCCAAAAATTTAAAAAATTTACAAAGAAGTATCCCACCAATGGTGAGACTCACTTAAAAATTTTTGGGGCCAATGGACTCCTGTGCACACCGTGACAAGGGATAGATTGGCCCACCACATTAGGACGTCCAGGATGATCAGAATTTTTTGGCAGACTGTTTTCCGTAAATAAATTAAAATACTTCTGAGTGTCCAAAAATCTTAAAATTTTGTAGAGGTGTGGTCTACCCATGTAAGTATCACCCTACAAAATTTCAGAGCCATCAGGCCCTTGTACTGCCTGTGGTACGGCTTGGAGTGGCCCACCATGCAAGGACGCCCAGGCTGGGGCGTTTAGCCTTGGCTAGCTGTCCAGCCTGCTTTGTGGGCCCACCTAGATGTGTTACATATCCCATCATCCATCCATGTGGGGTCCTTAGGAGATTTTATCATCTTCCCCTTCGGTGGTTTTCAATTGAGGCCCATTTGGATGAGATTTTGGGCTAAATACCCAGGCCTATAAGGTTGCCTACACATGAGGCATCCCTATCTTGGGCTGCTGCTGGGCCTGCACTTCGACGGCATGGCCCACTTGATATATGAGTTGTATGTCCACCTCTCATCTAGTGGGACTCACTGTTATGTATGTGGGCCATCAGAAATTTCATATACTATAAAATAATTTTTGGATTCCAACCAACTCAGAAAATGGGTGGGCTGGAATTTGGCAATGAGCCCAATAATTATTTCCTATAAATGTTTGTTTTGGGGCAGTATGACCCACTAGATTTGAGGAGGATTTAAATCAGTTATCTTACCATTTTTCTATAGTATTATTGAGTGTAATTAGGGCCTATATGAGGCCTACCCAAGTTGAGTTTTAATGGAATGTTGCATGTGATTGAAAGACTAGTTCCTTAGGCCTTGTGGACTAAATCCTTTTAGATAGGTCCATTGATCTTGGGCCTATACTCTCCTATCTATTGTAATGGATTTAAGGGATATAACATGCAAGTAGTTGGGCCCTTGGTTGCCCACTAAGTTGACCCTGTACTTGGGCCAAAAAGTGGGGCCCAACTCACTTGTGTAAAATATGAAATTTGCCCATGAGGATGAACTACTAGGCTGCCCATGAAGCCCACCACAATTTATGGATTTATGACCTTTATGGTTGGGCCCAAACCTTACTTGAGGGCCCACCATATTGCCTATGAGTTGGGCCTTATGTATAGCCCATTAGGCCATGCATTGCTTGGGCCTTAGAGTTTATTTTACATACGTAGCAAGCTACCGTTTGGGACCCAGTTGAGGTTAGATGTCCCCCTTTGTGGCCCTAAGGTAGGCCCCTAAGGCCCTAATAGGTGGTTGAAAGACCCACCTTGGACCTTGTTAGGCCCACAAGCTAGGGGAAACCCACAAGCTAGGGGAGACCCCTAGCTTGTGGGTCATTCCAAACTGTGGGCCTAACTCCCAAGGTCCAAGGTGGGTCTCAAAAAGGAAACCCACCTATAGGGGAGTCCTAGGGGGTCTTTCAACCACCTATAGGGGAGTCCTAAGGTTTCCTTTTTGAGACCTTAGGACTCCCCTAGCTTGTGGGTCATTCCAAACTGTTGGGCCCCCACTAAGAGAACTTCATTCTTCTTAAAGTACTTGTCTATATATATCTTGTCATTATCCCTCGTTGGGAAGGAGGAATACATATTCTATAGGTAGCGTACTTACGTCGTTGTGACACATACACATCATTTGTGTGAATTGATTGCATTGTATGGTGGTCATAGAGGGATGGAGTTTCTCCCCTTATGCACGTTGAGTGCCTAAAGCTTGTGCATAACCTGTATGTATGACTCATGCATTGGCATCGTATTTCATGATGATACTGCTCTTGCTTCATTAGGGTTGTAGCATCCACAGATACATCGTGGATGTCCATGTTTGGACACCAAAAATGTTACTTGAGCATACCAGGTGCATAGGATGTCCATGGGTGAAATTTTTAAAACTTCCATGGTACCAAGGATCTACTCCAACGCCGTGACCGGGTGGAATATATGAGCGCACGAGAGCCTTATACCATTAGGCCGAGACTCCCACTGTCGTATAGTCCGTTGGATAGGGGTGTGGCCTTACTCGCCTGATGTAAGGAGGCATTGCTAGGCTGAATCTGACCAGCTCGTGAATAGGTCCGTTACCGTCAGGCCTTGTTGGTGATTGGTTGTCCACAAGCGGGTAGTGAGGTCTTTTACGCTCATTTGACTGTGCGGGGTCTGTAGAGCGGTAGTCATCCTGCAGTGTAATGGACCCCGGTGATTTCCTTATGATTGGAAATGTACTTGATATGTGAATTGGATATGAGTACTGGCATTACTCGCATCGACTGTATAATCCCCTTCATGCATCGCCTTGGTTTGACACCCAGTACTCATTGCATCGTATTCATGATAAGCTTCGGTAAGGCTAGTGATATTGTCATTAAGCATGTTCATCTTCTTGTTCTTATGTGCACCATTATCACACACTTTCACCACCCTCTAAGCTTCTATAAGCTTATGCACGATTGATGCGTGCAGGTGATCCTAGGCGGGTGTCATAGTGATAGAGCTTGGAGTAGAGTTGAGCTTAAGGACTCCAATGTTGCTGACTTTTCTCTCATTTTCTATTATCTTATGTATGTCCTTGTGGACCCTATGAAAGTTGTAAAAGTTCAAATTCATAGTGGATTTTGTGATGTGTGTTTGATTATTCTCAGATATACTTGTTGTGATCTTGCGTATGCTCGTATTGGAAATGATTATATTGTTATGAAAATCCTCCTTGTAGGATCCCAGGATCGGAACCTACCTCAGGAGCCGAAAATGGGGTACTATGAAGGCTTTTGCGGCCAGAACCGGCTATCGGGTTCCTTGTGAGTCCGATTACCGAGTCTGGGGCGTGACACATATCTATCCATGTTGTTTGTACTACCTTATATTGTGCTACGTATGAACCATACTAGGTTCACTCACTAGCCTGGCCAACCAATGTTGTGGATTTAACAATCGTACAAACACGAACGATGTAGGACAATCAAATCAAGTAATGGGGAATGAGACTAGGTTAACAGATGAGACTCATGACCAATGGCCATATTTGGCAGAATATGAACTTGCCACATTAGATGGATGAAATTAGTTTATAGGGATTTATTTTCTATTCTTTTACTTACTGATGTTAAATTTGATATTTGTAGTTTATAATAAAGATTTGTTAAAGATGATATTTGATATTATAGTTGAGTAAAAGTCCCAAATGAGTGGACATAGTGATTTTGGAGTTTTATTTTGTGTTTGTGACTGTGATGAAATAAGTATTAACAAATAATGTATGACATTGTAAATGCTTCTATGTTATGTAGTGAGAATCTAGAATACACTAAAATTTGCCTCATAGAAATTGTTTGATGAGTGAAATTATGTGCTCGTGGTATATGAGTCATAGACCGTAACTCAAGTATGAGGGTGCACACTCTGTATCCAAAGTGGGGGGCATGACAATTACCTTCACATAGTTATATTTACCTAAGCTACTTTGTGCATGGGGCCATGACTTAACTGATTTGGTATCCATGTGCCTAAAATGAACCCCATGTACACGATACAAGATATATATGTAAAACTACAATTATGACATTTCTTAATGGTCATGCAGAGAGAGATGACATAACTAAATGCATTGTCAAAAATTATTACTTCAAACAAGCTAATTGGAAAAAACATCATTAATTGATCCTAAAAGTTAGAGATTGTGCTCACGATAGATCATGTACTCTTTGTCATTCAAGAGTCGCCCCCTCGTCCCCTTGATGAAGATAATGATAAACACTTGTTGATTGTCTGTGCTAAACATACCAAATGGTAAATGAATGATGAAGTGACCAAGGTGTACATATTAGTCTGTCTCGAATATTCTCTACAATTAGTTGTGAAATAGGATAACTGACAGTGACCTCTACCTATGTTAATCATACATCTACTCTGTGAGTAGGCTTCCAATATCGTGGGCATCTAGTAATGAATCTATCAAGCGTAACCATCCAAAGAGATTGCTCAGTAACTCAGGCACAATGTGTGCATGCAATCACGACGGATGCATGTAATGTGTCCTCAATATCTATGCATGCATCAACATGTGTGGTCTATATATACATCTCTCTCTGAGAAGAACAACAAATTTCATAATATCAATGATTGCCATATTGGCATGTTCAATATTAAGAATCTCTCAAAACATAAATCATAAAGCAAGAATAGTATAAGAAGTATAACATGGCAACTATGTCAATCTGAACAATTACAATCATCAATCATCTATCATAACCGTACAGATATGAGACACGTTAGGATTCAGTCATCTATTCGTATTAAAGTTGAATCCGTTGAATAGTTGGACGCTTGAGAATCTTGGCTTTGAATCCCTATTAATATCATTTAACATATTCCAATATCAATTAGACTACCTCAATAAGTGGGGCCTACCTTTGATCAAACTAAGATGACCCACCATGATCCCTTAATGGTCTCATCATTTCATAAATTTTATGTAAAAGTCGAAATAGGAGACTGTCTGTAACATCCTGAATTTTTGCTATTTTGAATTGTCAAAAATCCTTAAAATTATTTTTTTTTATATAACTAGCCAACGTCATCACTTACTGACCTTTGACGCTCAAGGTGAGCCTATACGTAGGTGATACCAGTAAAGAACCACACAAATTCAATTAGCCAAACGTATGAAGCCAATGAATTTGCCTGATCACTTAAACCTTAAGTTTAACCTCGTGCATTGTTCATCTAGGGCCCAAATTTAACCGACCTATCACTGACTAATCAAAACAACTGTAACTAAATTAAAGATCTACCCAAAATCGAGCCAGCTATGGGCCGGATCTTAACTAACGAACCAGGTCAACCTAATTATCTGCTTAGCCTAAGAACCGATGGTTTAGAGTGATTATGATCAAATCGTCATTTTCACTAATTGCGAATAGGCCACACTATGGACTTAGCTAATTCAGACCCTAACCATTGCACACAAAAAATCTTCCTATCTAATTCATTCTAGAAATGCCCCGATTATCCGAACAAGCTCTAAATCACTCGTTAGTGGGCCACTAGTTCCGAAATTATAAGATAATGTCTGTCTCATTGAGCTTGACGTCCATCGTGGATGGTAGGCCCAAACAATGCCCCGAACCGCATAACTTGGACCATGAAGGTAGAGCTTAAAAGGTGCGACTCTCCGGGACTTGAAACCTGAAACTAAAGTGAGTTGACCCCACCACTAAAATGGCGAAGTTGCGACTTTCCAACCGTTGAATTGCAATCAAACTCAGGCCATGAGTCAGGGATATTTTCCTGCTCATATCCGTATAACTGGAGCCCTGATCGAACATCAGTGACTGTTGATCGGGTCATCCATTTACCGCCAAATTCGAAGCAACCACTCATCTAACAATGGGGCACCTGCCCCATGACGCAGATGGGCCAGGGGGCCACTAGAATGGTCCCAATGACCTATAATCAACCTATTAGGGGCATGCACGTTAGAATAAGAACTCATAGGGCCATAAAAACACAAATTTAAGACTATATAAGCCTGAAAATCACACTCCCTCACTCACATACGAATTTTTCTGTTGTAAGGGAAAGAGGGAGTGGAGAGAGTAGAGGAAGGGAGCCCTCAAGGAGCTGAATTTGGGGAAATTTTCCCTCATACCACAGCCCGCATCGAAGCCCACGACTCCGCCACCGTAGAAGCGACCCACTGGCAATAAAGAGGTAATCAATCTAGCCCCTTTCTAGATTTTGGCATTTTAGGCCCCTTGTATGCATTCTAACATGCAAATTCTATCGGCGCATGGCTCCGATATGCTAACCTGCGAAACCAAAACCTTAGGAGCGACTCCACGAACCGTCGGATTATTCCAAGGTGTGGACCATTATCCTTAGGTGGCCATTTATCAAACCTAGGCAAGAATTAATGACTGTGTGTGAGGATTTTGCTTTGCATATTGTTCTTCAAGGGATACAATAGTGGACATTTCGTTTTAACTTAATTAAACTTGCTTAGAGAAGAAGTATTTAACTCCAAGCCATTTTAATGTTTGCCTTAATGTTGATTTCCTTTCCATTATGAGAAATTGAGTATAATTCATCCCCAAATCTAAGGAAATTCGGGGGAAATATGTTGCATGTCGCCTATGCATTTAAATTGAGACAATTAATTGTGAAATTAATTACATGCATATTGGAATTATCTATAATTAGAAGTAATAACTAATCCTCTTACAATATTAAGCAACTTAAAACTCATTTACATGCATGCTTAGATCTTCCTTGTAATTAGAAGTAATTTATGATCTCTTATGATACTAACTTATTGAATCTTGTACTTATGCTTGCCTAAACTTCCCACAACTAGAAGTAGATCGAGATTCTCTTTACCATATTAAGAAAATTCAATCCCTCTCGCCAGGTTGGCCAGCAAACTTCTAAACCCGTATGGGCAGCCCCATTGGTAGGGCCGTCTAACCACCAATCTGACCCATTTAGTTTGAATAACGAATAGCCAGTAGTAGTTGGTCTACATGGGATGCTCGCTCCCAATGTCATGTGTTCTGCAATTCACCTGAACGGGGTAAATTGGCCCACTAACTGACCAACCATGTTTGTAAACCATGTATGATCACGCATGTTTGAACCTAAGACACCCTACACCCATGTAACGCCCACTAGTAACAATTATAATGCAATCCACAAGTCTCGGGAGCTGGGCATGGTGGAATGGAACATTATGCCCAAGTTGTCGGCCTACGCTGGGGTGACGAGCTTCTCCGTAGTGATCGTGAGCAATCCAGGGTACAAACCCAACTCATGAGCTGGACATGGTAGAATGGGACACTATGCCTGAGCTGTCGGCCTATGATAGGGTGACGAGCCTCCCCGTAGTGACTGCGAGTAAGCTTACTTTATAAAGCCGTCTTTCATATATATTTCTTGGGAGTTATGAACCCAAATGGATCAAGGATCACGGGTGCAAGGCAGCCGCGACCGCCTTAGCCTTGTGATCAGGATAAGGGCATTGACTCCGTTAGGGGGTCCCAGTTTTTCCAAAACTGTTGGATGAATGAATATAACTAAACATTTGGCTAACATATTCACCATTACATTACATTAGTTAGGTTGGCGACTCGGCAGCCGAGGTCGCATTGAGGGAGTGTTGGGCATTGCGAACGTAAGATGGTGTCACTTAAGGGAGTGTTGGATGGAAAAGGCATGCATCATATCACAATAACATGCATACACATTAACAAGAGTAGCTAGGAACTTTGTATTTGATGCTTTTCATTAATTGCACCTATGGAATTGATAACTTGTGTAACTTATTTCTAATGGAACCCTCTGAGTTTAATCACTCACTCCCACTCTGGGACAGTGTTTTAAAACACCAACCAGACCCTATCTTAGATGCAGGTGTCACGGAGCTCGACACGCTGGATGGGGTGAGTATAGACGAAGAGGAGGAGCTCTCCTACTTTCAGCTTTTAGGCGGATTACCATAGGCCGTCCTAGGACTAGTGATGGGATCTTAGGGAAAGGGGACATTTGCACATTCTTTTGGACCATATATTTGGTTGGGACATTGTCCCGTATATCACGCATACTATTTCATTTTGTTGATCATACATTTTATTAGTCACACTTTAATTCAGTAATTTAGTCGTGATTTATGTCGCATGATCCATTTAATTTCTCAATTTCTCATGTATCAGTTAGATTATCTCGCATTTTGTCAATCCACAAGACATGAGTGGCACCTAGGATGTCGAGAGTCGAGTATATACTCGGCCCCCGAAATCCAGGGCGTTACGTTGTCGATCGATGTTATCGATAAATCAACCACTAATCGATGAATTTTGGATTAAGTAGTTTATGTCTCTGGACAATTTTGGCCACCTTCGATCTATCAAACTCTTCTCGTCGGTCAATTGAGCTTGGTCAGATTTAATTCGGTTTGCACGCTGGATGATTTTAGTCATTCTCGATCGGTGTCCTCGATCGATCGAGACCACCTGAGGAGATCCTTGATCAATCGAACCTAAATTTTGATCAATCAAAACTGGTTACGAATTTATGTTTTAAGTCACTGGATAAAAATCTACCACTTTGATTAATCTATCGAAGTCGGACAGGTTCTATTTTCAACACGATCCATTTTTCCAAAAATTTTAGGATCTCTCCTAGTCTCTCTTAATTTCGTGACTATAATTAATTCTAGGGTTTAGGTCCAACCCATCCAATGGTTTTTCTCATCATTAATTTTAAATCAACCAAGGGATCACTTGGATCCATGCATCTAGAAATCTACTATTGTCGATGAAAACGATTTTAGAATATGGTTTAACATTATTTTTACAATATATGGATCGTAGTGGGAAATCTTCCAATCGAATCACTCTAGGATTTGAAATCCTAATACGATTTAATATTAAGATCATTAGATTCAAGTCTTCATAAACTGATACGGCTGGATTCGCTGGGGTTGATCTCCCACAATACATGATTTTGCTTGAAAACTAATTCTTTTAATTAAAAACTTCTCTATATACTAAGTTAATGGTTATAGTACCAAACCACCACGTCCATTGGTTAGATTTAGGGATTTTAGGTAGAGAAAACACAAACAAAAATTATAGGAAAAGAGGTGGAAATCTTACCTACGGAGGCTCCTCTTTCGTAGGACTTCTTTCTCTCTTACGGTTGTTCATAGGTTTAGGATTTTCTTTATATAAAAAAATCATGCGGTTCCTCCCCTTAACTAGAGAAATGGCCTAAATCTAGAAGATTCTACCAGGTTTTATAAATTTTGGCAAAAAGAAAATACTGCAATCTTAGGAGTTATTCCCCTAACCTATCTTTTCACATAAGGTACCTCTACCAACTGGTCTAAGTGCTTAGTTTTTGTTAATGACTACAAAATCAATTTATTAATTTGGTTTGTTTAGTTCTCATATAGATCTCAAATCATGGTTGTTACAGTAATTGTGCAGTGTAGATACGTAGACGCCCCACCTAAAGTCAGAATGAACTACTCTTCCGCTTCAGCCAGGCTTCAATAAAAACATCTTTGAGCAACTCAGGAATCATTGAACAACCATATGAGCTAGGTAGGAAGTATTTTTTATATGCCCCATGAAAACTAACGAGATCAGTAAATCAAGGGCTTGACCAATCTGATTCTGACTAGATTACCAGAACCTTTTGGAAACTCGAATGTACACTATGTTGATAAAAATCACCTCTAGTTGATCTAAAAGGCCATAAATTCTAGACGGGTCAATGGAAAATGTCTTTAGCATGACCCCAGAATGATTAATAGGTTGGATTTATGGGCCCATAACTCAATGAAATCAGATATTATTCGATTATCTAGGATGCCCGAGTAATTTGGCCACACACATCTTTGATTAAACCACATTTGGTCAACCCCAAAGAGATTGAAAATCCAAGCGAGGCAAGTAGAAAGGGTCCCTGATATCTCATGGAGATAATCGCCGGACCCAATCAACCAAGGTCAAATCTAGTGTAGAATAGGCTGCAGCCACTCATCCTGACTCTTTAAACCCTAAAAACCCTCTGTATATAGTAGTTGATATATAGGAAAAGACCATGTGTGTCGCATGCCTAAAAGAACCATCTTTACACATTGGGAATCATTATATAGCTTCCAGAGGTAAAAGAAAGAATAGCCTACAGTTAACCCTTCAATGGCCGCTCGTTTTGGTTTATACAATCAACACAGTAGCAAGCACTTGAGGGAGTAAGAGAAATCAAGGAGATAGAGGGAATTCAAGAGAGAGGGTTTTACAAGGTTCTAGTGTACAGAATATATGTGTAGCACCCATCCTTGGTTTTAGGGTATTAAGAGATTCCTAACTGTGCCAAAACTCTGCCCAAGTCGAAAGAAGATTGTTAATTAAAGAAGCCATTAAAGACGAGTATGGCTGAAATCGAGAATACCTGACCATCGTGTTCCAGAAAAAGTGTCTGGTCTTCTCCTTTTCTTCTCACATCTCAATTCAATTTGCGTTTCATTCCACACATTCTAAACACATCAGGAGCACACACTCATTTTCTTGCCCTTTTTATTTTGCAATACCTCATCTTGTCTATCTTCTTTTACTTTATTTTGCCTACTCGGGTCTTAAACCCCGTAAAGTTTGAATTTCGATGATATCGAATGGTGTTCGATTGTATCAAATAATTCTCCAGTCATGTGGTTTGGTTGTTGGACATATTTGGGCACATTTTCAATGTCATCAAATAGAGTTTGATGTCATCAAAACTTGAGTTTCGATGTCATCCAATCAATGTTCGATGTCATCGTCAATTGCAGAAAAGTTGTAAATTTTCATATGCTCTTGCAACTTGGTTTTCTATTTTCTAATCTACCAAAGATGTTTTCCTAGTTGATTTTGGGACAGATTAGAACATTTTTAAGGGGATTATTACCTAAGGTGTTTTGGTCATGGGATGTGAGGTTTTTTCATTTACCTTTGGAGATCTTTGATCACATTCACTTTATTGACTCTTCAGCTTGTAGTCTTCACGCGGGGCTCATTGTTGAGGGTTAAATATTGCATATCAGACCCTAGTTATTGCCTGGATTTATGAATGTAATACCGTTTAACGGCCTGGTTTAATCATGTTTATGTTGCAAGGTGGATTTAGAAGTATGGACTGAAAAAGATGCTAAAAGCATGGATCTAACGCTTATGAGTTACCAAGGTAAGGGACGGACCCCAGGGGACCAAGATCGAAGGATTTACATACCAGTGATCCGAGAAATTCGAGAAATTGAAGCTCAAGTGGCTTGAAAGTGAGCCAAAATGCTAGATCACAGGGTTTTCACCATCCGTTCGGCTCGAAACTTCATACATGACCTGAGGACAATACATTAACCGTACAAGTCAATTTTCAGCCATTGGATCCCTCTGGAAGTGTCCCAACGGATAGATCAGCCTATAAATCGGTGAATTGGGGCCCACCTGGTATCTAGATATGCTTCAACTTTGTTCTCAACGCCTTAAATGATATGAGAAAAGGGATGAGCGGAGAAGATTTCTTATAAACATCTCGTTGGACCCACATGTGTGAAGCACGAGCACCAAAGAGGGACCACAGGCGTTGCACCATATCACCTGGGTCGGTCATCAGGCGCTGACCCGACCCAGCATCTGCGTAAGAACAGCGTCCGCACCATGCGGACACTGATCTACATTGTGGACCCCACTCATCATCTATATCGATGATCCAATCCATCCATTGTGTCCAGGGGGTGTTCATGACCCTCGCCTAGGTGTCTTTTCAGACCCATGCACATACAGATAGGTAGATTACTGTTTAAACGCAGGATTAATGGCGGAAGCAAAACATCAGTGGACCGCACCAAAACTTGACCAAAACCACTCCTTCCCAACTGGTTTTTCGCCAGGAATCTAATGGACGGGGTGGATTTATCCGTAAACATCACTGTGAGGCCCACCAAACACGACAACAAGGCTGCGTATGGATTACGCACGTACCAAGAAAATTGGATTTTCTGGGCGGTGGTGGCCCATCACCGGTGATTGGACGGCCGATCTGAACCGTCCATTGTGTGTACCATCCAAAAACGTCCCAAGGGACGTTGTTTCTTTGGAAAAGAAGTGAGGAAAGTGGTTGTTTTACCGTTCGTTTTCTTGGTTGCATAAGTAGGTTATGCAGAAACACTCTTCCAGCTGACCTTCGCCAGCAATCAACCTTGCTCTTTGCTGCCTATATAAAGGGGAGAGAGAGTAACATGAGGGGGAGCTGGGGAGCTTGGACATGAAGCACTGGGCAGAGTTTGCTTTCCTGTTTTTGGGTTTTGTTTTTCTTTTCTTTTCTTTTCTTTTCTTTTCTTCTCTTTAGAGATTAGCCTAATCATGTTTAGGTCAAGCTAAACCTCTTAGCTAGGGTTAAGAGGTGAAGCTTGTAACGTGATGGGACTGATTTTAGGGCTCTGATTCATGTTGATGAACCTTCTGTTTGATTCTAGTTTAATTATATGGAATGCTTTTAGCTTTTAATTGTTTGTTGTGACTGAAATTACAATAGATCTGCGATAGCTTTGAGCATGTTCTTAATATTATAGGGTTTATGAATTTGGGAACCCTATTGTTCACTATCGTCTCATGAGCATGGTTGGATGACGGAATCCTTCCTAACATTCATACACCTCTTAGATTGGCTGTGGATTGGGCTAATTTTGTTGTTTACCTTGTCTCATGGGCATGGTTTGGTGATAGAATCAATTCTAGTTCTCATACTTATCTTCTCTTAAAAACTAGATCAAAGGAAGTTCAGAATGTGCTTTAATGATATATCTTCCAACTGGATGAAGATGGGACTCGAAGTCCAGTTGAGTTCATGAATCAAGCATAGATTTCCCTGATCTCTAGAAGTGGATCCTTGGCACCCTAGTTTCCTACCTTTAAATTTCACCAGTTTTAGATTAATATTTTCACCATTATTCCTTCATATTCACTTGATTTAGATTGCATCTTATTCTAGCTCTAGTTCTGGTTGGTTTCAGATTGCGTACGGGTATCAGTCCCTTGGGATTCGACCTCGGTCTCACCGAGTTTATTACTATATCACAACCCTATATTTGGGGAGTGAACAAGTTTTTGGCGCCGTTGCCGGAGACTGACAGCTACGATTCTCTGAAATTAATTGGTTTTAGAATTAGATTAAGATTAGGATTGTACTAACTTTAGTTTTAGATTTTTCTTTCTATTTCATTATAAGAACTAATTTTCCTATTTTGTAGGGTCCTGACATAAACATTCTAAAATGGTAATCTCTTTCTAATTTTCTAGTATTTCTGTTTTCTATTTTAGATTAGGTTTTATCTTTAAAAACTTTCTAATTCTAGGATTTCTTCTAATTTAGAAACTAACTTTCTTTCTATTTTAGGTTTAAAATTTTCCTAATTTGTTTTTAGAAACTAATTTACTTTTTATTTTAGAATCTCCGGCTATTTCTAGACTTTCTAACTTTAGACTTTCCTAGAAACTAACTTGTTTTAGTTTGTTTTGCAGGTTTTTAACTTAGGAACTCCGATCTGGTAACTTTTTTCCAAATCCTCTCTTTCTTTCTAGATTTTTTTTCATTTATCTCTTTTAGGTCTAAGTCTAGAATCTGAATTGAGGTTATGGCTGCAAATCAACCTCAAGCACTGCCTCCACCTGGGATTGAGGAAGTCCACGATAAGACTGAGGTGCATCAAGCACCCCCACCTCTTACTTTACGAGATTATTTACAACCGGCAGGGGTGAGCACACCCTCATTCATGGTTTTTCCAGAAAATATAGGACACATGAATATCAAGTCAAGTGTTCACTCCCCAAGTATAAGGTTGTGATGTAGTAATAAACTCGGTAAGATCGAGGTCGAATCCCACGAGGACTGATCGTCACAATTCAAATTTGTGATTCTCCTTAACTAATTCAACAAATAATGGAGCAATTTACTAACACAAATCTATGAAAAAAAACAATTGAGAATAAGGAAGAAAATTCAATCAGAGAGAGCACTAGGACTTTCGAATCCACCCCTAATTATCCTAACCTTTGTTTTGTCCGTTAATTCACTTTAATTTAGATTGATCTAACTTATCTAGAGAAAGCACAATCTGTGTCCTTAATCGGGCATACAGATTGTCTAATTCCTTCAAGCAATGCCATGAATAACATATCCCATGTCCAAATCGGGCATATGGAATATGCAGTTCAGTAAAGCACCATGTTTCTTCCTCTACAGGAACCTGTTCATGATTAGATACAAGCACCTACAATAAGCATCCAAACCACATCCATCCATAGACTCTGATCAAGTTCATAGATGGAGAAGTATAGAATTTAAAGCAATCAAGTACACTAGGGAAAGAAACAAACCAATCTAATTAAAGTAAAATCAACATAGAACAAAGGGTGTTCAAATTAGGGGTTTCATCTCAGCCCTAGCTGAGAGATTAGTTACCCATAAAATCCATTAAACAGATGGATAAATAAAAATAAAAATTCATAAAAGAAAAAAATTCAATCCAATTTCTCTCTCTCTTCTTTCTTTCTTTCTTCTCTTTCTTCTCTCCCTTGCTGTAGATCTGGAACTCCTCCCTGTTTCTGAATGCCTTTCCTATGTCCAAGACTCCTTTTTTATAGTTGCTGGAAAGCTAGATCAGTGACAGAGTTGTGGCAGGACATGGAATGAAAATTTTAGCAGCCATGATCGGTGGGCCCCACCGAAGTGTTTTCTGAAAAATCCACCCCGTCCATTGGATTCAGGACGAAATTTCAGTCAAGAATGGGTGGTTTTGAACGTCCATTAACACGGCCCAGAGAAGAAAACACGAAGAGATCAGTTTTGAACGTTGCAGGCAACCCTTTTGTGGCCTCTGTATCATCCACGTGTATACGCATAGGAGTGGAATGTCAGCATGGGTTTGTAGTGCTCGAAGCCCTCTACACGATGGACGGCTTGGATCAGCCGTACGGGTGACGTGTGGGGCCCACAGCCCTTCGCAAAAATGGCCAGCGGCCGGTTACGCTGACGCAGAAGCAGAGACGCGGACTGCTTCCGCTGCGTAAATGGTGGGGTCCACTGTGATGTTTTCTTGAGAAATCCACTCCGTCCATTAGATTTGGGTCGAAAAACCGTCCAGATATGCACGGTTTTGAATCAGATTGAATGTGGCCCATTGAGTTTTAAACTCGCTGTCCATCCGACGTTTAACCATGATCCACGTCTATACACATGCATGGGGTGAAAAGAAAAGCTTGGTAAGGGGCGTAGACCTCTTCCTAAGTGAATGGACGACTCAGATCATCACACTGGGCGTCGAGTGGGGCCCACTGGCCAAAACTGCAGCCGGGTAGTGAAGACGCTGGCGTCTTTTCTTGAATTCGCGAAAGGGCGCTGACCGACTCAGCCGTCCGGTGCACGGCAGCCCTTGAGAGTGTATGGTGCACATGCACCACACATGGGGCTCACTATGATGTTTATGAGAAATCTGCACCGTCCATCCTCTTTCCCATCTTCATTAAGCCATTGGACTAAAATTGAGGCAGTTCCAGATATCAGGTGGGCCCAGAATCGGAGATTAATGGGCTGATTTGTCCGTTGGACCATTTCCTGAGATCTTCAAAGGCTGAAATTTAATATGTACAGTTGATTTATGGCCCCCATCACATGTATGAAGTTTCGAGTTGATCGGATAGCGGGAAACATGTGATCTTGCATTTTGTACCAATTTCAGGCCCCTTTGGCTTGCTTTCCTCAGATCCCAGGCGTGTAAAATCTTCATTATTGGTTCTCTGGAGTCCATCCCGTGTTCTGGAGACTTTGGAACATGAAATCCATGCCGTTAACATCAATTTTCAATTATCACTCCTGATTTCATCCTGTGACAGAAACACAATTAATACACCCCATTAAGCCTTATCATGTACGTAAATTTAAATAATTACTGGGGTCTGATATGCAATATTTGACCCTGATCACAACCCCCAACCAGCATTTTGCTAGTCCCGAGCAAAACATGCGAAAGATAATTTCAAAAATAAAAGACAATTCCTGTAAACTCAAGTGACTTGTGAACAGATAGTTGAGATGTGAAAATTCTAAATTTGTGAATGGTGAGAAGAATTTTTTTTCTCCTGAAATCAAGCTTACAGTAAACTTCATAATCAAGTTCAAAATATTAATCCATGAATTAGAACATCCTAAACATTGAGTTCCATGAGTGTATAGTGTAATCTCGGCTTAATCATTAAGAGATCCAATTGTAATTTCATGATATCATTGGTAATTAACAACGGAGCTCATGTCACCCAAAACTGAAACCAACACTTGCCTTACAGATTAACCCTCTTTTTTTTATTTTCTTTATGAATAGTACGCCAAGGAGGAGAATCAAATCTGCACCTATAGGGAGCAAACCTATGGTGAAAACTTGTCGCCTAAATCTTTTCTCATGTCAACTATGAGGAATCGAATCTTCATCTATAGGGAGCAAACCTATGATGACGATTATGCGACTTATTCTTTCAATTCTTCTTTATAGACTGATGCTAAAAATTTTGTTTTTCAGGCTGGTTCCTTTCATGCTTAGTGATTACCATGTTATCAATTAATATCGAACTGAAAACTTAATGTGTAAACGAGATCTGATATGTGAAATCATGGCTCAATCAATGTTTACAACTTCTAATCGTGGATTAACAATTCAAACTTAAGTGTGAAATCTGCCAGACAACCGAATCCAAGAGTCATAAATTTCTCACATTCTGAATCTTGTAATTTCAAAATCACAACTATCCTTCAAAATCACTTTGAATTCAATAGAAATTCCAGAAAATTTAAAAAATTTTCACAATTTTTGCTCAAGACCAAGAAAATACTGATTAGGTAACCTAATCTCCCACCCCCAACCTAAAATCTACATTGTCCTCAATGTAAAAGAAATAAGCATGCGATGTAGATGAGAAAAAGGAAAGAGGAGTGAGGGAAAGATAGTACCTGGATGAAGAATCAAGAAGCTTTCCCAAAAATATCAACGTAAAAAGAGAGAATCAGTAAACTAAAATAAAATCACAAAAAGAAAAACCCTACCTATACCACTTTCGCAGGTGCTCTCGATTGCATTTAGCGTATGCAACAAGCCTTTAAACCCCTAGGTTACCCCTAGTGGACGAGTTGTAGTCTCGTGAGGGTTTGCAGTAATGTTACCCACAAACATTGAACTAACTAACAAAAAAGAAATAGAATGAAATGCTGGGTTGCCTCCCAGGAGCGCTAAGTTTAACGTCTTCAGCCAGACAAAAACGGACCATGAATTCATTAATCTTTAAGACCAGGGTCCGCCAAAGAACTTACCTCAATACTGTGGTTAACCAATCCCAGACAAGTGATGTGAGTTCCCATGAGCTGTGCTATCTGCAATGAGGTAACTGACACTGTCGTCAAATAATTTAAGGACTTCTGCTCGAACGACTTCTTCCATGTTAGGATCATGCTTCCTTTGTATTTTACGTGACATTTCCACAGCATGATCCTTACATACAGTGGGGCACACTCCTTGTATTTCTGCTATCTTCCGTTCAATTGCTGCCTTATATGTTCGAAGAACATTAAGCAACCTGTTCTCTTTTGCCTTCTCAGAGTTAGAAACTGTGCTGTCAGGAAGAGTCTCAGAGGGATGAAGAGGTTCCACTTTCGCTCTCCATTTTTCAGTCTCCAATATAGGAGTAGAGTCGAGCATTGCATTGACTTTGTGGATGGGACTATCTATGTCAAAATCCGTGCCATGTTGTGCTAAGCAGGTCTCAAGTGGATCTTCAAAAGATTTACGGAAGGAGTCCTGCACTAGACTCTCGATCATGTCCACTTTAAATATGTCGTCCAAATCCGCGGGTTGTTGTCCTGCATTAAAAACATTGAGTTTAATATTCATGTTACCAAATGACAACTTCATAACTCCATTCCTGCAATTTATAATAGCATTAGATGTGGCCAAAAATGGACGACCCAAAATGACTGGGATCTGACTATGAGGATTCTGGACAGGCTGAGTATCTATAACTATGAAATCCACTGGAAAATAAAATTTGTCAACCTGGATTAGTACATCTTCAATAACACCCCGGGGCACCTTGACAGATCTATCAGCTAGTTGTAATGTTATTTTAGTCGGTTTCAACTCACCAAGTCCTAGCTGCTCATAAACCGAATATGGTAACAAATTGACGCTCGCCCCTAAATCAAGTAATGCCTTCCCGATTTTATGATCTCCTATGCCGCAAGAGATGGTAGGAGCTCCTGGATCCCTAAATTTAGGAGGGGTGTTATGTTGAATCATGGAGCTGAGCTGCTCTGCAAGGAAGACTTTCTTATGAACATTCTGCTTACGCTTTTGAGTGCATAAATCTTTAAGAAACTTAGCATAAGCAGGGACTTGCTTGATAGCGTCAAGCAACGGGATGTTGACTTGCACTTTTTTAAACACGTCCAGGATTTCATCAAAATTGTTTCTTTTCTTCATTGGTGCCAGACGTTGAGGAAAAGGTGCTTTGGGCACGTAAGGTGGCACGTCAGCGGCTCTTGGAGAGTCAGAGAGTTTTTGGACTTTGGATGCATTGGTGTGTCTCTCTGCTTCACCTTGATCTTGTTTAGACTTGATTCATCCCTAGGCATCTCTATTCTGTTGTCAATCTGTTTGCCTGACCTAAGGGTAATGATCGATTTGGCTTGCTCATGGTATTGCCCTTGGTTGGAATTAGAGCCAATCTCATATTGTCCCTTTGGATTAGCCACAGGTTGGCCAGGGAACTTACCCTTCTCTCTCTCACTCAATGTGGCAGCTAGTTGACCCATTTGTACTTCCAGCTTGGCAATGGATTGTGCATTTGCATGTAAGCTTTGCTGGTTGGCTAGTAAGGTTTGTTGGGTGTCTTTTTGGAATTGGAGAGAACTCTGCATAAAAAGATGGAGTGTATCCTCAAGAGATGGTTTCCTTGATTGTGCAGGCAGTTGTTGATATTGCGGAAACTGCTGAGGTTGCATAGGAGGATTTCCAGATGGTCCTCCTTGTTGTGGTCCCTTTGCCCAAGAAAAATTTGGATGCCTAGCCCACCCTGGGTTGTATGTGTTCGAGTAAGGATCATTCCCAAGTTTCTGAAAGGTGTTCTGAAAGGTGTTCAAAGCATGAACTTGTTCAGAGAGAAATTCTGGAAATGCTGTACCAGATGGGCAAGATTGCGTAGGATGGGAAGGACTAGAACATATGGCACAAGCCTCGGCTTGAGTTGTTTGTGGAGGTCCATTATGCAACATCAGAGCGTCAACCTTCTTTGTCAGGCCATCAATCTTGGCATGGAGATCTGGCGTGACTCCTATCTCATATATGCCACCTCTCTTTTGTGGTTGGGAACTTCTTTCACCTCTATCTGAATAGTCCCATTGCTGGGAGTTTTCACACAAGGTTTCAAAGAATTTCCACGCTTCGGTATCGCTTTTGGTCATGAAGGACCCTCCACTGGTGGCATCAACCATGCGACGGTTCTGGGGTGTCAGACCGTCATAAAAGTATTGCACTTGTTGCCACTTCTCAAAACCGTGGTGTGGACATTTAAGAAGCAAGTCCTTCCATCTTTCCCAGCATTCATGAAAGTGCTCTCCCTCTTTTTGTGTGAAATTAGTGATTTCTCTACGGAGAGCATTAGTTTTGTGAACAGGGAAGAACTTGTTTAAGAACTTCCTAGACAATTGGTCCCATGTAGTGATAGACCCAACTTCTAGAGAATTCAACCATGCTTTCGCCTTATCCTTCAAAGAAAAAGGAAACAGGCGTAGGCGGATCGAATCGTCTGAGAAGTTTTGGAATTTAAAGGTGGAGCAAATGTCTAGGAATTCTTTCACATGATGATATGGGTCCTCCTTGTCTAACCCATAAAAGGAAGGCAACAACTGTATGACCCCAGTCTTGAGTTCAAAGTGTGCTGCCGTGGTGGTGGGGCAACACTATGCATGAAGGCGCATTGAATTGGACAGGAGCTGAATAATCTCTAAGAGTTTTAGTTCCATTCTCTTCTGCCATTTCAACTGGGATGTCTTTCAATCTTCTATGGAATGTTCTTTCTATTTCAGGATCAAAAGGTGCTAGTTCTTTATCTAGAGATCTACGTCCTAGCATAAACTAAGTAACAACCTAAGAGAAAGAAAACTAGAACTAGAAATTATGCTATTAAAAAAATAAGTTAAAACTATGTAAGTAAGAATGGGAAGAAAGAACCCGGAAAAAGGAGATGATTGACGTTAAGAAGCTCCTCCTCACTTAGTAGCTTTCTTCCTCAATTCCTGAAAATAGAAACAAAACAAATCAGGTTTCCTAAATAATGATAGAAAAATCCTAAGCAACGGTTAATTTCTAAAAAAAAAGTTTCTAAAAATAAAAAGCTAAAAAGAAAAGAAATCCTAGAATTTAGAAAGTTATTAAATGTAAAAAGCTAAGTAAGTTTCTAAAAAGGAAAAAGAAATTTCTACAACTAGAAAATTTACTTAAGAGAAAAAAAATCTAAATCTAAAAATAGAAAAATTAAAAATTCACAAGAAATTCTAGAATTAGAAAATTTCTAAAAGGTAAAAACCTAAAAAATAAAAATTAGAAAAAGTAAAGAATTAGAAACGGATTACCAAATTAGAAGTTTATCTCAGGACCCTACAAAACAGGAAATAGGTTAATTTCTAAAATAAAGAAAAAGAATTCTAAGTTAGTAAAATCCTAAGCTATGAATTATGATAAGAGAGAATCCTAAATTCAATTTGGACCGAAACAGTCCCCGGCAACGGCGCCAAAAACTTGTTCACTCCCCAAGTATAGGGTTGTGATGTAGTAATAAACTCGGTAAGATCGAGGTCGAATCCCACGAGGACTGATCGTCACAATTCAAATCTGTGATTCTCCTTAACTAATTCAACAAATAATGGAGCAATTTACTAACACAAATCTATGAAAAAAATAATTAAGAATAAGGAAGAAAATTCAATCAGAGAGAGCACTAGGACTTTCGAATCCACCCCTAATTATCCTAACCTTTGTTTTGTCTGTTAATTCACCTTAATTTAGATTGATCTAACTTATCTAGAGAAAGCACAATCTGTGTCCTTAATCGGGCATACAGATTGTCTAATTCCTTCAAGCAATGCCATGAATAACATATCCCATGTCCAAATCGGGCATATGGAATATGCAGTTCAGTAAAGCACCCTGTTTCTTCCTCTACAGGAACCTGTTCATGATCAGATACAAGCACCTAGAATAAGCATCCAGACCACATCCATCCATAGACTCTGATCAAGTTCATAGATGGAGAAGTATAGAATTTAAAGCAATCAAGCACACTAGGGAAAGAAACAAACCAATCTAATTAAAGTAAAATCAACATAGAACAAAGGGTGTTCAAATTAGGGGTTTCATCTCAGCCCTAGCTGAGAGATTAGTTACCCATAAAATCCATTAAACAGATGGATAAATAAAAATAAAAATTCATAAAAGAAAAAAATTCAAACCAATTTCTCTCTCTCTTATTTCTTCTCTTTCTTCTCTTTCTTCTCTCCCTTGCTGTAGATCTGGAACTCCTCCCTGTTTCTGAATGCCTTTCCATGTCCAAGACTCCTTTTTTATAGTTGCTGGAAAGCTGGATTAGTGGCAGAGTTGTGGCAGGACATGGAATAGAAATTTTCGCAGCCATGATCGGTGGGCCCCACAGAAGTGTTTTCTGGAAAATCCACCCCGTCCATTGGATTCAGGACGAAATTTCAGTCAAGAATGGGTGGTTTTGAACGTCCATTAACACGGCCCAGAGAAGAAAACACGAAGAGATCAGTTTTGAACGTTGCAAGGCAACCCTTTTGTGGCCTCTGTATCATCCACGTGTGTACGCATGGGAGTGGAATTTCAGCATGGGTTTGTAGTGCTCGAAGCCCTCTACACGATGGACGGCTTGGATCAGCCGTACGGTGACGTGTGGGGCCCACAGCCCTTCGTAAAAATGGTCAGCGGCCGTTACGCTGACGCAGAAGTAGAGACGCGGACTGCTTCCGCTGCATAAATGGTGGGGTCCACTGTGATGTTTTCTTGAGAAATTCACTCCGTCCATTAGATTTGGGTCGAAAAACCGTCCAGATATGCACGGTTTTGAATCAGATTGAATGTGGCCCATTGAGTTTTAAACGCGCCGTCCACCTGACGTTTAACCATGATCCACGTCTATACACGTGCATGGGGTGAAAAGAAAAGCTTGGTAAGGGGCGTAGACCTCTTCCTGAGTGAATGGACGACTCTGATCATCACACCGGGCGTCGAGTGGGGCCCACTGGCTAAAACTGCAACCGGGTAGTGAAGAACGCTGGCGTCTTTTCTTGAATTCGCGAAAGGGTCGGTCAGCGCTCGCGCTGACCGACTCAGCCGTCCGGTGCACGGCAGCCCTTGAGAGTGCATGGTGCACATGCACCACACATGGGGCTCACTATGATGTTTATGAGAAATCTGCACCGTCCATCCTCTTTCCCATCTTCATTAAGCCATTGGAACTAAAATTGAGGCAATTCCAGATATCAGGTGGTCCCAGAATCGGAGATTAATGGGCTGATTTGTCCGTTGGACCACTTCCCGAGATCTTCAAAGGCTGAAATTTAATATGTACGGTTGATTTACGGCCCCCATCACATGTATGAAGTTTCGAGTTGATCGGATGGCGGGAAACATGTGATCTTGCATTTTATACCAATTTCAGACCCCTTTGGCTTGCTTTTCTCAGATCTCAGGCGTGTAAAATCTTCATTATTGGTTCTCTGGAGTCCATCCCGTGTTCTGGAGACTTTGGATTATGAAATCCATGCCGTTAACATCAATTTTCAATTATCACTCCTGATTTCATCCTGTGACAGAAACACAATTAATACACCCCATTAAGCCTTATCATGTACGTAAATTTAAGTAATTACTGGGGTCTGATATGCAATATTTGACCCTGATCATCAAGGGTGATCCAACTCCTTCCTAAATTTCATGGGTTTGAATCTGAAGAACCGTATCTACACTTAAAAGAGTTTGATGAGATTATAACCACTTTATATTTTCCAAATGTATCTGAGGACACAGTCAGGCTGAAACTCTTTCCCTTTTCTTTGAAAGAAAGAGCTAAGACGTGGTTACATTCACTACGTCCTAGATGTATTGGCACATGGAATGATATGCAAAGGGAGTTCATAAAGAAATTTTTTCCATATCATAAAATGAACACCCTTAGAAAATCAATCATGAACTTCGCCCAAAGGGAGGATGAAACATTCTTCCAATGTTAGGAGCGGTTCAAGGATCTTGTCAGCTCTTGCCCACAACACGGTTTTGAAACATGGCGCATTACGCACTTTTTCTATGTGGGCTGACATCTTCCATGCGCCAATTGGTCGAGACAATGTGCAATGGAGAATTTATGGATAAAAATGTCGATGATGTGTGAGATTACTTGGATAGACTTGCTGAAAACGCATAATCATGGGACACATACCCAAAATTGAGTACCACTTCTATGCCCACTCAATCAAAGGAAAGGAGCAGAGTATACCTGCTGAAAGAGGATGATGATATCAATGTTAAAGTAACTAATCTCATAAAGAAATTTGAGGCTATGGAATCGAGGATGGATAAGGGTAAGGAAGTTGTTTGCGGTATTTGTGGTTGTAGCAGTCACACAACTGAAAATTGTCCAACTATATCTGCCTTTCAAGAGGTTCTGACTGAGCAAACTAATGCCGTAAATAATTACCAAAGACCTTTCAATAGACCCACCTCTAATATGTACAATCCTAGTTGGAGAAATCATCCAAACTTCAGTTGGAGGAATGGACAAACTGCAACCCCTCAAGGTTTCTTCAATCAAATTCCAAATCAAGGGAAACCTCAAGAGGATCCAGTTCTAAAACACATTTAGGACCAAGAGCTATTCAACCAAGATATCAGATCAGCAATAGGATCACTTACATCATCCATTCAAAGGATAGAGTCACACATAATGATTGGGGGAAAGGGGATGCTTCCTGCTCAACCTCTCCCCAATCTCAAATCGCAATATGAGATAAGTGATCCAAGCTCTTTGGATCAGATGGAGCAGGCTAAATCTATCACTACTCTTAGGAGTGGGAAGACCATTGACAAAACTCTTCCGGTTAGGGCTGAAAAGCCTAAGGACCCGGAAGAGGATAACAATGATAGACCTAGCATTGCTCCACAAGAATTAGAACCAGAACTTCAAGAGAAGCCAGTTGCTCCATTTCCCCAACGGTTGGTTGCACCAAAACCTCTCTTTAACTCTCAGGATATTCTAAAGGTGTTAAAACAAGTGAAAGTTAACATTCATCTACTTGATGTCGTAAAACAAATACCTTCATATGCCAAATTCCTGAAAGACCTATGCACGACCAAAAGACGGCAAAGTATTCAAAAGAAGATCTTCTTGACTGAGAAAGTGAGTGTCATCCTGAAGCAAGACGTGCCGCAGAAATTCAAAGATCCCAATAGCCCAACCATATCATGTGTAATCGGGAATTATCGAATTGATCACTCACTTCTTGACTTAGGAGCAAGTGTCAATCTTATTCCTTACTCAGTATACAAACAGTTAGGTTTGGGTGAATTAAAACCCACCCTAACTACACTATAACTTGCTGATCGCTCTGTTCGTGTACCAAGAGGATAATTGAGGATGTGTTGGTCTAGGTTGATAGATTTTACTACCCTATAGACTTTATCATCCTAGACACCGAACCCATCAATAATATGAGCACTCAGATTCCCGTCATTCTTGGTCGCCCATTCCTTGCCACTTCAAACATAATTATCAATGCAGGAATGGTGTCATGACTATGTCTTTCAGGAATATGACATTGGAGTCAAACATCTTTTTTAATAATGGCAGAAACTCAAATGATGATGACGATTTCCATAACATTAACATGGTTGATTCTTTCATGGAGGATAGAACGCCTCTGACCTTATCCTCTGACCCTCTAGAGATGTACCTGGCACACTCCCATGACTCGGATGATGACATGATTAGGGAGAGGTTTGCCTTGCTTAATACTACGTCGGTACTTGAAGTTAACCAGTGGAGGCCACAATTTGAAGAATCGCCCCAAACTGATGTCGTGCCTCCATTGTCTAACCTCAAGCCACCGAAGCTTGACCTAGAACCTTTACCCTCTGATTTCGAATATACTGATTTAGGTCAAGAAGAGACATATCTAGTGGTGATTTCATCTCACCGTGAGAACAAACAAGAGAGTATGCTCATTTCTACTCTCGAAGAAGATAAAGGAGTTATTGGACATATCATCACAGATCTCGATAGGATGAATGAACTCCTTTCAACTGAATGTTTCGACTCTTTGGATGGTTTGACACACTTTGCAGATTCAAACGATCTCATGATACAAGAAATAGTGGATGCCTCGCAAGACAATACCTCGGTAGTTGTTACAGACCGAGAGAACCCTTATTTTGAAGTACCTCCTCCCCCCGATCCTGAATGTTTACCATTAAAGGAGGAGCTGAAAATTGAATTAAAGAGTGAAACTTCGGCGTGTGTTGAGACTACACCACCTACTACAAATTTTTCTAAATTTCATCTACTTGTAGTCTCTGATTCATCATGGTGTACTAACTTCAAAATTTTATCTGTCACAGGTGAATCGTATACACTTTGGACACTTCAGACAATTAAAAGAAAACTTTATGCTGAGGTCCCTCAATTTCTCTAGACATTCATGCTCCAGGACATCCAAGCTTACTGCAAAACGGGCTTTTGGATGATCTTGTTAAAAAACCTTCTGAGAAATTTACCAAGATACTGGCCGACGGAAGAACCTGGATGCATGATTGAGTAGATTTTTCGTGCTTCCACAGTTGAGGATTAGAATTTAATACTTTCACAGGACTAGGGTAGTTTGTTTTATGTTGTTCTAGGTTAGTCGGTTTTATGTCATTAGGTTAGTTTGCTTTATACATTATTTTAGGATAGTTTGCTTTTATTGGTTTCTCTCTTGTGCTAACCCGCCCTTATGTTGATAGCTTTGGAAAAAGCTTCTAATTCCTTCGTCCAGGTACTATCTTTCCATCACTTCTCCCTTATTTTCATTGACTCATGTGCATTGCATGCATACATATTTTACATTGAGGACAATGTAGATTTTTGGTTGGGGGTGGGAGATTAGGTTACCTGACAGTGTTTTCTTGGTCTTGAGTAAAATTTGTGAAAATTTTTAAAATTTTCTGGACTTTATTGTAATTTCAAAGTGATTTTGATGACCATCTTGGATTTAGAATTACAAGATAAGTGATTTTGGTAAAATATGACTCTTGAATTTAGTTATTTGTTAGATTCACAATTAAGTTCGAACTGTTAATCCATGATTAGAGGTGTTAAACATTGATTGAGTCATGATTTCACAAGACACATCTCGCTTGCACATTAAGGTTTCAGTCGATATTGAATTGAAACTTGGTGATCATTAAGCATGGAAGAAACCAACCTGGAGAAATTGTCCATCATGTTCAATAAGAAGAATGAAAGAAAAAGAAAATACTCAGCTACAGAATAGCTGCCTGCGGAAAGGGTTGGGCGAATGAACTTCACCATAGGTTTACTCCCTATAGGTGTAGATTCGATTCCTCCTCATTGGCGTCACTATTCGTGAAAAAATCAAAAGCTGGAAGAATTTTAAAAAAATAATAATAATAAAAGAAAACGAAAAAAAAAAAAGAGAAGAACTGTAGTGCAAGTTCTGGTTTAGGTTATGGTTATCCTGAATGCTCTTTTGATCATCAATACTATCATGCAATTGACGATTGGATCTTTAATTGTGATGAGTCGAGGTTGCACTATACAACCATGGAACTTAATGTTTAGAATTTTTCTAATTAAAAGTGTTAATACTTTGAACTTGATTAAGAAGTTTATCATGCACTTGAGTCCAGGAGAGTACGACTTAACATTCATGAATCTTAGAATTCTCGTATCCGGATTATTTTGAAAAATTCACTCGAGTATATAGAAATTATCTTGTAGTTCTCAACTTATTTTTCGCATACTTTGCTCGGGACTAGCAAAATGCTGGTTGGGGGTTGTGTTGAGGGTCAAATATTGCATATCAAACCCTAGTTATTGCCTGGATTTATTAACGTAATACCGTTTAACGGCCTGGTTTAATCATATTTATGTTGCAAGGTGGATTTATAAGTGTGGACTGAAAAAGATGCTAAAAGCATGGATAAAATAAAATAAAAATCAAGAAGATGAAGGCGGAGGTGGTGGGGCATCGGTGGCAAAGCGTGCAGCGAGAGCCTGAAACATCTCTTGCATCCGTCGCTCATGCTCCACCCGGATCTCCTCGATCCTTCTCTCCTACTCCTCCCGTCGCCTCTCCTCCTCTATCTGCCTCTGCTCCTCCTCCTCTCTACACCTCTGCTCCTCCTCTGCTCTCCACCTACTCTTTGATGTCATCGACGACGAACCGCAGTTGCTGAACCTCTCTTTCTATTATATCAGCTCGGTGTAGGGTGCTCTCCCCAGTAACGGATAGGTTAGAGGTAGCTCTAGCGTGTGTCATGAGGTTGGCACCATGGCCAAGCCCACGCACATATCCAGAACGAGTACCAAGCACCTCGCTCAGGATATCTAGCCCACTCCGCTGACTACCATCGGGAGTGGGCTAACTGTGTATGGTGTCCATTGCCACCTGTAATGAAAACATATGAATTTTCATAACGAATGACATTATTATAATTCAATGCAATTAAATTTTACAATTAAGCATTTTTATCTAATTCTTGTTGGCTCAAGGATGAACCCAAGATCCCGTTGGCTGCCGAAAATGAGTCCCTCTGTCGGTGATGGAATCTCGCTGCACAATTGAAAGGACAATAGAGTTAATATAAATGTATGGAAAGAATATATCAACTTAATAATCACCAGTAATTTCTTACCATGTCGTAACGATGTCGTATAAATGACTTTGAACTAGTTACGTGGTTCACTTGTAACTTTTTCCTGTTTGCAGAATTTATTCTGCTCCTCTTCTGAACACATTATTCATAATACATTATTATTAATTACGAATTTAATTGTTACCTTACGATATCGTAAATATATAAATATTACCTGAAAAGCCTCAGACGAAGATCTCTCGTAGAGTATCCGCCAGTCGTCTATAGTCACGTGCGGCGGTGTGGACAGTATGGCCTCATCGTGGGTCCTACACTGCTTGTACCGCTGGTGTAACTCTCCGCAGTACTCCTTGAACTGCTCCCTGGCCATGTCGTCGACAGCATAGGAAATGTACGAAACACTCAAATCTAAGACAATTATCCTGCAGTTTCGTAAATAATAGATTAAGGCAATAGACTTATTAAGAAAATAACTTAACTGTAAATGAACTTTCACAAAAGAAAATTTAATTTACTACAATTTACCTAAAGGCGCTGACGGATGAATTGTTTCACATCATCGATCATGTCTACCCAACGGGAGTGGTGGTGGAGATCAGAGATCGGCATAGGACACCGACCTCCGACATAAACAACCTGGTATTATCCCCAATAGGTCTAAGGCAGTCTTGTGGGAACTCTACTGTCACCCTACCCTCACGCGTAAGTCACTCTAAAATTAACCCACGCGTGGGTCCACGTCCTCGTCGGCTGGTCGACTATGCTATCGCAAAATAAATATGTAAGTCTAAACGTAAATAGAAATCACTAAGCAAATATATGTCTAGACTTACATGCAGTGCCTGGTGTATGCGCAACCGAGGGCTCAGACGCCTGTGATGAAGCATGTGACGTCGATGCTGTCTCCATCGCATCACGGGTGGAAGGAGTAGATCCAGTGTGCGAGCGACCTGATCTCCCACCTGGTGCCATGACTGAATATGTGTGAACTACGAACTTATAAATTTAAACAATGTCAGTACAAGTATATGAAAATTAATATAATAAATATATTAAACTTTACAATGCAAGTGGAATATACTAAAACATTATACAAGTAATGTTGATGGTAGTATGAATTTGTGCTTATGCTTAGAGAGATTATTAAAATATGATTAGACCATTACACTATAATGCAAGCAGAATATAATAAAACCATAAACATTCTAGTAAATTTTAGAAATTCCATTACACATTGTCATTCTATATTAAATACATGTATTTCATTGTAATACGAAACAACTTCGGATCAACTATCCGAAGTACTCTCTGCGTAAGTTATCGTATGTCGCAGAAGTATATGTCAAGCTGTGTGAAGCACTCGATATTGTTACAGCCAACATGTCAGTCACAATAGGAGAAATCTAGTCTCTCGGGACTTCATTCAGATGTGCAAGTGACAAAACCGCATATTTCATACGAAGTTTTCTACGGTTATATTCCTTCAACAAGTCAAGCAGCATGTCGAACGATTTGTTTCTCCAACGATTTATTGTCTTAAAATGAAGTAACCTTGTAAGAAAATTTAACTTGGAGAAGTTCTCACACACCGGATAAAGTGGATGTTGTGCATATCCCTCAACAACCTACTAAACTTTTCTGATTCGACATCACCCATACGAGGAATATCTTGGCTACTACTTGTCACTGCAAAATCAGTATCCGCAATTGTTCCCCTAAATACATCCCCTATGATATCTTGCATTTCGTCAATGTCTTCATCCTCGTCATCCAGCACAAGTAGGTAAGCAAGGACTTCAGTGGCCTCTGAAAGTGCACCTGCTAGTGCTCTGGTTTATCAAGTTACGTGTGTGGTGAGTCAGACTGGCCGCAGAACTCGATAGGAAGATTATTTCAAGCATCTGCCTCAACCGATGTGTGGAAGCTCGCAATAGGTAAATCATAGCCTCACATCCCATGTCTCAAAACACCAGGTGATTAAAACCCTTAAAACAATATAGACATCTTAGGGTTTTTAAGGTGAGAAAACTTTTTTACAAAATAGGAAAATCTCTAAGTTTTTCTCGCCTTGTCGATTTTATCGAAGCACCCTCGATATGATCGACCTGCACTATCGATGTACTCGGTACCTTATCGATAAGAGGACCAAAAATGTCCAGCAACTAAATATTTATCTGGACGAATTTATCGATGTATCAATACACCTATTGATATCATTGATAAAAGCACTAAATACGTCCAGCAACTTCACAACATATCTGGACTAATTATCGATGTATCGATACACATCGATATCATCGATATTCAAATCTCGAGACCATCGAGAGTGGCTCGATAAGATCGACAGGTAGATTTTCGGCGCCCCTGTTGTTTAATGAAAATCTCAAAATTCTTCGATATATCGATAACCGTCCGATATGATCTGAATTCAAATATCGATAAGATCGGAGGTCCATCGATGATATCGATAGTGGGCGCGCATTTCTTACAGCAGATATTTCAGGTTATTTTTTTAACTATATCGGGGGGCCCTTCGATTTAATCGATATTCAAATATGGATGATATCGACACCAGATCGATTGCATCGAACAAAGCCATAAACTGTCCAGCAAGTTCAAAGATAAATCAGCTAGATTTATCGATGCCTCGACTATGATCTCGATATCATCGACATTCAAATTCTGATGATCTCGACGGTTCCGCCGATCATTCATGAAAACCTGAAATATCTCAAAGTCAAGTCTCTCTCATTTTTCAAGTGTCGATGGATCGAACCTGTCATCGATGGAATCGGAGTTCGAAATCCGATGACATCGACAATAGCTTCAATTCATCGACTAATTGGCAAAGAGTTTCAAAAGCGTATGACATAGAGTCCGAGTCATCGAGCAGACCATTGATGCTATCGAGAGTATACGCTCGATGATATCGAACCTGCTCGATGATATCGAACTCTTTCATAAATGCGACCATTTTATATCCGTTGGAACTTTTTGCCTATATATAGAGGACTTGTCTTTTGTTGCTGTGAGAGAAAGAAGAGAGAGCTTTTGAGTGTTTCAACTTATATCATATATCTAAAGCCCTTTCTCTCAAGGGAGTTCATCCTCCAATCCACCCTCACCATTGATATTCAATAGAGTGGATTGGGGAATGAACTTCCGCATTCAAGGATCCTCCAGCTACTACCTTAATGGCAAATCATTATGCTGGAATGCCTTGAATGCATAAGATTGGAACTACTCTACCTTCTTATAGGAAAACCTTTAGAGAGTAGGATTCCATCTTAACCTTGACCCAACCCTAAGCCTAGTCTTGGTATATCTTTTGTATTGCGGATCAAGGAAGCAGAAGACTCTTCGTCAACAAGGAGGAGGAGATCTTCAGCGCTGTGCTTAACGGGACTCATCAACTTATCTGTAAGTATCTAGAGTCCAAGAGGACACTTGCGATCATTCCTTTTTAGGATTGGGTCTTAAGTGGTTCTCACCCTTTGAAGTCCTCAAGGAGGCCTCCGGCGTGAGTGTACGTAGTGGGTGCGTCGTGTGGACCCTTACTCTGTGGAGAACATAAACATCTGGTTAAGAGTAAACCAGTAAAACTCTAGGGTTAGAGGTGAACTGAGTAGAAACCTCTGGGTGCGCTGTGTGGACCCTTGCTCTATGGAGAGCATAAACATATGGTTAGGAGTGAACCAGTAAAACTCCAGGGTTAGAGGTGAACCTAGTAAAAATCTCCATGTAAAGGTTGAACATGAACCTGATTTAAAACCTTAGGTTAGAGGTGAACCCCGGGAAACCTCCTTAGTGAATTCTGGTACACTCAAGGGTTGAGTGCGGCAACTGGGAGTGGAGTAGACTTATCGTCGAACCACTATAAAATGACTGTGTTTGTGATTGCTTTTCTATATGTGTGATTCATGATAATGCATTCATATTCATATATCTGATCACATCTCACACACATACACAGTCACATCCAATATAGACTAAGTTGCATATTGCTATATCTTGATTAGTTTGTGATTGGATCCTCTGCCTGGCTTGGAAGCTAATAGAGTTACATTTGAGTAATCCTGAAAATTGCATAAATGATAGGATTAGAGTGATAGGATTTTTAATATAACTCATAAATCTTTAAAAGTCTTATTCACCCCCCTCTAGGAGATATTGGCATATTCCGACTTGAACTCAAGCTGTCTTCACCGCTATTTCAGCCTCAACTCTTTGGTGGAACTCTTCACCATGATGGATCCACCAAGTGTAACCCTGGTCAATCCCAACTATAAACAAATCGTCTTCTACTTTGTCTAAAGTCTTATGAACCATGTTCTTGCATTTTTGACATCGACACCTAATCCTATTGCCTGAATCTGCCCGATATTGCATAAATTCCATGAACCCTTGAACCCCTTGTTTATACTCTGGGCCAAACCTGTTCTTAGCTCGCATCCAACTCTTATCCATCTCTACAATGAAAAGATTAGAGTCAGTTTACGGAAATAGGTTTAAGATTAAGTTAGGCTTATAGGTTTAGGATTAAGTGTAGGTTTAGGTTTAGGTTTAAGTTTAGGTTTAGGGATTCAGGTTCGGTTTCGGGTTTGGGATCGGGTTTAGGATTAGGTTTTCAAGTTTAGGTTTAGGTTTAGGTTTAGGTTAGGGTTATAGGTTTAGGATTAGGCGTAGGTTTAGGTTTAGAGATTTGAGAATAGGTTTATGTTAGGGTTATAGGTTTAGGTTTAGGGATTTGAAATTAGGTTTAGGTTTAGGTTTAGGGATTCAGGTTTGGTTTCAGGTTCGGGATCGGGTTTAGGATTAGGTTTTCAAGTTTAGGTTTAGGTTTAGGTTAAAGTTATAGGTTTAGGTTTAGGTTTAGGTTTAGGGATTTGAGAATAGGTTTAGGTTTAGGTTATAGGTTTAGGTTTAGGTTAGGGTTATAAGTTTAGGTTTAGGTTTAGGAATTCGGGTTCGGGATCGGGTTTACGTTTAGGTTTTCGAGTTTAGGTTTAGGTTAGGGTTAGGGTTATATGTTTAGGATTAGGTGTAGGTTTAGATTTAGAGATTTGAGTTTAGGTTTAGGTTCAAATTTAGGTTTAGGGATTCGGGTTCGGTTTCAGGTTCGGGATCGGGTTTAGGTTTAAGTTTTCGAGTTTAGATTTAGGTTTAGGTTAGGGTTATAGGTTTGGGTTTAGGTGTAGGTTTAAGTTAAGTGAATTAAGTTTAGGTTTAGGTTTAGGTTAAGGTTATAGGTTTAGGGATTTGAGAATAGGTTTAGGTTTAGGTTTAGGTTTAGGTTCAAATTTAGGTTTAGGGATTCGGGTTCGGTTTCGGGTTCGGGATCGGGTTTAGGTTAAGTTTTCAAGTTTAGATTTAGGTTTAGGTTAGGGTTATAGGTTTGGGTTTAGGTGTAGGTTTAAGTTAAGTGAATTAAGTTTAGGTTTAGGTTTAGGTTTAGGTTATAGGTTTAGGGATTTGAGAATAGGTTTTAGGTGTAGGTTTAGGTTTTGGGATTTGAGATTAGGTTTAGGTTTAGGTTTAGGAATTCGGGTTCGGGTTCGGGTTCGGGATCGGGTTTAGGTTTAGGTTTTCGAGTTTAGGTTTAGGTTTAGGTGTAAGTTTAGGTTTAGGGATTTGAGAATAGGTTTAGGTTTAGGTTTAGGGATTTGGATTCGAGTTCGGGTTCGGGATCGGGTTTAGGTTTAGGTTTAGGTTTAGGTTAGGGAGTTGAGATTAGGATTAGGTGTAGGTTTAGGTTTAGGAATTTGGGTTCGGGTTCAGGTTCGAGTTCGGGTTCAAGTTCGAGATCGGGTTTAGGTTTAGGTTTTCGAGTTTAGGTTTAGGTTTAGGTTAGGGTTGTAAGTTTAGGTTTAGGGATTTCAGTTTCGGTTTAGGTTTAGGTTTAGGAATTCGGGTTTGGGTTCGGGTTCGGGATCAGGTTTAGGTTTAGGTTTTCGAGTTTAGGTTTAGGTTATAGGTTTAGGTGTAGGTTTAGGTTTAGGGATTTGAGAATAGGTTTAGGGATTCGGATTCGGGTTTGGGTTTAGGTTTTCAAGTTTAGGTTTAGGTTTAGGTTAGGGAGTTGAGATTAGGATTAGGTGTAGGTTTAGGTTTAGGGATTTGAGTTTAGGCTTAGGTTTAGGTTTAGGATTTTGGGTTCGGGTTCAAGTTTAAGTTTAGGTTTTCGAGTTTAGGTTTAGGTTTAGGTTAGGGTTATAGGTTTAAGTTTAGGTGCAGGTTTATGTTTAGGGATTTCAGTTTCGGTTTAGGTTTAGGTTTAGGAATTCGGGTTCGGGTTCGGGTTCGGGTTTGGGATCGGGATCGGGTTTAAGTTTAGGTTTTCGAGTTTAGGTTTAGGTTTAGGTTATAGGTTTATGTTTAGGTGTAGGTTTAGGTTTAGGGATTTGAGAATAGGTTTAGGTTTAGGTTATAGGTTTATGTTTAGGTGTAGGTTTAGGTTTAGGGATTTGAGAATAGGTTTAGGTTTAGGTTTAGGCTTAGGGTTTAGGGATTCGGATTCGGGTTTAGGTTCAGGATCGGGTTTAGGTATAGGTTTTCAAGTTTAGGTTTGGGTTTAGGTTTAGGTTAGGGAGTTGAGATTAGGATTAGGTGTAGGTCTAGGTTTAGGGATTTGATTTTGGTTAAGGTTTAGGTTTAGGAATTCGGGTTCGGGTTTGGGATCAGGTTTATCACCCATAAACACGGGCCTGTCCAAATGGCCAGGCCACCTATATTGCTATCCATAGGAAATGGACAGCTTCATCATGGTCATAACAGCAGTTCCCACCTTCCGGGGACCCCCGCTCAACATCCACATACATTCACAAAAATCAACCACGAATAGCTCCGAGACATATCCGGGTCTGCTATAACAACTCCAAATACATAAGCACATGAAAATTGAAGAATCATCAAGATCATGAATCAAGTCTAATCACTTACCTAATTAGATGTTTGTAAACTTGAGAGACTATATTGTGAACGATTAAGTGTGGGACCCAACATAATGTATTTTCCTTACATCCACTCCCGTTTCAACATCTCATTGTAGGTCATGGTCCTAAAAAATGAAGCATATCTAAATCTTATGTGGACCACACCACAGGAACCAGTGGTGATTGAAAACTCACCATTAAAAACTCCTTGGGGTCCACAGGAATGTTTATTTACCATCCAACCTGTTGATACCTAGATGAAGGGACCAAACAAATATCAGCTTGATCCAAAACTTTGGTGGCCTGCAAGAAGTTTTTAATGGTCAATAACCTCTTTTTTGTGGTACGGTACACTACCTAAGATGTAGATCTGCTTAAGTTTTGGGACCATGACTTAAAATGATCTGTCAAAATGGATGAACGAATTCGGGTTGTTTTGTGCACCCCATCATGGCTCATGCCCTGTAATGAGATGGTAAAGTGGATGGAAGGTGTACAACACATACATACATCATTGTATGACCCACAAATTAACTAAAACAATGGGCCCCACCAAACAGTGGACATCGACGGTGGACCCCACAAGCAGTGAACATCGGTGGGCCCCACGCGCAGTGGATAGTGACAGTGGGCCTCACAATTAGTGATTTTAATTGAAAATTCAAAATTAGAGAATTTAATTTTAAAAAAATTGGAAACCCTTAATTAGGAATTTACAAAACAGTGAGCCTTACCAAACATTGGACAGTGATGGGGGGTCCCACAAGCAGTGTACATCGACGGTGGGCCCCACAATTAGGGATTTTAGGGATTTTAATTGAAAATTCCAAATTATGGATTTTAATTTTTAAAAATTTCAAACCCCTAATTAGGGATTTATAAAATAGTGGGCCCCACCAAACAGTGGACAGCGACGATGGGCCCCACAAGTAGTGGACATCAACGGTGGGCCCCACAGGCAATAGACAGCGATGGTGGGCCCCACAATTAGGTATTTTATCCCTTTAAATTGAAAATTCCAAATTAAGGATTTCAAAATTAAAATCCCTAATTAAGGATTTTTTCAAAATTTACTAAATCAGTGGGCCCCACCAAAAGTGGACAGCTACAGCAGGCCCCACTAGCACTATATATCGACAGTGGGCCCCACAAGCACCGGAAATCGACGGTTGGCCCCACAAGCAATGGACGGCGATGGTGGGACACACAGGTAATGGATTTCGGTGGTGGGCCCCACAAGCAATGGACAACGAGAGAGAGAGGGAAAGAATAGAAGGAGAAGGAAGAGAGAGAGAGAGGGGGGTTACCGGAGGTGATGACGGCCGGACGTACGGCGTGCGGCGTGCGGCGTGCGGCATAAGGATGGGCAGTGACGGCCGGACAGCAGTAACGGCAGGAGAGAGAGAGAGAGAGAGAGATGAGCGCTAGAGTCGTTTCGATTTAAAACATAACATTATTACCGACGAAACTTTTCATCGGTGATAGTTTTAACAACTCGTTGGTAAAAAGATTGTCACGTCCTAAACTTGGAAACCGGGCTCACAAAATTTCCGATCGCCGAATCCGGCGCCGACAGCCTCCATAGGACCCCATTCTCGGTTCCCAGCGCCCATATGCCAGGTTCCGATCCTGGGATGCTACAAGGAGGATTTTCAACATCAGTTTAATTTGTAATAAGCATAACCAAAGGCATAACCCACAAACAACAACCAAAAACTTCATCACATTTTCACTATGATCAAAAACTTTACAAGTACAATGAGCATAAAGGGAAATACAATGAGAATGGACAAAAAGCTCCAAAAGATCTGCTCTGCGCTCCTGCCTCAGCGCTGTTGCGTCCTCGCGTCACCTACACGCAACGGTCGTGCATAAGCTTATAGAAATCTTAGAGGGTGGTGAAAGTGTGTGCGCATGGTAGTAATGCAGTATGCAGTATCAGAGTAATGCAGAACATGCTGGTGAATCCATGAATACCATTAGCCGTACAGAGGCTATGCGATGCAAGGCATGAATAATGTCGGCCGTACCAAGGCTATGCGATGTAAAATGCAACTCAAGCATACAAATCCTCATCTAAGTCCACATATCAGTATAGCTCAAAATCTGAGATATCACCGAGGTCTAGTACACTCTAAACCAGATTACCGCCCCATCGCGCGCAATAAGGTAAGTGGAAGAGACCTCACTACCCGCCTGCCAATATCGGGCGTGGCTCATCGGTAGCGGACCCATTCCTCGAGCTGGTCAAACTCAGCCTAGCATTGCCCCCTCCTCTCGGGGGGGTAAGGCCACACCCCCTTCCAACCGACCACGACACAGTGGAAAGCGCAGCCGTCTGGTAATCGGCACTCAGCGCTCCTGCACCCACTCGGTCTAGACGTTAGAGCAACCTCTTGGTACCATAAGGGTTTAGGGACTTTCACCCAGGGATATCTATAGCACCCCATGTAGAACCAAATTTTCGGTATCCAATCCTGCCAACCACGATATGCCTGTGGAGGCTACGGCCCTGATGTCGCTAGGGCGCACAGTAACCATGTCACACAATGCGAATGCATGAATCAAACTCTCCAGTCATGCAGCAATCCTGCGCGTCTCGTGCGCTCATGTGGGGCAACACCGCCTAACCGGGAGCCCCTAAACAATCTTCCCAAAGGCATATGCTATGATCAGTCACTTCTCATATCAAGCATACATATGATGCGTATGATCATGAATCATGGGACTATACTAAACATGTTATATGGGATAGATGTTGTTCATAAGGAGATGGGCCTAGACGGCCTACAAGTATGGGCCTAACAATGGGCCCTAGGGAGAATCATAATGCGGACATTTAACCAACATTATTCGATAATGTGGACGTCAAACCAACATTGCTCCCAAGGCATTGCCCGTCGTAACGTCATTACATAAACCATGTTGGGATCACACATTGTAATGGACCTTAGGTACATCCCATTGGGCCTTAAATACATCAAATGGGCCATGTCACATGGGCCTTATATTCATCAAGTGGGCCACATTAATGGGCCGCACCAATGGGCCTTATGCGCGTTGCAATGGGTCATAACCCGTGGGCCTTAGAATGCATCAAATGGGCCTAGTCTCATGGGCCTTTCATTCACATCAAAGCGGGCCTCAACAACGGGCCATAGTTATAGCAAGGTGGGCCTAATCACTTGGGCCTTATGCATATCAAGGTGGGCCTTAACGGATGGGTGGATATAATACAGACATCAAGGTGGGCCTACTGGTGCCGCACCCAAGTCCGAGAGGGAACCAGGCGAGGATAAAACACATACCTCACGATGGGTCCCACCATCAAAATAGATGGACGGCTGGAGTAAAAACACATACATTAAGTGGGGCCTACACCCTGCTGACGCAGAGAGAGAGAGATAGAGAGATGTAGAGAGAGATGTAGAGAGAGATAGAGAGAGAGATGTAGAGAGAGAGAGAGCGTGAGAGAGAGATGTAGAGAGAGAGAGTGTCAGAGAGAGATGTAGAGAGAGAGAGAGAAAGCGTCAGGAGAGAGAGAGTAAGAGAGGGATTTAGAGAGAGAGAGAGAGAAAGCGTCAGGAGAGAGAGAGTGAGAGAGAGTTAAAGAGAGAGGTGTAGAGAGAGAGAGGGTGCCACGTGCCCCTCCTTTTACTTTTTCTTTCTTTTCTTTTCTTTTCTTTTTTTTTTCTTTCTTTCCCTTGCTGACACTGAACAGAGGTGGGCCCCACGAGGTCGAACGGTGTGGGTCCCACCGTTGGTGTTACCAACATCTGACCCATCAGTTAGATGCACCGTTCCAAGGTGGGCCTAGGTCCCAAAAATCAAGTCAGTCCGTGACTTGTGTGGGCCACGTTAGATACAACAATTGAGAGGGATACCCTCCATTAAAACATTCCTAATCATTTATTTGGGCCCACCGAGATGGGGATCACAAATCCAGCCCACCCATCGTGGGTGTCCCACTTGAATGAAGGGTCCCACCAAGTTTCAGCCACACCCAAAGGTCAGGTGGGCCCCACGTCGGTGATCACATCACCGTTAGCCACCCCACAGGGACAGTACCAAGACCTCAGTGTAAAATGAGGTATCTCCACTCCGCTGCCAGGGAGCGCGTGCGACCAACGTTAAAACGAGGTGTCTCTCACCATCTGCCACTGGGGCTAACGGACTGGGTGGGTCCCAGCGTCCTTGGACGGTGGAAGCACCACACGTGTGTGATGGTGCGGCCCACCAAAATGGATGGACGGTGTGGATGGGGTGGGTCCCACTCCCTCGTCAGTACACACACCATGTTAGTACACCCACCATGTTAACACACACACCCCACCAACTCCTAGTGTCAGTTGGCACTTCACTGCCAGCCACTAAGGCCAGCATCCCTTGGATGGATGGTGATGGATGATCACCCCATCAAGGTGGGTCCCACATGGACCACCTGTTATGTTAGGATCAGGCTAATATTTGTGCTTCTCCTTCATCCGGGTGGCCCACCATTTGGATGGCCCATACCACAAACAAAGGCCAAGGTGGCCCACCATTTGGATGGTGTGCATGAGATACATACATCAAGTGGCCACAAGCCATCGAACACAAAGAAAAAGGGGGAGAAAAAGAGAAAGATCGGTGAGTATGGAGGGGCCCCGCCGCTATGGGCCCCTCTTGCATGCAAATATACATCGAGGTGGGTCCCACATATGTGGACCCTTAATCAACAAAATGAAGGAAAAACAAGGATCTAAGATCACCCACTGGCTCCTTCTTGGTCCCAAGGCTTCCTTTGCTCCTTTACTTCGATTCCGACTGAGGAGATGGGGTTTAGATGGTTGAGATGGAAGATGGGAGGGTTGGAAGAGGTGGGCCACACTTGTTGCTTGGGAGAGGTGGGAGAGGCTTGGACGTGTGAGAGGTTTTGGGTTGCTTGGGATGGTTTGAAATGAAGGGGAGAGAGACTTGTAAAGAGAGAGAGAAGGATGGTTGATGGATTGATGGACATGTGTAAGAACCTTTTTGACTTTTGTGGCTTTTGGTGTAAGGAAGGTATGGGTTTGTAAGAACCTTTTTGACCTTGGGGCTTGCTTGGGAAAGGGTGAAAAGTTGATGTGTACTTGACATGATGGGATTGATTAATGGGTGATTGATGTGACATCTCGTTGAGATTCTCTTGGGTTTCGCAACGCGCGGCGTTTTCCTCGCACCGAACGCTGGCCCACATCTCCTAGCCAGGGTATCGCCTCGGCGCGCGAGTCGCGGCATCGGAACCGCGGCGACGGTGCGGTAGCATTGGTACAAGTCTCGGGTTGAGTCGACTCGGGTTGACAGTGTGTGAATCAGAGTCACGCGCAACGCCGGTTAAGGGTCGAAGGTTGCCGAAATTCGACCGGAAAGACCGCGGGAACCTACGGAACGGTACGGTCTAAAATGCGGGTCTTACAAAGATTCAAAAATATTTGGGCCTACCCGTGCTTTATCAGCCCCATCCACTTCATACATATGTTTTTAAATATACTTATTAGCTACACCAAAAAAATTACAAATCAACATCCATGATCAACCACACAAAGTGAAATAATATGTCCACCGTTCATTTTCTCCAACGATATATCTCTTTCGTCGCTAAAAGACTTTTTACTAATGAGATTGTATAACGTCGGTAAAAATAGCCTCTCTATCATCGCAAAGGACACCAAGGGACCTTTTGCCGACGAACTATTTGGTTCATCGGGAAAAATTAAATTTACCGACGAAATAATTGTCAGGAAATATTATGTATCGTCGTTTTCACCGACGATACAGAATATCATCAGAAAAAGTTTCCAGGACATCATTGTAAATGGTGGCGAGAACATATTTGGTCGTGATGGGAATCTTTTGCCAACGAAATATTATTTCGTCGGGGAAAGTCATGTGTACCGAAGAAATGTATTTCATCGAAAATAAGTTCATCGGTAAAAGGCCAAATTCTTATAGTGTCAGCTTCTATATAAGAGAAGAGCTGGGTCCTGATCCAACATAATCGACAGAAGCCTAAGTCCCATCTATAGTTCTGTATACGGGTGTGAAGGAAAGGAAGACTACAGCATTGGAGTTCTGGTATTCTAATTTATGGCGTCTTAACTAGGTAAGTCATCCGACCCCTTGATCTTCATGTCCTATGCACAGCGTGATCAGTGGGCCTATTCCGCATATCTGATAAGTCCCACAGTTGGTATCAAAGACACTGTGCAAAGGCAGGGATGATCAGATTCATCTATTTCATATTCAGATTCGAATTAGGGCTTTCAAATTCAAAACCCATATAGGTTATCAGGGTTTATCTCTTCCCATTTCGAAGCTGTATTAATGTGTAGGGATTTTAATCCCAAATCTGTATTAGAGATTTCAGTCTCATAACCCCAAAATCCAGTTAAAATTAGGAATTTAGAATCCCTGTATTTCGTAGTTTATTAGGGATTTCGATTTTGAATTCCCAAATTAGGAAATTAGGGTTTTCGATTTTGAATCCCCAAATCAAAGAATTAGGGATCTCGGTTTCGAATCCCCAAATCGAGAATTAAGGATTTCAGTTCCAATAGCCCTAAATCCAGTTATTAATCAGGGATTTCGAAAATCCCCAAATCCAGTTGCTAGATTGGGGATTTTAGATCTATACCCCAAATTCAGAAAAGGATCAGGGATTTCAAATCAAAAATCAAGTTTGATACCCAAATTAGAACTTCATTAGAGTGCCGCACCTTTTCTGGTTTTCTTGGAGTCGATCCTCATTCCTCTCTGTTGAATCGGTGGCATCGCTGATCGATCTGGCTTTTAAGGCCGGTATTGTTCATGCACAGGCCATCATGAGGGACATGACTCGATTCTTTGAGTCCATTTTCATCAGGAGATGGAGTTTTCCTCCATTATCGTCGCATGGCAGTAAATAACCCTTCAGACGATGGTGGGGTCTTCACCTCAACTCGTTGGGCAGGCAGAGAAGATCTCTCTCTCTCTCTCTCTCTGATCTGCAGCAGAGAAGATCTCCCTTTCTCCACATCTAGCTATTGCACGGCCAAAGATAACGGACTGAGCTTTTTAGAAATTAGGTCAAAAACCCGACTCTTATGATGTCGGGCCAGCAGACTCGATTTCAATCTGACGGGATGGGTCCACTTTCAGGACCCGAGTCCTGGATCCGATTTGCGGTCGTTCGAGACCCGCATCCAGTTGGGCTTAGCATGCATCCAGGGCCCATCGTCGTGTACTGACCTGCATACTGGGTCTTTTGTTGGGCCTAGCATGCACCCAGGCTCATTGCCGTGTACAGGATCTACCTACTAGGCCTATTTTTCTAGCATGCATTCAGTTGGGCCTGGCATTCATTGTGGGCCCATGTCATGAGGATGGGATCCACTTCATTACCTTTGCTGCTGGGCCTGACTCCCGATCTGGGCTCATCCCTTATATCCTGATTTGGGCCCATATTTTGGACCATTCAATTCAAAGTCTATTAAGGTCATATGTAGGCCCACTTCAAGTCAGTTCACTATGTGCACTCTATCTGGTTCTTTCGCTGGATTGATAATATAGAACATAAACCTTCTATTATATAGATCTATCTAGCCACTTGTATTGTTCCATGCTATACGACTATCATATAGAGTTTAAAAGCCAGAACTATAATGATATATTGATGATGATCATAACATGCAGAGTCTTAATTCTGTTTCATTCTAGGCCCATTACCCATCTTTGAGAAATTGATATAGACCGTTGGAAGATAGAGAATGATACAAATTCATCTGAGGTTACTTTAATTTCTAATAATCAATTGTAACGCCCCGACTTTTCAGGACCCGAGTATATGACCCGTTTCCCAAAAACCCGAGTGTTAATCTATAGAGAGCCAAAGTTACACACACACACACACACAGATATATATATATATATATATATATATATATATATATATATATATATATATATATATATATACATATATTCTCTTTCATTTAGAGTAAGCAGATTTAGCGTAGGATGGACAAAACAGCATAAAGGGAAATTTACATTCACATTTGCAATATACAAGAGGTTGCCCATAATGACTTATATAAACAAATGTCCCAAACTTACAATTACATATTTAAATGATGTTACATGTAAACAAAACAAATTATAACAAATCTGGAACTGTAAAACCACGTAGCAACTCTCGACAATACAATCATGCATCTTCAACAGTGGTACTCTGTTTCTCATTAGTCTGAACCTAAAAATCAATTAAGCCACCTGTGCTACCTGTACGGTTATATATTTGATGGATGAGTGTCCAACTCAGTGTGAATTCCCCTTAAGAGTACACACCGCCACATTAGGCAAGCATAGTTATGAAAACATACAAGGCATATAAAACAATACATGATGCAGTCTTATTAAATGCATGGATGTATGAGTGCACATCAACAGGGGATGCTCATGCAGTTGGCTTTTAGGCAAAACCCATGCAATGTGGCCGGTCACCAGCGAAAGTACATCATACATGCATAGTGCCAAACTCACCATAAGTGGGTTAATAGTCGATGGTCTGGGAGCTAGCGAAATTATACCCCAACTAAATCCTATTAGGCACGTGCTACAGTATCGAGAATTAGCCACCCGTCATCGCCCGAATGCTATAAATGCATAATTAGCCCAACCATTATTAATCCGTTTACAACCAATAGGTTTAATAAGCTCAAAGGTCACTATGGGGAGCTCAGAGCCCAACGTAGGCTGACAGCTCGAGCATAGTATCTCATGACCACCATCCTCGGCCCATGAGGCTACCATCTTAGGATGTTTAATGGAAACCCAGCGACTAGTGGCCAATCAAATTTAGTATATGGGGCTTACCATCGCATGGTTGCATAATACAAAACATCGAACCAATATATGGCAAATACCAGAACAAAGCCGCCTGGGGCGAATTTCAAGACTAAGCCACATAGGGTAATTATCAAAACTAAGCCACATAATGCCGGTATCAAAACCATGCGATAAAAGACCATCCTTAAAAATCGCTTAGACACAGCAATCCCTAGATGGTAGGCCCACATATTCAATTTAAACCATCATTCAATAACCACTAAGTCAAAGGTCCATTACAATCAAAATCGGTCAAGTTACATCCCAAGTACGAGTGTACATTTATAGGTGGGGGTTTTCCACTAATGTACCAGTTTAAGTCCCACAAGCAATCCACAAATAATCCATAGTCATGAAATAAATATGCAAGATAAATTCTAAGCATGTAATATAGCAATTTAAGTTCAACAATTAACACATGCTATTACAAAATGAAGATGGCAATTATCAATCATAATTTTAAAAAAACTATCACTCAAGCTAATGGGAAAATGGAAAGCTCAAGGGGAAGAATCATCACCTTATAATTGAATCGCCTACGCATTGCTAGGGACGTGTGTTCCCTTAGGATCGAGTCCTATCATGAATATGAAATTGTATGGTTAGATCAAGTTCTACATATTATTTATGGTTGAGATTATAACCTGGGTTTGGATTATTTATCTTAGGGTTGTAATGTAGAATTAGGGTTTCATCTAGGGTCTAGTTGTAGCCTTAACTCTAGGATTTGAATTGTAGTGGTTTACAATAAATTACAATGCTAATTTAATTATTAGAATTAATTTTAACCTTAGTTTATAATTAATATTTGTTAACATAGTAATAACAATTATTACGCTGATAATAAATACTAAGATCTACTATTACGGATACTATTTAAGAGAGTTAAATAAAATATTAGTAATTGATAATCAAAATTTCATTTATAAACTACTAATGTCTAATCACATATAATATTAGAAATCCCTATAATGAGAGTGATAACAATAGTAGGAGTCTAAATAATATCATAGAGAATAAACCCATCAACCATAGTTCTTAGCCCGATGAACGAAGTGAATCAACTTGAATGGTCAGAGTCGAGTTTTATGCACTATCTATGGTTAGGGTCATAACTTATGTGTTTAGATCACTCAGGTTTAGGATTTTATCCTACAGTTTAGGTCTAAGCTAGATTTTAGGGTTTGAAATCTAACTTATATAATTAATTGTAATAATATTAGAATTAAGTAAAATAATTAGTAATTGTCCACTTATATATACTAACAATACTAACATTATAATCAATGACAAATAAGAATAGCGTTAATAATGATAATTGTTAATATCAAGTTTCTGTCATAATTATTACTGGCAAAGTTATCCTACTAGTGGTTAATCATACCGCAATAATTGTAGTAATGCTAATGATGATAATAAATCATGGAGCTTACTTAGGGAGAGGAAGTTTACTCACATTGGTTGACTCAGTAGTTCAACTCGTCCTCCATTCAAGCTGTAGACCCGTTCTGTGACTCGACTCAGCTGAGTTGACCCAACTCGACCTCAACAAGGCCTAGACCAGGCCCAAGTATTATCCGGCCCAGCTGAACTTGGTTCAAACGAGTCAACTCACTCGCTACCCTTCCTCTTCTCCTTTCCTTCTTCTTTTCTGCTTCTGGGGAGTCCAAGGGTGGCTGGACTCAACCC
>JAJHSJ010000006.1:69100238-69156297 GCA_021015155.1 Magnolia officinalis | reverse complement strand
TTGAAAGGCCAAGCTATATGTCCTAGAGGGGGGGGGGTGGGGGGGGGGTGAATAGGACTATGCCAAATTAAAATAAAATTCAGCGGAAATAAAATAAACCAACAACCTTACAACTTGAATCAATTCACAAGCTAATTTAAATCACCTTGATAAATAGATATCGGAGATTGATTCAAATTCAGTTCTAAGGACAACCTTACACACCATAATCAACAAGGGCTTATGGTAGGACAACCTTATTTCTAGAACCTCTTTTGGATCAAGAACTCAATATTAATATAAGTAAATGAAAAGCTAGGAATTGAATTTAAATGAAGAAGTAAGATCTAAATTATTACAACAATTCCCACACTTGCTTGAAATGTAAATAATTACAAACATTCACATCCCCTTGTACATTCCACAAATCAAATGATCAAATGATAAAGATATGAAAATTAAGCAAGCATTCAAACCACAAGTCAAGAGTTATAGTGGTTCGCTTGTGTGTACACCAACTGTTTTCCAACAGCCACAACAAAAAGCTACTCCACTCCTAATATCCTCACACAGGGGATATTAGCGTTCACTAACAAATAGGTTTTCACAGGTTCACCAAAAACCTTTACAATTGTGTCTTTTTCACTTGGGCTTACACAATCCAAAAACCCCTCTTTTCTGAGTTTCTGGTTTTCCTCAGACAACCAATACAATGAGATTTTTCTGGCTCAACCTCAAACAAAACCAAAAGCAAATGAATTTTACAGAATGTAAAATACCTGGATTTCTCCCTTTTTCGTAGCAGCCCGGTAGAACCAATCGGAGTAGATGATTTGAATGTCAAAGTTCAATTTCCAATACTCACATTCATAAGGTTCTAAGTTCTAATTGATTTTAGATTTAACTCGTTGGGCGTAGCTAAATTTGATTTTGATTCCAAGAAGAAGGAATAAGATAATTCCTCTTTTCAAATAAGATTGGAATATAGAAACAAAATCAAATTAAATAAGCTAGCAAAAGGAATATATAAATAAGCACAATCTAGCTTAAAATAAACACAACTTATCTCAGAGTGATCACTTGAAAATTCTTGAATTGAATGAGAGTGGAAGTTATCAAAACTCTGAATTTCGTGTTCAATTTATAGAAGCAGAAATCGCTCCTACGACTGGTCTTAGAACCTACGACTGGTCGTAGCTCTAACAGATTTTTTGAAAAATAAGCGCGATCTTTGAAAGCCGTTCTACGACTGGTCGTGAGTACCCTACGACTGGTCGTGGGTCACCTACGACTGGTCGTAGATATCTACGACTGCGTAAAGACCAATGATTTCGTCGCTGGACTTTAAGTCGTAGCTCCACGACTGGTCGTGGACGAGTCGAAGCCACACCTACGACCGGTCGAAGGACCTCCAGGACTGGTCGTGGGCGTACCAAAAATTCTGAAAAATCTTCAACTTCTTAGGACTGGTCGTGGAATTTCTTGGACAAGTCGAACCAATGTTAGGACTGGTCGAAAAGAGCTAGGACTGGTCGTAGAATAGACCAACCTTGTGTAAAATAAATATTTGATTTATGTATCCAAAGTGACCTACTTAAAGGGTCAACCTAAGGTCATTCAAACCTGAACCATGTCGTATGGACATTGAACTTCAACCATTCAACGAATGTAGATATTTTGAACCATATCAGGCTTGAAATCTTGAGCTTGTTTTGAACCATATCAGGCTTGAAATCTTGAGCTTGTTGTAGCTTTAAGCTTGAGATCTTTATCAACATAAACTACTTCATACGTTGTTTCTTCAGATTTGAACTTCAACATTGTAGCTTCTTGAGGCTTCATCATGTAGTATTTGAGGCTTCAACATGTAGCTTTTTTGAGGCTTCAACATGTAGCTTTTTGAGGCTTCAACATGTAGCTTTTTGGGGCTTCAACATGTAGCTTTTTGAGGTGTCTTGAATTCCAATAAATGATCATACAAGTACAGAACACCGATAGATGTTTTTGGCACACAAAATTTGACAACCAAAGGAGCATGAGACCATAACACTTACAAGATTATTGGCAAAGGTAATGAACAACTTCCCAACTTACCTATCTTCAAAAATGTTTTATATGCTAAATGCTTAAAACACAATCTATTGAGCATATCTTAAATTCGTGATAATAATCATAATGTGAAATTTTCAGATCACAGATGTGAGATAATAAATAATAAAAGACATGTGATATTGAATGGTCACGTAATGTCTAAAAATTGCTATAGAATTGATGATTCTTGCTCAACAAATCATTCATGCTACATGGTACAAATAGACGAGACTGAATTATGGCATCAACGTCTTGAACATGTAAACTATAGAGATCTATATAAATTGAGCAAAAGATATCACTTGCACAGCTTACCTAGATTAAAAAGGATAAAAAATAAAGTATGTGGTGCCTATTAGATAGGGAAGTAAATTAAGAATAGTCACAAGAAAGTGAACTCTTTAGCCAGTACAAGACCTCTTGAACTTTTCCACATGGATTTAATCGGACCAACTAGAACGGAGAGTAAAGGTGGAAAGAAATATTTCCTAGTTGTAGTTGATGACTACACTAGATATTCTTGGGTAGCTTTCTTAAAAAAAAAAAAAAATCGCATGCTTTCGACGAAGTCAAAAAGCTTATAAAACACATCCAGACTGAAAAAGAATTATATGTGATCAGAATAAGAAGTGATTAGGGAGTTGAATTTGAGAATAACAATTTTGAGAAATACAGTAATGACCATGGTATATTATATGAATTTTTTTATCCAAAAACTCAGCAAAATGGAGTTGTCGAAAGAAAAAACAGAGTTTTACAAGAAATGACTAGTGTAATGCTAAATAGAATAAAATTGCCTAAATATTTATGGGTTGAAAATGTGAATATTGCATGTTATATAATTAATTGTGTTTACATACGAGCAGCTAAAAAAAAGAAAAAAAAGCTTACGAATTATGGTTTGAAAAAAAGCCTACTGTCAAATATTTCTAAACTTTTGAAAGGAAATGCTTCATTTTACATGACCGATAAAATTTGGACAAATTTGAAGCAAAAAAGAGATGATGGAATATTTTTAAGATATGCTTTAAATAGTCAAGCATATCGTGTTTTAAATAAAAGAACTAGGATTATACAAGAATCTATAAATATAGTAATTGATGATCATTCGATCATTCCCAGTCTTAACCAAGATGATTGTGATAATGATATTATTTCGGTTAATCAATTTGAACCATCATCTAAATCAGATACTACTGAGTTAATGTTACTAAAAAACCATCCTACTGATCAAATACTTAATAACCTTCATACTGGTGTTTAAACCAGAAGACAACTTGAAAATGTATGCAATCATGTTTTCTTCACTTCTCAAATAGAACCAGCTAATGTAAAAGAGGCATTAGCTGATAAAAGTTGGATAATGGCCATGCAAGATGAACTAAACCAGTTTGTAAGAAACGATGTATGGTATCTTGTCTCTAGACCATCCAATAAACATGTAATTGGAACAAGATGAATTTTCAAAAATAAATCCAATGAACTGGGTAACATTATTAGAAATAAAGCACGACTAGTTGTGCAAGGATATACTCAAATTGAAGGAATTAATTATGACGAAACCTTTGCGCCATTTGCTCTCATTGAATCTATCAGATTATTCATTTCAATTGCTTATTACAAAAAATTTAATATCTAACAAATGAATATTAAGAGTGCTTTTCTAAACGGTGATTTAAATGAGGAAGTTTATGTTGAAGAACCAAAGAGTTTTGAAGATCCCAAACTTCCTGATCATGTATACCATCTTAAAAAGACATCGTATGGTTTAAAACAAGCACCTAGAGCATAGTATGAAAAATCGACAAAATTTTTGCTTAATCATAACTTTCTGATTGGTAATGTTGACAAAATCTTGTTTGTCAAAAAAATATAATGATGATATCTCAATTGTTTAGATATATATTGATGATATTATCTATGGAACTACTTGCATTGATCTCTCTTCAAAGTTTGCAGTTCTTATGAAATCAGAATTTGAAATGAGTAAGGTCAGCGAGCTAAATTATTTTGTTGGACTTCAAGTCAAAAAACTTCAAGACGAAATTTTCATCTCTCAGACCAAATATGTATCGAACTTGGTAAAGAGGTTTGGTTTTAAAATTGGTAGGAATTTTAATACGCCTATGAGTACAACACTCAGATTATCAAAAGATGAATTAGGTAAAAGTGTTAACTTTTGACTTTATCGCAGCATGATTAGTAGTCTACTTTACTTAACTGCCAGCAGACCTAATATTTCATTAGTGTCGACATCTGTGCTAGATATCAATATGACCCTAAAGAATCTCATTTATCCGTTGTTAAATGGATAATCAAATATGTTGCGAGTACTATTAACTTAGGTTTGTGGTATCCATATGATACATCTGTTCAAATAACATGATATACGGATGCAGAATGGGCAAGTAATGTTGATGATAGAAAATTTATAAGTGGTGGATGTTTCTATATTGGTAATTGTCTTGTATCTGTAAACCGAGAGGAGCCGAAAGCTTTTCTGTATTTGAGACAACCCAAAGGGGTTGAATATATAGAGATTACAGTCATATATACAAGGAAAATAATAAAATCAGAATCTTCTACCTATGGAAACGAACTATACAAGGTATACTAGCTATACAAGGTATGTAAGCCTATCTAACATCCCCCCTCAAACTAATGCTGGTCATCGATAAGTAATACCTTGCCAACTAGAAATGAGTGACGTGCAGAAGTGAGGGACTTGGTGAGAATGCCGACAATCTGATCATGGGATGCAACATGTGGAAGAGAAATGAGCCAAGACTGAAATTTCTCACGGATAAAGTGACAGTCAACTTCAATATGTTTCGTCCGTTCATGAAAAATCGGGTTAGAGGCAATCTGAATGACACTTAGATTATCAACATGGAGTGGAGTATGATTCTGCGGGAGGGAACGCCTAAATCGGAAAGAAGTCCATGTAATCAGACAAGCTCACTACACGTAGCAGACATCGCCCAATACTCGACTTCTGTGCTTGATTTGGAAACAGTGGCATACTTCTTACACTTCCAAGAGATGAGAGAAGTGCCGAGAAAAACACAGTAGCCAGTGGTAGATATTCGTGTGAGAGCGCAACCGGCCCAATCAGCATCCGAATAAGCACGAATGTCCAGAGTCGCCGTGGAGGAGAAGAATAGTGTGAGACCCATATCCTACCCCGTACCGTTCCGTAAGCTTCCACAGTCCTCCCGTTTGAATTCCGGCAACCCGCGATCTGTAATCAGCATTTGCGCACGACCCTAAATCATATCTCGTAGATTGAGTCAGCTTAATCCGAGACTTGTACCATTGCGACCGCACCGTCGCCACGGTTCTAATGTCGGTCTTACATACCGATCCAATACACTGGCTAGGAGATGTGGGCCGATGTTTATCTCAAAAAAATGCCGCGCATTTGCGAACCCAAGAGAATCTCTACAACCCATCCCATCAGTCAATCAATCAATCAATCAATCAATCAAAGTACACAACCCATGCTTTCTTTCTCCCCAAGTCAAGCAACCTACCAAGTCAACTCTCAAGTCAAGTACAACTATCACCTCACATCCATCACCTCTCTTACAACCTTCCTTTCTCTCTCCCTTTCTCTTCACATTTTCCAAGCAACAAAGGAGATAAAAAAGTGCACGTCCAAGCACTTCCAAAGAGAGTGTGTTGTGTGACCCACTTCCTCTCCCAAGATCCATCATCCTAGCCCTTCATTTCTCATCATCTTCCATTAAAGTGAGACACAAGGAGATCGACGTTCCATCGGACCAAGAAGATCTAACGGTGGGTGTTTTATAGGCCTAGATTTTTATGTTTTGATGATGGGCCAAGTGAAGCCTATCGATTGATGGTATGAATCTCACTTTGGACCCTAGATGTGGCTGATGGCCTACTATGATTCTCATGATCATTCCATGATGAGGCCATTCTCCATGGACCCCATCATGATGTTTACTTTCTAGTTTGAAAGGGATCATCTAGACCTTTCATTTTGGTGGAGAAAGAATCTAATCTCCACCGTTGATTTGATTTGGTGGGCTCACATGTATTGGGACCCACTTGATGTACGATTGAATGCATGGAACGGAGGGCCCATAGTGTCGGGTCCCTCCATCGCATGTGTCCCGTTCTCTCTATCTCTCCCTCTCTTTTTCATATTTTGTGTGATGATGTGGCTGTGTGGCCCACCTGGATCGACGCCATCTTGATGTGTGTCTTATCTATACTATCCAGCCATTTGGTGGCCCACTTGTAGCACGTTTGTAGGTGGGGTCCACCTTATATATGTGTTACCCAAACCATCCAGCGTCTAGGGACGGTGGACGTGGCTAGATAGTGAAGTGAGAACTGATGGTGAGGTGTACCGTCCAGCAACCAAAAACAGATATTAGCTTTGATTCAAAACTTTGGGTGGACCTCTCATATAGGCCCCACCTTGATGTATGGATTTAATCCATACCGTCTATCCTATTTTCCAACTCATTTTAGGCGTTGAGCCAAAAAACGAAGCCAATCCGACTTTCTGGCGGGCCATAACATAGAAAACAGTGATTTACCATTCAAATCAATTAGGGGCCACTTTAATTTTTCTATCTGCTAAAATACGTTGAATATTGGGCTCATTTGGACTGTCTTGAGCCATATAATCCAATGGTTGGGTTGGATTTTCCGAATGCGGGACCCACCTAGGAAAAACCTTAGATTTTAAAATAATAATAATAATAATAATGCAGCAGGTGCTGTTGTACGTCCAGAGGATGCTGCAGCAACGTCCTGCTGCTGCGTAGGCAGTAGGCAGGGACCGTGGGCCCTACCATGATGTGTGTAGAACATCAACGCCGTGCATTTGGTGGCCCCCCTTCTAGCCATGGGCCACCCCTAAAAATTAGTCGTATGTGGAACTCAGGTGGCCCACGTCATAGGAAACAGTGATGATTGAACGTCTGCCATTGAAATCCTTTTGGATTTCACAGAAGTTTTGGACCCTTATGAAATTTATTTTTCCTCTTTATCCGGGTCTGTGTGACCTTATTAACAGATTGGATGACATATAACGTTATGGTGGGCCCCACGTGGGATCCACTGATGTATGTATTGTATTCCACACCGTCCAGATGGCTGGACGGTGGGCCGTACCATGATGTATGTGTTTTATTCCAACCATCTATCCATTTCATCTGGTGGGCCACACATGTGGACCCCACCATAAGGTGTGTGCTTTACCTATGCCGTCCATCTACATGGGCCACCATGATGCATGTGTTGCATCCAAACCGTCCAACCCTTTGGCAAGCTCGTCTTATAGCTTGAGACTAAAAATGAGACAGATCTAGGATCAGGTGGACCACATTACCGAAAATAGTGGGATTTGAACGTCTATCATTGAAACCCAATTGGGTCACAGAAGTTCTGGATCAATAGGGAATTTGTTCTCCCTCTTAATCTAGGTCTTTAAGACCTTATGATTTAGATTGGGTGGAAAATAAACTTTATGGTGGGCCCTGTGATTTGTTTAACGGTGGAATCATGATCACCATTTCTAGTTGTTGTATGGTCCAGTTGATCTTTTGATATGATTCATTTTTATATAAAACTCTATATTGATCTCTAAAATAGATGAGTTGGGTTCGACCCATTTGTATTGGCCCATTCAACTCGGCCTATTCGACTTAGTCCATTTGATCCGGCCCATTGTTTCGGCCCATTTGATTAGGCCCGATGTGATATACCAGGCCCGTTGTTGAGGCTCACTTTGGTGTGATGTATGAGGCCCATTGTTGAGGCTCACCTTGATATACATGAGGCCCATGTGATGCGGCCCATTTGGATGTATTTGAGGCCCATGGGTCGAGGCCCAATGAGATGTATATAAGGTCCATTATAATGTGTAAATCCACCATGGTTTATGTAATGATGTTTATGGAGGGCTATGCCTTGGGAGCAATGATGGTTTGATGTCCACATTGTCAGAATAATGTAGGTTAAATGTCTACATTGATGGACAATGGTGGTTGAATGCCCACATTGTGACCTTTCCTTAGGCCTTGTTCGGTAGAGTATCAAGACCGATTCTGATTTGTCGAGGCCGGTTGTATAGGCCGATTCCGATTGTCAAGGCCAAGTATCGAGGTCAATTGTATCGTCGATTCCAATTATCGAGGCTGAGTATCGAGGCTGATTGTATAGGCTGATTCCGATTGTCGAGGCCGAGTATCGAGGCCGATTGTATAGGCCGATTTCGATGGTCGAGGCTGAGTATCCAGGCCAATTCCAATTTATCGAGGCTGATTGTATAGGCCAATTCCGATTGTCGAGGCTGAGTATCCAGGCCAATTTCAATTTGTTGAGGCCGATTGTATAGGCTAATTCCGATTATCGAGGCCAATTTCGATTTATTGAGGCCGATTGTATAGGCCGATTTCGATTGTTGAGGCCGAGTATCAAGGCCGATTCTGATTTGTCGAGGCCGATTGTATAGGCCGATTTCGATTGTCGAGGCCGATTCCGATTTTTCGAGGTCGATTGTATAGGCCGATTTTGATTGTCGAGGCCGAGTATCCAGGTTGATTCCGATTTGTCGAGGCTGCTTGTATAGGCCAATTCCGAAGCCGAGTATCTAGGCCGATTCTGATTTGTCGAGGCCGATTTTGATTGTCGAGGCCGAGTATCGAGGCCGATTTCAATTTATTGAGGACGATTGTATAAACCGATTCCGATTGTCGAGGCCGAGTATCCAAGCCGATTCCGATTTATCGAGGCCGATTGTATAGGCCGATTTCGATTGTCAAGGCCGAGTATCCAGGCCGATTCCGATTTGTCGAGGCCGATTGTATAGGCTAATTCTGATTGTTGAGGTCGAGTATCGAGGCCGATTCCGATTTGTTGAGGCCGATTCTGATTGTTGAGGCCGAGTATTGAGGCCGATTCCAATTTGTCGAGGCCGATTGTATAGGCCAATTCTAATTGTCGAGGCCGAGTATCAAGGCCGATCCCAATTTGTCGAGGCCGATTCCGATTATCGAGCTCGAGTATCGAGGCCGATTGTATAGGCCAATTACGATTGTCGAGGCCGAGTATCGAGGCCGATCCCCAGTGTCAATTCCGATTGTTGAGGCCGATTTCGATTATCGATGCCGATTTCGATTACCAAGGCCGATTGTCGAGACCTATGTGATGTATATGCAACCCGTGTTTAAGGCCTAATGTGATGATTATGAGGTCTATGTGATGAGGCCCATTGTGATGTATTTGAGGGCCAGGCGATAGAGTCCATTGCGATATATATTAGGCCCATGTGAGAGGCCCATCGTGATGTGTATTAAGCTCTTGAATGAGGCCCATGGTGTTGTATATTAGGTCCTTGTGTGAGGCCATGGGTCCACTATATGTTAGACTTTATGTGGGCCCTTGGGGGGCAATGTTGGTTAAATGTCCAAATTGTCGAGGCCAATTGTTGATGCCAGTTATTGATACCGATTATGAGTATGTGACAGCATAGCATCATGATACATGCTCATACGCATCATCTGCATCTTTATTGTGAGATGTGATTGACCCTTGCATATGCCATGGTACAGATGGTTTATGAGACTCCCTGATAGGTGGAGTTATCCCACATGAGCACACGGTATGGGCAGGATTGATGTATGATTGGACTATATGAGTCATGCATCTTGCATTGTGTGATTGTGATTACTGTACACCCTAATGACATCAGGCCTGTGACCTCCACAGGCATGTCATGGATGGCCAGATGAGACACCGGAAATGTTTGGTTCGAGTATCTGGGCACTTTGGATGTCTGTGGGTGAAAGTCTCTAAACCTCCGAGGCAAGAAAATGCCCCAACGTTTAAACTGAGTGGATACATGAGCACCTGAGTACCGAATACCAGTAGGCCGCGTCTCCCACTATATCGTGGTCGGTTGGGAGGGGGTGTGGCCTTATCCACTCGAGTGAGGGGGCCGTAAGCTAGGTTGAGTTTGACCAGTTCACAAATGAGTCTGTTATCGACGAGCCGAGTAGGTATTGACAGACTATTGGTCAGGCGAATGTGTGGTCTCTTCCATTCGCTAGGCTGTGTGGCTAGGGAGGCGACAGTCAGTGTGGAGTATACTAGACCCCGATGATGATCCCAAAGATGTACAGTACTAATACGTGGACTAATTGAGCAGGAGTTGCATACTCATTCATTCATTCATTCACTATCCACTCGGGCTGGTGGTGCGCAACTATTTGTTACGTGTACCTTCGCAATGGCCAGGATTTCGGTTAGGGCGCCGACTAACCTGAGATCAGGAGTTTACCACTTTGTGTTTGACTATCCAAATTTAGGTATGGGACTAGTTTTGATAGAATTCCCTTGTGATAGACCCCATAGCCTGCGATACTACGTACTATCATCCCGACTTCACTCCAGCTTGGTCATTTCATTCGCATCGCATATTGCATTTCATCCACGACATATGACATTTTGGATTAGTACGTTTCTGCACTTATATGGCTTAGACGGACTTGGCAGGATCTGAATATTGCATTGCATCCGTAATATATGATATTTGGCTCATTATGATCTACATTGCGTACTCTGATATTATATGATTCATTGACTTACCAGTATATTTCCGCTTACTTTGATATCGTGTGATTTATGATCTTGTCACTATTTCCACTTATTCTAATGATGTATGATTTATGAACTTTATTGTATACTTGACACTTACCTTACACACACTTTCACCACCCTCTAAGCTTTCTATAAGCTTATGCATGATAAATGCGTGTAGGTGGCGTTAGGTCGCAGTAGCGTTGAACTTGGAGGGTGCAACAGACTTCTGGAGCTTTGATTTTGATACATATGTATTTTCCTTTTAGCATTGTATTTAAATATTCATATTAGTGGATATGTGGTGATGTTGTTTTATGACTTGGTTATGCTTGTGGTTATGCTCCATTACGAAAAAAATCACACTGAAAATCCTCCTTGTAGGATCCCAGGATCGGAATTTGGCACATGAGTGCTGGGAGCAGAGAATGGGGCACTACGGAGGCTGTCGGTGCCGGATACAGCGATCGGGAATTTTGTGAGCCTATTTTCCGAGTTTAAGGCGTGACAAATAGTGATCGATCTCGAGTTCCACGTAGGTACCATACGATGCCCAACACCGCAGTCATATGAAGAGTCCGAGGAGCAGAAACAAACTAACTGCGACTTAGACAGCATAGGCAATATCAGGGCGAGTCATAGTTAAGTAAACCAGACTCCCAACCAAACAGCGGTATAAGTCGGGCTGTGCAAGATCACCATCGTCACGACCATATTGAACGTTAAGTTCTAAGGGAGTCTGAACTATCTTTTGATTCGTCAATGATGCCAAGGCGAGAAGATCTTTCGTATATTTACGCTGGCTGACCAGGATCCCACGTTTAGAACGTGAAATTTCAAGTCCAAGAAAGTATGTGAGATGGCCAAGATCTTTCATCTTAAAGGAGGATTGCAGAATTTCCTTTAAAGCCGAGATGCCAGTAGCATTGCTACCAGTCAGAAGTAGGTCATCAACATAGACGAGAACAATGACAATTCCGTGAGCAATGGTGTGCAAAAATAAGGATGGGTCGTGACTACTTTGAGTAAAGCCAACACCTATAAAACATCGTGAAAGCGTTAAAACTATGCCTGAAGTGCCTATTTGAGGCCATACAGGGCTTTCTTTAGGCGACATACCTTATTGTCAGGGATTAAGGAGCTAGGAGGAGGTTTTAAATATACTGTTTCTTAGAGGTCTCCATGAAGAAAAGTATTTTTCACATCCATCTGAGTAAGTGGCCAAGAACGGACGGAAGATATTGCCAGAAGAGTACGAACAGTTTTCATCTTAGCCACGGGAGCAAATGTCTTATCGTAATTAATTCCGTATTTCTGTTTATATCCCTAAGTGACAAGTCGAGCCTTGTATCAATCCAATGATCCATCAGACTTTAGCTTGACATAATAAATCCATTTGCTACCAATTAGCTGTTGGTCAGCGGGTCGAGTGACAATGTCCCACGTATGATGATCATCCAATGCTGCAAGTTCTTCTGCCATAACCTTCTTCCAACAATCATGAGTAGCTGCCTGAGAGTATGAAGTAGAAATAGAAACAGTATCTAGAGTAGCATTCATGGCAAACATAGAGCATATCAAGCGATCAGGTGCTCGATGTACACGATCGGAACGACGTATCGAGGTAGGTTCAGGATCTGCAATAGGTATAGTAGGTTCGGGTTGAGTAATAGGTGGTGGAGCTGTACGTGGTTGACGCGAGTAAACCTGCAATGGATGAGGGAGAGCACTCGAGACAAAAGGAATATCATGAAAGGTGGTTAGACCAAGAGATTTTGGGATGTGCGGAGGAGGAAGAGATAAATGAAAGGCAATATGTTTAAGAAAAACAACATGTTGTGAAACTCGAACACGACGAGAAACTGGATCATAACATCGAAAACCCTTCTGAGTTTCTCCAAATATCAAGTACATACGTTTGATCGATTTTGGAGATAGTTTGTTACGCTCACGTGAAGCCAGGTGAACATAACGGAAACAACCAAAAACTCAAAATATGGAATATGCAGGAGGTAAGCCATTGAGAACAAAGTATGGAGATTTACTATTCAGAACGTTGGTTGACATCTGATTAATCAAGTAGACGGAATGTAACATTGCTTCCGCTCAGAAAAAACGAGGAGCACTCATAGCTGTCATCAGGGTGTTGGCAATTTCAACAATATGACGATTTTTTCGTTCAGCCACCCTGTTCTGTTGTGGAGTATCAGAACAAGTGGTCTGATGAATAATCCCATGACTCTGAAGAAATGTACAAAATCCGGTTGAGAAATATTCTCCCCCTGAGTCAGAGCAGAGATTTTGAACCGGAACCCAAAATTGAGTCTCCACCATAGAGCGAAATATCTTGAAAATTTAAAAAACCTATGACTTCGAGTATAGAAAGTAAATCCAGGTGTAACGTGTGAAATCATCAATGAATATAACATAGTATCGTAACCCAGAGAGAGACATAATAGGTGAAGGACCCCAGACATCTGTATGCACTAGTTCAAACATAGAAGATGATTTTATAATACTTAGAGGAAAAGGAATACACTTACTCTTTGAAAGACAATAAGATGAATAAGAATAATCCAAAGATTTTTTATTAAGAAAAACGTTCCCTAACATGTCAGAAGAAAATTATTGAATTGACCAATCGGAAAGTGGATGACCCAGGCGAAAGTGCCACAGTTTCCACAATTTATTTGCTGAATAAATATCTGATGAAGATGGAGAAAAGAAACAACGAGCCAGAGTGACAGATAGATCAAAGTCCAGCACGTACAGACGATTATGCTGCTTACTCATCCCAAGTACCTTCCCCATTGCCAGCCTGCACAAAACAACAGTTAAGAAGAAATATGACTAAGCAGTTATTGGATGTGAGGTGAACAACTGAAATTAAATTGGAGGAAATGTTAGGGACATGAAACACATCACGAAAGGTGAACTGACGATGAGTAGAAAGAGAGAAAGTTAATGATCCAACAGACTGAATAGATAGTCTAGTGCCATCCGCAGTAGAAATAGCCTGATTTTCGGTGTAGGGACGAATGTCACGAAGATGGGATACAGCACCAATCATATGATTGGAAGCACCTGAATCGAAGAACCATGTAGAAGATGGGGATATACCTGACATACCGGCCACAGAAAGGGCCTGAATAATTTGTTGGAGCATCATAGGAGTCAAAGGTGATGAAAGACCTTCAATTGAAACAGTAGATGCAGAATCACTAACAAACAACTCGAAAGAAATAGTGGCAGCAGTAGTAGAAAGAGCACGACCACGACTACGGCCACGACCACGACCACCACGTTCACGGCGGAAAGAAGATGCATAGGCACGTGTACGGCAGTCCTGAATACCATGACCAGTCCATCAACAATAAGCGCATCATTCTTTGTATTGAGCGACAACATGACCCATCTTATTACAGCTGTAACAAGTCAAAGGAGTGGAACCACGTGTTGGTGCAATGGTGGACACAACAAACACCATATCAGATGATCCCGAAGTGGAGGAAGGAAGAGAGAGAACTTTCAGTCTTGTTCCTCAGCCAATAAATCATTAGTAATCGAATTCAAGAAAGGAGGAGGGTTATGGTTCAAGAGAGCAGCCCGACAATGCTCAAATTCTGGACACAACTTCATAAGAAATTGTCGAATTTGCGCACTCTCGCGTATAGATTGGAATAGCTTAAAGTTATGAGAAAATGTGGGATCCATCATAGCCATCTCTGTCCAAATTGTGACAATTTTGAAGTAAAATGATTGAATACTGTCGTCACCCTGAGTAAGGTTAACGAGATCCTGTTCCAAGCAGTATAACCGAGCCGCATTACTCTGTTGATAAATTGTCTGGAGATGCTCCCACATTGCCTTAGCAGTGCGATGAGGTGTGAGGCCAACATCAATGGACCGATCGACCGAATCGAGAATCCAGGTAATAATCCGCCCATTGTTCATTTCCTAATCAGCTAATTTGTCGGCATCTGTGGAAGTTGGGATAGGAACAAATCCATCAATGAGTCCCCACAAACCATGACCCTTGAGGAAGTTTTGAAAATGGATGACCCATAGAGAATAGTTGGTACCATCAAAACTACAATGTGGGGCCTCTTTATGTAATGAGTTATTGTCCATTGATCTGAAGTAAGTGAAAGCACGCAAAGAGTTGCAGCAGAAGAAGGTGTTAGATGTACCGTACAGCAGGAGATACCCAAGGGATTGCAGTTTCTGGATCTGGCGGAATAACAATAGCAATAGGGGCTTTGGATCTGGCGGAATAACAACAGATCTGGATCGGGATCTGGAATAACAACAGGGGCGCTGGATCTGGCGGAATAACAACAGATTTGGATCGGGATCTGGAATAACAACAGGGGGTTGGATCTGGCGGAATAATAACAGATCTGGATCTGGCGAAATAAAAACAGATCTGGAATAACAATAGATCTGGAACAGAGGTCGGACGAGTAGATTTGGAACAACAACGGATCTGGAACAGAGATCGGAGAGCGGAGGGGCGTTGGACGAGCAGAAGGGCTGGATGAGCAGTTGGGCTGGATGAGCAAAGGGTCCGGACGACGCAGGGGCGCTGGATGAGCAGAGGGGTGGCTGTACGATGCAACAGGGGTGATCGAACGATGCAGCAGGGGTGGCCGGACGACACAGGGGCGGTCGGACGAGTAGGAATGGTGGCCGGACGCAGGGATGGTCGGTTTCAGATCAGTGAAGCTCTGATACCATGTAAACCGAGAGTAGCTAAAAGCTTTTCTGTATTTAAGACAACCCAAAGGAATTGAATATATAGAGATTACAGTCATCTATACAAAGAAAATAATAAAATCAGAATCTTCTACCTATGGAAACGAACTATACAAGGTATGTGAGCCTGTCTAACAGTATCATGGATGAACATGATGCAAAATTTTGTATCATTATCCATTGTAGAAGCAGAATGCATCACTGCCAGGAACAGTTGCACTCAGCTTATGTGGATGAAATGCATGTTAGCTGATTATGGAATAATTCAAAATGTAATGAATTTATATTGCGATAATACAAGTGCGATAAATATATCGAAAAATCCTATTCAACATTCTCGTACAAAACACATTGACATAAGATATCATTATATAGAGAATTAGTTGAAGATAAGACTATCATACTGGAATATATTTAAATTGATAAGCAACTTACAGATATCCTAACTAAGTCGCCTAACAGTGTCAAATTCTCCAATTTAAAACATGGTATTTGATTATGTGTTGTTAAATGATGTTGATTCTGTTTTTTAATTTTCTTTTTTGCATTTATTATTTATTGTTTATTTGAAAACATTTTATGCATGAAAAGAAAAGAAAAATGGAAAAAATATAAATGATTTTTTTTTTTTTTTGATTTTCGGCTAGCATGGCGCTAACTGGGTTTTTCGGCCAACCGAACACATGCTCGGGTTATCCGAATTGGGCGTGGATTGCATCGAAAATGGAAAAAAACCCCATTTGTTCATTTTCAACTCATTCTTCTTCGATATGCTGGTGCTCTATTCGGCAAACCCACCTTCCTAACTCTCCTATAAGTTGATTTTAAGCATTTTCCTTCTAGATTTAAGTTCCTAATTGCATTATATTCTAGATTTTGTCGTCATTTTTCTTGAATCTAGAAACCCATTTTTTGCTGGGTTTTCTCCAAAATCTGATTTACATTCTTCTACCTCTCTATTAGTGATTACTTATTGTTCTAAAGCATGGTACCAAGATCTGAACATGCCGTATGCAAGGTTCAAGCATTTTTATCATCCCGTTCGGGTCCACACGATGTGCGGACCCTACGCACACTGGAAGATGACCCGAAAAATGTTCGAGATTTTAAAACATAAAGCATCATTATAGAACGCTCAATTAATGTTGATCATATTGCTCAATATGGTCTTGTTGAACTCCTTTATGAGGTAGGATGGGAGAAAATTTTACAATGGGACGGGATGGCTTACCGGTCCAGTATGCAAGGCATACACGCATCTATATCTGATCTATTCTTTAAAATTAAATTTTTGGAAGAAACCATTGCCATAACACCTTCCATCATATCTTCGCTGATGGAAATAAAAATAGCAGAAGACAAGATTCCTATTTCCACTCTTTTCGATAAAATGAACAATTCAGAGAAAGAGTTTATTACCCGTATGTTATGTGGCTGAATGGAGGTCTTGTAACGCCCTACCCACTAGTAGGTTATTTCCTAAATACTACGTCCTTCATCGAATTTTCACTTCGAACATTTATCCAAGGGTAGAGAATAAGACTGAACTTACTCCCTTCATAGTTTGAGTTCTTCATGTTGTTGCCACTGGTATTCATATTTGTCTTCCTTCCTTGATTTATTTTGTTATCATTCAGTATGGACTGCATCCTAGACATGGGTCGATTTCATTTGCAAATCTTACGACTTCACTTGCTTTGCAATATCGTGTTCAAATTCCTTCGATTGAAGCACCGTAATCTGAATTACCATTCAATAATGCTAATCTTAACATGATGCGGTTATCTCATCTTCTTGAGCAACGAGGTGATTAGGAAGAAACACATGAAGGCAACGTTAATATGGATGATATTTTTGATAACTTAAAAGATTCTAAAGATGCGACAGACTCTGACTACCATCCCTCTCAATTTCATGAGAGATTGTCCGCTTTAGAGGAAAAGGTGAATGATTTGCATGTATCCCAAGAGTCATTAGCTCAAACCCAGAAAAATAATATGAAGTACATTAAAAAGTACTTTCATCGATTTAGTAGGAGTTTGAAGATTAATGATCCTAAGATGCCTGCTCCATCCTCTTTTGAGTCAGAGTGATACTTTCATTATTTTGGTTGGTTTTGTAATAACTTTATAATTTGATGGTTTAGTAGGACTTTCATACACTCTTTTATACACTGTTTACTACAGTGTTTGCTACTCTATATTTGATGATATGTTTCACTTGACTTTCATTTCTATTGATGATATGCTTATTTTATTTATGCTTCATTCATCGATAATTCTTTTGTACATTACATATTCCTTTGCCAACTTGTAACAAAAGAGGGGGGGGGGGGGGATGATTAACATACATAGATGGTTATATGGTAGTGATATGATATGATATGAAACATATATATATATATATATATATATATATATATATATATATATAATATATATATATATATATATATATATATATATATATATATATGCAATGCGATGATGCAATGATATATATCTTGTGAATGATTGAAATTTTTATGGATATATGTTATGAATGTGTTAGGATGGAATACAACCTTAAGGGGAGCTACAGGTGGTGTATAAATGATTTTTAAACCAAAGCTTCATATGGATGGATAAGTACCTGTGAGATATGTATATATGGTATAATGTGTTGTGTATGTATATATATGTATTTTGTCACGAAATTAAGAAAGGTGGAGATTGTAAGTGCTTATAGCTATAACATACATGCAGTTATCAAATTTCATAGATAAAAATACTGGTTAGATCTCAAGTACACTTCAATCCTCTACGACATCTCATGAAGATCAACTCAACATCTTAAGACTTAAAGACATTGCACGGTTTCCAGATTAAGATCTCTGTATATGCCAACCACCAAGTTTAATGACCCTAGAAAGACCTTAGGTTAGGTGTTTTTGAAAAATGTTTAAAATGGGTAAATTACAGTATAAGTTCATTGCAGTTCGGCCAACCCAACTTACTTTGGCTAACCCAACTTCAGTTTCGGCCAAGATTTCAAATTCGAAAGTTTGAAAAATCTGTTACAAATTCAGCTAGCCTAACTTGATGTTCGGCCAACCCGAAGTTGTTTCGGGTCAGTTTCCAGTAATGAATTCTCGAATTTTAAAAGGAATTTGGCTAGCTGATTTTTACCTCAAGCTAACCAAATTTTTTATTTATTTTATCCCGTGGAATCCAATAGCCGTTAGAACAAAATCATTGAAATCCGACCAGCCGAACTTATTTTTAGACTAACCGATTTTTCAAATCCTTTGGCTATAAATAAGGACATTCACTCATTCATTTCAATAATGGAAAATCAATGAAAAACTTCTGCAAGTTAGAGAGAAACTCATGTCCTCCTCAAGCTATCTGTGTGGTAATTATTATTTTTATTTAGCTTATTCAATTCCCTTTCTCAAGTTAGTGTTAAATGCAATTAGAGAGTAATATATACTCTACTTGAGAAATAGAGAATTGAATCTACAACAATTAAAGTTTATATTCCTTGAAATATATTAGATCCCTATATTCTTTTTGGTTAAGCATATACTGCCTCATTGACTCTCAAGAAAGAAGATCGCTGCTTAAAGCCTCGATTGCTTCTTCAAATCTCATCTGAAGATAAGTACAGTTATCATTATTACCGTTTTATTTGGGTTTTTCTGAGATAGTCCGGAAAATTTTGTGAGTTGATATGGGATAAGCCCGGTGAAAATCACAAGAATTGTAAGAAGTTGTTAAGGTGAACCTATGAAAACATTAAAATAGTGAAAGCCAAAATTATGAGGGTAGTAATTTTGAGAGTAGAGCACTGAACCAATATAACTCCTGTGCATTTATGGTGATTGTTTTATTTGATTCTTTATCTCTTTCTAGTTTGAAAGTTTGATTTCAAAGATGTTGTGATATAAGCTTGTCCTGCCTAAAATTCTATATGAAGGTTGTCTTATGAATTATTTAGAATAAATGTTTCAATACTTTGTGCGATTGAGATTTTTTTTTTTGTATTATTGCGAATAATTTAGTATAGTCTTATCCCCCCCCCCTTTAGGACATCGATAGCTCATCTTTCAAAATGTGATTGCTCGACCATGTAAAAACATCAATTTTGACCACCCTAGTCGAACTCGACCATCTCGATCGAAAAACATCAAGTCGGCTGACTTGGCCAAGCTCGGATATCTTGGTTGAAAAATCGTAAATTCGACCATTTTATTTTTAAAAAAGAAGGCAAATTTAGCCATTTTGGTCGAACTCAACAATCTTCGTAGGAGTGGTAAAGAGATACTTCAAGAATGCAGGTATATTGTATATTGTAAATTCATATTCTGAATTAATATTTCAACTTTATTTTTTGGAATTATATTTTAGAATTAAAAAAGTTTAATAGAGACTTTACTCATTTATGGAATGGGAAAGCTGTAATTTTATTTGATTGGGTCCTCCTCTTGTATATATTCAGAGTTCTATACTTTCTCAAAGCCTTTTAAAAACCAAGTTCTTAACTTTTCAGTCCTTTCAAGGTAACAAAACACACCAAAAAATTCAAAATCAATCTAAATTTTTTTTAAAAAAAATATTAAATGCAGAATTAAAGGCTTATATATGCATCAATAATGGAGACTAGACAATAATAAAAATAATAAATTGTAAACTAATAAACATACCAGGAGGCCATTATTGATGTGTATGCATAAGGAACTTCTTGGATGTTTTGCACCTTACACGCTTTAGAAAACCCTTTCAATGGGATGATAGTTTCACTGGTTAGAAAAATTTGAGCCCATCACAAGCGTAACCGCTCAAACTTATCTGTAACGATCACAATCATAGTGGGGCCCACCGGTATGTTCATCATAGTATTCCAACAATATGATCTAGTTTGATGATCATGTGGGGCTCACTTAATAAAGGTCCTACATTCTCCCACTGGGGCCACACTGATCAACAATTTTTTTTTTATTAAATTTAAAGATGAATTTCAAATTCAACTTTTTAATTATAAAATATATTTCCACCAAAGATCCATTAAGATGAGGAAGGGAGTTCAGATGAGATGGGATAACCCCTATCTCGTCCAAACTCTCCTTGTCATTCTCTTATAAAACGAGAAGGCATCCCTTGTATAATGCTTAACCATAGAGTCAAAGGGGTGATAAGACCCTCTCTACTCTCCTAGTGGTTAAGTGGCCAAAACCCAAAAGAAAAATGGGAAAGCAACAAAAGAATTTCACTCCCTCCTTATATCTTGAGTCTATATACTCATGAGTCATGATAGCGTTATCCAATATTTGATGACTCAATACAAAAGCTCATTGATTTTTTTATATTACATTAGCCAACACTACTCAAAATTTGGATGCTAGCACTTTGGCAAGGATTTTCTACATCACAACTATTAGACTAATTGATATGAAATTCCTTACACTCTCCGCACCTAACACCTTTGAAATAATGGCAATAAAAGAGGCACCAAGCTTGCTAGAAAGTCAACCCTCTTGAAAAAATCAATAATAAATCATATTTCATCCCCTTTGATAACTTCCCAAAATAACTGAAAGAAAGGCAAAGAAAGAGAACCCATCTTGCAAAAGTTGTTATTTTAACAGTTGAAAATAAGCTTTAGGCTCAACTAACCATTTTGATGATGGTGGTGGTGAGCGATAATTTTTACTGGCTGATAAAACATGGTGGTAATCATACTTATTTCATTGTTTAATTAATGTCTACAAAAAATATGAAGGAAAGTTTTCTATAACAATGACATAATCTCATTTAAAGAACCATGGAATTTCATATTTGAAAAAGATTCGAAGTAAATTAACTTTTATTGAGAGAGAAGAATTAAGGTTAAATCTAGCAAACACTTCATTTAGCATTTCTATGAGGATGGCTAAAGTAGTGCCATAATATTTCCTCCAAAAGATAAAATAGTTTGGTAGAGGAGATTAAATCTATTTGAAAATCAAATAAATCATGAATACTTAAATTGTTTATTTTATATGATTACAACATTTTCTTAAGCATTTTGATAATCCCAAAAAGTATAATAACAAGGACTATCAAAGAATGAAAATATTTTTTGAAGATTGTAAGGATCTTCCCATTTTAAAGGAGAATAATATTATGAATTGAGAGCTTGGAATGGGTGTATTTAGAATTGTCAATTCCTTGAAAATATTGCTTAATTTCAGCACTATGGGTTTGTTCCATGATCGTTTTGTAACACTATCATGATTTTCCTTGTCGACATTGTACTTTCCCGACTCCTTATTAGATTTAATTGATGTTAGTTTACTTGAAGGACCTGTGTACCTTAATGGCTACTCAGATTTTTCAATCAAATTAATTGTCTCAAAAATCTTTAACATTAAATATTCAAATGAAAGGGTTGGAGATGTGACGCATGACAACTAACCACTTACTCTAAAAGGTCCCAATGTGACCTCCTGCTTTGATACCACTATTAACGTAGGACAACTAACCCACACACTCATACCACAGTGGGATGGAGAATTTATCTAATTGCATATATTTATTTATTTATTTACTTATTTATTATACACACTCATACCATAGTGGGATCTCACAACAATGGGTACTTGAACCCATGACCTCATGTTGAAACTCTTGTAAGTCTTCCACTGAGGCATGAGTAATCTCATTGTATAAATTATCCTTATATAATTATTTAAAAATTAAACAACAAATTTGAAAAGAAAATTTCTTTAATAAAAGAGAGTTGAGAAATTTCTATTACCACTTACTAATTTGGTTATACACCAATATAATGAAGCCCACCCCCCCCCCCCCCCCCCCCCCCCCCCCCCCCCCCCAAATAAGACTAAGAAGATATTATATAAAAATCTTTAGAAAGAATTATCTTTTAAAAAAAAGAAATTTTTTTATGCCAACTTATTATAAATGCGAATGAAAGAGGGCTTGACGCCAACAAATGTTTTAAGAAGAATTTTAAGAAAATGATAGATAAAATTAATAATGATGAGGATCTCTCTCAAGAAGAAATGAAATATAAACTTAATAAATTTATAATTGAGGTAATTGATAGATACTATGAATCTGACTAAGAAACAGATCTTTTGAAATTGCTCGCTCTAATCTAAAGCTATGTGATTTTGATGCTTGTAACTTTGAAAGTAATGATATTGTATATATTCTTTTAAGTGAAAAACAATTTATACTTGAAATGATCTTATATAATTAGTATTTAGAATAAATCAAAGGAGGTCAGGCAAAAATCAACACAAAAGAGGAATTAAAATAAAATAAAGTATTTTATATACTCAATCAATCATCCACTTAAAATATTTAAGGCAAGTTCCTTTCTTGGGAACTTTGATGTATTATCTTTAATCTTTTATTGTTTCTTCCTCATCTTTCACATCCATGTCTTTCCTTATCTCCCCTATGCCCATCCCAAACTCATCAAAACTACATCCCTTCCATTCCTGTCTTGAAGTTCATAAAAAGAACCCAAGGTTTCATAATTTCCTCGAATCCCCAAACCCAATTTCACAACAATCCTCAATTTTTCATAAACACCAAACACCAATTTTTCCTTTCCCAAATGCTACCCCAATGAGCACTGTGATGCAATCACACCCCATCTCATGCACACATGAGGTGCTGATACGACAAGATTTGATTGGGCCGCCTGACCATGAGTTAAGTATTTAAAAACTACTTTATGTGGGCCATCTTTGACAATATTTGATTAGGTCACTCATCTGCCCTTAAGCAGTGTATTTAAATCCTACTTTATGTGGGCCATCTTTGACAACCATGTTACGGTCTTACCGTGTTCGGTGACACTCATCAAGTGGGATAAGTGTAAAGGAACCCTCCAATGCACATGGTTGTATTCAGACTCCTTAACACCACATCAGCTATCCAGACTGTCCATTTGGTGTAAGAAAAATGATAAATTCAATCATTTTGGTCGATTTCGGGTGCCTTGGTAAAAAAACGGCAAATTTGGTCATCCTGGTCGAATTCGACCATTTTGATCAAGAAACAGTAAATTCGACCGCGACAATGGTGACTGTCGGCCAATCCATTCCAAATAGGACTTATGGTTGACCAAGGTAGCAATACGACCAATAATTTGGCCTGTTACTCCCTGAACCATTTGAATAATTTGGTCACGATTCAAATGGTGTGATTCAGCCATTGAAGGTAGTTTAAGGCTTACCTAGTTTTGTCTTCCATAATACAGTAAATTCCCAATGAAGGGTTGTCCCTAGGTATATCCTGGTTTCTTTTTTCAGGGATAAAATTTTGACCTCCTGCTCTAGTCGCCTGAATTTAATGGACAACAGAGTGTTCTGTTTCTCCTGTATTAGAACCAAATGAATATTCTGCTATGAAAGAGGTAACTGCAGTGCTAGTAGTATCGATGCCAGATTTTTTATAGAACTAACATCAATAATGGGCTAAGGCACATTTTGTTGTGGTACAGTAGTTGTTCTTTAGAAAAACATCATATTCAAGCTTCTAGCCTGGCTAACAATCCGTTTGTTGAAGGTCTCCACCTGAATTCATGACTGCTCAGCCTGAACTCATAACTGCTCTACCATATGCTAATTCATCATTTGCGTATCACGTAGTCCAACCATCTTATCTCAAAAAGATCTGTCAGCCATCTCGCTTTCTCATTACTTTCATATTGGCTTATGTTATTAATCCCACCGGGCCAAGCTTATGTTATGGTTTGATTTTAAATTTGGTCACGTGATTAATGTGGGCGTACTAGAATTGAATGTGCGGCTCAATTCAAACTGAACAACTATGACTCCCAAGTACCAAGATAGACAAATATGTTAGAAATCAATTGTATATGACCAAATTCTAATAAGATCGATCGCCTATTCAGCCACTTGCATAACATTGCTTTAAATGATCAGGTGATAGTCAGAAGGTGGGGTTTGTCCTCTGAAAGTAGCTCACACCTCTGCATTCCATACGAAAGGATTTTTTCCTCTTTAGTACATACAAAATAAAAAATGAAAATTCTTATAGTCGGCCACAGAGATCAACTGCAGAATGCCTCTCTGGATGGAGAATTTCGCTTAATACTCAAACTGAATTTAGCGTATGAGCATAAACTTGGATTACAACTAAAGTTAAAGACTACTTGATTACTGCTACAGATTATACTAATGAATGTAAATAGAAGTAAAGGTAAATATTACACTAAGGAATGTAAATGGAATATAATTGAAAGATAAATTTGGTTTAGTTTGGTTGGTATGAGATGATTTCTTCTGCTGAATTTCTTTGTTATAAATAGCCTTAAACTGATCATCTGGATGCTAACTACATTCTGAATTGAGTGTTCTTCCACCCTTGCGTTCCTGTACGGAGTTTCACTCAAACATTTGAGATTAATTCAGGTAGTTTAATTGCCTTATATAATAGTTATTATTAAGGACTTTCCTGTGTAACCGCCTACCTTTTAGGCTATTACTGAATAAACACATGCTTTCAAAATATTTAAAGTAAAATGTCTAAGGTTTGCATCATTAGACATCTAGCCGCTTGTTGTCACATACCATTGGGGTTACCTAGGCTTATGAACTATATTTTTTAAAATAATAAAATCGCCCTCATTCAATTACCACTATTTTCTTGTGGTGTGGTCCACCGGAGACTTTGATCTCCCTCATTTTTAGGCACATGCACTAAAATGATCTTGAAAAATAAATGGACGGCATGGATAAAAACATACATGATGGAAGGCCCCACAGAGCACCGTTGAGTAGCGGCATGGCTCTTGAGGGAAGCAGATTACATGGTACACAAACACGGATTTCTTACTCAAGCCTTTAATAGGAAGTTTTTGTACTGGGAACCTAAGTTGGGCTTATCATGATGTTTGTGAGAAATCCACCCCGTCTATCTATTTTTCGAGATCATTTTAGTACTTGCGACAAAAAATGAGCCAGATCCAAGGCTCAAGTGAGCCACAAGAGAGGGAAAAATGGAGAAATGAATGATATGGTTGAAACCTTCCTAGGATCCACATTGATGTTTATGTGCCATTTAAATCATTTATAAGGTTATTCCCATTGGGATGAATTCAAAACATGAAAAACAATGCCTAACACAAAGCTTTTGTGGCCATGTGAGTTGAAAAAATGTTTCAACGGTGGCTGTTCAATTCTCATTGTTTCCTCTTATGTAGATAACTTGGGTCTTGTATCCGGCTTGTTTTTTGTTGTATGCACTTAAATGAGCTTGCAAAATGGATTGATAGGTTGGATATCTCACAAACATCACAATGGCCCCACCTAGGTTCCTAGTGCACATACCACTGACCTCCATGGTGGGTTGATGGCACCAAGTTATGTGGGTCCACCATGATATGTGTTATATCCACACCGTCCATTCATTTTATGGGATCATTCAAGGACACCCCTAGTAATGAGGTCGATATGAACCTCGAGTGGACCATGTTGTAGAAAGAAGTAGGGACAATGATGTCTACTGTTGAAACCTTCCTAAGGCCCACCTTGGTGCCTATTTGCCATCCAACCCGTTTATAAGGATACAAAATCTTGGATGAATGGAAAAAATAAATTCTAGTTTGATCCAAGACTTTTGTGGCCCCAAATAAGTTTTCAAGAATAGGCATTCAATCTCCACTGCTTTTTGTGGTGTTGTCCACTTGAGGTTTGGATATGCCTCTTTTTTTTTGTCTCATGCACTAAAATGATGTCACAAGATGGATGGATGATTTTAATATAACACATACATGATGATGGGGCCCATACAACTTGGTGACGTCAACACACCATGAAGGTCGGTGATGTGTGGCATGCCACGCAATCTGCATTTGTAGTGTAATCTGAAATGAGATTTCAATGGATCCCTAACTATGGCGCCACTGTGATATATGTGCCTTACACCACACCATTTATCCACTTTAATGGCTAATTTCAGTGCATGATCTAAAACATGAAGCAAATTCAAATCTTATATGGACCACACCACAAGAAATAGTCGTTATCGAATCCCCACCATAAAAAAATTCATGGGGGCTACTGGAGTGTTTATTTTCCATCCAATATGTTGATAAAATCACTAAGACCTAGATAGAGAGACCATGAAAATATCAACTTGATCTAAAACTTTTGTTCCCATAATAACTTTTTAATAGCTAATTACCACTATTATGTACTGTGCCCCAACTAAGATTAGATATACTTCATTTTTAAAATCACGCCCTAATGTGAGTTTTCAAAATGACTGGATGGTGTGGATATAAGGCATATGCATCAAGGTGAGCCGCACTGTTGCACAACACGCCAACAACGCAGTGAGCCTAGATCCAATCACAGGCCTCACCCACAAACGATAAACAAGAAGAAATATAAACTAAAAATAGATCAAAGCAATCCAAAACAAACCATAAGATAAGATATACGTAGAAAAACCCCAATCTAGGGTAAAAAAAACCATGGATGCAAACTTCCACTATGAAGAACAAAGATTAGAAGGCAATATACTAACCTCTCCCTTGGAAGAACATAGAAAACCCTTTCCCCACACCTTAGAGTTATTTTTTCAATATTCCAATACCTAGAAAAGCCCTAAGAACACCTATATATAGTTTAGGCTACTCCCCTTTCCGCATCCCAGTTGCGAAAGGACTTGCGACACGAAATCCGCGCAAAATCACAAAACGAATCTGCGTAACTACGATCGGTCGAGCAGACTGCACGACCGGTCGAGCGACCCCTACGACCGGTTGAGCACCTCGGGATCAAAAAATGATGCTTGCTGGACTTTGAGTCGAACCAGTCCACGACCGGTCAAGCCGGACCCTACGACTGGTCGAGCATGGCTCACGACCGGTCAAAGACGGTCCCAGATGTGGCTCCATATCTTAACAATCTCCCACTTGCAGACACATCGCCTTAAACTTTCATCTTCTTCATCCGGAGTGCACCACCTCCCCGTCTTCAAGCCTGAAGACCAATCAAAGCTGAACAGAGCTTCAGCTTCTCCCGTGTGACCGCCTTGGTCAACATGTTCGCAAGATTCTCACTTGTATGAATCTTCTCCAGATCAATCGATTCATCTTCCAGTAACGAACGTATGAAGTGATATCTGATGTCAATATGCTTGGTCCTTGAATGAAAGGCTGAATTCTTAGCCAAGTGTATTGCACTCTGACTGTCACTGTACAGCTTGCAATCTGCTTTCTTATTACCCAACTCTTCCATGAAACCTTGCATCCATACCATCTCCTTGCACGCTTCTGTAGCCACAACATATTTTGCTTCCGTCGTACTGATAGATATTATCTTCTGTAACTGAGAGACCTAACTGGCTGCAACACTACCCAGAGTAAAGACATAACCTATAGTGCTTCTTCTGCTGTCGATATCTCCTGCCAAATCTGAATCTACGTATCCTTGTAGCTTAATTTTCGATCCTCCATAACACAGCTCTATATCCACAGTACCTACCAGGTATCTGAGGATCCACTTCACAGCTTCCCAATGTTTCATCCTGAGGTTATTCATGAACCTGCTAACAACTCCCACTGCTTGAGCAATATCTGGCCTCATGCTCACCATAGCATACATGAGACTCCCAATAGCTGACGCGTATGAGACTTTAGCCATATAGCTCGTTCCTCCTACGTCTTTGCACCTTGCTCCTTAGATTGCTAGAAGTGGCTGGCTAACGGAGTGCTAACCGGCTTAGCACCTCCCATATTGAATCGATCAAGTACCTTGGTTATGTACTCTGCCTATGACAAACTAGTTTCTTATTTTCCCTATCACGCTTTATCCTTATGCCTAGAATTTGTTTTGCAGCTCCTAAATCCTTAATGGTAAATTCTTTAGACAGTTGTCTTTTAAGGTCTGAGATGTCCTTCATGCTTGAACCAGCCACAAGCATGTCATTAACGTACAGAAGAAGGATAATGTACGACGTATCAAACTTTTTCAAATAACAACAATGGTCTGCATGACATCTCCTAAAGCCGTTTCCCGACATGAAACTATCGAACTTCTTGTACCACTGCCTCGGGGTCTGCTTCAGGCCTTATAGACTCTTCTTCAGTCTGCATACCTTGTTCTCCTTTCCTGGTGCCACGTATCCTGTCGGCTGATGCATATATATCTCTTCTTCAAGATCCCCATGAAGAAAGGCTATCTTAATATCTAGCTGCTCTAGATGTAAGTCCTTTGTAGCCACTATACTCAAGACCATACAAATCGTAGACATTTTCACCACAGGTGAAAATATTTCAGTGAAATCGATACCTGCCTTTTGTTGAAACCCTTCCACAGCCAATCTAGCCTTGTACCATTTCGAACCATCGTGTTCCTCCTTCAATCTGCAAACCCACTTGTTATGAAGAGCTTTCTTACCCTTAGGTAGAGTGACTAGCTCCCATATATGATTATACTCAAGAGAGTCTATCTCATCATCCATGGCCTGCTCCCACTTAACCCGTGTATCTGACTGTAACGCCTCTTCAAAACATTCTGGTTCACCATTATCTGTAAGCAGTAGATAATGTAAGGAGGGTGAGTATCGGACCGTGGATCTCCTCTCTCGAGTAGACCTCCTTACAACCGGTGTCTGTGGCTCTGCCTCATAATGCTCCTGTGCATGATCATCCTGTGATGTTGTAACACCCGTGTCCGGTAACTCTTCCAACTCTACGAATCCATTTTCCTTGGCCTTAGTTTCTTGCACACTGTCCTTATGCATCACTTTTTCATTGAAGACTACGCCCTTACTTCTGATGATTTTCCTGTTTTCTGCATCCCAAAACCTATAGCCAAAATCATGCTGCCTGTAACCTATAAACATGCACCTCCTGGACTTTGCATCTAGCTTGTTTCTGTGCTCTGTATCAATGTGAACATATGAAGTGCAACCGAACACTTTGAGATGTGCAAGGTTCACTTCTTTCTCAGTCCACGTTTCTTCTGGTAGCCCAGTCCTCACAGAATTCTAAGTCAATAGACTTCAACCCTGGTAGCTTCCCTTTCGACAATAGCACTTTCATCCCCTTCTCACTCATATGTCCCAACCTCTGATGTCATAACTGCCCATTCACTCCAGTTGATGAGACTGCGAGTGAACTATACGATCCTGAAGTCACGTACAAAGTACCTTCCATTTTGCCTCGAGATATCACTAATGCACCTTTTGTGATCTTCCAGGAATCACTAGTGAATGTCGTCACATAACCGGTATCGACCAACTGCCCCATAGAGATTAAGTTACGTTTCAAACTCGGTACATGTATGATATCCTTCAATTTCAAGACCGTTCCGGCTTTCTGATTTACATGAATGTCCCCCTTTCCAACAATACTGCACGGCTCATCATCACCCAGGTAGACTCTCCCAAAGTCACCTGATACATAATCATGCAGAACTTCCTTACACGAAGTGGCATGAAATGAAGCACCCAAGTCTATAACCCAAGACTCATTCCTCGGATCAAGAGACAAGATCAACGCCTCTGTGCCACTCTCCTCAGATAGATTCACTGAATCCTTCCCCGCCTTGAGAGCGTCCTTCTTGTTTCTTGAGCACCCTGCAATCACGTTTCATATGCCCCTTCTTGCCGCAATGCTAACACCCGTCTTTATCTTTTGGTCCCTTGGATTTCTTCCTCGACTTAGAACGCTCGTGTTTATTGCCTCCTTTGTTTAGCGATCTTCCTCTTCCTTCAACATTTAGAGCATTCCCCAAATCCCCTGAAACTCCTGATGCCTTCCTTCTAGATTCTTCACTGAGAATTAGACCGGCCACATCATCAAATTTCAGCTTTGTCGACCCTGAGGAATGGCTCACAGCAATCACCAAACCATCCTAACTGTCTGGTAAACTGGATAAGATCAATAACACCCTGACCTTATCCTCAAAAACAATGCCAACGGATTTCAACTGGCTCGTGACTGTATTGAACTCGTTTAGATGTTCAGCCACGCTCCCACCATCTGATATCTTCATGTTGAATATCTGTTTCATGAGATGAATCTTGTTGGATGCTAAGTGTTTTTCATACATGGTGGCTAGGGCTTCCATTAATTCTTTCGTAGTTTTCACCTTGGATATATTAAAGGCGACGCTCTTAGACAAAGAGAGTCAGATCGTTCCTAAAGCGTTCCTATCCAGTAAAAACCATTCATCATCTGTCATCTTTTCTGGTTTCTTCTCTTTTCCTCCTATAGAAATATAGAGGTCCTTCTGATACAGATAATCCTCCATCTGCATCTTCCAGAAGACAAAGTTTGAACCATCAAACTTCTCAATTCTAGTTTTTCCTTCTTCTATCATCGCTCCCAATAGAACTAAACCAATAGCTCTGATACCAGTTGTTGCGCAGCATGCCAACAACGCAGTGAGCCTGGATCCAATCTTAGGCCTCACCCACTAACGATAAACAAGAAGAAATATAAACTAAAAACAGATCAAAGTAATCCAAAATAAACCACAAGACAAGGTATACGTGGAAAAACCTCAATCTAGGGTAAAAAAACCACGGATGCAAACTTCCACTATGAAGAACAAAGATTACAAGGCAATATACTAACCTCTCCCTTGGAAGAACATAGAAAACTCTTTCCCCACACCTTAGAACTAGTTCCCCAATATTCCAATACCTTGAAAAGCCCTAGGAACACCTATATATAGTTTAGGCAACTCCCCTTTCCGCATCCTAGTTGCGAAAGGACTTGCGACACGAAATCCGCGTAAAATCGCGGAGCGAATCTGCGTAACTACGACCGGTCGAGAAGACTGCACGACCGGTCAAGCGACCCCTACGAACGGTTGTGAATGGGCCACGGCCGGTCGAGCACCTCGGGATTTAAAAAATGATGCTCGTTGGACTTTGAGTCAAACCGGTCTACGACCGGTCGAGCCGGACCCTACGACCGGTCGAGCATGGCTCATGACCGGTCGAAGACAGTCCCGGATGTGGCTCCACATCTTAACAGGCACAGTAAAGGATCTTACCCACCCAATGAATCCCCAGATCCATTTTTAGAATCACGCTCTAATGTGAGTTTTCAAAATGACTAGATGGTGTGGATATAAGGCATATGCATTAAGGTGAGCCACACAGTAAAGGATCCCACCCACCCAATGAATCCCCAGATCCATGGAAGGTGCGTCCCGAAATCTGCATCCTATATTTTTTTCCCCACTGGTACGCCACAACTACAAACTTCCTAGGGCCCACCCTGATGTTTATTAGGGCCATCTAACCTGTTGATAAGTCCACACAAATATGGACGAAGGGAAGACAAAATCGGCTTGATTCAAACTTCCATGGCCCTAACATGTTTATAATGGTAGGCATTCCATCACCAGCATTTCCTGTGGCAAGGTCCACTTGCACTTCAGATGTGATTAATTTTTTAGCTCAGCTTAAAATGATATCACAAAATGGATGGACAATATCGATCACACACATACGTAAAGGTAGGCATCGTAGAATCCTCCACAGGCATGTCTCTTGCAACTGGTAAACTGTAAAAAAGTAAAAGGTGTCGGGAAAAATCCATCATTTAGACAAGTTAATAGCATAATCCTCTCCTTTAGCACTGGTTAAGGTAAAAGAAGTGGTTTTATCTCCCTGTTTGCAAAACTTAAGCATTTTGCTTTAAATATTTTGAAAGCATAAATTTTTTTGAGAATAACCTAAAAGGTAGGCGATTATATGGTAACAGTGAATTTTGACTTGAATTATGATTAATCAATATAAAATTTTAAAGGTCTATGATAGGATCCCATATTCATGGCATACTTACATTCTTGTATAAGAAAATGGCAAGAGGCACAACTAGCACCAAGTCGATTTTCGATGGTGAAAACTTTACATCATAATCCAAGTCAGTTCACTCACACGAGATAATCGTATATCTCAAAAATCGATGTCCACGTATGCGTTTTAAGCATTTATATTGTTAATGACTCATTAGGGTACTGAGATTCATGAAACACTACTCTCCTCCGTTAATAACCATTGTGTCCAATCTTAAGTTTCCAATAATGGATATAAAATATCATTATAATCATCCTATTATAAACACATTATATTAATTTATTATAATTATCACATGTATTAAATAATATTGATAATTTATGATGTAATAACCAACATAAATTCATAATCTTATAGTTACAAGTGCTATACATAATAATTATCATTATTATTGCATCAGGTAATTGTAAGTAGGTTAACTTATATTATTCTAATTGAATATATAAACTATAATAATAATATAATTTCTATATGGGTTATAATATATTATTGTGGGCTATTATAACTATGAAATTATGTTTGATTATAATAATGGTAATTATAATAGCCCAGTTAATTAGTATGCATGATAGTTAATGATAATTACAATATATTAATTTTTACATGAGTCATAATATATTATTACAGGCTATCACATTTAATAATATAATCAAGTTATTATGTATAACCAAATAATTATATGATACGTTACCATAATTATAATTATGCAAATATAATAAATCTATGATAATATGACTATCAACCACTTAACATGATATTTATTGGACAATGTGATCACAAGTAATATATATTACACATGTGTTAGGCCAAATGTAATTATTACATTATATTATATGATAATAATAATAGTCATTATGATTATATCTTAATTATATAATTATTAATAACCTATAGTCATTAATTAATAATATAATAATAGTTATTAAATGTCATTAATATATAATGGGTTATTGATATAGTTAGTGATAATCTTATCTATTTCGACAATATCTGGCCATCCCATATGGACGGCATAGATATGGCCATGTGGTTAGAGGTGTACACGAACCGAGCTAGTTTGGTTAGCTCGTTCGACTCGGTTCGAAGCTAAGTTCGAGCTGATTTTTTTAGCTCGAAAATGAGTTCAAGCTGGCCCCAGCTCAACTTAATTCGGATTGAACCCAGCTCGAATCAAACTCGGATCGAACTAGTTCAGTGACTCGGTTACTTTGATATTGATGTTGCTCACCAAGTGTTTGATAAAATGACTCAAAGAAGTGTGGCTGGTGGCAAGGAAGGTATGTATATGAAACCAACACCCTTTTTTTCTTGATTTTTATGTTGCTTAAGAAGGTGTTTGATAAAATACCTGTAAAACCATTGCTGATGTCTCAAATATAGTGAGATTTTGAAGGTACAGTCCAGGTGTTTGTGAAAATACTGAAATGGTAACTCGGCTCAAACTGGCCTGAGCTACTGACCGAACCGAGCTGAGCTGGCCAGTAAGGCTCAAGGGCCGAGCCGAGTCAAGTTGAGGACAGCTCGACTCGGTTCGACTCGATGTACACCCCTACATGTGGTACGTATAATATCTTCACGTGACATGCCGAATATACGGAAGATAGTTCACTTTTAGGTAAATCGTGGAGAGGTATGTCATGCATGTGACTTAAGAGACAAGAGTTCGTAACCGTTAGGGTTGTGTTGGCACTGGAGAACGTGTGGAAGGTTATGGATGGGATAAGAATATATTTGACAAAGAACATGCATAATAAAAAAAGATAATAACTATTTTACAAATAACAATATATGAGAGCTCTACGCATGTTACGATTATTCTCACGACTTCATCAAGAATTCTATAAATAGTAGATGAGAGCATAAAACAGGGGTCTATGATTAATCAACAAAACCCAATATAGGCAATCAGTCCAGTGCAACGTTGTTTATCCGGTCCTCTAGGGCATTTACCTTATCTCTTTCCACTGCTAAGCAATCGTAGAATCCTTAGTTTTATAGGAATAGTCCAATATGTTCATGTGATCATGTCAGATTGACTTAGTGATAGCCAATAGTTATAATTCCCTTCCATCCTTGCCTGCATGTTGGATCTGGAGAAAGATCGTAGCCTTAGGAATAGTCCACTTACGCTCATACACCGGGTCGACAGTAGGATTATAACTCCAACATTACTCAGTCATCGCTTATCGGCGCGCTACTCCATGAAGCACCCTGTTACTCTCAACCAGGTTGATGATCCTACTTTAGTGGTACCTTTCACATTTCCACATCCATTTTTTGACTTATTTTCACTCAGTCACACAATTTTTGTACCTTCAAATTTTTTTGATTCACATGGAAAAAAAAAGAACTCAATGGAGGAGTATCCCTAACCTTCACAAATTGCCTAATATTGCACTCGACAATTGGCTAAATAGACGGTTGGTTGCATTTTTTTACTAAGCATTGCTCTATCTCGATGCCAAGGGTTGGTGGTTTCAATTTGAATAGGGCCTAATCGATTCTAGCACGCTCGCAAATCTCACACGTGTACCATGTGGTCAAATTCCAAACCAACATTACTAATAATCATATATGATTTAAAATAATTATATTAACAAGATAATGATATATAATTGTTATTATGTATAATTACTAGAGGTTATAATGTGATTATATTATATATAGACTATTATTGTAAATTTAAAGACTATAATGAAAAAAGATTAGTACAATTGTAATATAGTTAACATTATTAATTCCCTAATGGTTCTTCATAAGATCTCATTGAAGGAAGTTGTTGTAAAGATGGTAGTAAAAAATGTGGTTATACCTACACTAAATTACTGAACTTGGTCCCAGGGCTCACATTTGACACACTATAGAGAACCTTAGACCACCATTAATGCTAAGGAAGACTCAGCCTCAGCACGTAAGTTGTTGTGTTACCAAACCGCGTAACCTTCTCCTCGATGTCATACTATCTATCACACCTCAAAATTCAGGACTCGAGTACGGTGATTCAAATCCCGATTTTAAGAGTGTGAATATAATTCGAGCATAAATTTGAGTAATTTTATTACAGACACCACATATTTAATTAATATAAATACTTTATTAAATTTCAAAATAATTCAAACATAAAGTCAAATTTTAAATATTTATCTAACTAATCTATTCCTACATTCACTAAAAGAAAATTTCACTAATGTCTTATTACATTAACTTGCAATATAATAAAAATAAAACCTAAACTATAAGTGACACTTCAGTAAGAATATCTATCCAAGTACTCAACATCTCCGGCGAATTCTTCCTCCTACAAACCCGTACCTATTGTTTAATTGGGTAAGTTGGAAGCCCAATGAGATCAAATTCTTCCCAATTGAATTTCTAAAGAAGGTTTAGATAGTGAAATCAAAGCAGAAACTAAACAAAGTAATAATCTTTATACTAAAATACAGTGCATGATTAGATAATTTCAATACCATGTATACATGAGTATTCCACTTGATTAATTAAGCAAAACGACTTTCCATGACTTACATGGCACATACATTAGGATTACAATCCCGAAATGCTTCTTTAACTGCTTCGACATTGCGGTAATGTAATATCACAAAAATTTTCGAGTGCACGAGTGCCCTCTTATGCGATTGAATTTCGAGGATGAAATTTTTGTAAGGGTGATAGAATGTAATATTTAAAAAATAAAAAAAAATAAAAATAAAAAACTGAGCACGAATAAGTACACGAGTGCTCCATCACATGTATAAATATCATATACTCCTCTATACTTGATCAGTCATCAAATTAACCGCCCAAATAACTCATCATCACTAACTAAAGATACATGACCATCCACCTCGATTTTGGATCATCCGATAATACTAAATCAATCACAAGATTATCATATATGTCTGTACATGTCCTAATTGAGAATTTAACCCATTCATCATGTTCGTCATGCCTGTATATGCTTAAAATACTGGTGATATCCAATTATAATGGTAAAATACGTATTATTAACACCCTAAACTTTTCATAGTGTATATGTACATTCTCGACACTGAACTTTAGAAAACCTAATTCTAGAAACTCGATCGCAATGAAAATTTTGACAATGCTTAGTTAATGTAATTAATATGTACATTATCAATTTTAAGACAAAACTCACAAGATTTATCGTACATCGAATTTCGTATCATATCTGTTAGATGCACATAAATACATTGCTTCAATCTATAGATGATTCTCAAAGAACCTATCGAGTTACTTTTTGCATCAGATCTTATCTAAACTTGTTCTAGAGAATTTTATATAATCTACATTTTATAAAATTCAAAAGGATCTAGCACTCACACGTACCCCTCATAACGTACACACTTATTTGAAAGATCGTGATCTGATAATTCATCGAAGAGATTGACTATATAAAGTTACTACAATCTCGTCAAATTCCTTGAGATGTAGATAGGGGCTTTCAGAATCAAGCCTGTAAAACTTTGGAAGGAGTTGGATTACTCTTGGTTTGAAGTCCATGTTTCTTATATTGTGTGGAAATACAATGTAGGAAGGTGTACTTGCCCTCGCAGGTTGAAGATAGTCTCTTAATGTTCTTGGTACAGGGGCATTATCCACCTCATTCTCATTTTGGTGTTCCTCAACTGGTTGGTTTGGTTGATTCACAGCCATAACTTCTGTCAAGCCTTGCATATTTGGTTGGCTAATGAATATTCCATTTTAGAGCTATTTCACTTGTAATTAATCCCAGAAAGAAGTTGAGCTCTTCTACCATACTCATTTCAAATTCAAATTGAATTAATTGTGCGAACTCATAAGTCATGTCTTCACATGTGGAGCCAAATACAATATTGTCCACGTAAATCTAGGCAATAAGTAAGGTATTCCCAATCTTTTGGACAAAAAGAATCTTATTAACACATTCCCTAGAAAAATGGTGGTCAATCAAAAATTATATCAATTGTTCATACCACGTACAGGGTGCTTGTTTTAGACCGTAGAGTGTTTTCCTCAATCTAAATACTTGGTGAGGATATTTGGGATCAACAAATCCATTAAGTTGTTCAACATATACTTCTTCCTTAAGTACATCATTGATAAATGCACTCTTTACATCCATTTGAAAGAGGTTGAATTTCAATGCACATGCTATGGACATAAGGATTCTTATATACTCTAATCGTGCAACCAGGGCAAACGTTTCTTCAAAATCTAAGCCCTTGATTTGTGAGTATCCTTGCACAACAAGTCTAGCCTTGTTCCTCACAACATTTCTAGATTCATCACAACATTCTAGATTCATCAAACTTGTTTTTGAATATCCATTTGGTTCCAATGATATTCATGAGTTGTGGTCTCGGGACAAGTTCCCATACCTCATTTCTATCAAATTGTTGCAGCTCCTCTTGCATAGTGGCTATCCAAAATTTATCTTTTAGAGCTTCTACAACATTTTTCAGTTCTACCGAGCTTTGACTCAGAAAATCTTTGCTAGATCTTTACTATTTAACATGATTGATCCCATCTCTTGAAGCACCCGATTCTTTCATTTAGCTACTCCATTTTGTTGAGGAGTTTTAGGTGCTTAGAATTCATGTCGAATTCCAATTTCATCATGAAATCTCTAGAATAAATCATTTTCAAATTTACCTCAACGATCATTCCAGATCTGATCAATCATATATCATTTTTCATTCTGGAGTCGCTTTACAAGTTTTTTAAACTCATCAAATGTATCGGATTTTTCTCTTAGAAAAGCGACCCAGGTGAACCTGGAGTAATCATATACTACTACCAAGAAGTGTCTTTTCCACTGTGACTCTGAACCTTGGTAGGACCAACATAGTCCATATGTAAAGTTCAAGTGGTTTTGAGGTGGCTAGGGTGGTTGTCTTCTTATGTGAAACTTTAATTTGTTTTCCTTTTTGGCAATCACCACACATAACCCTGACCTTTTTCCCAATCTTGGGAAGCCCTCTCACCAGGTTCTTCGAGCTTAGGTGAGACAGATTTCAGTAGTGGACATGGTTGAGTCTTTGGTGCCACAGTTCAGACTCGTTATCTGTAGCCATGTGACATCTAGTGGGTGAGACAGTTTCTCCACTGCTTTTGATTAGGGCTATACATCGAGGCGAGTCGAGTCGAGGTGGGCCAAGCTTGGCTTGACTTATCCGTGCTCTCCTCAAGCTTGAGCTTGAGCTCGGCCTCGAGCTTACCATTAGAGCTCGGCTTGTTTGCCAAACCTTTCGAGTTGACCTTGAGACGAGCTCGTGGATCGAGTCGAAGCAAGCTTACCTCGAGTCGAGTCGAGCCTGCTCCCAACCCAACCCAACCTAGCACCCAACTCGCACCCTACCCAACTCCCAAATCAAATATTCAATTAATAATATATGTGTGTGTGTGTGTGTGTGTGTGTGTGTGTATATATATAATATTAGATAAAGCCATAGAGGTATCTTGTTGTTGATGTTGAGAGAGAGAGAGAGATTGTGGAGCTCAGAAACAAAAGAGAGAGGGAGGAGCTTGGGCGCGGCGGGTTGGGTAAGGAAGGAAACGGGCAAGAAATGGATAGATGGTGTAACGTCTCGGAAAAATCCATACAAAGACCCAAGTATCACCTCAAGCAGAAATCACTCAGGACCAAATCCTTTAGAAATTAGGCGAGAATTGCTAGTGCTAAACTAGAGTACCTGTGAAATTAGCACTAATCACTTTAAATACGATCTGCAAGGCTCGAAACTTGTAAAATCATTGACACTACATTAAACCGAAATCTAGGATCCATCTTTAAACCCGGTTGCTCTCGAGAGCACACCAAAACTCCGTATCGGACCTGGACCATGCGTCGAAAGTCCGATTACCGCTAAACTAAATGAGTATGACTGCCTTACTGGGCTTAACAACTATCTCGGAAATCAAATTCAGATAGTACCCAGATGCGCACAACTTGAGCTCGGAGCAAAGTGTGTGAGAAATGCGAATGCCTTTAGAAATTGAACTCAGATTTAAGTAAACTGAGTCGTGTCGCTTACGGGCCAAATATAAGGATTCAGACCGTTAGAATCTGACCCAAATACACCCTTGGATCAGGAGAAATTTCTCACACATGTTAGTGCACTTGTGGCCCTGATCGAATACCGGTGACCGTTGAACTAAAACTGGTCTGCCATGGTCGATCTGTAAATCTGATCGGACTGAAAACTTAACTCGACCTTGATCTAATACCAAGGAACTTAAATCTGACTGCACGCAGAAAAGGGGGCTCCAGAAGTGCTCCTTTTGATCGGAACAGCCAATCTTTGGACATAACCTAAGTATACCATGGCCCTGGGGCCATTTCCATCAGTTTTGGGCCTATATAATGGCCTTAAACCCTCTCTCTCATATTCCATACGAATTTTGAAACCCTAAGAAAGAGACGAGAGGAAAAGGAAAGGAAAGAGAGAGAAGGAGAGAGAGAGAGAGAGAGAGAGAGAGTTGGAGATTTATCCTAGGATTTGATCCCGTTGCTCCACGCACTTAGCCACCCTATCTGTATCACAAATCCAGCATTTCCAACAATGTACTTGGGTAAGAAAACCTAACCCTAATCTGTTTTAGGGTTTCAGGTAGTGTAAGTTATGAAATAGCTAACCTAATTCATGTTATAGGCTGTCAATCCGCCGTTGACAAAGACTAAGTGTCTAAAACGAATCTGTTACGCATTTACCGGCGTAAGGTGCAGACTATAAACATATAGGTTATGGTTTTCAAGGCTTTCAATGTCGGTTAATGATTTATTACTAATGTGGGTGCTATTTCACATGCCAAATGCGATGTCTGTTTCGCTTTACCTATACATATGAACTATGTCGAAAATAGTGTATTCCATGTGTTTGTTGAAATGCTTGTATGAGTATGAAATCTGGATTTGTGTTTACCATGATTAACTGTCGTAGACATATGGTTGTGGTATATGTGACAACTCCTTGGTGAAAGGATTTGCCATAATACGTGTTATCACCAACATACATCATGTATGTAGGAATATGTAGTCTAAGTGTTTGTAGAAATGTCTGAATGAACGAGTATGTAGTAGATTATACTTTATATGGGTGTTGAGATGAGATTCTCAACTACTTTAACGATGTGTATGATTTCCTCCATGTAACTTATATTCTTTGTCTGTTTTACTTATGGAATGCATAGTTGAGAATACATGTTTATATTATATTACATAAAATGATCAAGTGGGTGTAGGAATTGAATTATTTGTTCATTACTGCTTTGACTATCTCATATGCTTATTTGTTGAAATTGAGAGTGGTTGGGACTATGATCTAGTCCAGGCAATCGGTAACCGGTTCTGGCTTGGGGGCTGAGGTTGCTTCGCCACCCAAGACGTGTTTGATGAATCCGAGCCATAACCTGGTTGTCGACAGTGGTTAGGCCACACAAAGTGCTTACACACTTTATGTCGATTAATTCAACATGCGCTCGTGCTAGTCGAGCTCGTCAAGTAACCCGATTGACCTGATGTATGTTCACCATGTTTGGACGCTACTGCTTGAACCTGAGGTACCAAACTCACCAGTGGAAACCCCGTTAACCTTGGTACCTCGATCTGCTAAGACTCATGAGCTGGACATGGTAGTATGGGACACCATGGTTGAGCTGTTGGCCTACGCTGGGGCAACGAGCCCACCCGTAGTGACCAGTGAGCAACCAAAGCTCGTGAACCGAATCCGGTGGTATGGGACACCGTATTCGAGCTGTCGGCCTACACTGATAAGGTGACGATCCCTTTGTAGTGACCTCAAGCATACTCTGAGCCTGCGTTGAGGCGACTAGCCTTTCTGTAGCAACTAGAGTATAAATTAGGCCTACACTGCATCGAGGTGACGAGCCCTTTGTAGTGACCTAGAACCACAACATCGTATGAAATTTACTAGGACTGACGACCCTAGAATGGATCATTGTTTGGGAAATGATATAAGGGAGGTACCTTAGTTTTTCAATCTTGTTATATGAAAAGGACTAATAAGAACTTGGTAAGCACGCTCATGCACCGCATTGCATGTGCCGTTTGGCGTTGGGTAGAGCACTGAGGAAGTGACTGACATGCGCGACCATGAGATGAAGATCGCAGAGGGAGTGCAGGCGAGGGCATGCATCATTTATACATATCATTCCTGCATTAATCAAAGTACTTAGAGATGTTTGATTGTATTGTTTTATCATTACTGCTTGACTGAATTGATAACATGTTAACCTTTGCTTTATTATTCTACTGAGTTGATCACTCACTCCTACGTTCTGGGACGGTATTTTAAACACCAACTAGACTCTGTCTTAGTTGCAAATGGAGACCTGACTAATGAGGTGGAGCCAGACTTCGCAGACGATGAGGATGCTTTCTCATACATGCAGTATTTGGGCGGGTTTATATAGACCGTTCTGATCGATGAGGCTTCAGGGTTATACTTGTAGTGGACTATCACATTTTTTTAACATTTTGTATTTTGAAACAATACTTGTAATTATTGACCTGACAACGCATACATATTTTGGGGACCTATACTGGTTTATAAAGTTATACATATTCATTTCAGTCTTCCTCTTATGTATTACAATTGTCCCTGGATTATGTTTTACTGATTTGGATTAATCTCATTAATGTTTTATGTACTAATACAGACAACATTTAATCATTATTATCTATGTTGCATAAGTGATGCGTTGGAACTCAGGAGTTGAGTGTATGCTCGACCCCCGATTTTCAGGACGTTACAGATGGATAGGGTAGGGTTTAAGTTTTAACTTAAAAAATATATATAATATAATATAATATAATATATATTCGAGCTCAAACTTCGAGCTGAGTCGAGTCAATATCCACTTTGATCGAACTCGGCTCGTTTTCAAATCGAGCTGGGTCATATGAAGCTTGGCTTGCCTCGAGTAGTTGTTCAAGCCGAGTCAACCCAAGCTAGATCGAGCCAAGACGAACGATCTTTTTGAGCTATCTTGGCTCGTGTACAACCCTACTTTTGATCACATAGCAGTTGTAACTAGTGCGGAGACCTCTTATAATTGATTTACCTATTGTGTCTGGGATCTCGTACACTTCTTTAGAGAACTTCACAAAGTGTTCTTTGTCGCGAATCTGCGATATACTCAAGAGGTTGTGTTTCAAACCTTCTACACAGAGAACATCCTATATTTTGGGCATGCCTGGCCCAATAACTATCCCACACCCAATAATCCTAGCGAAGTTACCATTACCAAAGGTGATTGACCCACCATCAAAATCAGTGTAATAGCAAAAATGGGTCTTTTCACCTGTCATATGCCTTGAGCATTCGCTATCTAAGTACCATTTAGCACTATTACCTACTTTAAGAGCGGTATGTATTACAAGGCAATTTGCTTTGTTCTTGACAACCCATTTGGACACAACCTTTTTAGGAGATGTAGAATTCTTTTTGGATTCTCCTTTAGATGCCTAGTTGTTCCTAGGGGATTTGGATTTAGGGGCCAACTGATCATTCTCCATATTTACCTGGTTAATCATTTCTTTGGTCTTTTGATTCAGTTGGGCAACTTATTTCGGTAGCTCCTCCATTCTTTTGGTAATTTTGGGAGGAGTAGGATACTTCCTCCTTTCAATTTCTTTTTTAGGCTTTTTAGGAGGACTCCTCTTATTCTATAGCATTCTTCTGGTCGATTTGAATTTACCTATATAGTTTGCACCGAATGTGAAGTGGGACTGTCTAAAAGCTAGACATTCAAATTTTAAATGTCCCACATGTCCACATGCATGGCAGATTGGAGAAGCTTTTGCTTGGCTTCGTTAACCCACTGGCTTCTTAGTTACGGGTGGTGCAAGAGTAGGGCTAGTCTTGTTACTTTCGTACCCTAACCCTCTCCTATCTTTGAGGCATTTACCCAAACCCAAAAGTCTTTCTAATTTTTCTTCACTTTAGGTGAACCTATGGCTAAATTCAACATGATTTTTGGATTTTTCTAAATCTAGTTTCAGATTTTGATTTACCATTTTCCGTTTACTAAGTTCTGATTCTAGATCATTAATTTTCTTATCCGAATCCTCTAAGTTGAATTCATTATCCGTTGCTTCTCGTTCTAGTTTGGCATTGTCTATGTAATATTCTTGTAATTCATCAGCCAAACGAACATTTTTAGCCTTTGTTTCTTCTAGTGCTTTACACAGTTGTTTGTTTTCACCCTTGGCTTGACCAAGCTTTTTATGAATTGTCAAACTATGAGTGTAAAGCTGGTTGTAGGCATTTTGTAGGCCGATATTGTTATCTTGTTCATCTTCCTCTTCAGAGGAGGCCTTTTCTTCTTCTTGTTCATCTTTCTCCTCAATGTCCCTTTTATTTGGGATGAATGAGGTGGTGGAGGCCATGAGAATTTTCAAGGAGCCTTGGTCTCCATCACTTTGAGACTCATCTGAATCTGAATCTGGGTCTTTGGTATCGTCCCAAGTGGCAGCCATTGCTTTTCCCTTTGATTGCTTCAAGGGACAATCAATAGAAAATGACCAAACTTTCTACAATTATAGCATTGAGGCTCTTTACACCTTCTTGGTGATTTGCCTATTTAGCGATTTTGGTCAAAGTTCTTCCCCATCTTCTAGAAAGCCTTTCCTCAGTTCTTGTTAGAAAAATTCTTAAACCTCTTGGCCAAAAATGTCACTTCATCATCATCATCATTCTCATCACTGTCGTCCTCTGATTCATGTTTTTTCTAGGAGGTTTTGAGAATAGTGTGTTTGGATTTTGTGGGTGTTTTGAAGTGTAGTTTAAATGTTTGTAGGGAACCTAAAAGTTTTACTTTTATTTCATCTATATTTCTACATACTTTAATGGTGGTGACTTTTGAAGAGAAGCGTTTCGGTAAAGATCTTAAGATTTTCCTACATATTCTTGGTACCGGAACCTTTTCTCCTAGCCCCCACATGGAGTTGCAAATGTCGCTTAGTTTAATATAAAACTCCATTAACATCTCATGTTCCTCCATCTTGATATTTTCAAATTGAGTGGTTAGAAACTGAAGCTTAGACCATTTTACTATGTTGTTCCTTCATCGGTGGTTTCCAATAAATCACATGCTTGCTTAGATGTTTCACACATGCATATACATTTAAATTCTTCTTGTGAAACAACATAATAAATAGCGTTCATAGCTTTTGCATCGCAAGTGATCATTTGTTTCTCATAGTTGGTCCAAAAAGCTTTTTGTTTGGGTCTAGATGTGGTGACACCATCATCCAATACGATTTATTCCATGGGTGCCACCACTCCATTTTCAACTACATTCCAAACTTCATGATCCAAGGATTTTAGAAATATGCACATTCTTGCCTTCTGATAGGCATAGTTAGATCCATCAAATAGTGGTGGTCATGAGACCGAAGTTCCCTCATTCTTAAACATATTTTCAACTTCAATAAGGATCTCCCTCTAGGTTGTTAAACCCTTCAAGAGGAACCCACTCTGATACCAAATGAAATTACGGCTAAACCGCTACAAGCGAAGCTTAAAGATATGTCTATCGTCCTAGAGGAGGGTGAATAGGAATTTTTAAATTTTAATTAGTCTAATTACATGCACTTACTTCTAATCAACCAAGTAAAGAAATTTAAATAAGAAGAACTGCATAACTAAACTAAAACAGTGATATACATCATACATGCATTTTAACAAACATGTTTTGGGTAGAAAATGAATATAGCATAGAGATCAATCAATCAACTAAAAACATGAATCAAAACATTCACCACAATGCACAACGATGTATAGTGGTTTGGTTACATGCCTACTCCACTCCCGACTAACCAACTCTCTCCTAAAGTGTACCGAATTTCACTATCCAATGGTTTTAAATGATGTTAACCATAAATCTTCATAACTTACATAAGGTCTTACCAAGTTCTACACAAGAACTTGAGAATCCTACACAAGGACCCAATACGGATTCTCCCATCGGAGGCCTACGCAAGGACTTAGCGAGTTTGGAAAAAGAAACTCTGAATTTCAATCCTACACAAGGAAAGGTTTTCAGAAACAAGGTGTACTCTTGTACTTACATACAAGTGAGTGAGCCTCATTAAGCACATTTGATGAAGATCTTCCAGGTTGTTGATGAGTCTTCAACTCCCTTGAACTGCAACCGAGTAATGATGCTCCAATGTTGATGCCGAGGTTGATGGGTAAATCTTATCTATGTATTGATGAGTCTTAAAGAACTAGAAAGGATCCCCAAGGCTAAGCACTCAATGCTTCCTAGCATATGAATTTTTCAATAAAGAAGGTCACTAGAACATGAATGAATGTCGGAGTTCATTGTTCAATCCAAGTTTTGAATATGCTAATGATTGTCTTTAAGACAATGATTGATTGATAAACTCCATGAGGAAAGAGGGCTTGAGAAGATGGGTATTAACTCCCGCAATTTACTCTCTCAAAGCTTTCTTCGACACTCACCAAATTGCTAAGAAACAACCTACATTGTTATATAGAACGAATTCCCAACAGTAAAAATACGGGCAGAAAACTATTAGGTTCGATGCCATCGAAGGTTCTTCAATGTCATTGAACATATTTCAATACCATCGAACTTAGACAACAAGATATTCAAATAGTTGTTGGACAGTCTCTGTCAATGCCATCGAGAATTTCTAAATTTACGATATGAGGATGCTAGACAATTTGGGTCCATTTACGATGTCATTGAATTGACCTTCAATGCCATCGAGAAGGTCCTTCAATACCATCGAAGGGTGGTTCAATCCCATCGCTAATATACCTATTTTCCAAGATAGCTCTCTGGATAGTTTGAGCGCTTTTCGATGTCATCAAAACTAAGTTCGATGCCATCGAAAAAATCAAGATTTTTTGTGATTTCTTGCTGGACTGTTTGAGCACTTTCACAATGCCATCAAACATACTTCGATGCCATCGGGAAAATCTAGATTTTCCTTGTTTTATTGCTGGATTGTTTGTGCTCTATCTCAATGTCATCGAGGCTATGCTAAATGCCATCAAAGGGGCCTTCGATGTCATTGAACATGCTTCGATGCCATCGAGGAAATCTAGGAAATACTTCAATTTTTGCTGGACAAACGAGGTGCCTTCGATGCCATCCAAGGTTGTTCGATGGCATCAACAATGTCTAATTTTTGGATTCTTATTTTTGCTCAGACATTAACTTATATAACCTTTTAACCTTCTTGATTATAGTTCTTCCTAGCTATTTTTGGTTAAGGATGGGGTATGTTTTAAGAGGTTTGGGTATTGGGTTTAGCGAGGTTACAAGGCTAGCTTACCTTACCATGCACTCGATGCTTATAACCCTTTGTGTCTTTAGTCTTGGGTCTCTTTGGGGCTCACTTGACTCTAAGACTCAGACAATACGCTAATTGACAAACTATGACACTTTCAACAACACCAAATGAGCCTCATTTCATTCAGGTCCCTATTGTCAATATGATTAAGGCCGGTTCCAATTGCCTCAACTAGTCTCCCCTTTAGTCTATCTATCCCATCACTTAAGATCAAACATGTACCCCCTTATCCTACAAGGGGCACCATGCTGGTTTGGCTAGGGTATGTGGTAGGTAGTGCCCAACCCAATTCTTACCCTCCAAGGGAGGGCACATAGCCAACCTTTATGCCACATACCTTAGCCAAATCAGGGTACCCTCCTATCCAACCAGTCTACCTCCAAGATAGAAGTTCGATTCTCATTCCTAATCTAGTACTCCACCCCTTGTCCTCTAAGGGAGGGAGCCTTCCCCAGTTGGAATGCCGCATGCCTTGGCTTGGCCAGATCAAGATCCAACTTAAGTCATCCAGTCATTCTCCAAGGAAGGAGCTTCATACCTTGGCCTGCTCCGACTAGTCATAGCCATCCCTTGGTCCTCTAAGAGGGGCCTATCTACCCGATCCAACCCATCAAGCTCATTCTCTCTAAAATATCAAGAGGGGAGAGCTACCTTAATCATTCTGCATGGTTCTCAGTCATCAATTTCTTAAGCCCCCATTGTCCCCCATGGATGGGTGATTCCTCCTTATAATGAGCATGTAGTCCCTAAGCATAGGGGTGCACATTGAACCGGTAGAACCATGGAACCGGACCCGAACAGACCAAACGGTCCGGTTTGGTCCGGCTCTAGAGTGCACCGGTTTCGTTCCGGTTTCAAAAATCAAAGAACCGGTTACATCGGTTCGGTTCTCGGTTTGGGGGTATGTAGAACCGAACCGAATCGTGAACCAATCCGTAGAACCAACCGTGGATCCGATCCGTAGAACTGAACCGTGGAACCGAACCTAGAACCGAACTTGGAACCGAACCAAGAACCCTTTAATTGTTTCCATATTTCACTCATGATTTATGGTTTATAATGCACCATTTAATTATTTTCATAAATGTATTTTTGCACACCTTATACAATATCTAAACCATTCATTAAATGGACCACAACATGGATGGACATGGGCTAGATAATAAAATTAAACATGTAATTGGGCTGGATTATAAAAAGCCCAGAACCATGGAACCGATCCGGAATCGAACCAGTTTTAACGGTTCGGTTCCAGTTCGGTTCTAGGGTGCCAACGGTCCGGTTTCGGTTCCGGTTCCAAACATCCTAGAACCGTTAGGAACGGTTCGGTTCTGGTTTCACCCTAGAACCGGACCAAACCGACTCGTGTGCACCCCTACCTAAGCACTATCCTGAATGTGCTAAGGTGGATAATATGAATCAAATGGATGATACTTTTGAAGAGATAACAATAGAAGTGATCCCGAGGGACATTTAGCAGGGCTTGTAACAAAGGTTGAAGTTGCCTACAATGTATTGGCTTAACTAAAAATAATCCCTACAAAAATCTATGTTTGGAAATTGTTATGTACTTCACAGATGCATCGGGAAATGTTCGTTAAGACCCTCAATGATGCACATATCTTCGGAAGCATTTCTTTAAATGGTCTCCTACATGATCAGACAACTCGTATTACTAGCAATTACATTTATAAATGAGTAGTTCTCTCTTGAACATCATGACCATGGGTGCTCACTAAATAAAGTCTTTTGTCACAAGGACTTTAAGGTCTCACTTTTGCTAATCAACAATGGCTCAAGTCTGAATATCTACCCACTGCGAATTGCCGCTCATCTAGGAATAGAAAAATTCTCTTTCATGTATAACAATATGAACTTGAGACAACTTGGTCCATTAGATAACTTGTAAGTTCTTCTAAGGTAACCCAGGATGTTGTTGGGCTGCATTTGCATCACGTCATCGGGAACTTGTTCACGTAGTTAGCCCGGTAGCCCCCATCTTGGTAGAGTAAGAAACAATTACATTTCAATGTGTAACAAAAAACACTAAAACAAGATGAAAGTGGGTTTTAAGATGTTGGGTAACATCATCTGACTCATTTATCATTAGGTGGGTCTCACCAAGATAAATGGACACAAACACACAGGCCATTCCGAACTCAGGTGGGTTGCAGAAGGTTAGTATATAGATTTTAGGGATAGTTTGTCCCACTTGAGTTTTAGATTAGGTTGATTCTTGGGCTACCAAAGTAGATGGACTAAATTCAATTGAGCATAAGAAGAAATGTGATAAACCAACCATGACCTATACAAAGAATGGCTCAAATCAGATCATATCATACCGGTAAAGTATTTAGCTGCACATATCAGGGTCATAATTTTCAAAGATGACATTGGCAAAGATGGCTCAAATCAGATCATATCATATCACACCAAAGGATGTTGCCGATCTTTCCCTGGTTCATAGTGAAAGATATGTCGACCCCAACAACAAAGAGAACGGCGATGATAATGGGGCCTGTAATGATATTAACTGATGATTTATGTGATTAGTTGAGTTTGCTAGCTAGGAAGGACAAGACCCATGCAATCTCAACCCCCCCCCCCCCCCTCTCTCTCTCTCTCTCTCTCTCTCTCTCGGATTGATCTAACCCCATGAAGATGATCATAGCATCGGATTGCTTCGATGCCCTTATGGCATGGTAGATGAATGTCTTATTGTTGCATGCGATCTCATCACAACCCATCTAGTAGTCAACCTTTGTGAACTTGGAGAGGTTGTCTATGGGAGAGATGTACATGCATGGAATGCTTACAAAACCAAAGTCATATCAGGGGTATACTACGCATAATGTGTAATGTAGAAAGATGTTAGGCACATACTTCGATATGGACATTTAGTCTAATTTTCTGTTTTAGGCTGTCCATGAGGATCAACATGCTTTATGGGCTACCAAGAAATAACAACACCAATCGAATCATTCAAACAATCTTATTAAGAAACCTAAAAAAGGATAGCTATGATTAGTTATAGTCATCCTAAGGCTCATTCATGGATGATTGGAAAATGGATAGGTATAAAAAGGAAGGTTGCATGGTGTGACAGTGATAAATAGTAAGGTGGGCTCCACACGAAAGAAAATGATGAAATGTGCTTATATATACAAGTGGAGGGCCCCACCTGATGGTTGAATTGGAATGGTATTTTTAGGATGAATCCATCATTTTAGGGTACATTCAATGAATAAGTTGGATGGCAAGCATATGAAATTCCATGGGACCACTTGGTGAGCGAATTATGATTGTTTTAAGGACTTTCGATAAAATTACTAAATGGACAGCTTGGATGTCATACACATAAGTCCTTTACCTGCATTAGTTACCGACCATAAAATGGTGGTGTCGGCGTGGGAGCCCACAACACCCAACTTCTTGTACTTAGTGGGGCTTAAAGGCAAGAGGTTGTTGTTCTTGAGTAGAATGACCCTGTGCTGTGTTTACTTAGCTTCTAACTTAATGTTCTCTTTAAAGTACATGTCATCCTTTCCGAGGGTTGTGTATTGCGGATTGCCATCAAAGTGCATGAGTCTCATCAAGACAATGTATAGATTTCCTAGGACCCTCACATCAACCTCTTCAACTTTTCCATGATCAATGGTTGCATTGTGTGCTTTGGATGGTAATATTCACAATCCAAATCCAACTCTATTAAAAAAAGAAAGAAAATGATCATTAGTAAAATAGAAATTACATATCAGAGTTCACATGGGTAGGGAGAATTAAGAACTTGCTACCTCGGATCACTGGCTTGACCACATTCACCTTGGTGTCATCCAACAATATGTGGCCATGGCACATTACTTTGATCTAATTGCAATCAGAGACATTGTACCTATGGTAGAAGTACAGATGTTAGAGCATGATCAAATGGTTAGATTGATATCCATAGTCAAACGATTTGAAAAAGTTGGATGATGGGCCCCACATGAACATTGTCACATGCTTTCGAGAAGATAAATCTTGCCAATGGCTATAAGTTCTAAATTAATACATTAACAATAGCCCCAAAGCATTAGTTTGCAGATTAGCTACATTTCCTTATTTCATAACATTATAGATTAATCGTTTCTGGAGTTTACACCACTCCAAAACATTAAAAAAATGAGATCAAGGTTTGCATGCAGATATGTCCCTGGCATTTGTACTCATTTTCGGCGCCCTGACATGAACCGATCTAAGCCCACCGCGTGTTGATACCACGTGACCGCAACTGGTGTGAAACCTACTATCATCCGAGAGTATCGTCGTTTGAACTTCCTTCGATGATACACATTCGGTTATAAATGCAAAGGCACAAACCCTTACACCCGCCTTTAGGAGGACGAATCAGCGCATGAAATGTGTCCACGTTTATCGTGCCCATTAATGAGGCATTATATCCAACAAGTTTATAAAAGACCCATTGAGGAACAAATCTATCACAAATCTTGCTATTATATTCCCAGTGAGGCTGTCTATCATAGTCCTTCCAAATTGGAAAATCCTCCCAGAGATGTTTGGAGTGGCTGTAGCATTTGAGAAGCTTTTGAAGATCCAAAGATTGGACAGATGCTCAAGCGAATCCTGCCATGGTTGGACCCAGGTCAGGAGAAATAGACACATCGACTCGATCAAGCCTTCCCCACCGTACATTAATCGGCATTAGGAGAATGGGGGAACTAGATCAAATTTGGGCTAATGGCATATCCGTATCGAGTGTCGAATCCCTCTCTCTCCAAAGCATTACCTATGGGATGGTTAAGTGCAAGAGGATATTTCATCTAATTTGTCTAATACTTCAAAGTGAAGGACATACGCTACCAGGAGAGTGGCCATGGTCAATCCGACACCCAAGTCAAGCCCATGAGGTTCCCGGACTCTCATCTGGTGCCCATATTCAGAGAAACTTTGGTGGTCCATTGCCTGATCCGTATAGTAGGCCATTAGTAGGAGACATTAAGTAGTCAGGATTGGTTCTCATCTAGCCCTTGACATTGTTGTCTTGATCAGAGGATTCTTGACATAGCCAGGCCTGATCTTAGTAGACCAAGAACATTTTCACAACATATCAACTATAAGAAGAAAATCCAAGAAGCCAGGGAGTCCGGATCCAACTAGAGTCATGTTTCCCAATCCAAGTCACCGGTTTTGGAGCAATCAAGGGGAGCGCAAAGGATTCAGAAGCAACAAGGAAACTCTAGCGAGGGTTTCACTGCCTCTATAATCTATAAAATGAGCAATCGAAGAAGAGCTTAGAGCTCATACACCAAACACATCAATCTATCTTTTAGATTATCTTTCATCTATCTTTTTAGCCTAGCCTAGCCTAGCCTAGTTTTACATAATTATTGCCTAGCGGTACTTGCTACATTACCTTAGGAGTCAAAGTAATTTTTCTACAACTTTAAGTTGTAGGACTTTGATCATCTAAGTTCCAATTTGGCTTATCACACCTGCCTCGATCGACTGTTTCGATAGATGCATCGAGTATTTATCTTCTCCTTTTTCATTTATTCATTTGGTTGTCTCACAACTTGTCAACTGTAATGAGCATCATTTTTAAATATTAATGAAATTATAAACATTTTGCCTTCTGTAATTTGCATGCGTATTCTTGTTCATTTGAGAAATATTGAACTGAGAGTGCTGGTAAAAGAACAAGTCCTTAAGTCCGTAGACTTATGTCTATTGTCACAAAGCAAAAAGAACTCAATAACAAGGGCTAACCCCTATCCTTTCACAAATCGCCTGAACAAAAGCGCAAATATTGGTTGCTGAGAGGACCCTAGATCTTTGATTCTAGTCTTCAATATAGTTAGCTCAACATAGGGGGACACTAGTGGTTTAGTCAAACTTTGAGTCGAGTAGACTCTGGCACGCCCGTGCACTTTACCCACACACGAAAACCAATTTAAGCCCTCGATCACACGAGTCGTCCAGTTTGATTGAATTGGTGACAACACTTGGGTAATAGATATTTCTTATTTCTTTATTTTTAAGGACTCATATTCACCATACATATGGGCATAGGCTGACATCAACAAATCTTCTAAATGACAAATCCTAGCAGCTCTAGATTTTTAGAGATTTATGATTATTTTTCTGCAATTTGTATATTAGTTCTAATAGTAGTGAGGTGATGGTTATAATGAAATTCAAAATATCCCTATTGTGATTCTAAAATCGATTCATTTCTTTAATTGAGAGTTTCATTTGAAGATCATATTGAGTTGAAATGGCTCTATTTAGATAACATTTTAACCCCTGCTTGCAAGCTTTGGTGGTATCTTTGGTTCAGTGTTAAAACCCTTAAATCACATTCACAACCTTCACTGTTTTTGGTGCTTGCCTTTTGTTGGAATTTGAAAATTATTAGATGTGGTTGTTGTTGTTCTCTACAAGTTTTGCAGAATAAATTGTTTATTCTTGTCCATCTTTGGTTAAGTTTAAATTATAAGCGGTTAACACTTTTTTAAACCATGTTTGGTTAAGAAAGAACAAGTGAAAATTTTCCCCTTGCTAGTGTTTTAATTAAAAAAACCTCAAATTGATAGCATTTACGTATTGTAAAAGCTAAATTAACCAAATCAGATATTCTTTTAAGCAATGAATTAATTAATATGAACTTAAAATGAACTATATATTTTATGGGAAACAAAAAATGACCGGTGTTCAACTTTTTTCTCTCCTCATTCTCATCTTAGAGCTTCTACTCCATATGCCTAGGAAGCTTTCTTAGGGTGTAAAGCTCTGTAGGACTTCCTAGGCTGCTCCTATGTATCTATATACTTGTAAGCCTTTGTAATCAAGCTCCCCTTGTGATAGAAAGATTTTTTATGACAATCGTTATAGATTACTTAAACTTTAAGCAGCACCCATAATATACTTAGTTAACTATTAAAAACTTTGACTAAGTCAAAGTTGTCCATGTTTAGATGTTTTTACATGTATACCTCATGGATGTACTTGATTACCCTGTCTTATGCTATCATGCACATATTCTTCTACATACTGCCTTAAGGCCCACTATCATAGCACCAATATATCCTACGACCATTATTAATCATCTAAAAATAAATATGAACCATTGATTTTACAAAATAATGCATACGATGTTTTTCAAATAAATTGTTTAATCAAAATGATTTACAAAACTAGTTTGGCATGCCATGTCGATCAATCATTTTAATTCCTAACATAAGGCTAAACCTATGTAAGTTGTAAATACTTTGTTGAGAATTCGAATCCCCATGGGAACATGATCCATCACCCAGCTCACCACGATCCACCTAAAAGTCTCACGTATTGAGGAATCAAATTACTTGATCAAATCAAATTCCCATTACCACCTTGGTCCTCTTAAGTCCAAGGATACGGGTAAAAATTATGGGTAGTACAAGCTAGTATCCGACAACTAAATCTAGCTTGACTTCCATGATCCAATCAATGTGTACACATGTATACACTTATATGTAAAGTTACAATGTCCTATGAAAAGACGCTCACCATACACACAATAATTAGATCATGTAGAGTGGTTCATGGATTAAGCTATCTCAACTTATCAATGAGTCAAAACAATATTCTGTACTTATGAAAAACTGAACAAATTAGGCCTCATGATATATTTCAAATTAAACTAGTCCTGCTTCATTCCCTAGGATGAAGAGGCTCGATAAGTCTCCTAATATATCCGTCTCAACAATTCCATGTATACATAATAACCATTTCCTCACTTTTTAGGCTGGTTCATTTAATGGTTTCTAAACCTCTAATTTAAGGGTTCAAGGAGTTGGTGGCCATCATCAGCAAAGCATAACATATATATATATATATTATATATATATATATATATATATATTATATATATATATATATATATGTGTGTGTGTGTGTGTGTGTGTGTGTGTGTGTGTGTGTGTGTGTGTGGAAAAGGTACAATGCGCTCGAGCTGATTTTAACCTCCCATGAGGTCGAGCTGTGTGGGCCCCACCGTGATGCTTTTCGAACATAACTACCCCATCAGTCAGGTGTACCATTCCATTGTGGGCCTAGGTCTCAAAAATCAAGTCAATCCGTGACTTGTGTTGGGCCACACCAACATACAGAAGTGGGGAGGGGCCGTGCACCATTAAAACATTCATAACACATTTTTGAGGGCCCACCGAGATGTGTGGTTGCAAATCCAGCCCATCCATTATGTGTGTCCCACTTGAATGAGGGTTCAGACCAAGTTTCAGGCGCATGCAAAACTCAGGTGGGCCCCACCAAGTGCTTTTATATGTTTTAACGGTTGTCTTCACATAATTTTAGATGGTATGGCCCACCTGAGTTCCATATACGGCTGATTTTTGGGATATCCCATAATTTAAAGGGAACCCATCAAATGCACGGGTTTATGGTCGAAACGCATCACGGTGGGGCCCACACAGCTTGACCTCACGGGAGCTTATAGTGAGATCGAGCGCATAGTACCTTCTTATATATATATATATAATATATATATATATATATATTATATATATATATAAGGTATGGCCACCTAAGTGCCATATACTGTTGATTTTTGGGATATCCCATGACCTAAAGGGGACCCATCTGACTGATGGTGTTGATGTTTGACACACATCATGGTGGGGCCACACAACTTGACCTCATGGAAAGTTTCCATTAGGTGGACCTCATAGTACCATTTTCACACACACACACACACACACACACACACACACACACACACACACACACACACACACACATATATATATGAAAAAGGTACTATGAGGTCAACCCTCATGGGAAGCTTCACATAAGGTTGAGTTGCGTGGCCATACCATGATGTATGACGGACGTCCTGTTGGAAATTTTGGCCTGCGGAATCACACAGATCTAGATCTAGGATAGCAATCCAATGGCACCAAACACACACAAAAGAAAAGAGAATATATAGATTTAACGTGGAAAACCCTTGCAGGAAAAAACCACTGCACAAAGCGACAGATCACCACTATGAAAGCATCAATTACAAAGAGAAAGGACTTACCCGATTCGAACAACCTCGAACCTCACCCTTGCTACACCCTTTGATAACCCTAGAACCCTTTAGAATACTTTTAGGAAGTTTTGGAATATATTAGAATAGCCCTAGGCACCCCAATTTATAGTTTTAGCAACTTCCCTTTCGTATCCCAGTTGCGAAAGGACTTGCGTCACAAAATCCGCGAAACTCCTTTCGCATCCCAGTTGCGAAAGGACTTGCGACACAAAATCCGCGAAACTCCTTTCGCATCCCAGTTGCGAAAGGACTTGCGACACAAAATCCGCGAAACTCCTTTCCGCATCCCAGTTGCGAAAGGACTCAGATTTAAGACATCTCGCAACA
>JAJHSJ010000006.1:68832506-69100138 GCA_021015155.1 Magnolia officinalis | reverse complement strand
TAAAGAGGGCAAGGCTGTGTGGCATTTGGTTCTTATGGCTGTGCTTTAGGCCATTTGAGGGAAAAGAAACAACCAATGCTTCTGTAACCATCAAGGTTCGGTCAGTGAGGTTGTTAGGAGAATAAAGGCAGAAGTAGCAGGTTGGGCATCCAGATTGAAATCTATGGACGCTTGTAACATTCTTTTCCCCTTTTAGGGTTGTAATTCTTTGTGCCCTCCTTTACATTGGGGGCTTTTTAATAAATTGATGTTATCTTTCAAAAAAAAAAAAAAAAAACACATTGAAACCACTGATTGTTGGTCCAAGAAAGTTCTCCTTACAGCACAGTTACCAGGAAGCCCCCCTCCCCTTCCAAACACCTACTTTTTTCACCTCCAATGTCCCTGCATTCTTTTCAAGCTTCTACCTAACTTCTGCAGTGACTTCCATAAAATGAACCATTTTCCACATCCATCTCTAAGTTTGGTAATGGTGCCTTAGACTAAAGAAATCCAGGACATTTGTTTAGCTTCACAGCCATCAAGGTGTATCCCATGTAGAAAGGGTGGAAAAGATTGTTATACAGATCACTATTTCGACATAGGCCTTCATGCATTCTTTTTGTTGGAAATCACCATTGATTCTACCCAAAGGAAAGCGCCTACTGTCCATGATGATTAGTCCTATCACGCGATATGACCAAGACAACTCAACGATTTCACTGAAAAAAATATAAGGTCAATCTAGGTTTGCTGATTTGTTTGTAAGTGCTTTTGTATTGTTCTTGTTGTTTCGCTTCGCACTGGTCACCAAGCATACCACAACAGCAAGTTTGTTTCCATTACGGTGGAAAGCTGATAGCCAAATGCTTGAGAAAACGATTTATAAATGTGCTTCAGTTTTTCTCTTCCAGTTCTGTTACTCACTGTTGAATCTGATACAGTTACCAGTGTCAGATTTCAATGCTTGAACCTGGAGTCACACAAACTTAAATTCAACCAAGTGCATACCATATAGATTCCTAACATGTTTAAAAGCATACCGCAAGTCACAAAAATGGACAGAATAAAAACATGGTGCAGTTCCCTAAATAGTAGGCTTCTTAAGCATAGAGATATTTTCCTCAGAGCATTTTGCAACACATAACAAGAATAAGATTCATAAGAATACAAGAGTAGACTCAAGCATATTAGAAAATTCACTGAAGTTAACAGGAGCCCCTCTGGAAAAATCACTACTAATTGAGAATCTATTGCCCATTCATCACTGTACTGAAAATGAATGATAGAAGTGTAAGGTGTATACGTCTTTTAGCAAGCTTATATCCATTATCCAGTAATATACATGTAAAAATAGCAGCATTGGACCATGAGGAAGAAACTTACTCATGGCATTTGACTTTGCAGGGTCATTCTCTTCATTGTTAAAAAGATCTACGCCTGGTTTTCTGGTGAACATATTTGGAGCCCCGTCAGACTCCCGTGCATCCTCACTGGATTCATTTTCTCCCTTAGAAGCATCCCCAGATTCTCCACCAGTTCCACCATCAACTTGCTGCAGAAACAACACGATGATCATCCTGCACCCTCAAACGAACATATCCAGAAAGTTTCTCATTTTTTTTTGAAGGATCAGAAAGTTTCTCAATCACGAAAAAGAGATTAAAAGATCATTTTTTGTGATCCGCATGAACTGCCAGGGAAAATGAAATGAGTTCTTGAAACTCTAAACAATCTGTTATAGTAAATGACATAGATCCTCAAACCCAAAGAAGACTGAGAAGGCAGTAAAAATGAACAAAAATGCATGTTTATTAAATATGCAAAGAATACACATGGACAACAGCAGGACTGCAAGCACATGTCTGATGACTGGTGAGAAAGGTAGTAACCATAGCTGCACTTTCCAAATGATCAAGAGGGCACAGGAAAAGATACAACCATTGAAAGCAGATGTGAAATGAAGGGCTTTGGAAGAGTAATAGAGTACATGAGGAAATATTGATGCACAAGGACCCCAGTTTGCCCAACCATGTGGAAATGGAAGATTATGTAGAGAGGGTTTCTTGGAACTCCTGTCCTGCTAGAAAGGGAAGAAATTGTCCATAGTTCTGATCCAACACCGGCTGAATCACCTTGAAAGAAAGATCTTGAGCTTAAGGACAGAAAAGACTCCATACTTTTCCCGGGACAGATGTACCAGCAAGTGGACATCTTGGACACTGATTTGATGGAGAGAACCAATATGAGTCTGTCCGCAATGATATGAACAGGCGGGGGGACAATTGGAGAATCCCCTCAGATGTTCTGCAAATTTTGAGGCCAAGTTTTCAAATGAAGGAAACATTCAAGATCTCAAACGCACCACTTAAAAACAGAAGCTTGTATGAATATCATATTAGTACATAAGCCAATGACTAGGCAGAAGTCCTGCAGATAACCAAATCCTGCCATTAAGTCAAACAGCATCAACGAGATGCATGAGGACTTGAGCAGGAGCTTGAACGATATATAATTCCATTTATGATGAAGAAAGAAAAAAGCTAACAGAAGCAGCACTGTGCAACACATTAGTAGATACAGATGCAAAAGGTGGGACTGCATAAAATGATTGAAACTTATTTAACTTCTCACTGCCAGAACACTAGTAAGTTGCTAGTCCATATCACATGCCTATGCAAGTTTTAGAAGTAGAACAAATCCTTTAAGATACAAACAAGCAAGGAAGACCACCAAACTATTGTTTCCATTCTCAAAAATCTTGAGGAAGAAAATGCCAAAAATCTGTTTTCAGCTGCGTATAAAAAATGAGCGATTGATCGAATGCACCAGCGGATACACTTACAGTGAACATGCATGCAGTCCAGATTAAGTTTTTCTCCATGAATATTGTAGATTTGTCAAAAGGATAGAAATAAAGCAAATAAAAGGCGAAAGAAGAAGAGAAGAGGAGAATAGAGAGAGGAGTGGAACAGGTGTTGTAATCAGCCTTCACTAGTCCCCATCTCTTTTTATTTTATTAGGCTTTCACTTAACACTGAAATTACAAAACTACCCCCCTTGCTGAAGTAATTTAAAGAGAGACGGAACCATGAGTCTAAAACTCTACCCAAACATTCACATTGAAGCCCAACAGCCATAGAGTCCACACATGGGACAACTTAACATTTAACACTCCCCCTCTAGTTGGAATATAGATAGCATGCATGCCCAACTTGGATATAAGCTTTTCAAATTGAGACTTCCCAAGTGCTTTAGCTAAACAAATCTGCAATTTGATCATAGGACGAAATATATGGAGTGACAATTTCTTTCTAAGATATCTTATCCCCAATGAAGTGGTATTCGATCTATCTGCTTTCTCCTCTCATGGAACACTGGATTGTTGCAATATGCATAGCAGCTTGATTGTCGCAGTGGAAATGCATTGGAGCTTGAACCACAAACCCCAATTTTTTCAGAAGTGATTTTATTCAGACAAGCTCACAAGTTATGTGTGCCATGGATCTATATTTCACTTCAGCGTTGTACCGTGCAACAACATTTTGCTTCTTGCTTGTCTTAGTAACTACATTACCATCAAGAAAGGTGCAGTAACCCATAGTTGATCGCCTATCATGTCTTGAACCTGCATAATCTCGCATCAGAATACCAACTACCTAAAGATGACCTTGAAATCTACACAAGATACCTTTCTCAAGTGCACACTTCAAGTATCTGAGAATCTTCATAACTGCAACTAAATGTCGAGCTCTGGGAGTTTGCATAAACTAACTAACTATACTAACAGGAAAGGCCATATCAAGCTTGGTGATGGTTAAATAGATGAATTGGTCAACAAGTCTTTTACACATACCAAGATTTGTCAACAACTCTCCTTCATTAGATCAAGTTTGAGATGAGGGTCCATTGGTGTATTTGCAAATTTGGCACCTAGCACGGATCTCTCTTTCAACAAATCACAAACATACTTCCTTTGGTGCAAACTTATCCCAACTTTAGATCTCATCACTTAGATACTCAAAAAATACTAAAGAAAACTAGGGGTATACACCAACCGAGTTAGCTCGGTTAGCTCGCTCGACTCAGTTCGAAGCTGAGTTCGAGCCGAGTCGAGCTGATTTTTTTAGCTCGAAAAAATTTTGAACCGAGTTCGAGCTTGCCCGAGCTCGACTCAACTCGGATCAAACCCCAACTCAAATCGAACTTGGATCGAACTAGTTCGGTGACTCGGTTACTCTGATATTGATGTTGCTCACCAAGTGTTTGATGAAATGGCTCAACGAAGTGTCGGCTAGTGGCAAGGAAGGTATGTATATGAAACAAATATCATTTTTCCTTGATTTTGATGTTGCCTATAAGGTGTTTGATGAAATACTTGTAAATAGCCACTGCTGTTTTACATACAAAGAGAAATTGAAAGTGCACTGCATGTGTTTGTGAAAATGTCGCAGAGGCTCGATTTCGGCTCGAACTCGGCTCGAACTGGCCCGAGCCACTGACCGAACCGAGCCGAGCTGGCCAGTCAGGCTCGAGGACTGAGCCAAGCCGAGTTCGAGCTGAGGTCAGCTAGTGGCCGAGCCGAGTCGAGTTGAGGCTAGCTCAACTCGGTGTACACCCCTAAAGAAAACCAAGGTCTTTAATTTGGAACTAAGAGTGAAGATCCAACAATAGTTTCTCAACTCCTTCATACTACAGTTTAAAGGCTACTTTTCTGTTGTGAGAAAACTGAATGATCTACTTTTCTCCTCTTCATCCCATAAGATCACAACATCCACATATACAACAAGCACAATATAACGAGATATAGTATGCTACAAGAAACTGAATGATCCACTTTTCTCCTCTTCATCCCATAAGATATCATCACACTGCTAAAATTTTCAAACCAAGCTCTTGGTAACTGTGTCAGCCCACAGATAGACTTAATTTGCACACTTGAGAAGACTCCTCCCTAAGCAACATACGCAGGAGGTAACTCCATATAGACCTCTTCTTGTCAGTCTCCTTGCAGAAATGTGTTTTTCACATCAAGCTAAAAGAGAGACCAGCCACGATTGGCAACTATAGAGATAACGACTCAAACTGAATTGAGTTTGGCTACTGGAGAAAAGATAATCTACTCCATAAACTTGATTACAGGCACAACCCATGGCGACCAATCTGGCTTTGTAACAATCAATTGATCCATCCGGCTAAAACTTACTTGTGCAAGCCCATCTACATTTAACTAGTGTATTACTCAATGGAAGATCAGTTGACTCCCCAGTACCATTGGAATACATGGCTTTCATCTCCTTATTCATGCCCTTTTTTAGTTTGCATCCAACAATCCATCCTGTCTGTCTTATGAATAGAAACAACAAATAATGCAAGAGAAAACTTTTGATAACTAGTGGATGTGGTTAAAGGTAACAAAGTTGAAAATAATATGTGGAACACAGAAATGTTTACATTTACGAACCATAATAGGTAAATCAGTGACAACCTCAGCAGACACAAAAGAATATGGAACCTTAATAGGTGTAGTAGCCGATGGTGTACAGTGAGAGGAATCTGTCTATAATGCTTGGTCTTTTTTCCTTTTCCTATAACATGCCTGCGTGAAATTCCTTTGAGATGATGACTCAATAACAAAATCTAATGAAAACACTTTGGTAAAAGAACTTTCACAGAAGTGACTTCTGCAACATGTTCAATTTTAACATAGAATGGAACATTCTCATTAGTACATGAGTACCCTCAAAATTGGCATCTAATGCAATGTGATGCCAGTTTATCTTGGCTATGCACAACCAAATGAACAACGCATGTACAACCAAACACAGGGGGGGGGGGGGGGGCACAAATAACAACCAGACAAAAAACAGCCGAGAGAAATGTGGGGCAAATAACAACCGGACAAAAAACAGCTGAGAGAAATGTGTTTCTCCATCCAACACGGAGGATGGCATTTTGTTATCAAATGGCATGCGTAAGAATTGCATCACCCAAAAATACTGTGGAACATACATTTCCAATAACAAAACATGAGTAACTTTAATCAGACGTCTATTCTTGCACTTAGCCACCCCATTTTGTTGGGGTATATCAACACAAGAGGTCTGATGAATAATATCGTGATGATGTAGATAGGACTAAAAATCACGAGACATAAATTCTAACACATTATCCGATCTAAATAAACACAGACTTGTACCAAACTGAGTTTTTATTTCACTATGAAAGTTCTGAAACATGGGCAAGACTTCTGACCTATTTTCATAAGATATAGCGAAGTCATTCGAGAATCAACATACTTAAGACTTAACAAACTAGGAACTCGAGCTAGTCCCCACACATCACAATGAATTAATTTAAATGGGACATCACTCCTTTCATCTACTCGAGAATGAAAATAGAATCTATGATGTTTAATCAGCTGGCACATTTCACACTCCGAACTTGACCTTCAAAAGGGGTAGAACAGAAGTCTGAAATTTCTATAAAGATGGATGACCCAAACGACAGTGCCATTAAATTGTAGGACCTTAAAAAGCACCACGACAATTATTGATTCTCTCTCCAAATGGTACAAACCATTCCTCTCGCAAATACCACCAGCTATCCTGTCCATCTTGAGGTCTTGAACAACACTATGATTAGGAAATAAGGTGAAAGAACAATTTAGAAATGTTATTAGTTTATTTACAGGAAAAAAATACTAAAGGGAAACATGGGGGCATAAAGAAAAATGATAAGGACACGAACGAGTTACATTGACCAATACCAAGTCCAACAATGTTGGATCAGATACCATCAACTAACGTAACAGACATGTTAGGGGAAACAAGATTAAAGGAAGAAAAAGAACTACGGTTATTAAAAATATTATCTGACACACCAGAATCGATGATCCAGGGAGAGGAATGAGATGACAAGAGACATGTAGAGGTCAAAGGTGTATTATTAGATGTATAGCCACTAGTAAAGCGGAACCGCGCATATTCTTCTCATAATAATTTGAAATTAATCTAATCACCAACGGCTTTAGATGGAGTGGAAGTAGTGGTCCACCATCAGTAGAAACATCATCAACCCGCCATCAGTAGAAACATCATCAACCATAAGTGCTTGATTGGTTGTCATAGGTTTCCCACGAAGATCCCAACAAAAATCCACATAATAATTTGTCATTCTACAATGAGTGCATATACAATCTCTTCTACCACCACAACCACCTCTACCTTTCCTTGGAAGTTGGCACCCTACCACTTTTGCCACGATGAAAACCACCGCAACCTCCACACATACCAGTGTAACCAAAAGAAGTAACCAAATCAGATTTATCAGAACCAGTAACATGAGCGTTGTTAGAATCATTTCCAATAGAAACTCTCTTAAGTCTAACATAAACCTCTGCCATTGAAGGGATTGATACACCACCCAAAATTTGATCTTTAGTATAACAATATTCCTTTGGCAGGCCAAGGTTTCACAGCTTTCATGTCTTCCATGTGCTTCTTCATTAGAGTTACATCTGAAGTAATGGGATGATAGATCGAGAGTTCTTCCCACACAATGTTGTCATAATTGTTGGAATGCCTGTCAGCCATCCTGCCTTCTTCTGATGCTGACAGCTTGAGATGGAAACCTGACAAGAAAGGAGCCTTCTCTGTTAGTTCTCTATACAGCTTCCTAACGGCCATCAGCCACACATCCCAGCCTAGTCACGTTCCTGTTTTGTGGAAGTACGCTGCTCCTCCAAGGATTGTGGCGTTCGGCTGGCTTGCAGGTAGAAAGAAGATTCTCACAATTGACAATCTCAAGCGCAGAGGGATGATTATTCCGAATATCTGTCTTTGTTGTATGCGGGAAGCAGAAACGGTTGACCACCTTCTTGTCAACTGTCCGTTTAATCGATCTATTTGGGCCAGTTTTTTTCGCTCTTTTCACGTTACTTGGTGTCTGCCGGAGAAGATCGACGCTCTGCTCTCAGCGTGGCACGGCGTGCATATAGGGAAATCCAAAACTAAACTTTGGAGGATGGTGCTCCTAGCGGTCTGGTGGTTCGTGTGGGAAGAGTGAAACAATCGCTGTTTTCGGGACATGGCTAATTCTGCTGATTTTGTTCTGTCTAAGGCTAAAAGAGCTTTAATTGAATGGGCTGCCAATGTTGTTTCTTTTATAGATAGCGATTTTCTTTTCCTATGTTTCTAGTTTCCGTTCTGCTATCTCAGCAGATCGTCCTTGTTTCTGTTTTCTGTTTTTTCTTTTAATGAAATCGTCATCTTTCAAAAAAAAAAAATGTTGTCATAATTGTTATCGTATTGTAAATCGTAAAGGTTTGAATCGTAAATCGTAAGATTTTCATAAAACATATCACAAAAAATATAATTGTGTAGATATATATATATATATATATATATATATATTTATATATTATATATATAACATCAATCATCATCCATTTTGTCATGACTATGAAAAAAAAAAAAAGATGTATGACGAATACAGTGTTCGAATTATCTTCAATATTTATCGAAAAACACCCAATATATCTTTATCTCCAGCTCAGCGATACCGATAACAGTGGTAGTGATACCGATAACGCTGGTAGTATAAAAAATTACAGGTATTAGCAATGTATTGCTAAGTATCGCCAACGTATCAATATCGCTAATGTAATCGCCAATATTTTCAACTATGTAAATTCTAGGTGTCACTTGTATTACCAATGCATCAATATCGCCAATGTATCACCAATATTTTCAACCACAAAAATTCTAGGTAATGCTTGTATCATAAGTGTATCGACGATATTTTACTAATATCGACAACGAATTGATATCATTAAAATTTGGTTTATTAGAATATATATATATATATAATATATATATATATATATATATATAATATATATATTATAATATTTCAATTTTTTTTATGGGCACATGGCTATAGTAGTGTCATTTGTCATGATAATATTGATTTCTATAATATCGTATCATACATTCGCATATTCAGATTCAAGATATTGTGTATATATCCTTGATAATATCTTGATCAATACTTAGAGATGCAACATGCACCAATATTCAGATCCTGATTTGATATTTCAACTTCGTTCCAATTGTTGATGATTTCTTGGTGAATATGTGTTGTTGATATTTTGCAATACTGATGAATGTTTGGATGAAAGGTTGGATGGTTAAATAGGCCAGATGGGATGGTTGGACTGATTTCTTACAACAACACATGCTTTTAAGGCCCCATTAAATGGAAACTTGTTATGTATGCATTCTTTTTTAATTTTTTATTTCTAAATATGCAAATACGTACATTTTAACATCTCCTGAAGTTTTGCTAAAAATTTCACCATTTTCCCATGTTTCCACGCATTTCCGGTTATCAGCGATATTATCGGCGATATCAATATTGTTTCCGTATCCCTGGCTAGCGAAACTTGTAACGATACCGATACTTCGAACATTGGACGTATATATCATCATGTCATAATCAAGTTTTTTATTAAAAAAAAAAAAAAAATAAAAAAAAAAAATTATAAAAACAAAAAAACCAGTTTTTCATCTCATGTACATGTAAATTTTCTATATGATTCAAAAAATAACAATTTCCCTAACCCCACACAAACATAGAAGATTATAAATTGATTAAAAATGAAAAAACTAGTGAAATTTTGAAATAAATGAAGAAACTCTTGAAACTATTTAGGCCCACATAAACTCCAAATTTCACCTCTATAAAAAATAAAAAATAAAATAAAAAGAAGAATTGATATTATAATGTATGTGGGGCATACATAAGTTTTAAACACAAAAGCCCTAAAAAGGAATTGCAAAAAACTGGAAAAAAAAAAATGAAGAAAATGAAAATATTCTAATTTTCTTATCCGAAAAAACCCATATTTTCACCAATATATGAAAGAAATGAAATAGAAAGGAATAAGTGAATATTTTACATGTATTCTTACCTATTTTAATGTAGAAATCGAATGCAACAAGCGGCGTTCAATTCCGTTGAGCGACAAAAAACAATATATGTTGATTTCTTTCTCTAGGTTTCCTATGGCCCACAAGCTCCAAAAGTCCCCAAAATCTCTCAGACGTTGTAAAAGATATGTTTTCCTAATGAGGGTGATGCCTAAAAATGTTTTAAAACAGAAATACCTAAAAAAAATTGCAAAATATATATATAATATATATATATATATATATCAAAACTTCAACCAACCGTCACCGATTTTGCGAGTGAAATATCGAATCTCACTTCAAAATGCGATTTGACAGTGTGATTCATATCGTGCGGTCATATGAATCGTATGATTCGTATTGTGAATCGTACGATAATGACAACACTGTTCCCACATACCAGTCAGCTTGGCAAAATATTCACCAATTGATTGATCTAATTTTGAAAAGAGAAAATCCCCTCATACAATATTCTCGGGAGATTATATTCAGAGTACATATTTTTCACAATATCCCACACACCCTTTGCAGTATTCAAGAACGCCAAGTTGGAACTAACTTGTGCTTACATCATGGTGTGCCATAAAGGCCGTTACGGGGCCGTGGCAGCCGTTACATAAAGGTAACGGTGGCAACCGTTACATAAAGGTCATAATAGCCCCGTAATGGTCTATTACAGGACATATATAGGTTGTTCATACTTTTTAATCAACATTACGAGGCAGATACAAGTTTTTCGGGGTTTTTTCAATAAATAAAAAAATAAAAAAGAGAGACCGTAACGGCCGTTATGGGGCCGTAACAGCTGTTATGCCCCGCATCGTAAAGGCAACGGTGGTGGCCGTTACGGCCACCGTTACCGTTACGGAACACCTTGGCTTATATGCTATTCCACAACCAGGATCTAATATGGGCATCATTACATATCCACTGGCTATATTTGAATCGAATTCCTCTGACTTGGGTTCCATGAGAAAGTGATCCACCTCTCCGGCTAAAAGAAACACCTCAACCGACTTAAACAACAATAACAAATATGAATTTTCAGTCCTTCATCATCTAGCATTCAACCCACTGTTAACTATCCATCTTAATACTATGTCACGGGTAGCATAGATCTACCAAAAAACTGCCTTTCAACACAAACTAATGGAAGAAAACCATTTAAAACATCACCTTTATGGAAAAAAAAAAAAACAGCGAGCCTTCTTTTGGTCCCGACTTCTACACTCCCTTTGCGAGCGATTGCATTTACTTAATGAAGAGTGAAGAAACATTGTGTTTTCGGAAAGAAAACAATGAGAAATACTCTTTTCTTGAGGTCTAATCAGCAGGCTAGGGTTTTTGGGGGCCTCTAAAACTTGATTTGGATATTAGGGTTTTTGGGGCCTCTAAAACTTGATTTGGATATTAGGGTTTTAAACAAAAGAGATTTGAGATCCGAATAACACATGGACTCTCTCTTATACCATGTAGACTCATGAAAAGGATAGAAATAAAGAGAATAAAAGAGAAATGAAGAAGAGAGAAGCCTTCACACATCCCCATCTCTTTTTATTTCATTAGGGCTCTCACTTATTGCTGAAATTACAAAATTATCCCCTTGCTTAACTTAAATAGAGACATATCCATGAGCCTAAAACTCTACCTAAACGTTCACATTGAAGCCCAACAGCACATAGAGCCCACACGTGGGACAATTTAACATTTAACAATTGGTAACACATGGAGAATTAATCAACTCTTGACGTACCTGATGAACCAAACAGTTAATAGATGGGTGCCTTCTCAGAAGATTGTGAATGATAGCAATGATAACCAAGGCTCCTGAAGGAGGAACTGACAGCGCCAATCTGCTCAACTTCTTAGCAAATGCAGCAGCTAAGTATGCTGGGAGAAGTGAAGATTTCAAACAGGAATCCAGAAGCTTCACAACAAAATGTAATTCTGTTAGCGGACATTCAAATAGAGGATCCCCATGATAAAGATCACTAAAATCCAAATTATTTGCTCCTTAAGAAAACACATAAAAATGCAGCATTTCCTGACATTGCTTAAGAAAGTTTAAAGTCTACCCTGTACCAGCAAAAATATCCAGAAAACAATGTACTTATTTTATTAAGATAAAGGACAAAAGAAAAAGAATTATGTATCACAAGTCCTATTGAAGATTTTCTTTTCTTGTTTTTTTTTTTTTTTCTAATCAGTACTTTCCATTGATGAATATGAGTGATATATCAATTGGATTATTTAAAAGGGTTATCAAAAAATTCTCCAACTTCATAATGTGCATCAGACAGAATTTCAGTTGTAATTCAAATTCTTTGACCATTATAGAAGGTTCAACCATTCATTAGAGACATGATGAAGAAAAGGACTACAATATCTCATGACATACATAATTGCTTCATGCATGCATGTACGCGCACAAACACATCTCATTTGAACTCATGTTAATAAACATTCGACAAGGGACGCACATGCAAACACATATCATTGGAAATCATGTTAATAAACATTTGACTAGGGGCCTCTTCTGTTTTTTCTTTTTCTTTTGTTTTTTTTTAAAGCAAATAAAGTTAAATATATTAGATGAAGTGTTTAACCAGCCCAAAAACACTAATCTGACAACATAGACCATTCACGCTATCTCTGTTGATGACATCCCTACCGAAGGACAAGAAAGTGCTGCCCATTCAACCCCTTTGGTTTTGCCCTGCAGCACCTCTAAAGAAATCTGCATATCCTTAAAGATCCTGATGTTCCTCTCTTTCCAGATTTCCCAACAGATTGCTAGGGGCACAATGCTCCATATGATTCTGGCTTTCCCTTTGATGGGGCTTCTACTCCAAGGAAGGAATTGATCTTCAGTGTCGAACACAGCAACCAAGCTGTCTTGAACTCTACTAGAAGTTCCATACAGCTGAGGACACCTGACAGTGGAGAAATAAATGGGGTTGCTTTCTTCCTCTCTTTTGCACATTACACATCTATTGGGGATTGCTACACTACATCACTGCAATTTTTCAACCGTTAGAATCTTCTGCCTGATGGCCAGCCACATGAAAGCTGTGACTCTTGGAGGCACCAATGCTTTCCACATAGCATTTGAAGCTAACTTTTCAATCATTGGATTAGCAGTGAAGAAAGAACCTTGCTGTGAATTTCCCGAAGGGATCCCATTTCCAGGATCTAGCGTCTGCTACTGAAGGAGAAAGAAGAACCCCATTTAGCATGCTGAAAAGCCCTTGAAGATCTTCAATCTCTTCATCCTTCATGTGTCTTCTGAGTGTAACATTCCATGACAAGCTTTCCCAACTCCATTCAGCACAGTCCTTCAGCGATATATGTGTAGCACAAGACAACCTGAAGGGTCTTGGGAATCTAACAGGTAATAGACCATTACTGATCCACTTGTCCCAGAAAAGGAAAAATTCGCCATAGTTACCAACAATCCAGACCCCTTCTCTTAAAACTTTCCCTCCTTGCATAGCTATGTCCCCCATCCCAGCCATGTCTTTCCACATCTTGGAAACAGGACCCCCTTGAGTAACCAGTTCCCATCTGCAGCAATCTACTCCATATTTTTCTGCCAGAACCTTACACCAAAGAGCTTCTTTCTGTACCCCAAATCACCACAACCACTTACAGTGGAGACTTCTGTTCTCTCCCTAACTTTCAATATCCCTAGAACACATGCTTCTTTCACCTCTTGAACTTCCTCCCACTTGACTAAGTGGAACTTTCCTGACAAGCCCTCCAGGAACTTTTTTTTGGAAGTTCCCTATCTTCTTTGAAACCACTGCCAGAAACTTGAACAAAGATAGATAATAAACTGGAATGTTGGATAGGGTTGAATTCATGCGGGTTATCCGAACTCCTAGAGACAGGTAGCTTCGTTTCCAGGAGGCCAACCTTCTTTCAATAACCAGGTCCCATATGGATGTTGATGCGGCTTGTCCCCAAAGGAAGATCCAAATACATCATAGGAAAACCCTGAGTTTTACACCCAACCTTGTTGGCTAGGTATTTGATGCAGGGTATGTTCACTCCAATGCTTGCCATTGAGCTTTTGCTTAAGTAAATTTTGAGGCTCACTTCTATACCACTATTTCTTCAATGCGGCTTAAGAATGAAATCAGACTAGAAGATTCCCAAGAGCTTTAGCTCTTTTGCCCAAGCTTTTAACTTTGGTTTGATGGTCTGAAGCTTTTTACACAATCTAAAACCAACCCATCCATCAACATTAGAATTCGACCACCCATTCCTTCACCAAGTTGAGAAACCCAGGGATCCAGAGCCACTTGTTTTCAAACTTAAAAGGCCTCAAGCCCCAACATGGATCACCACAATCCAACAAGATCAGGTTGTGATCTGAAGTAGGCTTAGGAAGGATGGTCTGCTCGGACATAGGGAAGGACTTGACCCATTCCTCATCCATCAGAAAACGATCCAGCCTACACAACAGGCTGATCTTGGTGGTTGGACCATGTGAAAAGTCCTCCCTCAAATTGAATATCAACCAGATCGTTGCAATCCACAAATTCTGAAGAAAAAAAGACTTCACACCATATAATGATCTGGTTGAACTTTCTTTTTTTTCAAAAGCAAAAGCTTAACACATTGAAATCTTCTCCCAGACACCACAGTCTGTCATCAGCTCCCTATGACCTCCAGTTCACACCATAGGCGCCTAATCTGCAAGGCCAATATATATATATATATATATATTATATATATATATATATATATATATATATTATATATATTATATATAGATATCTGTGTGCGTGTGTGTGTTTGACACCATTCTTTCCGCACCGTTCTATGGATCAACTAGAACAACAGAAACAGTGAAATCAACAGTCCACTGGTCAACCTCCAGGAACATTGCATTGTTCCAAATTGTGATTATAAGTTTATAACACAAGCTGACCCAATGACCACCTTCACTGTCCAAACTGAAATCCTTGTTACCCCAGTTTTGCTGAATTAGGGATTCATCCACTGATTGGCTCTTAGATTCCTGATTTTGGAGGGTATTGACATTTTTCATCCTGCGTAACCAAGAACATCACATGGCTCATCTTTTGTCTAGGTGGTCTAGACCCCTAATTTTCCAAGAAATGAACATGGATTACCTGCTTTGAACTCTACCCTTACTGATTTCCCTTCCTTTCCTGGGAAGACTTCTTTGCACCACCTTTCCATCATAATTGATCAATGACACAAAAGCTTCCAGCGTCTCTGTTTTAACTAGGAGCCTGTTTGGACAAAGCAATTGGATTTTCCACATAAAAGCAATGTTTTCAATATCGACGATATTGACCGATAAATCCCACGATATATCTTGTATCCCACCTGTGCGATACGAAACACACAAGTAGTGCCAATGTATTCCACTTGGTCAATCCAGTGAGCATTTTCGATTTTCAATCCTTATTTTTATTTTATTTTTTTGTAAATCATGTTAAATTAGAGTGTTGAATGGTTACAAATCCATGATTCTTCATGTTTTGAATGAAACAATCATGGATTCGGAGCTTCGATTTCAAATTTTGGGGGAGATGGACCAAGTGGGAAATTTTGGGAAAAATCAAAATTTTCCAATTTCTCGCTAATCAGATGCAATCTTTGTATCCAAACACAAAATCAAACATGAATGTAACCTGATCTAGTGATTCTTGGTAATTAGGGGATTTCTCATATAAAAATATATATTTTTAAATTAAAAATTAATAAAAATGTTCAAAAATATTTTTTTCCAAAATTCTACTTCGATCAGCGATCAATTGGCCCCTACTTCAGAGTATTCATGAGTGTTTGACGAAATCATCATCACATACAATTTAATTTGGGATTTGGGGGAAGATGGGCCAATTTGTGAAAATTTGGAAAAAATTCAAATTTTCTCAAATCGGAGGGGATGAATACCAGCGTTATGTTACAGAGTATTTTCACTGATATCATTTTAATATGACCTGGGTATGGTATTATTGGTTTGTGGAGCAGCAGTACTATGCCCAATCCTGTCGAGATAGACATGATGATTTTGAGTCACCACCACAGCTCTATGTAAGTCTGAATTTGTGGTATATTTTTAGTTTGCCACTTCTTTTTCTTTTGAATGTATTGCTTGTGTTTCTATACATGTCTTCTTACATTTATACATTATATGAATATACTTGCATCAGTTCAGTCAAACAACACATAGATTAGGACCCCATAAAAAGAAAACCTATTATGTGCACTTGTTTTTTGTGATGGTTTGACTTCTAAGTATGTATCGATGTCCTTTTTAACAATCCATGACGTTTCACTAAAAAATTCGACCAATTTCCCAATGGCTCTCAACAACAGCGATACATTATGCGATACAACCGATATATCCTATGCGATAACCAATATGTATCCATTTCCCAAGGGTACGACACATTACGCGATAATGATATGGAAAAAATTGCATAAAAAGGATACGAAAATGGTTGAATTGGTTTATCCAAAACATCCTAGCCAAAAGCTGCCATGAGATTAATAAAGCCCTACTTTTAAATTGGTTCTGGTTCCTGACCAAAATGAAACAGATATGCTATCCTATCTGTTTTTATCAGAGCAGTCTCCAATCCAAACAGGCCCTAAATGTACAATCAGTTTATGTTATTTTATGAATAGTACAAGCCATTTATCTTATATAGATAGTCTAATAGGAATTTAAAAACATTCGAGAACTAGCCAATTCAGCTCATGACTTGCTAGATTCAACTCAGTTCACAGCTGATGGGAACCCAGTTTCCAACAAAATTGCGGATACCTAAGAACTAACAAACGTTCTAGAATCCAGTCTGGTTTCATCAAATGTCAGATGGACCGATTCTCACATTTAATTCCAACTTCCCAAAAGAGAGAAACATCCCTGTAAAACAATCAGAAAATAGTTGTCTTAATTGGACCACCTTAATGACATTACCTGAAAAAATCTTGCCCGATGTTTTGCCATAAAAACAGCAGGAACCAGTAATGCATAAAGCTTTTCATAAAAATTAGGGTATTCTAGCCCATGTTGTGTCATGAGAATGAAAAGACTGCTAAGAGCCATGACGCTGATAACACCTCCAATGTCATATGATCTTGTTAAAAAGTCGCTGCAAATTTTCAGATGACAAAGAGTCAGTTTCACCTTAAGTTTTGAAAGGAGAATTGAGATTACATAAACTAGAAATACAGGATTCAAGAAATGTTTTCACCATAATATGGCAGGATTTGCCATGTAAGGAATAACCATCTGATGGAGAGAAACAAGAACCTGAACGATATAACCAGAGAAAAAGGTGAGATAAGCACCTAGAATAACATCTAAGTGTTCCTCACAAACAAACAAAGAAATGCAAGATTAAGCCTTCGAATAAACATGGAAATTTTGTCAACCAACTATAAAACTCAAAATGGGGTTCTCCATCTTTTGTACCCATGAGAATATATATACGCATTACCAACTCACTATCAACAAAAAAGGATGGATGGTAAAGTTTACCAAGCATGCATGAGAAATAGAAGTGACAAACAGAAGTAACAATGAACCCAAAGGACCACTGTTTGGGTTGTCATATCGATCATGGTATTAAAAAACAATTACGTTACAGCTGTAAAAGCCATTACGTAAAGGACAAGGTCGCCCAAGTTCAATTTCCATCTTCATTTTGTTGTACTTATATGTAGCGCATTCGTGCTTGGTAAGCACTTCGCTGTAGCCAAGCTTACTGCTAGCCTATCGGCTAGGGCCAAGCTTCAACCGCGAGTGCTCGTTGCTTTTGGCCACCTTATTCCGTCACCCAAGATCCAAGTCAGCTAATCCACCAAATCAAGTCAGCTAATCCACCAAATAAGCATGACTTATGTTTGAAGCTTAAACAAAGTCATTATATAACAGGCTATAATTGTGTCATCAAATCATCATTACTCATATTAGACTATAAACTTAATATATATTGATATTAGATATTTAGAAGCCTAAACATAGGAGCAATACTCTTTTAGAGTCAGTATCAGGTTAATAGTATCAAGCAACCCAAGACAGCATTCTTACTAAAGAAAGGCCTGTTACACGATCAAATACAAGTTCAAAGCCAGAAAAGAATACATATTTAGGATGCTCATGTTTTTCTCAAATTTTCAGACTTACATTGTTTCCTTTTAAAAAAGATTCAAACATGACAGTGCCATAACAGCTGTTACAGAGGTCATAAAGGTTGTTACTTCCTGTATTGTAATGATCACACCGCCGGCCGTTACTATTACTGAATACCTTGTCATCAACACCAACATCATTGCCATCGTATTGGTGTCCCAGCCGTTTGGGGTTGGTTGTTCTCATGATTGGTGGGAAAATTTTTACGACTGGATGCCCACCTCATAACCCAAAGGACAACATGAACCAGTCAACAACAACCCAGTCTAACACTCCAATATCAGTAAAATTTGTCTTCACCTACCCACGTACTTCAAAACTCATGTTCCACCCCCTGATCCCAGTCCATGCACATTCCAGGCTAGGATCTTCATAAGTTAACATTGTTCCTTTTAAGGCTTTAAAGAACCAACCACCCCCCAAAAAAAAATAAAAAATAAAAAAATTATATATATATGTCATTTTGGGGTCACCAATAATTGCAGTATCAATAATATTGGTTGATATTATCGGTATCACACATCATCGATACAATACTGGGCTTTAATTGGAAAACTTCCTAGTATCCGTCGATATATCACAATGTATCATTACATATCACAAGGTATCGTTATGCATCGTAACTTATCGACAATACCTTAAGTGTGCCAGCCCCCTTTCCGTAAATTTTGGGGAAATTGCCAAAAACCCCTAAAAAATATGTTTTTTTTTCTTTAAAAAAAAAAAAAATTTGATTTAATTACATTCCATTCCTAAGGAAATTTCGACCACTCATTTTCAATTGTTTGGAAAGGAGATTTGGTGGCAGAAATCGAGATCAGAGCCTAATATTTTGTATTTATGACTGTATACCGAGCTTAACATCAGCCACACTTGTTTATTTATTTTCAAATTTTAATTTTGTAAACTATAAAAACTAATTAAAAATATTTTTAAAATAAATGCACCATATATTGTAGGGCATATATAGTGTTACTATTTAATACATTGAATGTGCTAATAAGTGATAGGAATTATTGAAGTATTACCGATATATTTATTTATTATTTTATATGTTTTTCCATTGCATCGCTAATGCTAGAGCCCAAAGCAACAAGATCAATAGATTCTTCGTTAATGTAGACACCCCACCCAAAATGAGAACAAACCACTCTTTGGCCTATAGCCAGGCTTTGATAAAAACCTCTCCAAGAAAGTTGAGACTCATAGAAAGGCCATACGATTTAGGCGTAATACTTTTTCGGCAAGTCCTGAGAATAACGGATGGACCAAATCGACAGATCAAAGGCTCAACCAATCCGATATTGATCAAACCGTCAGGATCTTCAGGAGACTCGAAATGTGCACCACTTTCACTAAACCATCTCCGGCCAACCAAGAAGGCCTTACAAATCCAGATTTGGATGGAAAAGGTGCTTGACACAACCCAGAAATGATTAACGGACCAAATTGGCGGACCCGCAACTCGATATTGGTCGATCATCTAGAATACCCGAAAAGCTCAGCTGCGCACAACTTGGATCAAGCCACATTTGCCAGACTCCAAAGGTAGAAAAATCCATGTGAGTCAAGTCAAAAGGATCCCCAACACCTCCCAGAGACAACTACCAAATCAAATTGTCCAGCGCCAAAACCAGTGTAGAGCAAATTGAAGTTGTTCGCCTTGTTTCACAAAACCCTTAAAACCCTTTGTACATAGCAGTTGACATGCAAAAAAGGACAAAACCGACTAGAGGCCCTTCAAGGGTCGCTTGTCCAACAAAGCTACCTTTTGCTATAGCTCTCTATACTTTAGCTGCCAGAGTTGATAGGGAAAAAAAAAAAAAGAAAAAAGGTAAGCCTATAGCCTACACGGCCGCCTGTCCAATATATTGCCCTTCAACCATAAGCCCTCTTTATATGACCACCAGAGCCGACAGCAGGAAAAAGCAAGCCCGGTAACCTACAGGCAGCCCTTCAATTGCCACCTATCTAGGTCTATTTAAACCGCACCGCAGTGAGCACCCAAGGCAATTAACAATAAGTTGGCAAAGGCTACAAAGGGAGGTAGAAAGAAAGCATACGAGGAAGGGAGTTTTGGATTCTGGTGTTGCGGGCTGCGTGGGTAACACCGGTTCAAGGTTTCGAAGTGTTCGAGGGTTCCCAACTGCATTAGAACTCTGCCCAACTCAAGAGACGAATTCAAATTACAAAAGTCGTTGCAGTCAAGAGTAGGGTTGGAATCGAGGATATCAAACTATCCATTTTTCATAAAGAAAAAAAAAAGTGTCCGGTCTCCCCTTTTTCCTCCCACATCTCAATTTAATCTGCATTCCATTCCACACATCCAAAGAACATTAACAGCACACTTTTTTTAATTTCTGCAATCCTTCCCCCATCTACATTCTCTTTTTATTTTATTTGCCTACCCGGGGCTTCAAACCCTGTGTGGTAAGGCTATACGTAATATTACTAAAGTTCTGCTAAATTTCCCTAAGAATTGTAAAGAAGAGACTGCACGTGGTGAGGGCAGAAAAGGGTGTCTAACCTCTTCCTTTTCTGTAACCGAGGCCCATACTCAGAATCTATGGTCGCAGATCAACCACAGGAGTCACTTAAGTTGGGGAATCCAGACCTTAAGCAATTCTACAATTTCTAACTAGTCTTAGATTCTAAGCTCCATTTAGCCAGCAGCGTCAACTCCAAATTACATGCTTATTCACATCTGAGTTGACACCACACCAATCGCACCAACACATGCTAGAAAAAGCCAACTGGGCCCCACGGCATCACAACACATTCATAATTAATTATTCTAAGGTTGAGGACAAACAAAAGGCTTATGATCACATTGTTTACTTCTACAACTCCTGTCATACCTCGGACTCGGTAACCGAACTTACACGGGACCCGATGACCGTTCTGACCGCAACAACCTCCATAGTACCCCATTCTCGGCTCCTGAGGCAGGTTCCGATCTTGGGATCCTACAAGGAGGATTTCCATAATAATATAATCATTTCTGATGCGAGCATACCCAAGATCACAGCAAGTACATCTGAAAATAACAAGGGGCACACATCACAAAATCTACTAAGAATTTGAACTTTTACAAGCTTACATCAGGTCAAAAAGGACACACATAAGGTAATAAGAAAAGAGAGAAATCAGCAACAATGGAGTCCTCAGTGCTCAACTCTACTCCACGATCTGCTGCTACGACGCCTGCCTAGAGTCTCCTGCACGCATCAATTGTGCATAAGCTTATAGAAGCTTAGAAGGTGGTGAAAGTGTGTGACCATATGTGCACAGAAGAATAGCAGGAGGTACAAGGAGAGAAACATACTTAATGAGAATATCACTAGCCTTACCAAGGCTTGTTATGAATACGATGCAATGAATACTGGGTGCCATACCAAGGCAATGCATGAAGAGGCTTATACGGCCAATGTTAATGCGATGTGAGAAATGCCAGTGCTAATACCCAATCCACATATCAACTACATTTCCAATTATAAGGAAATCACCGGGGTCCATTACACTGTCGAATGACTGCCGCTCTAAAAACCCCGCACAGTCAAACGAGCATAAGAGACCTCACTACCCGCCTGTGGACAGTCAATCACCAACAAGGCCTGAAGGTAGTGGACCTATTTACGAGCTGGTCAGACTTAGCCTAGTAATGCCTCCTTACATCAGGCGAGTAAGGCCACAACCCTATCCAACCGAATACACGACAGTGAGAGTCGCGGCCTAACAGTATAAGGCCCTCGTGCACTCGTATATTCCACCTGGTCACGGCGTTGGAGCAGATTCTTGGTACCATGGAAGTTTTGGGAATTTCACCAATGGGCATCCTATGCACCCGGAATGCTCAAGTATATTTCCGGTGTCCACACATCCAGCCATCCACGAATGTCCCTGTGGAGGCAAGGCCCTGATAAAGCAAGGGCGGTATCATCATGAAATGCGATGTCAATGCATGAATCACACATACAGATTATGTACAAGCTTCAGGCACTCAACGTGCACAAGGGGAGAAACTCCATCCCTCAATGACCACCATACAATGCAATCAATTTATACAGATGATGCATATGGGTCACAATGATGTAAGTGTGCTACTTGTAGAATGTATTCCTCCATAGATAGGTACTAAGGAGAAGCGAAGTCCTCTAGTGGGGGCCCAATACTTTGGGATAACCCACAAGCTAGGAGAATCTTAAAGCCTCAAGGAGGAGACGGGCCTAACAAGGTCCATGGTGGGCCTTCAACCACCTATAAGGGCCTTATGGGCCTACCTTAGGGCCACCAAGGAGGACATCTAACCTCAACAGGGTCCCAAAAGGTAGCCTGCTACGTATGTAAAGAAAGGTCCAAGGCACAATCAATTCATGGCCTAGTGGGCCATACACTAAGTCCAATACATAGGCAACCTGGTGGGCCCTTAAGCAAGGTTAGGGCCCAACCATAAGGGTCATGGGTTCACTCATTGTGGTGGGCCTAAAGGGGCAGCCCATTATCCCAACATATGAGAAATCCTTATATTTAACACAAGTTGGGCCTCACATCTCGGCCCAAGTATGGATTTATTATAGAGGGCAAGCAAGGGCCCAACTACTTGAGTATTTGGCCCATAAGACCCATCACAATGGCGTGGTAAGTATAGGACCCAAGGGTCCAACGGGCCTATCAAAAGTTCCCGCCCAACCAAGGCTATAAGGCCCATTAACTAGAAGACTAGCCCAAGAAGAATCCAATTGGAATGGGCCTTTAATCATGCACTAATTAAGCCCAAAAATAAAATTAAGATGGTAAGATAACCGACTTAAATCCTCTTCAAATCTAGTGGGCCATACTGCTGGAATACAGGCCTAGCAACAGCCCAAGGTAGGGGCGTTCCATGGTGGGTAGTCCTACGGGCCTGGGTATTTGGCCCAAAACTGACCCAATTTACAGACCGCACCACGGTCAGCTCGAATGTCCGTTGGGTCTAAAATTTTGTAAGGTGACACTTCCATGGGTAGGACACCCCCACAAAATTTCAGAATTTTTGGATATTCCTAAGTATTTTAATTAATTTAAACAAAACAGTCTGTCCAAAAAATCGGACTGACCTGGACATCCCAACATGGTGGGCCAGTCCGGCCCTAGCCACGGTGTGCACAGGTGTCCATTGGTCCCAAAATTTTGTAGGTGGGTCCCACCATGGGTGGACTACCTCCCTGTAAATTTTCATAATTTTTGGATACTAAGAAGTATTTTAATAAATTCAGGAGTTACAATGTGTCCAGGGTGGAATGTTGCTGGAAATAACGGTTCTGAATTTGGGCCATCCAAATGGGTGGGTTCTGGGCCTTCAAAATTTCTGAAATTTGGATCCAAGGTCCCTCATCAAGTCTACAACAAGGTGGGACCCAGAAATATGGCCCACCTTCTTAGAAAGTATTTTTAAAATTTTGTTTTTTTTTTGGGACTATGTTGCTGGACTGCACAGCAGAAATTTCTGGCAGTCCAGTATGTTGGCCCACCCCTTTGGATGCCCAAATGGGATCCCTTGGCCCCGAAACTTTGTAGGTAGATCCTACCATGGGTGGGACACCTCCCTGCAAAAATTTAGAATTTTTGGGATAGTAAAAATATTTTATTTAACTCTTGCAATTTATGGACAGCAAGGTATTCCTGAAAAAATCTGCCGCTAAAAAAAATGTTGCTGGTCCCATCTTGTACACCCAATGGGGTGGGCCCTGGAAGTTCAAAAATTGGGAAAATTGAATTTAAACCTCCCCACATATATGTAGTACAAGGTAGGGTCCACCAAAGTAGCCCACCTGATCAGAAATTATTTTATAATCTTACATTTCCAAATTGCAACCTTGCTGGAATTACAACAGAAATTTCAGCAAGTACCCATGTTGGCCCACCCTTTTGGGGACCCAAATGAGGTCAATTGGGGCTGGAATTTGGCATGCTTATAGGTGGGATATACATCTTCAAAAATCATTTTTTACTTGGTATAAAATTTCCCACCAAAAGGCCCAAATCCTGGCCTCAAGTTGGCCCAACATTTGTCCAGACAGATTTGGACAGCACCCAAACCACCCTAAAAGATAATTAAAAGGGAAATAAATCACCATTTCCGCAGGGTGGGGTCCACCTAGATGGGTCACACAACTCTCAGACCCAAGCCCCTTTCAAGATCATCCATAAAATCAAGCCCAAAATGCTGTCCAAAACATGCCAACAATATGGGGCAACAAGGTGGGCCCGGACGTCTAACCACTTGGGCCAAGTTGCATGGCACATCAAGTGGGCCACACATACATCAGATTTACTATAAAGACAGGAAAGAAAAGATGTAGAAAAAACACAATCCGGCCATGGGGTAGGGCCCCGCCACTAATGGGCCCTCCCAAGAATGAACATACTCATACAACTACGTTGATTGTACATGCAACATAAAATCACTACATGCATGATCTATAATTGCTATGGATGGTTGGGATGTCATCCCAACATGATCCTTAAGGTCTAGATGACCTTGAGATGGAGTGGATCATTAAATACATCATGATGGGGTCCATGGAGAATGGCCCCATCGTGGATCATGACATGCATGTAAGATGGGCCAAAGGGCCACATCCATGGGATCAAATGGGATCCCCACCATGGATTGGTGGGTCCCATGTGATCCATCCATGAAGAAATAATGAGATTAAAGAAAAGAAAGGAATTCAGCAAAAGAATATTCACCCACCTCAAAGATGATCACCAAACTTCCACACTAAGATCCTCTAGCACAAAGGAAAATGGATCAATGGTGGAGATGGGGTTTCAAAGGTTAGATGGTAGGGGATTAAGGAAGAAGGGGGCTAGAAAATGGAGGGAAGATAAGGAGAAGGTTGTTAGAATTTTGCAAATGAAAGAGAAAATGAGAAGAAAGAGAGAGAGGATTTGTAGGGAAGTAATGATTATGTTGTAAGAAAGCAAATGATGGCCTATGGTGACAATAACAAAGTTGTTATACTTAGGCTAGGTTTGGGTGGTGTCTAGAATGGGTGGTGACAATTCCATGCAATTGTGTAGTGTGTATGGGTGGTGTGAATGGGAAGTTGTGCCATGGAAGTGGTCCATATATTTTTTTTGTACAAAAGTGGGCCACATGATGAAATGCTCATAACTTTTGATCTATAAATCGGATGAACGCACAAGACGCGTACGAACGAGATAACATAGGTCTAGGGTCGATCCGAGTCAGGTCTATGTGACCGGACCCAAGGATGATCGCAAACACAATCCGAGGGTCGCGGGTCGCCGGAATTTGACCGGTAGGATTGCGAGACCAAAATGAACGAGATGCATACTCACACACACACATGCACACATGAGAAGTAGAGTCGGGTCTCACAATCCTCACCATCAAAGAAATTGTCCTCGAAATTGATAAAACCGGAACAACAAAATGCATAAACATCATCATATACATAAATCTCAATCATCAAACACAAGAGAAGGCAATGTTAGAAATACAAGCAATCAATCATCGAATAAATGGAGATAACGCTCTCTAATCTCGGCCTCGCATTCCCAGGACGCCTCGGCCTCCGAATGATAACCCCATTGCACCTTCACCAAGGGAATGACCTTGGTCCTGAGGACCTGCTTCTTCCGATCAAGAATACGAATCGGCTGCTCAATGTAAGAAGCATCCTCACGGACCTCAAGTGGCTGCCAATAGATCACAGGGATAGTGTCCGACCCACATTTCCGCAACATAGAAACATGGAATACATCGTGGATCGCGGACAACTCGGGAGGTAAGGCAAGCCTATAGGCCACAGCGCCCAAGCGCTCAGTAATCTCAAAAGGTCCAATAAATCTCGGGGCGAGCTTGCCCTTCACACCAAAACGAACCACGCCCTTCATAGGCGAGACCTTGAGATATACCATGTCCCCGACTGCGAACTCAAGGGGTCGACGCCGACGATCAGCAAAACTCTTCTGCCGGCTCTGAGTTGTGCGCATCCTCTGCCTAATAACATCAATAGCCTCTGACGTCTGCAACACAAGCTCGGGACCTAAGAGACGACGCTCTCCTACCTCGGTCCAACAACTAGGAGATCTGCACGGTCTGCCATAGTGCCTCAAAAGAAGCCATGCCGATAGTCTCATGATAACTGTTCTTGTACGCGAACTCGGCGAAGCGCATATGCTCATCCCAACTCCCCGCAAAGTCGATCACACAAGCCCTGAGCATATCCTCAAGGATCTGGTTGGCCCTTTCGGTCTGCCCATCCGTCTACGGATGATAAGCGGTACTGAGACGCAAAGTGACCCCCAGCGCATGCTGGAAACTCCAAAACTGAGATGTAAACCTGGAGTCTCAGTCTGAAACGATCGAAACTGGTACGCCGTGCAGTCTCACTATCTCCTCAATGAACACTTTTGCAAGTCGGTCCATCGACTAGGAAGCACGCACTGGAATGAAATGAGCCGACTTCGTCAGACGATCGACAATAACCCAGATGGTATCGTGACTGCGCTGAGTCCTCAGCAAGCCTGCGATGAAGTCCATCGATACGTGCTCCCACTTCCACTCTGGAACGCTCAACGGCTGCAAGAGACCAGGGGGTCTCTGGTGATCGGCCTTGAACGATGGCATGTGTCACACTCGGCCACAAAACTCGCAATCTGGCGCTTCATCCCCTGCCAGAAGTCATAATGCTTCAACAACTCCATCCATCGCCTTTGACGCAAGTTCAACTCAGACTGTGAAAATAGATACTTCAAGCTCTTATAATCCGAGAAGAGCTCGAACCTGACCCCATATAGATAATGCCTCCACACCTTCAGTGCGAAGACAACTGCTGCAAGCTCCAAATCATGAGTGGGGTAATTCAGCTCATGGACCTTGAGCTGGCGCGAGGCATACGCCACTGGCTTCCCATGCTGCATCAGCAGAGCACCCAAGCCAACTCTGGAGGCATCGGTGAAAACGACAAAATCCTCACTCCCATAAGGAAGAGTGAGAACAGGAGCGGACATGAGGCAGTCCTTCATCTCCGTAAATGCCTTCTCGCAGGCGTCACTCCATACGAACTCGATGCCCTTCCGCGTCAACATGTCCCTAAAAGTGGGCCTACCTTAGGGCCCACTAGGTTGTCTATGTATTGGGCCCTAAGGTATGGCAGACCATAGGGCCTACCGCGTCAACGCTCGAATACCAACTCCCACCGGCGCACTTTATGGCAGACTTTGTTATTGTCACCATAGGCCATCATTTGCTTTCTTACAACATAATCATTACTTCCCTACAAATCCTCTTTTTCTCTCTCTTTCTTCTCATTTTCTCTTCCATTTACAAAATTCCAGCAACCTTCTCCTCATCTTCCCTCCATTTTCCAGCCCCCTTCTTCCTTAATCCTCCACCATCTAACCTTTGAAACCTCATCTCCACCATTGATCCATTTTCCTTTGTGCTAGAGGATCTTAGTGTGGAAGTTTGGTGATCATCTTTGAGGTAGGTGTATTCTTTTGCTGAATTCCTTTTTCTTTAATCTCATTATCTCTTCATGGATGGATCACATGGGACCCACCAATCCATGGTGGGGATCCCATTTGATCCCATGGATGTGACCCTTTGGCCCATCCTACATGCATGTCATGATCCACGATGGGGTCATTCTCCATGGACCCCATCATGATGTATTTAATGATCCACTCCATCTCAAGGTCATCTAGACCTTAAGGATCATGTTGGGATGGCATCCCAACCATCCATAGCAATTATAGATCATGCATGTAGTGATTTTATGTTGCATGTACAATCAATGTAGTTGTATGGCTATGATTCATTCTTAGAAGAGAGCCCATTAGTGGCGGGGCCCTACCCCATGGCCGGATTGTGTTTCTTTTCCATCTTTTCTTTCCTGTCTTTATAGTAAATCTGATGTATGTGTGGCCCACTTGATGTGCCATGCAACTAGGCCCAAGTGGTTAGACGTCCGGGCCCACCTTGTTGCCCCATATTGTTGGCATGTTTTGGACAGCCTTTGGGCTTGATTTTATGGGTGATCTTGGAAGGGGCTTGGGTCTGAGAGTTGTGTGACCCATCTAGGTGAACCCCACCCTGAGGAAATGGTGATTTATTTCCCTTTTAATTATCTTTTGGGACAACAACATGTTGCTGTCTAAATCTGTCTGGACAGATGTTGGGCCAACTTGAGGCCAGGATTTAGGGCTTTTGGTGGAAAATTTTATACCAAGTAAAATATGATTTTTCAAGATGTATATCCCACCTATAAGCATGCCAAATTCCAGCTCCAATTGACCTCATTTGGGTCCCCAAAAGGGTGGGCCAATATGGGTGCTTGTTGAAATTTCTGCTGTAATTCCAGCAAGGTTGCAATTTGGAAGTGTAAGATTATAAAATAGTTTCTGATTAGGTGGGCCCACCCTTGTACTACATATATGTGGGGAGGTTTAAATTCAATTTTCCCAATTTTTGGACATCCAGGGCCCACCTCATTAGGTGTACAAGATGGGACCAGCAACACTTTTTTTAGCAGCAGATTTTTTCAGGAATACCTTGCTGTCCATAAATTACAAGAGTTAAATAAAATATTTTTACTATCCCAAAAATTCTAAATTTTTGCAGGGAGGTGTCCCACCCATGGTAGGACCTACCTACAAATTTTCAGGGCCAAGGGATCCCATTTGGGCATCCAAAGGGGTGGGCCAACATACTGGACTGCCAGAAATTTCTGTTGTGCAGTCCAGCAACATAGTCCAAAAAAAAAACAAAATTTTAAAAATACTTTCTAAGAAGGTGGGCCATATTTCTGGGTCCCACCTTGTTGTAGACTTGATGAGGGACCTTGGGTCCAAATTTCAGAAATTTTGAAGGCCCAGAACCCACCCATTTGGATGGCCCAAATTCAGAACCGTTATTTCCAGCAACATTCCACCCTGGACACATTGTAACTCCTGAATTTATTAAAATACTTCTTAGTATCCAAAAATTATGAAAATTTACAGGGAGGTAGTCCACCCATGGTGGGACCCACCTACAAAATTTTGGGACCAATGGACACCTGTGCACACTGTGGCTAGGGCCGGACTGGCCCACCATGTTGGGATGTCCAGGTCAGTCCGATTTTCTGGACAGACTGTTTTGTTTAAATTAATTAAAATACTTAGGAATATCCAAAAATTCTGAAATTTTGTGGGGGTGTCCTACCCATGGAAGTGTCACCTTACAAAATTTTAGACCCAACGGACATTCGAGCTGACCGTGGTGCGGTCTATAAATTGGGTCAGTTTTGATCCAAATACCCAGGCCCGTAGGACTACCCACCATGGAACGCCCCTACCTTGGGCTGTTGCTAGGCCTGTATTCCAGCAGTATGGCCCACTAGATTTGAAGAGGATTTAAGTCGGTTATCTTACCATCTTAATTTTATTTTTGGGCTTAATTAGTGCATGATTAAAGGCCCATTCCAATTGGATTCTTCTTGGGCTAGTCTTCTAGTTAATGGGCCTTATAGCCTTGGTTGGGCGGGAACTTTTGATAGGCCCGTTGGACCCTTGGGTCCTATACTTACCACGCCATTGTGATGGGTCTTATGGGCCAAATACTCAAGTAGTTGGGCCCTTGCTTGCCCTCTATAATAAATCCATACTTGGGCCGAGATGTGAGGCCCAACTTACTTGTGTTAAATATAAGGATTTCTCATATGTTGGGATAATGGGTTGCCCCTTTAGGCCCACCACAATGAGTGAACCCATGACCCTTATGGTTGGGCCCTAACCTTGCTTAAGGGCCCACCAGGTTGCCTATGTATTGGGCTTAGTGTATGGCCCACTAGGCCATGAATTGATTGTGCCTTGGACCTTTCTTTACATACGTAGCAGGCTACCTTTTGGGACCCTGTTGAGGTTAGATGTCCTCCTTGGTGGCCCTAAGGTAGGCCCATAAGGCCCTTATAGGTGGTTGAAGGCCCACCATGGACCTTGTTAGGCCTGTCTCCTCCTTGAGGCTTTAAGATTCTCCTAGCTTGTGGGTTATCCCAAAGTATTGGGCCCCCACTAGAGGACTTTGCTTCTCCTTAGTACCTATCTATGGAGGAATACATTCTACAAGTAGCACACTTACATCATTGTGACCCATATGCATCATCTGTATAAATTGATTGCATTGTATGGTGGTCATTGAGGGATGGAGTTTCTCCCCTTGTGCACGTTGAGTGCCTGAAGCTTGTACATAATCTGTATGTGTGATTCATGCATTGACATCGCATTTCATGATGATACCGCCCTTGCTTTATCAGGGCCTTGCCTCCACAGGGACATTCGTGGATGGCTGGATGTGTGGACACCGGAAATATTACTTGAGCATTCCGGGTGCATAGGATGCCCATTGGTGAAATTCCCAAAACTTCCATGGTACCAAGGATCTGCTCCAACGCCGTGACCAGGTGGAATATACGAGCGCACGAGGGCCTTATACTGTTAGGCCGCGACTCTCACTGTCGTGTACTCGGTTGGATAGGGGTGTGGCCTTACTCGCCTGATGTAAGGAGGCATTACTAGGCTAAGTCTGACCAGCTCGTAAATGGGTCCACTACCTTCAGGCCTTGTTGGTGATTGACTGTCCACATGCGGGTAGTGAGGTCTCTTATGCTCGTTTGACTGTGCGGGGTTTTTAGAGCGGCAGTCATTCGACAGTGTAATGGACCCCGGTGATTTCCTTATAATTGGAAATGTAGTTGATATGTGGATTGGGTATTAGCACTGGCATTTCTCACATCGCATTAACATTGGCCGTATAAGCCCCTTCATGCATTGCCTTGGTATGGCGCCCAGTATTCATTGCATCGTATTCATAACAAGCCTTGGTAAGGCTAGTGATATTCTCATTAAGCATGTTTCTCTCCTTGTACCTCCTGCTATTCTTCTGTGCACATATGGTCACACACTTTCACCACCCTCTAAGCTTCTATAAGCTTATGCACAATTGATGCGTGCAGGAGACTCTAGGCAGGCGTCGTAGCAGCAGATCGTGGAGTAGAGTTGAGCATTGAGGACTCCGGTGTTGCTGATTTCTCTCTTTTCTTATTACCTTATGTGTGTCCTTTTGAACCTGATGTAAGCTTGTAAAAGTTCAAATTCTTAGTAGATTTTGTGATGTGTGCCCCTTGTTATTTTCAGATGTACTTGTTGTGATCTTGGGTATGCTCGCATCGGAAACGATTATACTATTATGGAAATCCTCCTTGTAGGATCCCAGGATCGGAACCTGCCTCAGGAGCCGAGAATGGGGTACTATGGAGGCTGTTGCGGTCAGAACCAGTCATCGGGTCCCGTGTGAGTCCGGTTACCGAGTCTGGGGCGTGACAAGAGTTGGTAGCATGCTTTCCTCCAAAGGTTGGATTTGGCCAAACCTAGACAATCTTGCCTGTCCCCAAATCTCAGCCGAGGAAGCCGCTACCCTTAAATCCTCTTTCACCAAGGCAAAGATCAAGGAGGCAGTGTTCTCTCTCAACAAAGATAAAACCCCTAGTCCAGATGGGTTTCCTCTTGCCTTCTTCCAAGTCTTCTAGGAAATCATTAAATATGAAATTACTAGCTTTATCACTAACATTTTCTCTCATTGCCATTTCCTTGTGTTGTGGGTGCCTCCATCATTCTCATCCCAAAAAATAGATGGTGCGGCCCACCTCAAGAATTCCGAGCCCATTAGTCTATTAAGTGGTCCCTACAAGATTCTAGCCAAAGTTATGACCTCTAGGCTTTGGCCGGCTCTTGTAAGAGTGGTTTCTAAAGCCCAAGGTGCCTTTGTGGCTAACCAGCAAATCCTTGACCGTTCTCTCGTCGCCCACGAAAGTAGACACCAAGCACCGTGAGGGTAGAAGTGTTGTTTGTAAACTTGACATCGAAAACGCCTTTGACCAAATTGACCAGGATTACTTGGATTACATAATGGGGCTCCTTGTCTTAAGGAAGAAATGGCATAGGTAGATTAGGACTTGCATCTCCTCTGCCAAACTCTCTATTCTAGTTAATGGATCCCCCAAAGGCGTTTTCTGCTCCACCCGAGGCCTCAGGGAGGGGAATCCACTTTTTGCTTGTTATTGTTCTTGAAGGTCTCGACAAAATAATTGGTAAAGGTGAGTCAACTAGCCTCTTCAATGGGTTTGACATTTCGCACTTGGGGCCTTTTGTCTCTCATATCCAATTTGCTAACGATAATCTCCTTTTCAATGATGCTTCTAACGTGGCGGTTGAGAACCTCGGGAAAATCATTTGGTGCTTCAAGGCCATTTCTGGCTTGAAGATTAATTTATCCAAGAGTGAAATGTTGGGCATCAATCTCACCACTGCTCTTTCCCATTTGGCGGAGGTCTTTGGATGTAAGGCCGGTTCCTTCCCTTTCTATCTAGGGCTACCCCATTTCATTGATAAGTCGACCAATCATCTATGGGATGTGGTCATTAAATGGGTTGAGTAGAAGCTATGGACTTGGACTATGCGATATTTGTCCCTTGGGGGTCGTCTCACCCTTATCAAAGCAGCTCTCTCTAACCTCCCCTCTTATTTTCTCTCCCTCTATCGATGTCCCAAATCGATTTTATGCAAGCTTTAAAAACTTTGAAGGGATTTCTTATAGAAAGGGTATTATAAAGGTCATAAGTTTAATCTTCTCAGCTGGTATGAGGTCTATAAACCCCCAAGGGGGGTGCAAGTATTCAAGACTTAGCTGCTTTAAATTTAACTCTTTTGGGAAATGGCTTTGCGGTTATGTTCAAAACTAGTTACTGGTGGAGAAAGAAAATGGCTCGTAAGTACAATACCAAAGTGGGGGAGTGGTTTCCCAAAACTACCTCTATATAGATCTTCTTCTGTGTGGAATGCTATCTACCTCCTTAGGCCTCATATACAACATCGTTTCTCTTTTGCCCTGGGAAATGGCCTAACCATTCAATTCTAGTTGGATCCTTGGATCTCTGATAGGCCTCTCCTATCTCCTTTTCCTGATCTAGCGTTTGCTGCCCTAAACATTTCTGTCTCGGTTGCCCCCTGTTATTCTAATATTCGGTCCGGGGTTTGGTGTCCTTGCAAGAAATCCCTTCCAGATTCCGAGTTGGAGTTTCAAGGTTTCTGGAGCTGTTACGGAGAATCCGTCCCTGCCCCATTGTGGTCGACTCGATCTACTAGATTATAGCTCCCTCAGGAAAGTGTTTTGTTCAATCATTTATTAGTCTTCATCCTAAATGTCTTCTAGGCCATCTGGAGGGAGTGGTACCAATGAACTTTTAGAACTGCACTCAATAGACAGTCAGGATGAAGAGGTGTCAACGAGCTTTCGGAACGTGTCTTCCCCCATTTTCTCTGTTTGGGTATTGGCTCCAATCATTAGAGATGCCGAGGGTTGGTCTTCCTGCCTCCCAGTCTCGGATCATCACGTCTTCCCTGTTAGTGTTCGCCTTTCGAGGTATTGTTCCCCGTTTCAAGTTGGATAGCTATTTTTTTCTTGTTTATATAGTGGTTTTCTTTGTTGTTTCTTTTGTTTTTGTCGTTGTTATTGTTGTTTCTTTTGCTTCCTCCTATGTTTACTTTTCGTTGTTTTTGGCACTTTATAATTTTTCTTCAATCTTAAAAAAAATTTAAATAAATAAATAAATAAAAAGAAGAAGAAGAAGAAGATTCATAATACAATTGCATCACATCTATCTGGCGGTGCATAGTTTAGTACCATATACAAAGAAAACATAATGCGTATACTTGAGTTTTGTGATCTTTTAAGTTCTCAGTATGTAATGATGTTTTTTAACATCCCCTGAAGTTTCATTGAAAAATTCGACCAATTTCCCAATGTTTCCCCAAAACAACAATACATCACATGATACATTTCGATATTTCACATGTGATACCGATGTGTTCCTATATACCAAGGGTGCGATACATCCGTCGATACTGATATGTACCTATATACCAAGGGTGAGATAAATCTGTCGATACCGATACTAAAAACATTAGTTCTAACCAAATGGACCACATAGTAGCTCCATTGTCGTAGTCCCATAGGAGAAGGCAATAGAAGCCCAAGCTACCTGAATGGAAGTCTATGAGATCGAGCACATGCTCAGGAAACACCCCAAAAGATATACTTGGAGATCACTACTGATAAAACCTCCCAAGAAGTTTAGGGTGAATTGGGAGATGTTTTTTTTGTATCTTCCTCTGCACAACATAGTGAGCATTTGCTTGGCAATGGCATCCCTCTTCTGTTAAGATAATCCACCATAAGGATCTTGTTAAGACAGGTTAGCCATGTAAATGCCCTAACCGGTGGGACAGCAGTTGACCAAACCCTTTGAGATGCCAAAGGCTTGTCAGAGTCATTGTCTAAAAGCACTTGAACAAGGGAACTTATTGAAAAGATTTGCTCAATTTCACATCCCAAATTCTTTGAAGCTGCCTAGGAACAAATACGTTCTTTAGAAGATCCAGCAAAAGAACCAGACTGGAGATTTCCTCTTACCTAAGGTATCACTAGAACAATGGACACCAAAAGGTTCCTAACTGGCCAATAAAAAATCATTTTGCCATGGCCCATATTGACTGGTACATAGAGGGTCTCAAATCCCTAGCACTACGAAACTTTAAAACACCAAGTGTCTTCTAGATTCACACTAACATGTTAATCAATATAAACCATAGATGATTGGAGTAGAACTCTTGTGCCCATGAAATAGATCTCCAAACAGTAGAGCCAATAATGATAGATGCAATTTTAACATCCCACCTATTATCGACTTCCTCATACTTCGCTACAAGCACATCCTTGTCATCCCATGGGAAGCACTTTCAAATCTGCAACCTTCACCAAACATCAAAGACTAGATACCAGTACATCAACAACGAAGAGAGTGGACTCAACAGGGTGATTATCCCTCCTGACAAGAGCTTACCTTTCCAGGATGTCAACCTCTGCTTATATTTTTCAATCACCCCATCCCATAGTCCCACACTAGGCCAGCCTTTGAAGAGAGGAATAGCCAAGTGATTCAACAAAAAAGTAGATACCCCGCATTTAATCTCCCTAGCTATCACTAACAAAGAAATATGATCAAGATTAACTCTTGCCATGCTGCTTTAGAGAGGTGCACTTTCAAACCATAGACCATTTCGAAGCACGGTAGGATATCCCTCTTATTTCGACGACTTGAACAAGACATCCCCAAACAACATAGTGTCATCCATATATTGAACAAGAGTGACCTTGATAGTTCAGTTCCAACATGCATTCCCCTTATTAGATCATTCGAAATTGCCTTTTGAAAATGCCTCTACAACAATTCACCATCTATGGAGAAGAGTGAGGGGGGTGAGGAAATTGCCCTATCAGATACCACGCCCACCCTTGCAGAAGCCCTTCGAAGACCCACTTATAAGAATGGAGAACCACAACAATCATATACAAGCTTTGATCCAGTTGTGAAATTTCCAACCAAACCTCATTTGACCAAGCAAATTTAGAACTTCCAATAAGCATGATCACACACTTTTGAGAAGCCCACCTTGAAGACAAAACCTTTAAAGCTTTCCTTTTGTACTCACCCACGAGCTCATTGGCGTAAAGGGCCCATCCAAGACCAATTTCCTGGAAATAAAGCACTTTGGGAAACAAAGACAACACTTTTTATCACCTAACTCAACCCTGCAAAGATAATCTTGTATACATTATCAATGAGACTAATCGTCCTATGATCAGAAATGTACCCGAATTTAATGCAATTATGGAGAAAGTTGAAAGGAAGATCTCTGCTTGAAAAAGTAAAATCTTTTTTTGTGTGGTCCATGGTTGCATAGATCTTGTTAAGGCTGCCATATCCGAAATGACATCTATTATGTCCCAATTTCCATTGTTGAGCTAGTATTATCAATTAGATCAATAAACTTCAGAGAGACTTCCTACAGCAAGGTAGGGAAGGAAAAAAAATTCATATAATGGGGTAGGAGGTATGTCAGCCTCAATCTCACGGAGGCATGGATATTAAAAAATTTAAAATAATAATAATAATAATAATAACTAAATAGAATTATGCCCTACTCAGAAAATGGTTAGGGTAATTCAGAACTGAAGGAAATAACCTTTGAAAGAAGCTTACAATTAGTAAATATGAGACTCAAGTGGGAGGTTGGGATACATCCCAATCCTCGTTGTATAGATCTTTCAAAATTTGAAAGGCAATGTCGGAATAGCTCGGAAAATTTATGGATGATGTGGCCCTAGAGGTGGGTAATGGGGATAGACTTTTGTTTCGTGAATATGCCTGGTGTGGTATCTCCCCTTTCTACCATCAATTTTCAAGAATTTACAGCATTTGCCTGGATTATATATATATATATATATATATAAAGCGTCGATTTCTCAATGCTTTAGCTTAGGGAGGAGTGGGTATGCTTGGTCTCCTTGGAGTAGAGATTCCTTGGGGTGGCCCCTCGCCATCCTTCCCATGTTCCCCTCTTTTGTTTCATTTTATGGCTTCAATAAAAATTTATAATTGCCTTTCAAAAAAGGCGCTGCTCAAGGACTTTTTTTTTTTTGGAACAATTCTCAAAGACATAATTGTCACGTTTCTGCATGAAAATGGCCATCATCTACAAAGTTCTATTTCTGAAGTAACAAATCTTCAGCATCATTATCTTGTTCATACGAGGGCCCTCAATGACAGAAGAGAAGCAAAATATTTGTCTTTCAAGTTCAAAATATAAACCCGAATTCAAAGCTTTCAAAAGGGAAACGATAAACCCATTAATCACTAATGCATGGTAAATAGCAATGGCATGTAAGTGCAAAAAGAACATGTGCAACAAAGCTGGAAAAGAACCACGAAATAATGAAGAATAATGGTTTATCTGTCATTGAAGGATACCTCCTTGTACACATCAAGCGGGAGTGATAATCTAAGAAAGGATATCCACGCTTTAGTAAATTTTAACTTCATCTTTTTGGTGACATAAGATGTCGGCAAAACCTAGATAATATGAGAAAAGAAGGCACTCAATAGATGTATACAATTGGCATTTCACTATACAGTAACCAATATTTTATCAAGCCACAAGGAAAAAATATATATTATGAAATCAACAACACATTGAATCCACACCCTAGAGCGTCATAAGGCATCCTCAAATACAGGGGAGGAAGCCCGATAATTTAAATGGTTTTATTTTTTCCTTTTTCACAAATGCTGCCAGTCTATGATATTGATACAGATGTGTGGTAATACAAGGACAGAATCAAGATGAGGTAATCGGAACCAACCTAAGAATTGCCCAACAGGAAACAAAATGATGGAGAGCATATTGAGGAGTTTCAGCCAATGCAATATTAAAATTGGAGAGAAAGGATGAGAGAAGACATGAAAGGACTCAGATCAAGGTGCTGAGGGAGAGAATAATTGGTGTAACATGATTCATACAGCAGGGTGCAAGACCAAGTAGCTAGGATTAAGCTACAAAGTGATAACAGATGTTGCCCACTTAAATGGTTGAAGCCCTTAATGGGATGCCTATGCCACATTTGTATAGTTGTAGTCTAGCAGACAAGGTATTCAAAAATGGTTATACAGCAGTAACGGTGCCTACAATTACATGATAGGAGGCTATAATGCGAATGAAATGCCGCACTGTACAGGTCCGTTACAGGTGGCGTAACAGTTATGCATACATGGGCTTTATAATTGGGCTGTTTTCACCTTTTTCCTCCAAATTTCGTAATTTTTGCTATAGAAGTGTTTCTAACCTATTTTCAACTAGCATTGTGCAATCATTCGAGATTAAAACACAGCATCTAGCTGTTTTGGAAGAATTGAAGATAAGCCGAATTTGGGGGAAATAAATTTTTTTAAGGTAAAAATTCTCTTCTTTTCTTTTTTCTGTTTTTGTTCTTTCTCGCTGCAAATGTTTAGATTCAGCATTAGATCACCAAATCAACCAAATCTTGCTCGATTTGTCCATGTTTTTCTAATTTTCCTTTTTTTATATTTTCACTGTTTTTTACATGTTTTTGAACAATATTTGGATTTTTTTTTCAGAGTATATATCATTGCAGTACATGTATGGAGTTTAGATCTACACATGCATGCACTAACTCAGAGTTTTTAATCTGATTTTCTATTTTTTAGTTTTTTTTTAAAAAAAATCTGCTACTTTTTAATGAATAGTACCAGATTTATTTTTTTATTTTATTCAAATTTCTAGGAGGGAATAATATCAAATAATTAGGGATATGCATTAGCGGGATAAATCCCACGGATTGCATAAATTTCAACACGTCTTAAAGGCATTCAAGTGATACAACAAATCAGCGATAATATTCATCTGAATTTCAATTCTAATTTTTTTCTTCAAATTTCTTGGGAGGAATGATGTCAAATGCTTAGTGATATGCATTAATGAGATGAATCCCATGGATTGCATGAATTTGAGCCTGTTCTGAGGGCATTCGAGTAATCCACTAAATGCATTCCATTCATACGAATTTAATTTAATTTTTTTTTTTTTCAAATTTCTCAGGGCGAATGATGCCAAATGCTTAGAGAGATATGCACTAGTGGATGTCAAATGCTTAGGGATGAGCATTAGTGGGATGAGTTCCATAGATTGCATGAATTTCAAGCTGATTTGAGGGCATCCGAGTGGTCTATCATTGGCCCAACACTATTCATCCGAATGTAGATTTAAATTTTTAGTTTGTATTTATTTAAAATAATATCGTTTTTAACATTATATGTTTATATTTTGGTAGGAGCATGGTGCTTTTGACCTAGTTCAGGGTTGACAACTTGATGACTCGGACTTGGAGTGGGGCAAGTCTTTGATTTGTGACCTGTGTTATGAGTAGGAAAAAAGGTAGCCCAACCAGGAAATGAGAATATTGGATGGCAACATTGTGTGAGAGTGTGTGCGAACAGACAATGCCATAAAATACAGCTATCATGGCAGATTGGTAACTAAAGGAATTACACTTGTGAAACAGCAATTGGCACATCAAAAGGGGCAAGTAGCGTGATGCCCTAGGCATGCCAAGAGAAATAAGGAAGATGATGCAGCAAATTTTGGAAGAGATTAAGGGGAAAAAACTACCACACAAAAGAAGCATAATGCTAATTCGGCGGCATTTTCACACCGGGCTCAAGTGGGGTGGCATGTGGGATGCAAGGGCACACTCGAGGTGGGCGGCCCGCAAAACCTATGGATTTGGGGCCTGTGTGAGGCAGGTGGCTCGTGTGAGGTGGAACCCATAGATTTGGGGCCCACGATGAGGGCTCAGCCAAGGACCTAATCCATGGATTTGGGACCTGAGCTATGAGATAAATATATTAATTCGCCATGCTCTATCAGTTCGAGCTTTTAGAGCAAGTGGTTAATTGTCTTGCATCAAATTGGTATCAAAGCGGGAGGTCTCGTGTTCGAGACTCCTCACCGGGGGTGATTAATGCGGGGGCATTTTCACACCGGGCTCGAGTGAGGTGGCCTGTGGGATGCAGGGATACACTTCGGGTGGGCGGCCAGTGGAACCCATGGATTTGGGGCCCGTGTGAGGTGGGTGGCTCATGTGAGGCGGAACCCGTGGATTTAGGGCCCACGAGGAGGGTTCGGCCGAGGACCTAACCCATGGATTTGCGGCCTGGGCAATAAGATAAAGGGATAATTCGCTATGATCTATCAATTCGAGCTTTTAGAGCAAGTGGTTAATTGTCCTGCATCAAATCCTCTCGACGCAACCTGAGCAGAAGTTTTTGGTCCCAATTATAGGGGTGTGGGTGATGATAATAATGTTAAGTCTAATGCAAATTCTAATAGGGAAGTGAAAATCACGAAAAGAGAGTCGGCGCACCAGTCATGAAGATGAAGACCATCGGCACATGTTTGGAAGGAGGGGGGGTCAATTCGTGACATAGGGGGGCAACAAGAGTGGGAGTGGAACTAAAAGTGTTAGTAGGGAAAGGGTGGGAATGGGAGTAAGGGTATGTTCAGCAGTTTATAATGTGACTTTAGCCAACAAAAGATTTCACATGCTCCTTCGGTCGTTGATCATGTCATGTGGATATGGTGGAGCTAGGGAGGTCTTCATATGATCCCATTTTATTTATGAAAGAGGCGACAAAGCAAAGGATGTTGAAACAAATATCAGGGAAAACTGCAGTTAAGAAGCTTCATAAGATAGCAACCAAGCTATTCATGCAATGCAATATAGCTGCAAATGTTGCAAACTCCCCCTATTAACAAGTGGTAATAGAAGTAAAGACAGAAGAAGGGGAAAGAGTTTGTGCACCCACGGCTCATAAGATTAGGGAGAAATGGACAAAATTACAGAGATGTAAGGGCGTATGTAGCCACATTTAAATCGATATGACAAAGTAAATGATGCGTTATTATGTGTGATGATTGGACTGGCCCAACCATATGGAACATAATAAACTTTATGGTCTACTGCCACTTGGAAACAGTGTTCCAAAAAGCCATTAATGCATCCGAGGTAACGAAAGATGGCGAGGAAAGTGTCATGCAAATTGTTGTCAACAATAAAACATCATATAAAGTAGCTGGAAAAATGTTGATGGAGAAGCGGAAACATTTGTTCTCGTCGCCATGTGTCGCACACCGTGTTGACTTATACTTTAAGATATTGAAAAGAATAAAAATGTTGCAAAATTGATTGAAAATGTAAGGCAAGTCACAACCTAGATTTTACAATCATAACTAAGTAGTTGCCACAAAAGTTCACAAAAGAGAGAGTTACTTAGGCTTGAGGCAACTCAATTTGCCACAACTTTTATCACCCTTGAGAGTTGCTTTGAGCATGACGAAAGTTGAGTGAGGCGTTTGCTTTCCGGAGGTGGCTCAACACAAACCATGGGCAAAAGACATCAGGGATACCAGTTGAGGTGTGCAGACCATGAAAGATAACAACTATTAGAATAAAGTCTAAAACACCATCAAGGTAATGGAACCATTGATGAAAGTCCTTCATATTGTAGAATTTGATGAGATAACTACCGTGGGTTTCCTTTATGAAGCCATGGACAATGCAAAGTTTGATATTTGTCGTGATTGTGAGAACTATAAAGATTACTAGAAGATCGATAAACATCGCACAAATCAGCTTCACCACGAGTCCACGACATTCATGCAATAAGTAATAATATAGAAGTGAAGCACAATATCTATTACTCTTATTCTAGAAATATCTCATGCACAATCATTATGCTTATTACTAAGTTATTTTTATGATATAATTATTAAAGTCCTTTGTTGTTTTCATTATTGTAATGTAGGTTATTATTTAAATCTGAAATACCAATATGTTACATCATTTATTGAGGATGAAGAGGTTCATGTTGAGCTGAAATTTTGACAAAGATAATAGAGCCTAACTTAGATATACAAATAAGACCGTTAAATGAAGTAGATTCAAGTCTTTAATTATTGGTCATTACATATTCATTGCGTAAATATTTTGTTATTTCTATACTTCGAACAATATAAATGTTTTGGCATCTTATCCATAATAAGAAATATATGACTTTCCCAGGGCAACTTCTCAGATCCACCTGCATAAAGGACAATTTTTTAGACACCTTCGGGTAAGAAATCGATGTTTTATTATTATTAAATAGTCGTAGAAATTGTTTTACTAGGAAGTAGAGTGGTGCATTTGATAGTATTGCAATTGCATGCATAACATAATGGTTTTCTTTCTGTTTCCTATACAACTGGTTAGCGGCTTAATTTTATAAAGAAGTGTAGATGCTCTCAAAACAATAGCAGTAAAAGTTTTGAGCTAGAAAACTTCTTCCTCTAGCCGTGAGAGTAACTAGAGTTGTTTTAAGCTTAATCCATTCGAAGCAAAGGAATAGGTTGCAAACCAAGACATTGGATCAACTTGTCTAGATGCACTACAACATGAAATTAAGATTACGAAATGTGTAGCATGTGGTGAACTTGATTGAAGAATGTGACTTCTATCCAATAATCTTAAACAATATCAACTACGAAGATGACCCACATCTACTTTGGTTGGAACAAATGGGAAAAAAAAAGTAAAAGAGGGCAGTGAGAAAGTCGAGGTACACAACCCAGCGTTATGCACAAGCCGGCAAGAGAGCCGTGTAACTATTTTGGAGAGAGTTACAGAAGATTTGAGCAAAGAACGGAGTGGCAGCGAAACCAAGACAGATAATGATGATGACGATATTAATGATGATGCACCTAGTCATGCTTCTAGTCAGCACAAGGGGATACAATCGTCCACAAAGTTCGAGATCGATGAGCATCAACAGAGCAGAGGACTTGTGAGTTTAGTGATTAATTATACCACTATCCCGGGAAGGTTGGCATCAGCGGCACCAGAGGATATGAGGCACAAGTAGGATATCATAAGCAAGGTGTTCCGTATCGGTAACGGTGACCATAACAATCACCACCATTACCGATACGAAGAATTAGCGTAACAGCCAATACGCGGGGGGGGGGGATTTTTTATTTTATTTTTTTGCTCGAAAAATTCTGGAAAAAAAAAAATCCAGAAAAAATGTAAATATTCCAATATGCATTCATTTTTCTATTTTAAACATGTTCATGTTAGTGTAACGGCCCACTCTTCAGTAAAAATGTTGTATCGAGCTATCTGATGAACTTATGAACCTGACAACCTAGGATTGACTGCAAAACTTCTATATTTAATTTTTTTTTAACTATATAATATCAATGATAAATTTATTGGAATAAATTTAATATTAAAACATCTCACATTTGCAGGTTTTACTATTATTTATAGTATTTGTGTATCACATACTTTGCAACTCACGTATATTTCATTTCAACATATAGAATCTAGAGACGTTTGTTTCCTGTTATGTAATTCATATGCCTACACAATTTGACTTTATTTCCCTCAATAGATTTCTTCCAATAGATCTCCAAAAAAAAAAAAAAAAAAAAATCAAATTAAATTAAGGTGAATAGTGTTATAAATTTGGGGCTAATTTGTCGAACCACTCAATGCTCCAAATCAACCTCAAATTCATGTAATTTATTGACACTTACCCCACTAATGGATTGGTGGACATTGGACAATGAAGATTGAAAAATATCGAATGGTCCTATTTGAAAAGAAAAAAAAAAAAACAAGTATCTGCAAACGGCTAAAATCGTCACAATCTAATTTTGGGATTGTAACTTAGCAACAACAATCCCACAATTTAATTGGTTAATTTTGAGTTGATGCTTCATGTACAAATTTTTTAGGGCCCTATATGTGGAGCCCACCTCGATGTATGTGTTGTTTATCCATACGTTTTGCCAACTCACTTAAGGCATGGTCCAAAAATGAGGTAGATCTAAATCTCAGGTGGACCACTAGTGGGTGAGGCCCTGAATGTTGGCCCCACCTTGATGTATGTGTTGTATATCCATGCCGTCGATTTGTTTTGCTAACTCATTTTAAGGCATGGTCTAAAAAATGAGGCAAATTCAAATCTAAGGTGGACCACACAATAAGAAATAGTTGTGATTGAATGTCCACTATTAAAAACTTCCTAGGCTCTACTGTAATATTTATTGGCCATCCAACCTGTTGATTACATCGTACAGCCTAGATGAAGGGAAAACACAAATCTCAGCTTGATCCAAAACTTGTGGCCCCCAACAAGTTTTTAACGGTTGGCATTCAATCACCAATGTTTCCTGTGGTGTGGTCCACCAGAGATTTCGATCTGCCTCATTTTTGGGCTCATACCAAAACATGATATGGCAAAACGGATGGACAACGTGGATAAAAACGAATGTATCATAATGGGGCCCACATAGCACTGTCCAATAGCGACTACGACTAGGCAATCCGCGTGGGTGAGGCCCTGAGCATAGGGCCCACCTCAATGTATGTGTTGTATATTCATTTTGTACATCTATTTTGCCATCTCATTTTATGGCACGGTCCTAAAAAATGAAGCGGATGCACATCTCAGGTGGACCGCACCACATGAAAAAGTGGTCATTGAACACCCACCATTAAAACTTCCCGGGGTCCAACGTAATGTTTATTTCCCATCCAACATGTTGATAAGGTCCAAAGGAACTGGATGAAAAGCACAAATAGCAACTTGATACAAAGATGTGGCCCCCAAAAAGCTTTTAATGGTGGAAATTCAATCCCTATTGTGCGATCACTTGAGATTTGGATCTGCTTCATTTTAGGGATCATGCCCTAAAACTAGCTAGAAAAACTGATGGACAGCATGGATATATGACAAATGCATTAAGGTGGGTCCCACAAAACAGTGCATGCACTTAGCATCAAATACCACCGAAGTATTAAATATTTATTTTTGAAAACGTTGTAGTCGTGGTTGTGAAACAGCCACGTAGCCTCCTCTCGTTTAAAGAGGAGAGAGAGGGGAGGGAAAAATGAGAAAAATTGGGGGGGGGGGGGATCGTAGACAATAGAAGAAGAAGTGGATGAGGATCCACGGCCGCAGCCATAGCAGCAACAAGCGCAGCCACAGTAAAAGAAGAAGACGAAGAAACGAAGAAGGTAAGTTCTTTTTTTCTTTTTCCATTTTTTTCAATTTTCTTTCGAGTTTTTTTTTTCTAAAAACACTGATGTGGGGTAATGGTTGTTATGGTCTGTATCGGCAATTATGATTTGTTTTTTCAAGGCCACCCCATTTCAACCCCGCAACGCGGAACGGTATCTGCCGACTCCCGTTACCGTTACGTATCGGCCGATACGTAATCGATTTGGTAAAACTTGATCAGAAGGCTTATGGATATGGACATGACCATGGACAGTTTAGGGAGGCTCGTGAGGAGCTTCCGTATTGGATCAGTCTTGGATATATACGTGGAGCAAGCAGATATGGATATCCATATCTGAATTCGAGTCATTCGGCGCCGCAATCTCAGACTCTCAACAACATTAGTACTCTACTGGTACGGCTATGGCTATGGCTATGGCTATGGATCTATTTCTGCCACTAGTGGCTTTTCTTATTCATGTTCGACACAGCAGATATCCGGTGACAGTGATGATCGTGATCGGTGATATCGAGTTTCATTGACATCGTATTTCCCTCCGGTTATTATGGATTTGTGGCACTCATTCCACAACCGCAACTAGATAATGACAACGTAGAGGTTGAACAGTGACACGTGGCACGGTTTTCTTTCTGATGGTGACATGATTGGCAACTAATGTTTTTGAATTTATATGTCCTTTGAAATAACTTCAGCATTTATGACCTACGAGTTCACTTTATACGTCATGCAATAACATCTTATGGACCTATACAACTATACTATGGTTGTTTGTGATAAAATAGTTATATAAATATAAATATATAATTCTCTCATTAGATTCATGTTCATTTAATCTTATTTATATTGAATCATTGACGTTAGATATTCAGAAAATTAAATATAAGAATTTAGTAAGTCTAAGCCCCGTTAAGTTAATAAAAATCATTAGGTAACACGAGACAACATTCTTACCAAAGAATGGCCCATTACACTATCATAAACATGTTCAAAACCAAAAAAGATTACATATTTAGAATACTCTCATTTTTCTAATTTCTAGTATTTTCCTATTTTTCTTCAAAAAATCAAAGACAGCATAGGGCCGTAGCGGCCGTTATGAGGTCCATAATGTAACAGTTTCACAACCGGTGGTTATCATTATTGAATACCTTGCTAACTCCAACGGGCCTAGTTGTTACAATAAAAATGGTAATCAGACCCTACATTGCAGCAATATAGGATTGGGACTTGAGATACATATCCACGAATAGTCCATGTGGATTTTGCGCTTCTATATGGCACAAATATGCTTAAGGGACACATGGGTGCCAGAATGCACATGCACGTGACAACATGCTTGGGCTCTCTTCAACCAAACCTATATGAACTGAGCCAATACAGTCATGGGTCATTCAAAATATAAACTGCATGTTCAAAGTACTTGGAAAATAGATACAATAATGCAAAACATGTCCTTTTTTTCCAAATTATGTGGGTTGCCTCTATATTTTCCGAATAGATATGCATAATTGAGATGTATAAAACCAGAATTTGGTTACAACTTCACAAAAATCAAACTATGAGATCTTGTCAAACTTAACGCGAGACATGAAAGCCATTGATTTGACTTTGTAGTTTACAAAACTAACCCTTGAAAAATTTTCAATTCATGCCTCTTAACTGCACAAAACCTTTCAAAATGTGCATTTAAATGATGACCTAAAGTTTGCACAAGCCGAAGCACAATGTCAATAGCATTGAGAGATGTTGACTGGAATCTTCAAGCTATTCTATATATTCAGCTATTCTCTATATTCTGCTGGGAGAAACAAGGTGCCCCTGGAAATGGAAGCCTTGGGTTGACAGAATTATAGCTCTTAAAAAGTCCGGTTTCTTTTCCTTCAACCACATTTTGCGAGAAGGTAATGGTCCGGCGGATGGTTTTGCTAAAGAAGGGAGCAGATTGCAGGTTTCAATCATTCACGATCATGTCGTCTCCATTCCCAGGGAGATTAGGGGACTGATCTTCCTAGATAAGGTGGGGCTGGGAACAATTCGCTCTGTTGCTTAGCCTCCCTGTTCTGGTTTCATCCCTGTGGTCTCTGTGGATTCTGGGAAGTCCACCCCTGCATTGATTTTATCTAGTGCAATGGAACCATTTTACATACCAAAAAAGAAAAGAAAAAGAAGAACCAGTGTTTTTAGTAGTCAAAATAGTATAGGTTTTTGAGCTGATAGGTTGACACGATAGGTGTGGTCCGTTTTCTTTTTGTTCGGACCCTCCCGAATCCTGTACATGTTTCAGTTGAATGAAATTCAGGAAATGGTTTGTTTATATATATATATATCTATATATATATATATATAATATATATATATTCAGCAAGGAACCTTGAACTGTGTATAAACCTTGAAACGAAAACTATTACAAGGTAAAGTGTAGAAGCATAGGAAAGAGAGATGGCAGCTTCGACAGTTGAAAATTTCTGGATAAACAAATTTCAGAAGATCTTCGATAGTCTTCAGCTATCATCTACGTACTGTCTTCTTTTTTTTCTTTTCTCTTTTTTTCCTTTTTTGGAATACTGATATCATCCACATTCATAATCAATGTTATCTTGAAGTAAGCTCTGTGGATTTTCTCAGTAAAGACAACCAAGAGAAACTTGACTCCACCACAAGGATAACTTTCAATGCTTGAGTTGGCATTATAGCTTTGAGGGGAATCCTTCAAGAAATAATAGAACTTTATGTTAATTATTTTCTCTTAACTGTTTGTGTAAAAACGTATTGCACATTGTTATTTATTTATGTCAACACGTGAAAGGAATAGATAAAGAGTTTCAGTATATTGCAGATTTATGACCCTGTAACTAAAGAAGCATCCCCATAGAACTGTTGAAACTAGGGGAAAAAACGCATATTGAAGTCCTGAGTAGCAACAAGCCATTTAATATGGATGAAGTTGTCTCAAATGTGTCCTGAATTCAGGATGGAAGTGCAGTATATTGCAGATTTATGACCCTGTAACTAAAGAAGCATCCCCAATTCCTCATAGAACTGTTGAAACTAGGGGAAAAAACGCATATTGAAGTCCTGAGTAGCAACCAATGTTTTAAATATCGACGATATCGGCCGATCTATACCACGATATATCTTGTATCCCACCTGTGTGATACGAAACGCATAGGTAGTGCCGATATATCCCACCTATTCAATTTGGTGAACATTTTCAATTTCCAACCGAGTTTTTTGTTGTAAATTACGTTAAATCAGCATCAAATGGTTACAAATCTATGATTCTTCATGTTTTCCATGAAAATAATGAATTTGGAACTTCGATTTCGAGATTTAGGGAGATGGGCCAAGTTGCAAAAAATTGAGAAAAATCAAAATTTCTCAATTTCTCGCAAATTAGTTGCAATCTTTGTATCCAAATACAAAATCAAACATGTATGTAACTTGCTCTAGTGATTCTTCTTTTGCTTTTGAATGTATTGCTTGTGTTTCCATACACGTCTTCTTACATTTATAAATTATATGAATAAACTTTGAATATACTTGCGTCAGTTCAGTTGGACAAGGCATATATTAGGACTCCATACAAAGGAAACCCCTATTATGTGCACCTTTTTTTGTAGTGTTTTGATTTCTAAGTGTGTATTGATGTCTTTTTCAACAATCCATAAAGTTTCATTGAAAATTTCCACCAATTTCCAAATGTTCTTATGTTTCCCAACAACAACGATACATAATGCGATACAACCGATATATCCCATGCGATAACTGATATGTATTTGTATCCCAAGGGTGCGATACATTACACGATAACGATATTTAAAACATTGGTAGCAACAAGTCATTTAATATGGATGAAGTTGTCTCAAATGTGTCCTGAATTCAGGAAGGAAGTGCAGGTTAAGCATGCTATAAGCTCACCTCACTGTTACACTTCAATTTCTCTGCCCCATCCTCTACAAGCAAAGATCCAGAAGACGTCTTGTGGTCTGCTTTTTTGGATGAAAATCCTAAATTCATTTAATAATGAAAGAAGTTAGAAGCTGAGCGAACTGCGGAACAAACAATATAATACAAAACTGGCAAACACAGTAAAGGGACAACATATGAGCATGAACTGAAAGTCGTGCTGGAGCAAATGCTGGAAACATCACACTTGGAACTAACTACATACGCCTTAAATTGACCTTCTGACAAGCTACACAATAATGGATTTGATGGAAGGAGTATAAGATATAGGAAGTGAAAGAGTATAAACCATTGATATATACAAATTGAAAGATCAACTTGTCAAGAACAAGCATACGTAAAGAATATAGGAATTACTAACAACAACCACCTGCATCCACCAACAAGCAAGCACAAATACAAAAGGATTTACTAACAACAACCACCAGCATCCACCAACTAGCAAGCATAAAAACACAAGGATTTACTCTTAGAGTGCAAGTATATGGTCCAGTATGCCATACTATTTGCTTCCAAGTGCATATGGGAGGCTATTTTCTAATCCTGCAAAGCTTGTGATGCTTTGGTGGACCAAAGAGGTATTAAACCGTGCTCAGGCCAATAGATTTGTGCATAATGTTCAGTTTTTTGGTTTGAATAACAGCATGAGTAGGGACTAGGGAGCAATGGTTCAGTAATTCAAAATGCCAATATGATAGGAGTCGAAGTGGATGGCCCAATGCACGTAAATCCTACAAACTTTAGCAAAGCTTTACTGGACCAAAGAGCTATTATACGCTTAAGCTGAGAGATGTAGAAGTGGTGCCCATGGTTCAGTGGTCCAAAATGTTGATACGATGGGAAGATCCTAGCTAGAGAATACTTGCCCTTCTATCGGCAGAAGGGAACAGTTAGGGTCATTTCGATTGGCAGAATTATGATGCCCTAAAATTCAAATACCCACCATCGGAAGAGCCCCAACATTTGGGGGATAAAGGGAATCACAATAGCTAGAAATTAGGATGCCCATTAGGCATCCGAATACCTGAAAAAGATGGCAATTCAAATCTCTGAATAAATGATGGATTTTCAAGAGAATTCCCACCAAGTTCCCATGCCTCCTGCTATGTATCTCAGAGGATATCATGGCAATAGTGTGCTATCGCGAATTGTAACTGGATGGCCATGGTCATCTATCTGGACCTCCAGTCCAGCCGGTGGTGCACTTGACCAATAGATCCCACGTGCGTACATGATGGGCCAACTCTTATATGGGTATGCATCCAGACGTCTTCTTCAACATGCTTTGAAACTTTGAACATTATGCATTGAATGGAGACAGTTGCTTGATCTAACAACCCATCTCTAGTCCACTGATCATGTGGGCTGCCATGTTCCAATCACTTTGTTTTATGACCTTGGCTCGTTCATGAAGCAAACACCTGTATTTTTGTCCTTGGCCTCTTCTTGCGCTTGTAAGCAGGCTACTAATGGGTCTGCCATTTATATTCTTCATCATAGCCTATAGTGAGCATACCGTTGAATTAGGGCTGGCAAATTTGACAGATGTGCATTGAAGGTAGAAGCCTGTATTTTGGATGGTCCAAATTGATTGAAGATTGATCTAATGGGACATGGTGTAAAACTGATGATCAGCAACAGTGTATTCATGCAATGATCAGGGACGCACTCAACATGGCCCAGGAAACTGTAGTTTATGGACCCTGAATATTTCTTAAATAGCTTAGATTTGGAAACCTGTAGATCAGTCACAGCGGTACAGGAAGGACCAAATGCTAGTTGGCATTTTAATCATATGAGGCCCACTTGATTATAACCACCAATATATAATGTGGATCATGTTTGGGTACCAGTATTTCATGATCATCCACCAGGTTAAGTATAAGTCAATTCATAACCATCCTTGTGGACACGGTTGATTCTTAAGCTTTCATCCAGTCATTTATGCTCATGCACTACTTATGTGCAAATTTCACAAATGTGGTCAACATCTAGCTACTCATAATTTTGGTCACACAATTCACAATTAGTAGTTAAAATTTGAGTTTGATCACGTGAATTGGTGGGCCGCACCTGTTCTTTCGATATGGATGCTTCCCAAATAATAAACAAAACACCAGTACACTTATGATTTCCACTTCGTAAGCTAGCCAAACACACATCACAATTCTAGGAATCACAATGCCCTACTGCATGGTGTTAGCCAAATGGAGAAATCTTAATTGTCAGCAATTGCAATGCCCAGAAATTACAATACCTGTTTTTTTTTTCCAGAAAGGTAACATTATTGGGGATTGAACCCTGGATCACCCACACAACCACTCTGTCTCCACCAGTTCATCCAATGAGCAGCCCATAATATCAAGGGTTTGAATCACTTAAAAAAGGGCTTCAGTTGTATGAATTGAAAACCTGACTAGTACAGTATGCACAGACTGAGCAATGTATAACACTTCGTGGATTAAATGTCACTGGTATATTCTTCTTTCATTAACTTCAGTTGTAAATTACCCTTGTGATCTTCCTTGCTTTCTCTATTATTTTCTACCACAACTAGCAGACAAGATAAAAATAGCAATGCCCTATGCCCATTATCTATTGAATACAGTGTTCGAAATATCGGTAACGCGTTACATATCGCATTCTTGGGATACGGATACGTATCGGTTATCACATGGGATATATCCAGGGTGTTCCAAATTGGTTACGTATCGGCCGTAACGGCCGATACGTAATGGTAACGGCCCAGGCCGTTACGCGATTCGGGTATGAATCGGTTGGGCCAGAAAAAGAGATGCGTAACGACCGTTACGGGCCCCGTAATGGCCGTTACAGGGTGTAACGTCCGTTACCCCGTAACATTCCAAAAAAGGGGGGGTCTTCTTCAAGGAAAAAAAGAAAAAGAAAAAGAAAAGAGAAGAGAAGAGAAAGGTCGAAGGCGTACCTGATTCTTCTTCTTTCTTTTCCTCTTCTTCTTCTTCTCATCTCCATCAGCCGACCAACATCTCTGTGACTCTGTCTCTGTTAGGGTTTCAAAATCGGAGAACCATCTCTCTCTCTACTAGGGTTTCGAGCACAGAGCCATGCGCATCTCTCCCTGCTAGGGTTTCGTGCACAGAGCCCTCACATTTGAAATCGCGACAAAGTTGAAGAGCCCTCGCGTCTCTCTCCATTTGAAATCGCGACGAAGTTGAAGAGCCCTCGCGTCTCTCTCCATTTGAAATCGCAACGAAGTCAAAGAGCCCTCTCTCACTCTATTTTCATTCCAAGGCAATCAAACTGCGTACGAGTTACTCAGCACGCATTTATCGTACTGAGTAAAGTCTGTTGGGCCCATCGTGAATGTATGTGGTTTATCCACACCGTCCATCTGTTTTTCCAGCTCATTTAAGGGGTTGATACCAAAATTAAAACACATACAGTGCTCAAGTGGACGATACCACAGGAAACTCACAGTGATATTTATTTGTCATCCAACCTGTTCATAAGATCACAAAAACATGGATGAAGGGCAAACACAAATATAAGCTTTATCCAAAACTTCAGTGGCCCTCAATAAATTTTCAACGGTAGAAATTCAATTCACACTATTTCCCATGGTGTGGCCCATTTGAGAATTGGATATGCTTCATTTTTGGGCCCAAGCACTAAAATTATCTAGTAAAATGGATGGTAAGAGTGGATAAAATATCTAAATCACGTGGACCCTACAGAGTTTACTCGGTACGCAATCAGCTTCCATTCCAAAGAGGCTACGTGGCTCATTTCCAACGATTTTTCTTTTTGATAAAAGGTCCACATGCCGCGTGGGCCCCACCATGATGTATGTATTTTATCCGTGCCGTCCATCCATTTTGCCACATCATTTTAAGTCATGATGCAAAAAATTAGTAAGATCCAAATCTCAGGTGGACCACACCATAGGAAACAGTGGTTATAGAATGCTCACCATTAAATTTTCTTAGGGTCCATTGTAATGTTTATTTTCCATCTAACCTGCTAATTAGGTCACACTGACGTGGATGAAGGGAAAACACACGTCAACTTGATCTAAAACTTTTGTAGCCCCCAATAAATTTTTAATGGTGGACGTTTAATCATTGTTGTTTCTTATGGTGCAGTCCACCTGGGCTTTGGATTTGCCTCATTTTTGGGCTCATGCCCTAAAATTATTTGGCAAAATGGATGGACGGTGTGGATATAACACATTCATCACAGTGGGGCCCAAAAAACTTTTACACTTGTGTGCTATACTTCACAATTTGAGTCCCACCTAATTCGGGCCTTTAAAAAATTGTACACAAGACATGTATTAACTTCAAATTTTACCAATTAAATTATGGACTGTAGTTGCTTACTCACAATGCCAAAATCAAATTGTTTGAATATTTTTAATTGTTAATTTGTAGATGCTTATTTTTAAAAATAGGGCCTTTCGATTTTTTTCATGATTCACTATCCAATAAATGTCCACCAATTCATAAGTGGGATAATGCCAATAAATTGCATGAATTTGAGGCTGATTTGAGGGAATGGATTGGTCCTCAAGTCAGCCCCAAATTGGCAACGCCATCTACCTGAATTTAATTTCATTTTTTTAACGCACTATTGGGAGAAATGATATCAAATTGTTGAGTATATAAATTAGATATTTAGAAAATTAAATAAATGAATTTTGTAGTCAAATCCAGGTTCTCATACTTATAAAAAAATTAAAAATTAAAAAAAAAAATTCCAGGTTATCTGGTTCAAAAATTCATCAGACAGTCCGATACAACTTCTCACCAAAGAGTGGACCATTACACCACTATAAACATGTTCCAAATTATAAATGAATGCATATTTGGAATATTTAGAATATTCCGAATTTAATGGATATTTTTTCATAATTTTTTGACAAAAAATAATAATAATAATAAATTGCACCGCTACACACCCCGTATCGGCCGTTACGCCTCCGTATCGGCCAATACAAGGCGTATCCGTATGGGTAACGGTGGGCACTGTTATGCCCACCGATACCGATACCGAACACCTTGGATATATCGGTCGTATCGTGTAATGTATCGCTGTTGTTGGAAATATGGGGAAACATTGGGAAATTGGTTGGATTTTTCGATGAAACTTTGGTGATTGTTAAAAAAGACATCAATACACACTTATAAATCAAAACATTACAAAAAAAAGTACACATAATAGGTTTTCTTTGTATGGGGTCCTAATCTATGAGTTGTCTAACTAAATTGATGCAAGTATATTCAATGTATATTCATATAATTTATAAATGTAAGAAGACGTGTGGAAACACAAACAATACATTCAAAAGCAAAAGAAGAAACACTAGATTAGGTTACAAACATCTTTTATGTGATGTTTGAACATAAAGAATGCAAACGATTTACGAGAAATTGGAAAATTTTGATTTTTTTTCAATTTTTCACAACTTGGCCCATCTCCTCCAAATCTCGAATTCGAAGCTCCCAATCCATGATTTTTCATGCAGAACAAGAAAAATCATGAATTTGTAACAGTTTAACACTAATTTAACATAAATTACAGAAAATAAGAGCATCAAAATTCGAAAATGCTCACTTGATCGAACATGTGGGATATATTGCACTGCTTGTGTGTTTCATATTGCGCTGGTGGGATACAAGATATATCGTGGGATATACGGCTGATATCGTCGATATTTAAAACAGTGGATGCATCTGACTGTCAGGGAAGCCATATGCTCCATGAAGAAAAGAGGCCATTAAAAAAGAACACTTCCACCCACATGCGTAGGAAGCATAACATCCATAGGCAAACAAAGGAAAATTTATTGATGTTCGCTGCTGACCAATTATCCATCCATCACCCCAAACGAGCAATATGAAAACTACCATGCTTGATTAAAACCAGATTCACATTGTGTTAGACAATTCTTTCAACATTCAAAAGTATGTATGACGATAAATCATCCAAAGAGAGAATCAGATCGTCAATTCATTTAGGTACTGTCATACATTTAGAGGGAATTTCTTATCATCTTACTGTATTCATCAAAAAGATTCCAAAAAAAAAAAAATGGTGAATGGGATATTATATTATGAACAAAACCGATTTCAAACTTTGATGGAAAAAAAAAAAAAAAAAAGAACAATGTAAAGAAGAGGAATATTTCAAATTGATTTTTTATATCTGTTATCATCATATCTAAGTTCAATATACCCAGATAAGTTGCATGCACATGGATGCTATTCACCATATTATATTCCATAAAGGTACCCAATCATTCTAGATTTAGATGGATAATAACTATAAACGATATGTCAAATGAGACACATTCAATTACTAGGATTTCCATCATCAGTCACAGCAAAATTTAATAAAGAAACATAAAAGTGATACACGGTAAAATGTAGAAGTATTACATGCATGAAAGAAGTAACTAGATAAGAATTGTTTCATCAATAATTAAGAGAAAAACACCCAAATTGAGAGAAGGAAGAAGGGCTTGCAAGGATGACACATGTGAATATAAATACACGCGTAAATATAAATATAAACAATACACACGCGCGCGCACATCCGACCTTCACAAACACAACCAAGAAAAGAGAGCTCACCTAACTGACTCCACATCTCATGATTTGGTTTCCCATCCTCGCCTTCAAGTGGAGGAATGCGTGATAAAATATTGTACAACTTATGAATAGCAAGCTCTGCGCTGCTTCAAAAGGAACATGATATCATATAAGCAGTGCAGCAGCTTTTGTTTCCAAAGAAAATATTTTGGCAGACTAAAGGCACAATGTAATGAGGATATATACTTTCTTGGATAGGAAGGAAATGGTTGTGATATGTAAATGACATCAAAGAGAGAAACGAAGGGCAACACAAATACAACCACTCTCAATTCAAAAGTTTGATGAACCACTAAAGGATGCAAGAATGTTACATAACATTTCAAAAACCAGTAATTCAAACGGAACCCAACCAAATTGACTACACTTCTTGGTGCATCCAGTACTCCATATCAACAAAACAGTGTCCCAAAATGGGCCCAAATGCTGACTGAGGCCATCCAAAGGATCCCGATTATAAATATGGACCACATCAAGCGTTCAGATTGAACTTACTGACAATCAGGACCAGATCAAGGGTCCTTATGGAAGATTTGGACCCACAAATCCAACCAGATGGCCCAGATTATATTTGCCCAAAACATGGCAGGAAGCAGCAGCAGATAACAGTGTAGGAGCAGGGAAGCGTCTGTTAAAAAATGTTATCAAGTTCAAACAGCTAGAAGCAGGAATAGGTTTGGGAGCGCAAGCCTGAGGTGCGATTTGAAATGGGGGTGGCACCTGGGTACAAGGTTAATGCAACTAAGGCCCGATTATTAACTGGTTGAACCGTTGAGACCACGAGTCAACTGTACACTATTCTAGGGCCATCAGAACATAAAGTTTTTAGGGTTTTGTACAAACCACACAGCCCTTGGATTGTATATTTACTAGGTTTTGGACTCTTTCTTTTAGCTTTCCATGTTTAGTTTGTTATCTTCATTTTATACAAGTTAATTTAATGCTTGGTAGTGGCCTTAGATACCCTCTCATCATCGTTGCTAGCGATTCTTTTTTAGTTTTTGTTTTTACCTCTTTCAAGTGTGAACTGTTAACAATTTTTTGTTGCCATTCAAAAAATAAAAATAAAAATAATTTAGATTGAATTTGGCAACATATATGATCCAGTACGATTCTCGCATGGACTATATCAAGAAGATCCCTGAATTTTAATTGAGGACTATATATACACCATAAAACAAAAGTACAGACCTATGAAATGATTTTCTATATCAAGAAGATCCCTGAGTTTACTTGAGGCTTATATATAATCAGTGTTCGAGTTGTCGGTATCGCTACAAGTTTCGCTGGCTGGAGATAAAGAAATAATATCATTATCGCCGATAATATCGCCGATAACCGGAAATGCAGGGAAAAAGGGGGAAACATGGAGAAAATGATGGAATTTTTCAGTGAAACTTCAGGACATGCCTAAATACACATTTACATATTCAGGAATGAAAAATATTGCAAAAAGAATGCATTAAATTAGAAGTTTCCATTTAATGGGGTCAAAAGGCATGCGTTGTCGTAAGAAATCACTTAAATAGTAATCAAAATGAGTATATATAATACAAATACAAGCTTACAACAATTAAGACATGCAATAGTAAATGAATTTTAAAAAAATACAATCTTGATCCAGAATCTCCAATGGACCACACCACATGAAAACAATAGTAATTGGATATCCACCATCAAAATCCAATCTGTACAAGCGTAGATGGGCCCACTGTATTGTTTATTGGACATCCAATCTGTTGATTAGGTCATACAGACCTAGATGAGGGGAAAAATCAAAGATTATCTTGATCCAAACCTTTTATAGGCCCGAAAAAGGTTTAAATGGTCTAAGTTAATGTGATCCACTTGAGATTGGGATATACCTCATTTTTGGTCTCATACTCTAAAATGGTCTATAAAAATATATGGACAGTGAGGATACAACACATACATCACAGTGGGGCCTACAAAACTTGGTGACGTCACCTCAATAGCGAGTCTCGCTACTCAACATGTCGATAGCTAATTCGCGTCAGGATGCGGATTTCTTTCTTCCACTGGGATGCTACCTGGGGCCCACCATGATGTTTATAAAAAAAAATCCACTTCGTCCATCCATTTTTTTTATATAATTTTAGGACATCAGTAAAAAAATCATTTGGATCCAAAACTCAGGGCAGCCGCACGAGAGGAAATAGTGGAGATTTAGTGACCGCCGTTTAAACATTTGTCTGGCCACAAAAGTTTATTATAAAGCTATAGTTTTGTGTTTTCACTTCATCCCAATCAAAATGAACTTATAAACAGTTTGGATGGCATATAAACATCAAGATGGTGCCCAGGGAGGTTTCGACGGTGGAAAAATCTCTCCAATTTTCATTCTCGTATGTCCACGTTGGGTTTTGGATCCACCTGATTTTTGGTCTCATCCCCTAAAATGATCTGAAAAAATGGATGAACAGGGTGGATTTTTAATCAACATCATGCTGGGCCCTATGTAGCAATAACGTCATGCGAAAGGCTTAATTAGAAATTCCAGATTGCGTACTGAGTTACTCAGTAAGCCTCAGTAGGCTCTTATCGTACTGAGTAAACTCATTTGGGCCCACCTTGAATGTATGTGGTCTATCCACGCCGTCCATTCGTTTTTCCATCTAATTTAAGGGGTTAAGCCCAAAATTGATGCATATCCAAAAATTAAGTACATCATACCAATGTAAACAGTGGGGATAATAATTTCCACCATTGAAACCATTCTAGGCCCCACAGTGATGTTTATTTTTCATCCAACCAGTTCATAAGATCATACGAACATGGATGAATGGAAAACACAAATATAAGCTTGATCCAAAACTTCTATGGCCCTCCAAGTATTTTTCAACGGTAGACATTCAATTGAATTGTTTCTGGTGGCGTGGTCCATTTGAACGTTGGATATGCCTCATTTTTTGGCTCAAGGCATAAAATTTTCTGTTAAAATGTATGGACAGATTGGATAACATAAATAAATCACGATGGACCTCATCGAGTTTACTCAGTTTCCATACGCGTACGAGGTACTCACTGCTGATTGGATACTCCCTACGCTAATGGTTGGTGCTCCGTGGACCTCAAACATGATGTATGTGAATCATCCATGCCGTCTAATTCATTTTACAGATAATTTTATGGTAAGAACCTAAAACTGAAGTGGATCAAAATCTCAAGTGGACCACACAGCGATGATTGAACTCTCACCATTAAAAACTTCAAGTCCGTATTTGTTTTTTGGATCAAGCTGATATTTGTTTTTTGCCTTCATCTAGGTCCGTATGACCTAATCTACAGGTTGTGTGACCTGATCTACATGTTAGATGTCAAATAAACGTTACAGTGGGCCTAAGAGGCTTTTAATGATAGACGTTCAATCATTATTGTTTTCCAATGGTGTGGTCCACTTGAGATTCTCATCAATCTCATTTATGAGAACAAATATCAAAATAACGTGTAAAAATGAATGGACAGTGTTGATAAAACACATAGATCATGGTGGGGCCCACATAACACTTACGACCACCACCTAGCAGCGTCACCAGCGAAATCGCGTCATGCGCTTGACGCTAGTCACGCTACATAACAGCGAATCTTCCCTTCTTTAAAAAATAAAACCTAAAATCTCGTTGAAGAGAAATCGCCGCCGAAGAAAAGGGGGTTTTTGAAGGAGGATTGTTGCCGAAGAAATGGGGATTTTCTTACCTGTAAATCCGAACAGACGAAGACCGGCACTGTTGATCGAGGGCGTTCTTCCACTGTTGATCGAGGCGTTCTTCCAAGCTCCGACTTCCGATCAACAAGTAGGAGATCTTCCAGTTCTGATATTTTTTTCAATTTTTTGAAAGAGGGGTTTTCTTACCTATTTATTTGATTTTTGGGTTGTTGGCAACAATTTTCCCATGATAGGTATCGCGGTTGGTAGCTACATTGCGATAATCTCGATATTGTCAGCGATAATCCAAGATTTTCGATGATATCTCCGATATTTCACCGATATCTCCGATATTTCGCCGATAATCCGAAGAGAAACAAAATAATGGGGTTTTGGTATCGCTGCTCCAGCGATACCGATATTATCGGCGATATTTCGATAATATCGCCGACAATTTAAACATTGTATATAATACACCATAAAGCAAAAGTATGGACCTATGACATGATTTTCATGAATTAAATTGAGTTATGCTGGGGTTTTCTGTAATTGATTTGAAATTTTGATCAACAACCAATTTTCATTCAAAATAAAAGCAAATAGATCTCCCTCCCTCCCTCTCTGTCTTTTTTTTACACCAACAATATAGATACACTCAGATCAAATTGAGACATCAAGGTTGTGAGTCGCAACAGTGGGAAATGTTCAATAGAGATCCAGCCAAGAACACCACAACCCTTCATTTTAAAAAATAAATGGCTTCACTAAAAAAAGGAAAAACAAGTAAAATATAAACAAGCAGAATAGTAAAGAAAATAAAACAAGCATGAGAACTAGGAAATCCAAGAAGAAATCAGAAGGAGAAAATGGCCCACAATATGGATACTCATACCACTGATTTTACGCTATCTACCAAATAGCCCAGGCACTTCTTTTTTCGTGGAAAAAAGAAAAGAAAAGATTAACAAGGACAACCTATTCCCAGATAAGTTCTGAAAGCTCAATACCCCCCACCGCCAACCCACACGCACACACATAGAGAGAAAGGGTTAGCTCCCCAGCTCTTGATTCAGCCCCCTTGCACGTACAAAAGAGAATGGGTTAGTTCCCCAGCTCCCAATTCAGCCTCCTTGCATGTACGAAAAGCGTTGACTATCCATTCCACATTCCACACTCATGAACTATGACTGTAAATCTGAAACGAGATCCCCAATCTCATTCGCTAGGAAAAGAAAATCCCCAAGGTTCCACATAATTAGACAAGGCCCAGTTGAAGGCATTGATATGACCTTCTACAATAACCAGACCAGAGGACATTGAAGAGCTTTTAACATTCTCTAATAGCTTGGATCTCAACTTCCTTAGAATCTCCAATGCATGTTCCCCTAAGAAGAGAAATTAATTGCTCTAAAAAGCATATCGCCATCAGATGCACCAACTTTCTAATATGAGTTATTGACATATCGTCAAAGTTTAACTTTCACATCTAGCAGGTGGATTCACCCTTCTTTTCTTTTCTTTTTAATAGGAACGCAATCTTATCAAAGAGAAGAAAAATTACAGAGAAAATTACAGCAAGGGATTAGGATGCCAGTACAAATATTGGCCCGTAGAATCCCATGATTATCAAGGCTGTTTGCAGCCACATTAGAAAACGAGATGCTTCACGTCAAAGTAATGTATCCACTCCAGTAAAATAAGGCCAACCATCACATTTTTCCAGCTTCTTCGACGCCCAGCAGAAAATATTTTTGGAAATCCCCTCAGCCACAAGTGAGCATTAACCAAGGTATTACAAAACAGTTGCATAAAATTAACAGTAGTACCATTATGCATAATGGGATCATAACGGCCGTCACAGGAAAAAAAAAAAAATTTTTAAAAAGACCTGTAACAGCCCAGTAATGGTCCCATAACGGTTGTAACAGTCTGTTACGGGGCCGAAATATGTTTTTCCACAAAAAAAAATAAAAATAAAAAATAAATAAGGGCTGTAATGCCCCATAATGTAAGGGTAACGCCAGTGGCCATTATGGCAACCGCAACTGTTATGGAATACTTTGGCCTTAACCCTCACATATGTATGATCACCTTCCCTACAAAACCAGAGAATGCATATTTCATGTTAACATTTGAGTCCCTGTGTAATTTCAATCCACACGACCAGGATGGATGCACATTGGATGAGGAGGCATCATTGAAATTTAACTTCCACGCTCGCTGAGGGATTTTCCCCTTTTCTGGCTTCACCGATTTCCCAACTTGCCTATCCTTATATTCTTGCTTCAATCAACTGTCACTTTCTGACTCCCTATTCAGTTAATTCTCCATTTTCCCCTCTCAACTATACACTAAAAAACGGCAGTGGACTCGACGACCTATGGAGGTGAACAATGGTTCTAACTCGAGGATGAGTTTTTTACTAATCAGAAGGAATTATGCACCCAAAGATTGGCCACAATCAAGAACTCCAATCAGTGGATTGGATCCATGAAATTGTTCAATCAATTAGTGGCCCCACATCATAGTCCAATTGATTTTGGGGCACATATGCTCCATAATAATGGACTAAAATATATTTAGCAGTTTTCCATAGGATAAAACTGACTATTTTAGCAACAGTTTGTAAGTGACTTTATTTTTGTCACTTGTTTTGCCGCCACTTTCGGTATACTAACCAATGTCAAATTACACAAACTTGGTCTAAGTAGAATGCCTATTTGAGTTCACTTTCAAATGAGCCCAAGGTCATGGGTAGAGTTGTACACGAATCAAACTGAATCGAGCTTGGCACAGCTCGGCTTGGCTCGGCCAGTAGCCAACCCCAGCTTGAACTCGGCTTGGCTCTTTCCTCGAGCCTGACTATGTAGCTCGGCCCGGTATGGTCAGCAGCTCGGGCCAGCTCAAGCCCAATTCAAGTTTGTGCTTTCGAGTTCGAGTGTGTGTGTGTGTGTGTGTGTGTGTAATGGTCTCCTGCACACCGTACCGCAGGAGATCTTTATGCGCACCAAGCTAATGGAGTGGGAGTGAGTAGGCTTGGGGTAGGCTTTATGGTGATGTGTTGTGAAATCCACTCCGACCATTAGGTTCTTGATGGTAATTTACCTGTACGTTTAAAATAATAAACAGATTTGTAATTCAGGTGGGTCATACCAAGAGAAACAGCAGTAGAAGGATATGCCTACCGTTAAATTTTTACGGGGCCAACTGTGATATTTATGTGAAATCCACTCAAACCATTACCTACCTCCTAGAAATACATTCACGAGGACAGAAATTCATGCCCATCCTGGATTTATGTGGGGCCATACAAGTGAAACAATCTGAATGGTGGGCGCATCATGCACTATTTCCACTCATATGGCCCACCTGAATTGTGTATGCGGGTAAGCTTTTAGCACTATGGTTAAATTCATGTCATGCATCTCATGATCGAAGTGGATTTCACGTACACAATAGGTGGGCCCACCCCAGCTCTCCCTGCCTTGCCCGCCTGTTCACGTCCTTGTGCATGCTAACTCTTCCAGCAGCTACCTCCTGCTAGTGAGTACTGAAAGTGTTATGTGAGCCCCATTATAACATATGTGTTTTATCTATATTGTTCATCTGTTTTGCTGGATTATTTTATGTCACATATGTCCATCCATTTTTTCAGATCATATTAGGGCATTATCACAAAAATGTAGCAAATCCAATTATCAGGTGGACCATACCATAGAAAAGAGAGGTGATTGACCATTAATGGGCCACTAAAGTTTTGGATCAAGCTGATGTTTGTTTTTTCCCTTTATCCAGGCTTATTTGACCTTATAAAGAGATTGGATGGAAAATATATACTACAAAATCATTAAGGTGCGCCCTAAGAAATTTTTTAACGTTAAGGCCTTCAATCACCACCTTTTCCTATGTCATGCTCTACCTGATAATTGGATATCTTCATATTTTGGACAATACCATAAAATGATTGGGAAAATGGATGGACGAAGTGGATATAGAATACATACACCGAGGTGGGCCCACGGTAAGGGTGGCATCGTCTTGGGTCAGTCCCAGATCTCACCTAATCCGCTCCTCGATATGTAACCCGCCTGTCTTGCTGCAGCATGCCAAAAGGGTGGGGCCATCTTAATGTGTTTGTGAAATCCACTCTGATAATAAGATGTGTGACAATAATTTATCAATAGGGTTAAAAAATCACCCACATTCATAATTTAATTGGACCATATAAGCGGAAACAATGAAGGGAACGCCCACCGTCTAAATTGTTTGGCTTGGTATGGCCCACATAAATCACATAAAGGTCTAAAATTTGATCCCTATGCATATATTTTCATGAGGCATCTAATGGTTGGAGTAGATTTCATATAAAAGTCATTGTGGGCCCTGCAAAAATTCAACGGTAGACAAATCCTTCTCCCAGTGTTTCTCTTGGTATGGTCCACCTGAATCAGGAATCTATTTGTTCTTTGGACCTACCATTAAATTACTATAAAAAAAATTAATGGTCAAAGTGGATTTCACCAACACATCACCGTAGAGCCCACTCCAAGCCTACTCACTCCCACTACACTAGCTTGGTGGGTACAAAGGTCTCCTGCGGTACGTGCGCAAGAGACCATTCGCAGGTACGTGCGCAAGAGACCATTCCTATATATATATATATATTATATTATATATATATATATATATATATATATATATATTATATATATATATATATATATATGTAAATCTTAATCTGGTAGACATGGATAGTGTCCGCCGGGCTGCAATGGCCGGCCCGGCGGCCCAAATACAATGAAAAATGTGAGAGGGCTCGATTGTTTACCGGATGGACGGGCAAGGCAGTGACGAGCTAAGCTCAGACCAGAGGCTAGGACGACGAAAGAGGACAAGCAAGGTAGTGACGGACGAGCTTGGAAGTCGGACCAGAGGCTACGACGGGCGGACGAGTGGCTTGGGCATAGAGGGGGGAGGGTTTGGGGGTTGTGGGGTTGTGGCGCTCGTTTGAACTAAGAGAAATGAAAAGGGGGTAGGGTTTTTTTTTAAGTTGATATTTATATCAATTGACCGAGCGAGCCGAGTCGAACCGATCCAAGCCGAGTTCGAGTTATGGACCAATCTGAGTCAAGTCAAGCTCAGACTCAGCTCAAAAAAAATTTCAAGCAAAAAAATACAACTCGATTCAGCCCAAACCCAGTTTCAAGCGAGTCGAGTCGAGCTCATCCAAGTCAATTCGAGCAAGTTAACCGAGCCAACTCGTTTGTGTACAGCTCTAATCATGGGTTTGACATGAATTGAGTTATGATCGATAAGGGTCATCTAGTTCTGACAGGATTAAGAGACATTCGGTAATTATTTTTTTGAAAGGCAATGATAATTTTTTTAATATTTTATTAAAATGGATGGTTAGGATTAGGAATATTGATGGCTAGGATTATATTAGATTTCTTTTGCTTTGGTAAAATTATAGTGTAGGATTCCTTTATGAAGTAATATAAATGAACAAATAAAGTGTAGTTTGTTTTTTTCTTAATCCTGTTTTGCATTAACTTTGGGGTGATGCTTCAATTTAGTAGTGATTCGACTTGTATTGCTTCGGTTCTTTCCACATCCATTGTTGCTTCATTTGAGTTGCATGTTGCATCACAATAATCAAAAGATGGAGATCATGAATCTGATAGGCGAGTTTGATGGCGATGATAATGATCATGATGTCAAGAATGATGATGAGGGAAAGTTTCATGGCAACGGCGGCGGTGGCAGCGACAACAACGACGACTGTGGTGATTAATAAATAATGTTTTGTTATAAATCATATATATATAAGATACATCTAAAATAGAGCATCACATTGAAAAATGCTTACGAATCAAACTACAAGGTTTAAAACGATTCATATCATACAATAATAAGATCTTCCAATCAGCCAAGCATCAAGATCAATTTGCAAAGGTGGCAAGCATTTGGGGCCATGAAAGACCAATTCATGAAACTATCAAAACCAATCAGAAGTACTTCATGACCAACTCACGTGGCATTCGTGATGGAAGGTTAATGTAATAAGACAGCAAAACCAAGTAGTGAAACTCTAGTTCCAGATGCATGGATTCACAAATCAAGGGTGAAAATAACCCATGGGCAAAATAACCAGACTTTTATGGTAGGAGCTGTAGAATGTATGACAACCACCCCAAATTCCATGATTGACAAGACAAATAAAAGGGGGCTATCTCCAACTTTAGAATGCTTCATTAGCAGCAATCGGGACATTACGGAACTTCCCACCAAAATATTGATAGGATTTAATTCTGACTTCCATTCAGACACCAACACGATAGAAATTAAGCATTCATTGGGCAAAAATTCACAACAAACAAATAGATTAGTCATTTCTCATATACCATAAATTTCAATCTAACAAAATACAGTGAAAACCTTTTTGCGTTGATTATTGTATTGCTAGAAATGGAAAAACATTATTTTCGTGCAACAAAAAATTCTAACAATGTGACTTTCTCATATTCTGAATTTTCAGCACACAACGAAAATGACACAAATCAAACTAGGTTACTAGAGGGTGAAACTGACAATTTAGGTCAAGGCAAAGGCCACTATGACATTCACTGCATTATACAATAGTAAGCAGAGGCATAAAAAAATGTTCATTTTGTCTGAAAACAATTTTAAAAAACATGTAAAACGTAAATAATAATAATTATTAAATTATTTAAAAAAAAAAAAAAAAGAGGGGATAGGTAGTGAGAGAGGAGGAATGAGGGAAGGGAAAGAGAACTTCATATAGGACTGACCTTGACCCTGAAACATGCTCCCCATCATCGTTAGATCGCACATTTCTGTTGTCTGATTAAAAAAAAAAATATATAATTGAATGAGTAGCCGTAAACTCAAAAGACACCTTTAAGGACTGACCTCATGATGCTTATAAACAAGAAGCAAATGATATGAATCTTAAACTATTAGCTACTACACAAGTTCTAATAATAAACACTGCCAGAAGGAACTGCAAAAGCCATGGTGTAGAAACTACCAGCAATATTTGTGGCCTCAAAATTCCTGGAAAGCTTTTCAAGGCTAATATATGTGAAGTAACTGCACAAAGTAGAGAAATTTAAAAGAAAATCAAAACAAATATCCTGATCCAGCATCTATTGTCAATTAGCAGCAACATGAACTGGTAATACAAACCATCAGTGGCAATGGAACTGATTAATTTGCGAGCAAGATGGGGAAAGCGTGGATCATCTCTTAATACAATGTATGTTGACCAAGGGAGTTCTGTGGTTAATCATTTTGAGGCATCATGGGCAATGCCTTTCATTAATGGCGAAGTTGCTTGAGGCATGGAATGTTGGATTTATATAAGGAAAAAAAAAAAAGGAAGCTCCTTTGGAGATTATCTTTTCCAGCTGTCTAATGATCCCTTCAAAAGGAACAGAGATAGAGCTTTCAAAAACAAATCAGAAAGAATTGGTCAGGTGGCGGAGAGAGTGGATGGTAGGACTATGCTATAGGCCTTTGTGCACAAGGAATTTTCTAGGGTGACACAAGACAAGTTCAGTGTGGATGGAAGTTATCGAGGATTTACAAGGAGTGACTAGGTTAAACACAATGTGGCCTCCCCTTGCTAAAGGCATTTTGAAACTCAACTTCGATGGGAGTTATAAAGGAAACCCCAGTCTAACTGGTATAGGTAATCATAAGGGACGACAGGGGGATGAGGGACCAAGTATTCATGTAGCCAACTGGAACCGCCGAGTCCAATGAGGTTGGGGAACGGCCTGGCGGGTGGAGATGGAGCTGAAATGTTTTTAGCATTGCCAACAATTATTGAAGAGTACTCAACAAATGTCACGAAGTGGGCATCCACGATAAATTAACCCTTTGAGATTGCAAGATGGACAGGTCCTGTAGGAAGTTAGGGAGACTCTCAATCTCCTTCATTCACTCCCAAAAGGAAGGAAATGTAGCAGATGCTGGTTTGTCAAAGGCAAAAGTGAAATACTCTCTTGACCATTGTGATGCGGTGTGGCATTAGCATGGAAAAATGAAAATGCACAATGCACATAAGATTACACAAAAATGGACAAGATAAGATGCAGTGGCTAAAACGGAAGCAATTCGCTCTAATGCGGGAAGTACATAATAGGCCATACCAAATATCGATGTAGTTGAAAAACTTCGACACAAGCAGATCTAGTAGAAAATCATCAGAAGATGTTGAATACACCTGCCATAAATAAAGGATCATAAGCAATTGGAATGCCACTATAAACAGTAAGCCGCAAACAACACATTTCTCTACAGATATGTACATCAAAAGATTAGGCTCCCAGATTAGGTTTTATGCAGTCCATGTGCTATATATACTAGTGAACAATGGAGTGTCATCTAGTATAGTTACCAGAGCAGCAACAAGTTAAAGGTGGATGCTGTGAGTATAGTTATCAGCATAACAATATGATGAAGATGGGTGCAGAAATATAAGAAATAAATAAGCTTATTTTATAGAACAGAGCATCTAGAAAATGCAAGTCCCAGGGAAAGAGTGCCAACCTTTAAGAAGAAGAAAAAAAAAGCATCTTGGCTTCTTCAACCTCTTCATGCAAATTGAGGGGTTTTTTTTCCTTAAATTTTGATAGAGTCACCCTCATAAAATCTACAAGCCAATATATATATATATATATATATATATATATATATATATATAGTACTCAGAATTTTAAGATGGATTTTGAAACATGACTTACCATGCTACGAAGGAGCTTGTGATAAATGGCTGACTGAAATGCTCCCCCTTTCCCCAGCTTCACGAACTCCATTATTGCATCCAATGAAACATCCTAACCACATCTTCCAATGAACATGAAATCAACAGACATTCAAGACAAAACATCGTTCAAATTATTCAAGTTTTGCACGGCCTACTTGAGACATGCTTGTAAATGTTGCACGTGTAAGTGATGGAGGGTGCTCTAGGACAGGACCATGGAAGTAGGGCAGGACCATGGAGGTATCAAGGCCTTAAAATCAGGACCTGGACCATTAGAATCGACCAAAAAAAAAAGGGACATCTATAAAGACAACAAGAGTTGGTCTTCAAAAAAAAAAAAAAAAGACAACAAGCAATGTGTTTTTGCCACAATTATTATAGAATTTCAGCTCATCCACACTACAAATGGCATACAACAAGCAGGAAAATCAAGACCATCTCATGAGCCCTATTGTGGATGGGGTGTTCTAGAGAAAGCACGGCCCAAAATCACACCATTCGGACGAACAGAACTGTAAGAATTTTCCGTTTGAACTCAAGTGCTATTCATCTTCTCATTAATTATCTACTTGATGTACACCAAATGGACAGTCAGGATCATCCAGTCAGTATCATTTTGGGATGTTATCCATCCAGAATGGGTCTTGTGATTTGGACATTCTAGATTGGCTCAATGTATGCCACATCAGCTGCACAACTTGGTAAGTTGTGGCAAGCCTGAAAAAAAGAAAATGACTAACAGTCAACATTAAATGCTCGAATTGAAAAATTAGGAACACCCATTGGGCCTGAGACAGCACATCGATAGTAAGGTTCACCCAATACGCAGTCCAGATCTCTTAGACACCAGCCATATTTCCAAACGTGATGCAAGTAGTGTAAAGACAAAGCAAGAGACAGACATTGAGGGTGTATTGTGATGCACTATCAAACTGAATTGCAACTATTAGTCTAATAAATTGGAAATAACCAAATTGGAACTTACTCCCTTGGCATTCACATTGTAAAGGTTTGCTGGAATACACCCCAACATATTGCAAGATAATTCAGGGGGACTCCAGCCATTGGATCTGGGTTTTCCCAATGGCCCGAACCATTAATTTGTTAGGGCTCCCCTTGGATGGGGATCACTGAAAAACTCTCAGAAAGATGATTTCAACCCTTTGATTTGTAAAAAGGTTATTGTGACCATTAACATTCAAACTGAAGAAAACTTTATTTGATTTGTACAAAGATGATTATCGTAGGGTTAAACAATCCAAAAGAGAATTTTATTTGATGTATTTCCACCGTACAAAGTGAGACTCATAATATAAACTGCTTGGATCATTTGAGGATGACCCAGATCAATGGCTAAAGCCCAGATCACAACTACATTGCTTTCAAGTTGGACAAGAAAAAAGAGATGTAATGATCCTATTCAAGCACTACTTCCTCGTTAGAAACACTACGACACACCATCAACCTTTATCATTTCCTCTCAATTAAACCAACAAATCACAATTCAATTCATTGTGCATCCAAAAACAGCCATACAACTCGAAGAGATTTCTTACCCTTAGAGCTTCTTCCGATTCAGAACATATGGAGACATCGATGAGGGAGTTCACGAACTGATCGAACTTCGAACGGAGCCACGCTCTGTAGACGGACTCGGGGTCGTCTTTCTCGGCGGAAGCGGAAGCCTTGGAAGATGATGGAGGGAGGTCGGAGAGAAGAGGGATGAAGAAGGACTGGAGAGAGAGGAGGGATTCTAGGGCGTGTAGGCGAGGGGAAGAAGGAGATATGAATGAGAGTAGGATTGGGGCGTTGTTGATGTGGGATCTTGAAGAGAGGAGCTGGTGCCCTAGGGTTTTGAGGTCTTGGAGAGAGTAGGATTTTTCTTTCTTCATCTTCTTCTTCTGCTTGGTTTGGGGAGTCGAAGACGCCATTGAAGGGTTTTGGAGTTTGGAGGGAAATAGAAGGGTTTTATCGAACTGAAAACGAACGGTATATATATAGGGGAAAAATACTCTGGTAGTGTGTGATACGCGGGCAGTTACAAATTGCTGAGAAACGGCAGACGCGGCGTAGAAGTAATCTAAACCATCCAAATTATGTGTACCATTTTGCTCTTATCCGGTTACGTGAATATTAGATTGCTAGATATTTATTGGACGGTTGAAAATGAAAAACATACAATGATCTTATTACGAAAACCAAGTGTCCACAGATCAAGGGTTAGGATTGTTCAATTAATATGATTTTGGATTGTATCTTAGTTATACACGGACGCGGATGGGGCATTACCCCACTAGATCTAGATGGGGATGGACCGTCTGTCAAGGGATCTGTGGGGGCAAAGAGTGATGTATATGTGAAATTTTTTACTTGATGCGGTATTTGTAATGCGCCCCATGTTTAGTGGTATTTGTTAACTGAGTTTTTTTTTGCTGAACGGTGGATCTAAAATGCACTGCAATTTTCTTTTTAAAAATCCAATATTGACAGGGATTTTAACCTACTCTGCAAATTTCTTTTTAAAAATCCAATTTTGACATGTCAAGGGAATTTTTTACTTTACATGATACACAAACCAACTTTTAATCTACGACACTTCTCTAGGCCCACTATTACTTATGTATTAGATCTACACTGTCTATCAACTTTCCTATATTATTCTAGAGCATGACCCCAAAAAATAAGCACATCTGAACCTCAAGTCAACCATACTACAGAAAGTTGTGGAATGAAACAACTACGGTTAGAACCTTCTTAAGATACACCAGCATGGATAAAATTTATACATCACGTTAGCCCCACAAAGCTCCCTATAAGGCCATATTCTCTAGCTCGAATCTTGAGATATCAAAGTTTTATGAGCCCAAATGATGTATTGTTAGATCATTTTAGAGCATGGTGCCATAAATTATTCATATTCATATCTTAAGTGGATCACACCAAAAATAGCAGTTGGACAATAATTCTCACCATTGAAACATTCATAGGGACCACCACAGCATTTATTTTCCATCCAATCAGTTCATAAGGTCATGTAGACCTAGGTGAAGAGGAAATACAAATATCATATTGATCCAAAACTTATGTGACCCCAAAAAGGGTTTCAATGGTAGACGTTCAATCCCACACAAATTTTTATAGCGTGGTCCACTTGATCATTGGATATATCTTACTTTTCAATTCAAGCCTTAGGACAAGCTCTCCAAATGAAAGCACGGTTGGGGTATAACACACACCTCATTATAGGACCATAGAACTTGCCTATGTCAACACACCAGTCCGATTGGCAGTGTGGTACACCAGCCAATCCGGAGAAATTTCCAACTGTACGACCCATATATGGCCCATCAACCTTTTGAAGCCCACTCGTTTTTCACCTCCCAAGAATACTCCCCAGTTGTACGGCCCCATTTCTCAGATCGAAAATGCCCCTGCTTTTCCGCTTTTCAATTTGTGAGTGTTGGGGCTACCTTTGGCTACGGATTATAACCGTAGCTATAGCCGCAGCAAAAGATTGAACAGCAATGTACTTAGATATATCAAAGTTCATTTGATTAATCGAAAAAGGTCCAAAACTATCCAGCGAGTTTGCCTCAAAAATCATGCAATTTTCGATTAATCGAATATTTTTCGATTAATCGAAAACCTTTAGCTACAGATTATAACCGTAGCCATAACTGTAGTCTGTGCCAATTTATGAAATTATTTATTTTTTATTTATTTTTTACATGGAGAACTTTATTTTACCTACAATTTTCTCAAACATATTTATATAAATATGTATATATAGCATAAAAAAAAAAAATTCTCTTTTTTTTCATTTCTTTCTTTATTCATTAACAAGAATATCTTCTAAACCAAACTTAGTTACTTGATGTACCCTACATGATTTTGGGGTAGGAGAAGCTACTTTAGCCAACTAACCTAGTTATTTTCCAAGATTCCATCAGGTCGATGGTCCAAAATCCATTTCATTCACTTTGCGGTCAATTTCAATAAGTTCGCGGTCATTTCATTCATTTCATTTACTTCATGGTCATTTTCATGCATTTCATGGTCAATTCGCTTCACTTAACGGTCATTTCCATGCATTTCATGGTCATTCTCGTCTATTCCGTGTTGATTCACCGTCATTTCGAGGCATTTCGCGGTCATTTTCCTTCACTTCGGAGTCATTTACATGCATTTAACGGTCATTTCGCTTCACTTCACAGTCATTTCTGTGCATTTCACGGTCTTTCCAAACAATTCCGTGTTGATTAACGATCATTTCCACGCATTTCGCGGTCATTTTCCTTCACTTCGCAGTCATTTTCATGCATTTAACGGTCATTTCGCTTCAATTCACAGTCATTTCCGTGCATTTCACGGTCTTTCCAAACAATTTCGTGTTGATTAACAATCATTTCCACGCATTTCGCTTCACTTCCCAGTCATTTCCATGCATTTAACGGTCATTTTGCTTCACTTCACTGTCATTTCTGAGCATTTCACGGTCTTTCCAAACAATTCCGTGTTGATTAACGGTCATTTCCACGCATTTCGTGGTCATTTCCCTTCACTTCGCAGTCATTTTCATGCATTTAACGGTTATTTTGCTTCACTTCACAGTCATTTTCGTGCATTTCACGGTCTTTCCAAACAATTTCGTGTTGATTAACGGTCATTTCCAAGCATTTCACGATCATTTTCCTTCACTTCGCAGTCATTTCCATGCATTTAACGGTCATTTCGCTTCACTTCACAGTCATTTCCGAGCATTTCACGGTCTTTCCCAACAATTCCGTGTTGATTAACGGTCATTTCCACGCATTTCGCGGTCATTTCCCTTCACTTCGCAGTCATTTCCATGCATTTAACGGTCATTTCACTTCACTTCACAGTCATTTTCGTGCATTTCACGGTCTTTCCAAACAATTCCGTGTTGATTCACGGTCAATTCCACACGTAGTTCGCGGTCATTTCCCTTCACTTCGCAGTCATTTCCATGCATTTAACGGTCATTTCGCTTCAATTCACAGTCATTTCCGTGCATTTCACGGTCTTTCCAAACAATTCCGTGTTGATTAACGGTCATTTCCACGCATTTCGTGGTCATTTCCCTTCACTTCGCAGTCATTTCCATGCATTTAACGGTCATTTCGCTTCACTACACAGTCATTTCCGTGCATTTCACGGTCTTTCCAAACAATTTCGTGTTGATTAACGGTCATTTCCACGCATTTCGCGGTCATTCCCTTCACTTCGCAGTCATTTCCATGCATTTAACGGTCATTTCGCTTCACTTCACAGTCATTTCCGTGCATTTCACGGTCTTTCCAAACAATTCCGTGTTGATTAACGGTCATTTCCACGCATTTCGTGGTCATTTCCCTTCACTTCGCAGTCATTTCCATGCATTTAACGGTCATTTCGCTTCACTTCACAGTCATTTCCGTGCATTTCACGGTCTTTCCAAACAATTCTGTGTTGATTAACGGTCATTCACCATCCACATTTCGCGGTCATTTTCCTTCACTTCGCAGTCATTTCCATGCTTTCGCGGTCATTTCCCTTCACTTCGCAGTCATTTCCATGCATTTAACAGTCATTTCGCTTCACTTCACAGTCATTTCCGTGCATTTCACGGTCTTTTCAAACAATTTCGTATTGATTAACGGTCATTTTCACGCATTTCGCGGTCATTTCCCTTCACTTCGCAGTCATTTCCATGCATTTAACGGTCATTTCGCTTCACTTCACAGTCATTTTCGTGCATTTCACGGTCTTTCCAAACAATTCCGTGTTGATTAACGGTCATTTCCACGCATTTCGCGGTCATTTCCCTTCACTTCACAGTCATTTCCATGCATTTAACGGTCGCATTTCGCTTCACTTCACAGTCATTTCCATGCATTTCACGGTCTTTCCAAACAATTCCATGTTGATTAACGGTCATTTCCACGCATTTCGCGGTCATTTCAAAATGACCACGAAGTGAAGGGAAATGACCGCGAAATGCGTCGAAATGACCGCGAAGTGAAGGAAAATGACCGCAAAATGCGTGGAAATGACCGTGAATCAACACGGAATTGTTTGGAATGACCGTGAAATGCATGGAAATGACCATGAAATGAATTGAAATGACCGTGAAATGCATGGAAATGACCGCGAAGTGAAGGAAAATGACCGCAAAATGCGTCGAAATGACCGTGAATCAACACGGAATTATTTGGAATGACGTTGAAATGCATGGAAATGACTGTGAAGTGAAGGGAAATGACCGTGAAATGCTTGGGAAATGACTGTGAAGTAAAGGAAATGGCCGCGAATCAACACGGAATTGTTTGGAATGACGGTGAAATGCATGGAAATGACTATGAAGTGAAGCGAAATGATCGTGAAATGCATGGAAATGATTGTGAAGTGAAGGGAAATGACCGCGAAATGCGTGGAAATGACCGTGAATTAACACGGAATAGGCGAGATTGACCGTGATATGCATGGAAATGAGCGTGAAGTAAATGAATGAATGAAATTGACTGCGAATTGATTGAAAATTGACCGTGAAGTGAATGAAATGGATTTTCAACCATCGACCTGATAGAATCTTGAAAAATAACTAGGTTGGTTGTCTAAAGTAGCTTCTCTTACCCCAAAATCATATAGGGTACGTCAAGTAACTAATTTTGGTTTAGAAGATATTCTTGTTAAATGAATAAAGAAAGAAATGAAAAAAAGAGAGAGAGAGAGAGGGAAAAAAAAAATTATATGCTTATATATACATATTTATATAAATATGTATTAGAGAAAATTGTAGGTAGAATGAAGTTCTCCATGTAAAAAAAAAAATTTTAAAAATAATATAAAAAAATATAAAAAAATTTCATATAGACAGGCACAGGCTACAGTTATGGCTACGGTTATAATCCGTAGCTATAGCTTCGATAATATCCGTAGGTATAGCTTCGATAATATCGAATAAACTTCGATAATATCCGTGCTATAGCTTCGATAATATCGAATACACTTCGATAATATCGAAAATTACAGGATTTTTTATGCAAAGTCACTGGACAGTTTTGGACCTTTTTCGATTAATCTAAATTCCTTCGATATATCAAAGTACATATCGAAAGACCTTTGAGGGTTGCAGCTATGGCTACGGTTATAATCCGTAGCCAAATATTCCTGGCTCTTTTTTTTTTTTTTCTCTTCCTTGTTGTAATCCCCACCGCCTTTGTGGTCCTTTTATGACGTATGTGTTATATCCAAACCGTCCATCTATTTGGAGAACTCGTACTAAGTCTTGAGAAGAAAAATAAGACAGATTTAGCTATCAAGTGGACCACACTATAAAAGGCAGTGGAGGATTGAACTTCTACCATTGAAACCCTTTTAGGGGTTGCAGAAGTGTTGGATCATTACGAAATTTGCTTTTCCTCTTCATCGAGGTCTTTGTGACCTTATGAATAGATTGGATGGAAAATAAATGTTATGGTGGGCCCTACAAAAGTTTCAACGGTGAAAATCAATTTTCTACTGCTCTTTGTGGTGTGGTTCAGTTGATCTTTGGATATGATTTTTTTTTATATATATAACGCTCCGAAATGATCTCGAAATATGGATGAACGTTGTGGATATAATAAATACATAATTGTGGGGTCCATGTAACGTTGATCTCCTTTGAACCGTTCGTACAACTGGGAGTTCGAGGAGCGTCAGCGGCGGATACTCTTGTGGAAGGAAAAGCAGGGGCATTTACGACCTTTGGCAAGTCGTCCGTACGCCTAGGGAGTATTCTTGGCAACTAAAAATAAATGGGCTTAAAAAGGTTGTGGCCCATATACTGGTCGTACAGTTGGAAATTTCTCGCCAATCCGCTTTCAGTTGGTGAGTGTAGTAAGTAATTTCCGCCTGGGGTGCAGATTAGGTGAGACCCTAGATCCACCGATGTAGGTGGGATACCTGAATGTGGGGCCCACTATGATGTATGTAACTACATCCATACCATTCATCCTTATTGAAAGTTCATTTTAGGGCATTATTTAAAAAAATGGAGCAAATCCAATTATCAAGTGGACCATAACATAGGAAACGGTAGTGATTGACCATTAATGGGCTATGAAAGTTCTGTGCCACATGAGATTTGGATTATCCTTTTTAGATCATTCCTTAAAATGATTTGAAAAATGAATGGACGCATGGATATAACACATACATTAAAATTTTATTGTGGGATACAAAAGCTTTAGATTAACATAATATTTACGCACTCTTCATCTGGTCTTTTTTACCATATTAATCAGTTCGATAGCAAATAAACGTTCTAAAGGAATCTATGAAGATTTACATTCTAAAGGAATCTATGAAGATTTTTAACGATAGGGATTCAATTATAATTATTTTATATGGATAAATGTATCAAATTAACATATTTCAAATATCTGATACGTTAGTTAACCAAGTGGTTACTCTAAATTCACTGTTAGTTTTCTGACTTTAGATTCAAACTTCATATTAAGATTTAAGATTCAAACTTGAGTACCCATAGGTGGTGAAATACTACTACGGGGTGAGGGTGTGGGGGTGTGTATGCGTGTGTTTTAAAAATATATAATAATAATAATAATCAGACTTTGAACTTCAGATTTAACAAACAGGCCCTAAGTGTACTATAACAATAGGAGTGGGATTGAATAACGACTCTTGAAAACTTCTTAGAGCGGGGGATCATAAGGTCACATAGATTAGTATGGAGGGAAAACATCAATATCAAGCTTGATTTAAAACTTTTATGCTCCATAAGAAATTTACAACCATATGCTTTCAATCCCCGCTGCTTTCTCTGATGTGGTCCACTTAAGCCTTCCATCAACTTACTTTTTGGGCTCATGCCTTAAAATGATTTATTCAAATGAAAGAATATATGGATAAAACAAATACATGAAGATGGGATCCACCAATCCCTTGAGAGGACCGTATGTCTCTAGTTAAGTCTGATAGGATAGCACCCAATCCGTGCCCATGTTCACTCCTCAAGTGCAGGGTTGTGATGTAGCAATAAACTCGGTGAGACCGAGGTCGAATCCACAGGGACTGAAACTTGTACGTTATCTGAAAATAACCAGAACTAGAACTAAAATAAGATAAAATCTAAATCAGGTGAATTTGAGGAATAATGGTGAAATAGTAAACTAAAATATGTAGAATTCAGAGGTAGGGAACTAGAGATTCAGAGGATCCACTTGTAGAGATCAGGGAGATCTACAGTCGATTCATGAACTCAACTGGACTTCGAGTCCCATCTTCATCCAGTTGGAAGATATATCACTAAAGTTGAATATGAACTTTTGTTGATCTAGTTTTCAAGAGATAAGATGGTTGTAAATTAGAATGGATTCCATCACAGAACCATGCCTATGAGACAAAGTAAACAACAGAATTAAACTAATCCACAGCCAATCAGAGAGATGTATGAATGTCAGGAAGAGTTCCGTCATCCAACCATGCCCAAGAGACAATGGTGAACAACAGGGCTTCCTAAATTCATAATCCCTATAATGAAAAAGAACATGCTCAAAGCTATCGCAAATCTATTATAATTTCAGTCACAACAAACCATTAAAAACTGGAAACATTCCTATTAATCTAACTAAAATCAACATCAGTTCATAACCATGAATTTAATCAGTAGAATCACCCCATCACGCTACAAGCTTCACCTCTTAGCCCTAGCTAAGAGGTTTAGCTCGTCATGGATGGGTCAATCCCTTAAACAAATACAAAAAGAAAAAGAAAAAGAAAACAAAACAAAACTCTCTTATGCTCATGTCCCCAAACCAAGCCAAGATGATCCCCACGTTCTCTCTCTCTCTCTCTGTTTATAGATGCCAGGGGCGATGGAGAGAACGGTTTTTGAAGAGCCGACGTTGCTGGAGTTCTTTACGCACAGCAATCCGCGAGACTGGAAGTCGGTGGCGTGTATAACCATTACGCAGTCAAAATCGGAGCCTCCCAACTCTCCCGTTATAGTGACTTTTCCAAAGGAATATCGTCTCTTGGGACGATTTCGAGTTGCCTACACGATGGACGGTTCGGATCATCAATCCGACGGCGATCATGACCGCACTGGGGCCCACAGCGGCCGGTTTTCGCGGACGCCTGCGAATAGAGATCGTGCACGTGCTGACGTTGCTGGTGGGGTCCACTTCGATGTATTTTGGAGAAATCCAAGCCGTTCAATGCATTCCTCTCAAAAAATCAGTCAGAAATGGCTTTTTTGGATAGCTTTTGATGCGGTCCACCTGTTTGTTTGCTCTGCCGTCCAACCTGCTTTTGAACGGTTGAAAACCAATCCATGCTTGTATTTTGAAATTCCGCCCTCTAGGTCTTGATGATATGGGCCTTGGGGATCCAATGGACGGTCCGGATCAGACCGTCAAATCGTGATGGTGGCCCACGAGAGAGAGCTGAAAGTCCCTGTTTCCGTTTTCTACGGCTGAAAACGAAACTTTCCGTTTTTAATGGAAACGGTCGGGTCAGCGCCTGCTGACTGACCTACTGCATTTAGTGCACTGTGAGTGCGCGAATTTTGTGCACCACACGTGTATAAAGTGGGTCCCACCGTGATGTATATGCAAAATCCAATCCACCCATTTACTTTACCACCTCCTTTAAAATGTTGAGCCCAAAAGTGAAGCATATCAAGATGTCAGGTGGGCCCCACTTAAGGAATTTTGGGCTGATCTAACTGTTGGGATGCTTCTAGAGGTTTCCAATGGATGAAAATTGACGTGTACGGTTAATTCATGATCTTCAAGCCATATATAAAGTTTAGAGCGGATCATATGGTGGGAACCCTTTGATCTTACATTCTGGACGTCATTCAGGCTACTTGAGCTTCAGTTTCTCGGTTTCCTCAGATCTCTAGTGTGAAAATCTGCTTATCTTGGTCCCCTGGAATCCCATCCATGGCCTTGGTGAATTTTGAGCATTAACTCCATGCTTTTAGCACCTTATTTCGATCTAAGCTCGTAAATACACCCTGCATCACAAATACGATAAAACGGGCCATTAAACAGTATCATACTCGTAAATTCGAGTAATAATTGGGGTCTGATATGCAATATTTGACCCTCAACACAACCCTCAATCAGCATCTTGCTAGTCCCGAGCAAGGTATGCGAAAAATAAGTTGAGAATTACAGGAAAGTTTCTATAAACTCGAGTGATTTATGAAAAACAATCCGTATCCTAGAATTTTAAGATTTATGAATATCGGGCATTACTTTCTCTTGGACTCAAGCGCACGGTAAACTTCATAATCAAGTTAAATGTATTAACCATCAATTAGAAAATATTCTAAACATTGAGTTCCATGGGTGTGTAGTGTAGTCTCGACTTATCATCATTAAGAGATTCAATCGTTAATTTACATGATAACATTGATGATTCAAATAGCATTTAGGACAACTAAAACCTAAACTATAACTTGCCTTACAGTTCTTCTTTTTATTCTTTCAGCTTTTGATTTTTTCATCGTGGGAGAGGGGAATCGAATCTGCACCTGTAGGGAGCATACCTATGGTGAAGATCGTACACCTAATCTTTTTTACATATCATCCATGGGGAATTAAATCTATACCTACAGGGAGCAAACCTATGGTGAAGATTATTCGCCCAACCCTTTCCAAAGGTATCTTCTTCTTCTTCTTTAGTTAGGTATTTTCTTTTTCTTCAATTGATCATGCTGACAAATTTTTCAAGCTGGTTTCTTACATGCTTAGTGATTACCAAGTTAACCCTTCAATATCAAACTGAAACCGTAATGTGAAAGCGAGATGTGACGTGTGAAATCATGACTCAATCAATGTTTACAACTTCTAATTCTGGATCAACAATTCAAACTTAACTGTGAAATCTAACAGATACTGAATCCAAGAGTTAGAAATTACCAACATCACGTATCTTGAAATTCTAAGTGCCCTAGATGGCCGTCAAAATCACTTCGAATTCACAAGAAATTTCAGAAAAAATTTGAAAAATTATCTCAAAATTTCACATTTTTTGCTCAAGACCAAGAAAATACTGATTAGGAAACCTAATCTCCCACCCCCAACCTAAAATCTACATTGTCCTCAATGTAAAAGATATAAACATGCAATGCACATGGGACAACGAAAGTAAATGAGAAGTGATGGGAAGATAGTACCTGGACGAAGGACTCAAGAGGCTTTTTCCAAATATCGCAGTGTGAGAGCAGGTCAGTACAAGAGTGAAAAACACGAAAGCAAACGAACCTAATGGCAACGTTTCAAGCAAACTAAGCTAACGGCATAAAACCATCTATCCTAGAACAACATAAAGCAAACTACCCTGGTCTTATGAAAACAGGAAAAGCTACTCGATCATGCCGCAAAATTCCTCTTCCGGCCAATATCTTGATAAGTTTCTCAGTAAGTTCCTCAACAAGATCATTCAAAAGCCATTTTTACAATAAGCTTGGACGCCCTGGAGCATGACTTTCCAGAGAAACTTATGTACCTCATAAGAAATTTTTCGTTGAGTTGCTTGAGGTATCCAAAGTATATATGATTCACCTGTGATAGAAGAAGTTTCAACGTTAGTATCCCATAGTGAATCAAAGCCTACAGGTAGATAAAATTCAGAAGAATTCTCAGGAAGTAATGCAGTCTCAACACATTCCGAAGTTCCAGACTTCGGTTCAATTTTCAGCTCCTCTTCCTTCAATGGTAAACATTCAGGGTCTGGGGAAGGAGGGGCTTCAGATTAAGGGTTCTCTCGGTTAGTAACAACTACCAAGATAGTCTCTTGTAAGGCATCCACTATTTCTTTAATCATAGAATCATTCAAATCTGAAAAGTGTGCCACGCAATCGTCTAAAGAATTGAGAAATTCAGCTGAGAGTGATTCGTCTCTTGCATTGAAGTCTGTGATGATTTGCCCAAGGATTCTATCATCTCTAGAAGCGGACGAACGCATGCTCTCTTGCTCTTGCCTTGCATAGACAAGATGGAGATCAATAGGGGGAGCATTGATATGAAAACTCTGGTCATTGAAGCTTCTCAGTGGAGGCATTGAATCGTCTAAAGTGTATAGCTCATATTGTAGCCTCAACTATGTAGTTTCAGATTTCAGAGTCATGTCAAGTAAATCGTCCATCTCCTGAATCACATCATCATTCAATTCAGGGGAGTGGTCCAAACATGCATCACAAATGTTGGAAGGGTTAGTTGAAAGTGGTTCATCCTCCACATTTAAATCAGTCATGTCAGATAGGTGGAGTAGATCACTATGGTTGACAACTTCCTGAATCTCTTGATTATTGGCAGGGGCCACACTTGAGATTGAATCCCAATACCCATCATCGTCCAGTTCTGTGCAGTGTGCACTTGGGATGAGTCACATTCCTCACATTCTATTCCTAGGTTGGGTTGCGGTTCGAATAAATTAACCTCTACCTCATCAGTGTAATCATGTGTGTCATGTGAGTGAAGTGTGTCACTATCATTATATTTAAAAGACTCCCACGTCTCCTGATCATTCCTTTGGACAGTCATCGAGATCGACTCATCGGGAACTTGAACTGTCTGCTCATTAATAGAATCTATTTCCTCATTCGTAATTGCAACTTCTGCCACAAGCGAGTTATGATCACGTTCTTCACATTGTGATTATAGATTGAGATGAGGCTGGGTTAACCTAGCCTCTTCCTTCTCCATGAGATGTGATTGAATTATTGGAATTGATGATTTGAGCAATTCGCATGATTGTATGACAAGTTGATTGAACTGCTCTTGTGCTTTCTTGAGCTTCTGAAGTGAATCCTCTTGGATTGTTTCTGATTGGGTTTCAAAGGTAGATGACCCAAGAGAATTATCACTATATATAGTTGGTTCAGCTTTCCGACATTGATGTTTCCACTGGTTATAGTCATACGGATCATAGGTGGGAGAATCTGATGGTTGGTAATACTTATTATCACTCATAATATAATTATGCATTGTTTTCTTTTTCTCAGATGGGTGATAATAATTCTCACTCCCATAGTTACAATAACCCCAACACTCATGTACTGTCTGTGGGATGGAATTGTTTTCCCGTATATGATCGCGTAAGGACTTCTTAACCGATGGAGTGTTATGCTCAGGTCAGTTCTCGATGTTGGTTCAGGAAAATTCTGAGACATAGGTTGATGTTGATCATAATCATCATACATCCCTTCGCACTGTTTCGCATGCTCAAAAGCTATCTCAGCATATTGACGTTCCCACTCGTGCATATATATGGTGAAACCTTTAACTCTGAATCTACTCCTAAGAAAAAATAAAAGAAAAGATCCTACAACAGTATTAGGAGAAGTTAGAAAGAAGTTACCATATTGGAGTTCTATGTTAAGGTCCTGCATAAGAAAACAAAAAGAAATTAGTTCCTAAAAATAGAAATTCTAAAGTTAGAAAATTCTAAGATGAAAATACAAAGTTAGTTTTTAAAAAAGGAAAGTTCCTAAACCTAGAATTAGAAAGTTTCTAAAAATAAAGGAAAAATGAGTTAGTTTCTAAAATTATGAAGAATTTCTAAAAAGGAAAATAACTAACCTAGTTTCTAAAAACAAAAGAGGAAAGTTCTAAATCTAAAGTTAGAAAGTTCTAAATTAGAAATCCTAATCCTAAAATAGAAAGTAATGTTAGTTTATAGAAAGGGAAAAAAAAAATTTCTAAAATAAATGAAAGCCTAGAAAATAAAAAATATCTAAAAAGGAAAGCCTATAATTAGAAATTTTCAAAAAAATCAAACCCTAATTCTAAAAATAGAAATTAGAAAACGTAGAGAATTTAGAAAGGGATTACCAAATTTTATGTCAGGATCTTACAAAACAGGAAACAGGTTAGTTTCTAAAAAAAATAAAAAAATAAAAAAAACTTTAACCTAAAGTTAGTAAAATCCTAATCTTAACCTAATTATAAAACTAATTAATCTCAGAAAACGTAACCGTCAATTCCCGGCAACGGCGCAAAAAACTTGTTCACTCCCCAAGTGCAGGGTTGTGATGTAGTAATAAATTCAGTGAGACCGAGGTCGAATCCACAGGGACTGAAACTTGTACGTTATCTGAAAATAACTAGAACTAGAACTAAAATAAGATAAAATCTAAATCAGGTGAATTTGAGGAATAATGGTGAAATAGTAAACTAAAATGTAGAATTCAGAGGTAGGGAACTAGGGATTCAGAGGATCCACTTGTAGAGATCAGGGAGATTTACAGTCGATTCATGAACTCAACTGGACTTGGAGTCCCATCTTCATCCAGTTGGAAGATATATCACTAAAATTGAATATGAACTTTTATTGATCTAGTTTTCAAGAGATAAGACGGTTGTAAATTAGAATGGATTCCATCACAAAACCATGCCCATGAGACAAAGTAAACAACAAAATTAAACTAATCCACTGCCAATCAGAGAGATGTATGAATGTTAGGAAGAGTTCCGTCATCCAACCATGCCCAAGAGACAATGGTGAACAACAGGGCTTCCTAAATTCATAATCCCTATAATGAAAGAACATGCTCGAAGCTATCGCAGATCTATTGTAATTTCAGTCACAACAAACCATTAAAAACTGGAAACATTCCTATTAATCAAACTAAAATCAACATCAGTTCATAACCATGAATTTAATCAGTAGAATCACCCCATCACGCTACAAGCTTCACCTCTTAGCCCTAGCTAAGAGGTTTAGCCCGTCATGGATGGGCCAATCCCCTAAACAAATACAAAAATAAAAAGAAAAAGAAAACAAAACAAAACTCTCTTATGCTCATGTCCCCAAACCAAGCCAAGATGATCCCCACGTTCTCTCTCTCTCTCTCTCTCTCTCTCTCTGTTTTAAAGATGCCAGGGGCGATGGAGAGAACGATTTTTGAAGAGCCGACATTGCTGGAGTTCTTTACGCACAACAATCCGCGAGACTGGAAGTCGGTGGCGTGTATAACCAGTACACAGTCAAAATCGGATCCTCCCAACTCTCCCGTTACAGTGACTTTTTCAAAAGGAAATCGTCTCTGGGACGATTTCGAGTTGCCTACACGATGGACGGTTCGGATCATCAATCCGACGTGTGATCATGACCGCCTGGGGCCACAGCGGCCGGTTTTCGCGGACGCCTGCGAACTGAGATCGTGCACGTGCTGATGTTGCTGGTGGGGTCCACTTCGATGTATTTTGGAGAAATCCAAGCGTTCAATGCATTCATCTCGAAAAAATCGGTCAGAAATGGCTTCTTTTGGATAGCTTTTGATGCGGTCCACCTGTTTGTTTGCTCTGCCGTCCAACCTGCTTTTGAACGGTTGAAAACCAATCCATGCTTGTATTTTGAAATTCCGCCCTCTAGGTCTTGATGATATGTGCCTTGGGTATCCATTGGACGGTCCGGATCGGACTGTTAAATATAATGGTGGCCCACAAGAGAGAGCTGAAAGTCTCTGTTTTCGTTTTCTATAGCTGAAAACGGAACTTTTCGTTTTTAATGGAAACGGTCGGGTCAGCGCCTGCTGACCGACCTACTGCATTTAGTGCACTGTGAATGCGCGAATTCTGTGCACCACACGTGTATAAAGTGGGTCCCACCGTGATGTATATGCAAAATCCAATCCACCCATTCACTTTACCACCTCCTTTAAAATGTTGAGCCCAAAAGTGAAGCATATCCAAATGTCAGGTGGGCCCCACTTAAGGAATTATGGGGCTGATCTGTCTGTTGGGACGCTTCTAGAGGTCTCTAATGGATGAAAATTGATGTGTACGGTTAATTCATGATCTTCAAGTTATATATAAAGTTTGGAGGTGATCATATGGTGGGAACCCAGTGATCTTGCATTCTGGATGTCATTCAGGCCACTTGAGCTTCAGTTTCTCGGTTTCCTCGGATCTCTGGTGTGAAAATCTGCCGATCTTGGTCCCCTGGAATCCCATCCATGGCCTTGGTGAATTCTGAGCGTTAACTCCATGCTTTTAGCACTTTATTCGATCCGAGCTCGTAAATACACCCTGCATCACAAATACGATAAAACGGGCCATTAAACAGTATCATACTCGTAAATTCGAATAATAATTGGGGTCTGATATGAAATATTTGACCCTCAACAGCCCATTATACTTGTTATTGGGTTTAATTTGATTTAGTGTACAATTTCTGCATTCTTAGACACTGAACATAGCCATCAAGGGCTTTTTTTCTTACCTAATTTCACAAGTCCTTTGTGATATCGTCCATCCACAGTGATATATATATATATTATATATATTAAAATATATATATATATATATATATATATATATATATAATGGTTCTATGCTGTCGAGCTTAAGGGAACTTCCCATGAGGTCGAGCTGTGTGGGCCCCACCGTGATGCGTGTCGAACATCTACATCATTAGTCAGATGCACCATTCCATGGTGGGCCTCGGTCTAAAAAATCAAGTCAATCGATGACTTTTGTGGGCCACACCACGTACAAAAGTTGAGAGGGGTTATCCTCCCATTAAAACATTCATAATCATTTTTTGGGCCCACCGAGCTGTGGTTCACTGATCCATCCCATCCATTATGTGTGCCCCACTTGAATGAGGGGTCTGACCAAGTTTCAGATGCATCCAAATTTTATGTGGGCCCCACCAAGTGTTTCTATATGTTTTAGGCATGTCTTCACGTGATTTTAGATGTTATGGCCCACCTGAGTTCAATATACGGCTGATTTTTTGGATATCCCATAATTTAAAGGGGACCCATCAAATGCACGGTGTAGATGTTTGACACGCATCACGGTGGGGCCCACACAGCTCGACCTCATGGAAAGTTCCCATGAGCTTGACCGAATATAACCTTATATTATATATTATATATATATATATATATATATATATATATAATATATATATAAACAGTTGGATCATCTAGAAATATGCCATTCGATCCAATGGTTATAATTAAACTATACATATGAATTGATGGTATCATATCTAAATTTCAGGCTTTGCCTAGCACTCAAGCCAAGTTTAGGGCGAAGCCCTAGATCTACAGGACGGGGTGGCTGAAGGGTTGTCAACGAATAGGGCTTGGTTAGGTCTTGACTCAAATTTTGAACCATCTCGGTCGGCCAGGACGGGCCGCAGGGATGGCTCTATTTAAAACTCTGATTTTTCAGGCCTTAGCCCGGCCCATTGACACCCCTAATAAATGGCTCGGCCCGTTTCACCCCTGACGTAGGGATGAACGTGATGAGGTCGATCACCGTCTTCCTCAATGATAACTACTCCGAATCCACGAAGCTTTTTCTAGACTCCTCACAAAGACTTCTCGAATCCACGATGAAAGAAAGCAAGAAAATAGAAATAAATTCTAATAAATTTGAAATTTAATTGATGAATGAAATAAATGAGTTCATGACCCTTTAAATAGGGATACTAAGCAATGGGAGAGAAATCAGAAGCAAACTACAACTAAAACTCTTAGAATTTGCAACTTACTATAAATAGTAAACTTATTATTTATAGACGGTCGTGATGTCTACTAGTGCACAAGGTTTTCCGCCAAAAATAGTAAGTGTCCTATTTATCTTCACCATGTTGTTCTCCTAATTATTTCAAGCTCTTTTTGCGTTGGGCGTAACTCTTAAAGCCCAGTAGATGAAGAGTTATAATCAAATTAAAACTTACTATTTATAGTAAAAACAAAATTAAAATAGGAAAACGACAGTCAATCCGGGGGTATTTTGCAAATCCGGCATGTGCAACCCGACGTAGCAGGGTTGTGTGGCTAAAGAAGCTCGTTCTACCCCAAAATCATATATTTTACCGCCGAGAACTCATTCTGAATTAAGAGATACGCCCGATATAAGGTCTGACGGTCTGGATCACTTCTGTCGTAGACCGGGCCTTTTCTGATCCATCCTGGCCATGAAACTGTCCGCGACCCACTCTACATCAGTCCCATCTACTTCAAAAGAATTCATCTTTGAGTTATTGTCCTGCTCTGTTTCATGATACTCGGTGAGGTCCACGACGTTGAAAGTTTGTGAGATCTCCATGTCATCTGGAAGATCAACAACATAAGCGTTGTCACTGATCTTTCGGATGATTGATACTGGTTCAATATTCTTATTCCTTAATTTATTGTACGTCCCGGTTGGAAATCTCTCTTTATGCAGATGGACCATAACGTGGTTGTCCACCTCAAACATTTTTTTGTCGCCGATGTTTGTCCGCTTGTTCGTTGTACTTCTCATTTGAGGCATATAACTTAGTCTGCACCTCCACATGGATGCCCATGATCCTGTCTGCTATATGTTCTGCTGCAATGCTCGTGCCTGGGAGCTTAAGCAGATGGACTAAGTCAAGCGTGTGGAGAGACACTCATCCGTAAATAATCTGGAACGGTGATTTATCTGTCGAGCGGTTCACCATGTTGTTGAATGCAAACTCTGCTTTAGACAATGACTGAAACAGAGAGCTTAAGAAGTCCTAGAGGGGGGGTGACTAAGACTATGCTAAATAATCGAATAAAGTTCTGAATAATAAATAAATCAGATATCTCAATTGCATCAGTATTGAAACGTTGATTCAAACTAATTTGTAAGACAACCTTTACTCAAACAAGTTTAGGTAAGACAACCTTATTTCACAAACGTGATAAGAATCAAAATCCCAAACTAAGTAATATTAAATAAAACTAAATATTACAAGCATTCACCACTTTAACATAAAAGGAATTACAAGCATTCACCACAAAAAGATAAGATCATTCACCACAACACCAAGAATTATAGTGGTTCGGTGTGTCAACAACTATTTTAAAATAGACACACTTACTCCACTCCCAAAATTACTATCCACGTAATCTTGACTTTCACTAAGAATAAGGTTTTCACGGGGTCACCTTAAAACCTGATACAATTGTGATTTTACAGGGCTATTACAAACAAAGAAACCCCTCACTGAGATTTTTTGTCTATCTCAGAAAAATCAATACCGAGATTTTCTGGCTATCTCAAAAAACTAAATACAAAATGTAAATGTATACTTATCTCCACGTAGAAGAAATTGTAGTCAAAGAACTGCTTTTTTTGAATGTCAAATGTTCAATGTTCAATCCGATAGAAAATGTCCAAGGTTCTATTGATTTTAATTAAATTTAAACCAAGTGGCTACTTGTATTAATTATCTTAAATCTCAATAAAAAGAGTACTCACTCTCTTTTTAGAATCAGAATGACAGAGTTTGAGATTAAGAGAATTAAACAAAAAAGCTATAAAATGATTTATAAATACCGTTCAATAGCTTGACAATAACTGCGGCTTCTCTCACTCTTGCAGAAGGATTATAATTGTGATAATTGAATGATTCGGATTGAGAGATAACCTCAATTTTTAGGCAAAGAAGTTGTTCTAATAGATTGATGGATTTGAGAGGGATAAAATTTAACAAACGTTCGACTGGTTGTAGGCCCTGCTCTACTAGTCGAAGGTGATCTTCGACTGGTCGATGATGCCAAAATCTGAACTGATTCAGTTGATAGACTTCGAGCGAGAAACTCTGGACTGGTCGAAGATTGTCCTTCGACTGGCCGTAGGTGCAACAAAATTTTTGTTTCACTCGGTTTGTAATAGGACTGGTCGAGAAAATCTTAGGTTGGTCGAGCAAAAACTTAGGCTGGTCGAAACTCAATTAAATACAAGCGTAAAAATCAATTTTAAATATATTTTGAAAGCACCTAAACCTAAGGTTTTTCCAGGGTTTATAATACCTGTGTGGACTGAACTTCATTGTCTTTAAGTAGATTAGAGACTTGAACTTCTCTAAGGAGCTTGATCTTCTACTAGAACATTAGTAGATCTTGACCTTATGTTGTCTTTCGAGCTTGATCTTCAACTTGATCTTCTAGTAAATCTTGAACTTGTTTTGAACCTTAATCTTGAATCATACTTGAAGATCACTTGATAAGATATTTTGACTAAACGAAATTTGACAAACAAAGTGTGGAGCGTGCTTTAAACATTATAACACTTACAAAGACAAATCCCACTGCTTCAGTTTTTCTCCTGAAATACAGCGAAGAAGGTTTCCCAACGTGCAATTCATAACCTCAGTCTGCCCATGTAACACCCCGAAAATTGACACTCGAGTACAAAGACCCTGATCCCGAGTTTCCGGGTATTAACCAAATAAAATGCACGTGTGACCTCATTCACATTCCCACTCATTTTCTTTTCACGCGAGTAATCAAAGTAGCGCAATTCAAATTAGCGGACCCAATGCGAGGTAGAGATAACAAAGATAAATAAATATATGGCTAACAGTACAATACAATTAAAATATGATGTCCACCCAAATGAGGAGTATACAAAACACAATATACATACAAAAATGATTAAAGTGCAAGTTTTCGATTTGGTCTAATCCTATAAAACACAACGTCGGTGGTGCAAACCACTCTAATCCTATCCATCTGAAATCTCGATAGTACCTGCATCGATAATATCACCTGATTGGTGTTTTAAAACACCGTCCCAGAGTGGTAGTGATTGATCAACTCAGTAGTTCCATTAACATTAAGTTACACAAGCTATCAAATCCACATGCACAATTAATGAAAAACAAAGTAAGCATACAGTTCCTAGACACTCTTGTTAATGCACATGCATGGTACTATGATATGATGCATGCCCTCGCCATCCAACACTCCCTCGAGCGACATCGTCTAACGATCGCAATGCCAAACACTCCCTCAATGTGACCTCGACTACCGAATCGCCAACCTAACTAATGCAATGCATGATATCATGTTAGCTGAGTATTTAATTAAGTCCGTTCATCCAGCAAGATTAGGGAAGCCGAAACACCTCCACTTAATCATTGGCCTTATCTAGATCACTTGACCCAAGGCGGCCGTAGTGGCTCTAAGCACGCGATCCTTGATTCAAATTTAGGTATCATCCATTTGTCTCACAAATCAATAATTCAAAAGGTAAGGCATGATACCCAAAGGTATGCGGATCAACTTGGTATGGTCGTCATCCAAATACGGAGTATGATCACTTAGTTTCGAGGTGCGGGCTTGCCACATAACCAAATCACCAAAAGGAATGACTTATCACTCAATTCGATTAATGCTCAGGTCGTTCGAACGGTACTCTGGCACAAAACCATTGGCCAAGTAATTTAACAGGGGCTATTCGAACAATGACTTGTCACCTCCTGTGCTCGTTGGTCACTATGGGGAGACTCGTCACCCCAGCGTAAGCTGACAACATAGACACAGTGTCCCATACCACCATGTCCGGCTCCCGAGTCTTAGTTGCTCACTAGTCACTACAGGGAGGCTCGTCACCCCAACGTAGGCCGACAACTCGGACACGGTGTCTCATACCACCATGCCCGGCTCGTGACTCTTAGTGATATCGCATTACGAATGGTTATCAGTAGGCCTCTCAAAGGTACGGGATGCTTCAGATTCAGGCAAGCATGACCATACATGGTGAACATACATGGTTGGCCAACTAGTGGACTAATTCGGCCAACTTAAGCGAACTACGGCGCAACTGACACTGGGTGCAAGCATCCCATGTAGTCCAACTACTGTCGGTTGTTCGTCTTCGGCCTGAATCGGTTGAATTGGCCCAGGGTAGCTGATCCAGTAAGGTTACCTTTGCGAATCTTTCTGATTTTACTGGTCAACCCAATTACCATTAGACTAAATTTTTATAACATGCTACAAACAATTCTACTCAAGAATAAACAACCAAATTCATCGGTACCTCAGGATATTCTAGCTAATATGGGCAAAGAAAAGGCATGCAAGTACGCTGATTAGCAAGCATTCATCTACGTAGTATCTCATTCATCAATTGGCACTGATTAACACATATACATCCACACACAACCAATAGTAACTAGCACTGGTTAGCATGCATTCGTCTACGCACTACACAAACATAAATCGACATTAATTATCATGCATAGGCCCATACATTACCTAAATCAATAATCAACACGGGTTAGCATGTAATTGACAATTTTCATTGCACAATCATTATTTGTGACATAGGTTCGATAATTGACAACCTAGAGGTAATGGTCCACACCTAGAAGTGGTTCGTTGATTTTTAGTGTCGCCCCTAGGGTTAAGGTCCGTTGGTTAGCGTGTCGGTGCCCTCTCTCTTGTTGCTGGGCTGTTTTCTTTCGGGGGTCCACTTCCGAAGGAGAAAAATTTCCATATGATAGTTCTATGTATAGGAATCAAAAACCAAAATTCAGTTCTCATTAATCGTGCATGCACAAGTATTTGTAAAGGCCCAAACATGGGTGCTTGGAAGAGATGTGCAGAAAAACTATGCAGAAATGACCCTTGGCCATTTTTGGGCGTGTCCCGCGATCAGGTGGGGCCACCTTTTGGCATTCCATTAGGTTCTTTTAGTAACCCTATGTGTGGCCTTCAAAATAAAAATAATGCAATTCACTGGATTTGCGCATATAAGTTTTCGGCATAAGGCCAAACATAGGCATTTAAATTTTTCTGCACAGGATTTTCTGCACAACTACGCCGGTCCTATTTTAGATCCACTCCCCAATTATGGGGTCCACTACTTTGAAGGAAAGAGGGAATTTGATAGAGTTATATATGTACTTCAAAAGTCATAAGATAGCCCTACTTAATCATGCATATACAAATTTTGGTGAAGACTCAAACTTGGACGCTTGTAAGAAGTGTGCAGGAAACACAGTGCAGAATTAGTTTTGGCCTGATTTTGATGTCCCATGATCACAAGGGACCACCTTTTAGTGTGCCGTGAGGTGACCTTGGTAGTACTATATATGTACTTCAAAAATTATAAGCTAAGACTAACTGGTTATGCACACATAATATTTGATATAGGGCCAAACATAGGTATTTTAATTTATGCACAACCGTGCCTTGCCCCATTTTGAGATCCACTCCCTGATCATGTGAGGTCTTATTTGGCCCAAGTAAAATATAATTTCTCTATTCATTGGTATAACTTAAAGGTTCCAAGTGGTGACCTACTCATATCTTATGCATGGGGTCCACTGCTGTAACGCCCCGGATTTTTAGGGGCCGAGTAGGAACTCTGCTCCCGAATTCCTGGGTGCCACGTATGCCCTAATGAGCTCTAGATTCCAATGCAATTGGGTTTATTATTAGCAATGATGGGTTTAACAAACCATAAGCATGAGAATATCATAAAATATAAATACGGGCCGCTAAACAAGTAAGATATCCAAAATACAGTACCAAGAAAATCTTACCAGTAACTAAACCCACCCAGATAAATATCTCACGATGATTAGGCCCTGGCCCATGTCCCGCGACCATCCAACCATAAAGTAGAAGAAACCGCCGAAGTCCGGGAGTGCGTCCGCTCCTCATCATCGTCTGCATCGACATCGTCCAGCGCATCCCGCTTCAAGGTACCTGCATCTATACCAAATTCTGGTTGGTGTTTTAGAACACCGTCCCAGAGTGAGAGTGAGTAGCTAACTCAGTGGTACCATTAGCAACAGGCATACGAATTATCATGCATAGGATACATTTAATGAACAGCAAGCAACATATAATCATAAACATTATTGTTAATGCAAATGCATGGTTATGATATGATGCATGCTCCTCACCAACCAGCGATCCCTCAAGTGACAACATCTAACGTTCGCAATGAAACAACACTCCCTCAAAAGCGACCTCGACTGCATAATCGCCAACAAATATAATGTAATGTCGTGAAATATGTTAGCTTGGTCCATTAGTTAAGTTCATTCGTCCAACAGGTTGGGGAAACCGGAATACCCTTAGTGAGGTTATTGCCCTAATCCGATCGCGAGGCTTAGGGGTCGTGGTCATGTGACTCTCGCAACCCTTAGCCCTATATTGGGGTCGTTGTAACGCCCTGAAAATTGAGGGTCAAACAGGAGCCCAACTCCCGAGTTCCAACGCATCACTTATGCAACATAGAAAATGATGATTTAATGTTGTCCGTATTAGTGTATTAAACATGAGTGAGATTAAGCTAAAACAACATGTCATACTCCAAAGGCATTTAAATGACGCAAGCGGAAGACCGTGATATGTATATAAACCGTATAAGTGAGCGTAACCCTTCAGAGTATGAACGTCACCAGGTTAAATAATTACAAGTGTGTTTCCAAAATAAACAAAATAATGAAGTGTTGTGTCATCTATCCATGCCCCTGTAGCCCCGTCTGTGCAAATCCAGGCCTACATAAACCTGCCTGCCAGCTGCATGTAGGAGAACGCCTCCTCATCATCCGCGAAGATTGGCTTCGCCTCATAAGTCATCATCCTCTGAAACTACAACAAAGTCTGGTTGGTGTTTAAAAACACCATCCCAAAATGTGGGAGTGAGTGATCAACTCAGTGGAGCTATAAGGCAAAGGTTAACATGTTATCAATTCAATCAAATAGTAATGATAAAGCAGTACATCAATCATGTCCTAAATACTCTTGTTAATGTAAGAATGGTATGCGATAATGATGCATGCCCTCGCCTACACTCCCTCAGCGTCTTCATCTCACGGCGCGCATGACAAACTCTTGAAAGTGCTCTTTCTCGCCAAAGCACATGCAATGCGGTGCATGCTCATGTTAGTCAATACTTAATTAGATTGATTCATACAATAGTGCTGGGAAGCCAAGGTACCACCCTTATATCATTTCCCAAACAATGATCCTTTCTAGGGTCGTCAGTCCTAGTAAATATCATACGATGTTGCAGTTCTAAGTCGCTACAAAGGGCTTGTCACCTAATCAGTGTAGGCCTAGTTTATACTCTAGTTGCTATGGAAAGGTTCATCGCCTCAACGCAGTCTTAGAGTACGCTCGAGGTCACTATAAAGGGCTCGTCACCTGATCATTATAGGACGACAACTCAAATACAGTGTCCCATACCACCGTATTCGGCTCACGAGGTGGTGTTGCTCACTGGTCACTACGGGAAGGCTCGTCGCCCCAGCGTAGGCCGACAGCTCGACCACGGTGTTCCATAACACCATGTCCGGCTCATGAGTCTTAGCGGATCGAGGTACCAAGGTTAACGGGGTTTCCACTAGTGAGTTTGGTACCTTAGATTCAAGTAGTAACGTCCATACATGGTGAACATACATCGGGTCAATCGGGTTACTTGACGAGCTCGATTGGTATGAGCGCACATTGAATTGATTGACATGAAGTGCGTAAGCACTCCGGTGGCCTAGCCACTGTCTACAAATGACGTATGACTCAGGTTCGTCGAACGTGTCCGTCGTGGCCAAGAATAGTTCGGCCACCGACCCTAAACCATTACCGATTGCCTGGACTACGACGTAGCCCCAAACACACTCCGGAATAATAACATTCAAATGTAACAGCCAAGACAGCATGTAACAACACAATTAAATATAGATCTCATATTAGCATTTCGATGAATACATAGAATACATGTTAACGTACATGAGCATTTAATTCACAAATCACATAGTGGTAAAATATATTACATGAAGGAAACGGTAACCCTAGCTAAGGGGATTGAGAATCCTATCTCAACACCCTCATTAAACACATTACATTAAGCATTTTATCAAACACTTATAATACACATACCACATACATGTAATGATTTAGTTAAAAACACATATAGTAGTGAATCTTATCCCGAAGGAGTTGCCACACATACAACGATCATGCATTAGCAACCAATAAGCATGTCAAGCATAAATTATAGTTCCATATTCATTCGAACATTTTTACAAACACTTAGACTACACACTTTAATATACATGACGTATATTGATCCTAACATGTATCAGGGCAAATCCTTTCACCAAGGAGTTGTCGCATATACAACAATCATATATATCCACGACGGATAATCATGGCAAGCACGAATCCAAATTCCATACCTATTCAAACATTTCAACAACACATGAAAAACATTATATTCAACATAATTCATATATATCTGTAGAACGAGGGAAACGACGTATCTATCATGTGAAACGACAAACAAGTCAGTTATAAATCATTACCTAACATTGAAAGCTTTGAAAACCATAACCTAAACGTTTATAGTCCACACCTTTTGCCGGTAGACTCGTAACGAACTTAGTTTAAACACTAAGCCTTTGTCTACGGCACAACGGCAACCTATGACATGAAATAGGTTAGCTATTTCACTATCTAATCTATTTAAATCCCTAGAACAGCTTAGGGTTAAGATTTCTTACCCAAGTACGGAGTCGAAATCGCCGGAAAAGTGATACAGATGTAGTGGTTAAGCACGTGGAGCGTCAGGAAAAAATCCCAGAAGTAAACCCCAACACTCTCTCTCTCACTCTCTCTCTTTCCTTCTCTTTCTTCTCTCTTTTCTCTCATAGGGTTAGGAATTCGTATGAAATGAGAGAGGGTGGGTTTAGGCCCTTATATAGGACCAGAACTGATGGGAAAGACCCTAGGGCTATGGTATACTTAGGTTATAACTAAATAGGGACTGTTCCGATCCAACAGAGCACTTCTGGAGGCCCCTTTTCTGCATGCAGTCAGACTTAAGCTCCCTGACATTGGATCTAGGTTGAGTTAAGTTTTCAGTCCGATCAGATTTACAGATTGACCGTGGTGGACTAGTTTCAGTGCAACAGTCACCGATACTTGATCAGGGCCATAAGTGCACTGACATGTGTATGAAATTTTCCCTGATCCGAGGGTGTAATTGGGTCAGATTTTAACGGTCTGAAACCTTAAATTTGGCCTGCAAGCGAACGGTCCAAATCACTTGAATCTGAGTTCATTTTCTAAAGATATTCGCGTTTCTCACACACTTCGCTCCGAGCTTAAGTTGTGCGTTTCTGGACACTATCTGGATTTGATTTCCGAGATGGTTGTCAAGCCCAGTAAGGCGGTCATAAGCATATAGTTTCGTGGTCATCGAACTTTTGATGCGCGGTCCAGGTCCGATACGAAGTTTCAATGTGCTCCCGAAAGCAACTGGGTTTAGAGATTGATTCTAGATTTTAGGGTAATGCAACGTCGATGATTCTGCAAATTTTGGGCCTTGCAGTTCGTATTTAAAGTGATTAGTGCTAATTTCACAAGTAACCTAGTTTATCACTTAGTTAATTTCGTCTAATTTCTAAAGGATTTAGTCCGCGTGATTTCTGCCTGAGTTGGTACTCGTGTCTTTGTACGGATTTTTCTGAGACGTTACAGTCGTTAATCTGAAAAAGAAGAATAAACACGGACAAATCAGTTGGGACTTAAATGTCCTACTCGCGGTTACTGTAGGGAGGTCATCACCCCAACACAGGCCGACATCACGGGTACAGTGTCCCATACCACCATTCCTGGCTCACGAGTCTAAGTGCTCAATGGGCACTACGGGGAGGCTCATCACCCCAGCGTAGTCCGACAACACGGGCATAGTGTCCCATACTACCATCCCCAGCTCATGAGTCTTGTGGGCCGCAAATTACAATTAATAGTGGGCGTAAAGGTCTTAGGGTACTTTGGGTTCATATAGGAGTGATCAAACATGATTAACGTACAAGGATGACCGACCTAAGTGTTAATATGCCACCACAAGTTGAACTATAAACTGAACGACCTAAGATAATTTACAGCTTAACTAGTTGGACCATATTTACCCGTGGGCTAATCCAACAATGGGATTCCCAAATAATTTTCGGTTATCGGCCAATCCATGAGAGGACAAGTTCACAGATGGATAACATAAATTCAGTAATAATTTCACAAATGACAACAAAATCCAGCATTTTAAGTATATGAATAACAATACACCAATCTGCACCAAACTACGAGGATCATGTTCAACATATTCCAACAATTGTAACAAGATGGACAGCAACATGCAGAGCTCTACCCAAATTTACAGATTATGCATATCATAATCTTGCCTATACATCACATGGGCAGTCATATAACAATACACCAAAGTTTATCTTCCATAGATCAATCATAAAGCACTCAATTCAGTCGTACATCGAATATTAAGGCAAGTAACTCAACTAGTCAGTCAATTTACAACATTCCATGCCTTCACCCAAGCATAATTAATCACAAAATCATGAAATCAACCACCAATCAGCAATTTACAACATTTCATGCCTTCATTCCAATCATAATTAACACCTAATCAGGAAATCAACAACCAATCAACAACATTTTGGGAAAAATTAAATATTTGTACCCTACATGAGCATGCAAATCAACAAGTCACATATTCGGGGGTACTAGGGCCAAACCCCTTCCCATAATTTTAACAATTCCTAGTTTATTATCCCATTCATGCAATCCAAATGAAATTTCAGCAACATGCACTAACATTGCACCACACACATTCATTAAACTTACGCTAGGAGTGATAATCAGTCACCTAAAGGTAATGGTCCACACCTAGTGTTGACTGAAAGCCTTTGCAAGCGTCCTAACGTCGTCGAGTCCACAAACTTGACATGTCGGGGCCCTGCGTTGCAAGAAAATGGCGATAGGATGCATACATGTGGCTGATCATTAGGGAAAATGGGCTGACATCCGATTCTTACCTTAGATCGGGCATAGCTCGGTTCTATGGCGGTAGGATCGAAATTTCTGGAGTTGCAAGGGCGATGGGTGCGGGGAGTTGCGATCTTCAAGCACTAAGGTGCAATCCTTCACCCTCTCTCTCTCTCTCTTTCTCTCTCTCTCTCTCTCTCTCTCGAAATTTCAGCTGCTGAAATCTCAGCAAATGAGGGAGAGAGGGGTTATAAATACCCAAAAATTATGTCTATTAACCCCAGGTTTCAAGAAATGCCTCCAATGGCCTTATGGGGCCCATATCTGGTTATTGGGGCCGTCTTAATGGCCCCCTGGCCCATCTAATTTATGGGATAGGTGCCCCATGGCTTGATAAAGGGCTGGGTAAAGTTTGACCGCAAACAGATACGAGGTTTTGCCGGAATGGCCCGGTTTGCGATCAACGGTCACCGTTCCTCGATCAACGGTCAGATTTTGCGGACAAGTCCAGAGAAATATCTTCAACCTATGGTGCAAATTTGAATGAAATCCAACGGTTGAAATGTCCTAATTTATTACCCTAAGTGGCGGGGCCATTTGTCTTAAAATTCATATTTTAGGCCTGTGCTAGGGCGAGTTGCACTTTACAAGTGCTGTCTTGACAGTGTGAATCATCTATTTCCAGGTGTCGTCTAAGTCTGCCGTTCGTGATGGACCACAAGCCCAGTGGGATGGACATTACTCTACAATTTCGGAACTAGTGGCCTACTAACAAGCGGTCTAAAGCTTGTTCGGGTAATCGGGGCATTTTTGGAATAAATTAGGTAGGGGGATTTCATGGGCGCAGTTGTTGAGGTATGGATTAACTAAGTTCACCGTATGGCCTATTCGAAATTAGTTAAAGTGGAGATTTGGTCATGATTACTCTAAACCGTCGGTTTTAGGCTAAAAGAGTAACTGGGTTGATTCGGTTCATTAATTAAGGTTTGACCCATATCTGGCTCAGGTTTGGGTAGATCTGTAATTAAGTTAGATTGTCTTGATTAGTTAGTGGTAGGTCGGTTAGATTTGGGCCCTATGTGAACAAATCATGGGGATAAACTTGATGTTTAAGTGATCGGTTGGGTTCATTGGTTTTCTACGGTTGATCAATCTTATGTGTACGGTTCTTTATCGGTACCAATCGCGTATAAGCTCACCTCGAGCGTCAATGGTCCGTAAGTGATGACGTGGCTAGTTATTACCAAAAAAAAATTAAGGATTTTTGAGAAATTCAAAGTAGCGAAAATTCAAGGTGTTACAACTACAGAGGCCCAAAGTTGGTACAAAATACAAAAATAATCAGACAGTTTTCAGCAATGGGGTCTGTCACAACTTAGGGCCCAAATAGTTAGGGATCATTTTAGACAACAAGGTAGGACATCCCATCTCACTGATATAAGAATTAAGCATCCCCCATATTGGTACCATTAATTACAGAGCGTAGGGTCCACTATAGGTATTAAAGAGGCCTACATACAATACAGTTAAGTACGTAGAAAAATTACACCCAAATCCATAGCTCAACTGACAAATTGAGTGGAGATACATCGTTTCAACACTTGAGGTCTTGGTATCGATCCCTAGTGGGGGTGGTTAACATGGAGTGTGTGTACTGATAGGGTGGTGTGTGTACTAATAAGCTAACCCCCCCCCCCCCCAAAAAAAAAAAAAAAAAAAAAAAGTACTTAGAAAAATTTCAGCAACCAGAGAGTGCAAAGGAAATGAAATAGATCCAATGGCAAGTGAGGCCCACACGCTAGCAAACCATGGATAAGAGACACAAAACAATGTACATGGGTGTCCAGATTGGATGAACTAATAAAATGTATAAATCACAAGTAGTCACAAACCCAAGTGGGTCAATAAGAGAATGAATGTTATGTACAACATAAATCCAACATACACATCAAGTAGCACATGAAATGTATTAATCAAATCTCTATGATCAGATCCTCTGTTGGAAAATCTTATCCAATGGATGGTTCGTAAACAAGTCATTTATACTTTATATAGGTTTTCAACCATACAGAGCCTTAGATTCATTTGGACCATACAAAACAATTCAAGGTTTATCCTTATGGAAGTATCTATCAGTCCAAATTTTCTAAATTTTATCATGAAAGAGTCTGACCATAGGGACCATACATACGATTATTAACTATCTCAAGTATGTTAAGAATGAATATCAAATATCTCTGACCGTTGGAACCACGGATATGGCCCACACAAGAATGGTCAAAACAAGCCCCGAAATACATTTTCGTATAAGGCAAAGATCTCAGTCGTCCGAAATCTATTTGAGGCTTATTATATACTGTTGGAAAGATGCTTCAATTTTCTACGAATCCAACAGAACATATATTTTCATTGTATTCAATAAAGGAAGTAAAAATGGTTCCGTTTTTGGCAAATCAGAATCCTGCATGTGTTGCTGGATAACAGCCAAGTAAAGTTGATTTTACTGATGATTGGACTGTTGGATGGCTGCGAAATTTGGCTCAAAGTTAGCTCATATTGTGGTTCATATTATTCCCAAGTTTCAACTCCGATCATAGCATGGTTGATTTTATATGATTTTTAGAAGTTGCTATCCAAATACAAAATATGGGATTACAAGTGAAGGGTGTTGATACAATGTTCATCATGGTGGACCATACTGACGTGGGCCACCATGCTGACCACCATAGCCATTAATACATGCACCTATGAGGATTCATACTAGTGAGCCTCACATGCATCAAAAAAAATAAAAGGTGGAAAGAGGAGGATGAGGAAGATGGAAGATGGGTTGTATACTCATCTCAAATGGATGGATGACTTGATGATGATGTGTGGTCCACTCCTTTTAGGTTGAAGATGGGCCATCCCTTACCCCCACCATCTCTCACACTCTCTTAAAATCTCATAATTTTTCTAAGTATAGCAAAAGGATGAGTGTAAGAGAGCTCCTACTCTTATATAGAGAATTGGGGTTGAGGTGGCAAGATGATGTGGCAAGTTTATGGGATCTTATTGGTGCTAAAAGTGAGGTGGAAGGTGGTGTATGGTATGGGTAGTAGATGGATGAGGTGAATGGTGCTAATCATACATTGGCCAAGGTGGAAGAAATCTAGGCATGCATTGATTAATGGATGAATAAGGGTTATGGGTTGTAGGTGATGCATGGTGGATGAAGAAGAAATAGAGTGTTACAATTGGTTGTTTGAAGTGATGTGGCACAAAACAAGGCATACATTGGATGCATGTGTAGGATGAGGTGAACATGAGCCATGATTATTTTCTAAGACATGAGGAGAGGGATAATGATGGATTTTGGGGTAGACTCCATTTTTGTCTCATGTGCATTGTCTTATATGTGTTAGCTCGTTTTTTTATCATGTAGTAATTGTCCTCTTTCGTGATAATTTCTATGTTCTAGAAATTGGGCTTTAGGCCCACATGGGCCCAGGTCTAATGGGCATAACATGATAAATGTTGCTCATGTTATAGGATACGTAATTTTGGCTGTGGGTTCGACGGGTCATATCTTACTAACAGAGCGTCGGATTGATGCACGGTTTTCGTCATGGCGACCACAACGATGACGTGTTCCACATGACAGAGGTTTCGAAGGCATCTGGAACAAATCACTCGGTCGGACGGTTTTGGTGGATCCAAGGTCACTCATTTTGGTCTCAAACACGCGCGAATACACACACGAATATGCATTCAAGTCGAAAAATCAAAGGTACTGCCCAAGGACATCTAATTTCCAACTGGCAAAAAATTTGGGGCGTTACAACCATAAGTCTGTGAGTGGTAGACGTTGTTAAATTAAAGTCGTGTATCGAATCAAGTCGACAAAGTCCACCAAAAGTGGCTGATGAACTTCGTGTCAGGATCAAAAGTAATGTTCTTGGAGACCCCGTGTAGTTGTACGACCTCCCTGAAGAATAAATTCACAATATGTGTTGCATCGAGGGTCTTCTTATATGGGATAAAATGCGCCATCTTAGAGAAATGATCTGCCACCACGAACACTGAATCCATTTGCGTTGTGTTCGTGGGAGCCAAGCACGTGAAGTCCATAGATAAATCCTCCCAAGGACCGTCAGGCACAGGTAACGAGATGTAAATGCTCGTATTTTGAGATTACCCCTTGGAGGTCTAACAAACATGACAACGTCGTACGACTTTTCCCACATCATGTACCAATTACGACAGTAATATCGTTCTTCCACAAGAGCTCGCGTCTTGTCTCACCCAATGTGTCCACCGAAGCCACCTCCATGTAGCTCCTAAATAATCTGCTCCCTCAGAGAACTTTGAGGGATGCACGATCGATTCTCTTTAAAGAGAAAATCGTCCTGTATATGAAGGTCATTGGGATGACCTTCTTGGTACTTCATCCAAGAATCTTTGAAGTCCTCATCCTCGACATACAGCTCCTTGAGACAGTCGAAGCCGACCACCTCATTGCTCATCGTAACAAGTAGTGATGCACAACGGCTAAGTGCATCAACCACCTTGTTTTGCTGTCTTAACTTGTGCTTTAGAACGAACGTGAATTCCTGTAAAAACGCAACCCATCTAACATGATTTACATTAGACTGACTATTAATAAACTTTAATGCCTGATGGTCAGTATACATAACAAACTCTATTTGGATCAGATAATGCCGCCAATGTCGCAGCGCCTAAACAACTGCGTACAACTCAAGCTCATACGTTGACCACTTCTTTCGGGCTTCGCTGAGCTTCTCACTGTAGAAGGCTACCGGCCTGCCTTCCTATGATAATATTTCTCCAATTCCAACATATGAAACGTCACACTCAACCTTAAATAGCTTGTCGAAATTAGGAAGCACCAAGACCGGTGTTGTAGACAAACGATGCTTGATCTCATGAAAGCTCTTGTCAGCTTCATCAGTCCACTGAAACGGTCCCTTTTTCATGCAATCTATAATAGGCGCGACTATTGTGTTAAAATTTCGCACGAATCGACGATAGAAGGTCTCCAACCAGTGAAAACTCCTCACCTCATGAATGTTTGTAGGGATCGGCCATTCCCTAATGGGTCGCACTTTTTCATCATCCACACGGATGCCCGTGGACGTTACAACAAATCTTAGGAACAACAGGTTGTCTGTTAAAAAACTACACTTCTTCAAGTTGAGGTACACCTTGTTAATTTGTAGGACCTATAACACCTATCTTAGATGTTTTCTGTGCTCCATCTCATCCTGGCTATATATCAGTATGTTATCAAAGTATATTACCACAAATCGGATAGTGAACGGTTTTAGAACTTGATTTATCAAACGCATAAAAGTACTTGGTGCGTTCGATAGGCCGAAGGACATGACCAACCACTTATACAACCCTTCCTTGGTCTTGAATGTTGTTTTCACTCATCACCGGGTCAGATACAAATCTGATGGTACCCGCTCCTTAGGTCTAGTTTACAGAACGCCTTAGCCCCTTCCTGCATATCGAGCGTGTCGTCCAACCGTGGTATTGGGAACCGATATTTAATGGTAATTTTGTTGATTGCCCAACTATCGACACACATGCGCTAGCTTTCATATTTTTTTGGCGTTAATAATGTTGATACAACAAATGATCTTGTGCTCTCTCTCAAGAGACCCTTACAAATCAATTTCTCCACTTGCTCCTGAAGTATCCCACACTCTTTCGGACTCATCCGATAATGAGGGCGGTTGGGCATGCTAGCTCCAGGGATGAGGTCTATATGATGTTGGATGTCCCTCATAGGGGCAATCCATCAGGTAATTCTTCAGGCCAACTTCTTTAAATTCATTTAGTAATAGTCTTAAACTTGGAGGAATGTTTGAGGGTTCCGATTCCTCGCCCTTCACCACTACGGCGTATACCCCGCCGGTTTCCTTGGATTCCTTCATGAAATCCTGAATGGTCAAGAGGGAACTCCCCTCCACTTTAGAGGCTTCAGGGTGGTTCTCTGGTGCCATAGGGGCAATGATTATTTTTCGATTATCACTGACGAATATGTAGACATTGTCTCGTCCTTAGGGTTGTACATCGGGTCGAATTGGGCTTAACTTGGCCCGACCTGGTCACCAGCCAAACCCAGCCCGAACCTGGCCGGGCCGGTCACCGGGCCAAAATGTCCTGCCTAAACTTGGCCTGGTCAGCAATCGGGCGATTTCGGGTCGAGTTAGGGCTAGTTTCGGACCTTACGACAAGTTCATGGGAAGGGCTTTGGCAGGTAATCCGCGTCCCATTACAAGGCTCTCGATCAACGGTTTAGATAGTTGAACTATAGACTCCACAAAAAATATAACTAGTCAGGACATTATAATTCCTTTTTGTATTTGGGTGAATCTAGGCCGTTCAAGTTATACGTCTCATTGCGGACTGTGCATAACTTGAAACATGCCAAACTATCTAGGCTATCCAGTCAGCGGCTATCAAATGAATGGTTAAAATGTTTCAATCGTCAAACTTAAATGGTTACGACCTTCAAATTTATGTGATTTTTAGACTCTGCTCTGTCTATAAAGGGACCCACGATTTGGACAGCCTAGATTGTTGTAAATTTATGACACCTGTGAGGTGGATGAGTCACTGTCACTTCAAATATGCGCAGTGAGCTATCCCAGAAGTCAAGAGAGAGATTGAGAGAGAGAGAGAGAGAGATTAGAGAGGGAGAGACGAGAGGGATGAGAGAGAGAGAGATTGAGAGAGAGAGAGAGAGAGATTAGAGAGGGAGAGACGAGAGGGATGAGAGAGAGAGATTAGAGAGGGAGAGAGAGAGAGAGTTTGAGAGAGAGAGAGTTTTAAGGTTTAGGGTCAGGCGGCGTTCTCACGTCTCTGTCTCGAATGGTCAGGGTAAGGATTTATATATATATATATATACATACATATATATATATATATATATATATATATATATATATATATATATATATATATATAAACGGCTGAACGACTGAGTCGGGCTAGGTCGAGTCGGGTTTCGAACCAAGTCGGGCCGAACTGGGACCTATTCGAACTCGACCCGAAATCAGTTTTGAGCTGAAGAAAATGGCCCGTCCCGGACCGAACTCAGTTCCGGGTCGGGTTGAGTCAAGCTTTTTCAGGCCGAGTCGAGCGAGTTAATCGGGCTAGCCCGATTCGTGTACAGCCCTACTCGTCCTCGATGGGTCGCATCACGGTCCGACTGCCAGGGTTGACCGAGTAATATACGATATGCTTCCACGTTGACCACGTCATAAAGTATTTGATCCTTATAATTTTTGTCAATTGAAAACGAGATAGTGCATTGTTCAGTTACCTTGGTCTCGTTTACCTTTTTTATCCAGTCAATTGAGTACAGAGAAAGATGTTTTGTCATTGGTAGCTGCAACTTGTCCACCATCACTCTCTTGAGACGATGTTCTCGCTACTACCACTGTTTATAATCACATCACAAACCTTTCTGTTGAGAGTGCACCGCGTATGGAATATATTATGTCGCTGTGGATGAATTCCTTCCCTAGGGTATACAATAATCGCCTCACAACTAAAGATTCACCACGATCCTCTCCCGTCAATTTATCACCATCTGTTATTTCCTCAGTAGCTTGTTCATGTTCATCAAAGCCAGGGTCTTCTTCTGCGGCCTCACCTTCAGTGCCCCCTTCGTTTATGGTCAAGTGTGCTGCGGGACGTTGAAGACAGGTGTTTGATAAGTGGTCTGTTGGCCACGGCGGTAACAATTGTTTGGCCTTGGTCGAATATAAGGATTTAGAATTTTACTCGGGCCCACTGTTGTGGGTGCTACACGTTGAGGCCTAGATGAGCCGCTCCCCGTATCACGGTTTGCGGTTGCAAGAGGATGAGGATGTTCTCCTACTGGTTTTTTTCCTCGTGCCAGCACTGGATCCTGCGTGGGACCCGTTATGTGGGGTCGAGTTGAAGGATAATGCTGATTCGAAACTCTTCCAAGCTACGTTTTTACCCCACCTGCTAACTGAACCGCTTCATCCATGGTCCTGACTGGGTGCATCTGAACTCCATCCTGAATTGTTGATCGTAACCCTCTTATAAATCGTGCCACCTTCTGTGACTCAGATTCTGACAGATCATTTCGTGTTGCCAACCGCTGGAATTCTTCAGTATAATCTGTGACAGTTCGATTTCCTTATCGATAATTCTGGTATTGCTAGAATAATATCTGCTCATAATCACTGGAGAGAAATCGTGATTGAAGAAGACATCTCATCCGTGGCCATGATGAGATGGGCGTCTTGTTATGGCGGGCTTATGAGAGTTGTAATTGCTCCCACCATGCAGAAGTACTAGATTTTAATTTAAACGCTATCAATTTTATCTTTTTATGATCTGACACGTCCATGTAATCAAAATATCTCTCTACTTCGGCCAGCCAACTGAGGAAATCTTCTATGCGTAATAAACCATTAGAACTAGGAAGTTCAGCCTTACCTCGATAGTCTCTTTGAACAAGATCTAGATGATCGCCTCCATGGATTGGTCGTCGGGCAAAGTCTTTATTAAGGTCTTCGTCGCTAGAACTTGAATCATCTGGTGTAGCCATGCGGTTTGCCACTAGTAGTGCTCTACAGAAATCAGAGTTGTGTCGTACAGCAACCACAGGCGGTGGAGCAACCATAAGCGGTGGAGTAACCATAAGCGGTGGAGCATCGCCTATGACTCGGGGCAGAAATAGTGCATCCGCAAGACGGTCGAGAGTTGCCTGCAGCCCTTACATGGTCAACTAACTCTCCCGGTGGAAAGCTTCCATTCTTCCCGTAAGATAACGAATCTCTAGATCACCGTCCACAGGATTTTGACTCATATCTTCGTTGTTTGTCATCGGCCAGAGGAAAATCTTCGCTTTGATACCAATTGACGCAGGGATAAATGTGATGAGGTTGATCACCCTCTTCCTCAAGGACAACTACTCCGAATCCACGAAGCTTCTCTGGACTCCTCATAGAGACTTCTCGAATCTAGAGGAAAGAAAGCAAGAACATAGAAATAAATTCTAATAAATTTAAAATTTAATTAATAAATGCAATAAACGAAATCACAACCCTTTAAATAGGGATACCAAGCAATGGGAGAGAAATTAGAAGCAAACTACAACTAAAACTCCTAGAATTCGCAACTTACTATAAATAGTAAACTTACTATTATAGACGGTCGTGATGTCTACTAGTGCGCAAGGTTTTCGGCTAAAAATAGTAAGTGTCCTATTTAGCTTCACTAAGCTATTCTCCTAATTATTCCAAGTTCTTTTCGCGTTGGGCGCAACTCCTAAAGCCCATCAGATGAAGAGTTATAATCAAACTAAAACTTACTATTTATAGTAAAAATGGAATCAAAATAGCGAAACGACCGTCAATCCGGGGGTATTTTGCAAATCCGGCTTGCTTAACCCGGCATAGCAGGGTTGGGTGGCTAAAGTAGCTCGTTCTACCCCAAAATCATATATTTTACGCCCGAGAACTCATTCCGGATTGCGAGATATGCCCGATCTAAGGTTTGACGGTCTGGATCACTTCTGTTGTTGATCGGGCCTTTTCTGATCCATCTTGGCCATGAAACTGTCCGTGACCCACTCTACATCAATCCCTTGTCAAGCCTCGTATGCAACAGGCAATCAAAATCCTCCTGCATGTAGAAAGGATGGAGATTGCGTGTTGCTACCCTTGTTCGAGCTCGACACAAGCTGGGGCTTAGCCACTGTGATGTGGAATTTTTCCACATCATTCATCCATTTTCCTAACAAATTTTTTGTATCAGACTGATATTTGTGTTTTCCCTTTATTTGATTATGCGAATAGGTTGGGTGGAAAATAAACGGAGGCAGATTGTTACTACCCTACCAGGACCTAGTTAGAGACGAGGGGTCGTATCAGGGCTCTATCAGGCCCACCATGATATATGTGACTTATCCATGTTGTCCATCTATTTTGAAAGATCATTTTTAAGGCGTGAGCGCAAAAAGGAAGGCATATCTAAGGCAGGCTTTAGTGGATCACACCATAGGAAGCATCGGTGACAATGAACCCACTGTTGGAACCTTCCTAGGGCACACCGTGATGTTTATTTGTCATCCAACCTTTTCATAAGATGAAAACATAAATATAGTGTGGGCATTCAACCCCCTTTGTTTCCCGTGTTGTGGTACACTTGAGCATTCCATGTGCGATTATCACCTAAAATGATTTTATTTTTTTTTAAAATGGATGAACGGTGTAGATAAAATACACACACCACAGTGGGGCCCATAGAGGCCTTTACAGGACTGAGGTCCCAGTGAGGGTAATACTCAATTGACGACCAAAATAACCATCACGGCGTGCCTAGTAAGATTTTAATGGTGGGTAAGCATCATTATTGTTATGGGTGAAAATGAGTCGGTCTTAAGCATGAGGTTAGCTTCGATATCCGAGCTCGCCATGTGGTTAACCGGTGCCGATCACGACCAAGGAACTCCTCAACGGCCAGAAAGCAGTAATCCATTGTTAAGGAAATAGCCTACTCCTCGATCTCGGCCTCCGGAAGATGAAGTATCTTTGCTTCCATCAAATGTCGAGCCCCTCCACGGTCCCATCCATTTCCGAGCTACTGCTCGGAACAACACGAGGCAAGGCTTCGAGCTGCCACACTTAAAAGGCGCTCGCACCAAGTGATAAAAATGAAAAGGATGGTGATCCCAAACTTTGTCTTGTATTCCACCAAGGAAGGGAGCTCGGTATCGGTGCTCGGGCATGATACCCAGAGGCAGAACGACAGGCCGACAATCTACTAACCAAGCCTAACCACGACACATAAGAGGATCCATAACAGCGGATTACTCCTCGGGATGGTTACCTAGACCACATTGGCTGCTCAACTTCGGCCTCATACTACGAGTCTCCCCTGATTCTGACCAATCCAATCTCGACGAGGGAGATCTGCCCAGGATCCCGGCCGAAGATCATGGAAAATCACGATACGTTCGGGACACGATTCCCTTTACAATACGCACCTACTAAACGGGGAGATAGTCATCTATGTCACCGCCCCTCTTCAACCTTAAATAGGAGCTCTCTGAATGAAGAAAGGTACACACAAAAATCACACCCAAAAACCCTACGATCAACCGGACCTAGATCGCTTGTTTGACTTTGCTATTAGAGGGGGTCCTTGCTGCAGCTAGAGTCTCCATCTATCTTCTCTTACATGTCTCAAGTGGTCTAAGGAAGATGTCCAAATTTTTGCATCAACAATTATCACAACTACTTCTTATGGTGTGGTCCACTTAAGCCTGAGATCTACTGTAATTTTTACTTTATAACCTAAATTGATATGGCAAAATGGATGGACTGTATGGATAAGGCTTGTACATCACGGTGGCCCCTCGGAGCTCCAGCTTGTGCCCAGCTGGGTCCCGTACCTAATCCGCCCATGTAGAAACGGTACAAGAGGCGGCTGGGGTCTAAAATAGATGAGCAGTGCCTTTTCGTGGTTTGAAGTGGCGGCTCTATGGCTGGTTTAGCTGCCATACCACGATGGCATGTGAGTGCTTGATCTTGTCCATTCATCTACTGGGCCCTGCTGAGGATGCCAATAGTACACACCTGAGCCGTGTTGAGTTCAACATCACCTGCGATGGGGCAAGCTTTCTCACGAAAATTAATACTTCGATGGTATATCAGGGACAACTAATTTGGACCAACCAATTTCCTCACAATAGATGGGAAGGTTATAGTCACCCAGGATCAAAGTAGTTCTCGAGAATCATTTTCAATTTAAGGTGAAGTCTACATGATAGATGGCCTGGATCAAATATCAGATCTTTTTAATACAACCAATGTGGACCGTCCATTTTTTATCTATTGGACGGATAGGTAGTAGAATCATTCGATCGAAGTGGTTCTTAGAGAGATATGGCAAACCAAAGATGGTCCTATGTGATGGATGGTCCATATTAATGATCAAATGGTTTTGAGTCAAATCATTCTAGACTGAATTTTCAGCCATTAATCAGATAGTTAGAATCATCCAAAGAAAGTACTCTATCCTTTAGGGATTGTAGTCATTCCAAGGTTGGGCAAATCATGATCACTGCCGTCTCTTTTGGCTTTTTGGTCATGGAGGTGGCCGTCTAGATCGCATGGTATAAAAGTTCTATATCCAAAAATGGATGTCTATATATAGATGGTCTAAATCCATACCATCCATTTGTCCATCAATGGATGGTTAATCATTCAACTACAGTGATCTTTGAGAGCCATGGTCATAGAAGGTGAGTGTATATGATAAACGATCCACATCAATGACCAAACATCCTTTAATATAATCAATCTTGACCATCTATTTTCCTAGAAGGCAATGCAATGGGTAGAATCATTGGATGAAGGTGATCCAAGAGTTATGGTAAATTAAAATAGGGATTTACCAGGTGGACGGACTAGATTAATGATAAAACTTTTCCAATGTCAAACATACGGATTGTCAATATCTTAGCAATAAATACGACAATATCATGAGAAAAACATACAGTGCGTGTTCTAATGATCCCATTCCAAGTGAGCATTTGCATGGTTGGAGTAGACATAAAACTATAATTAAAACTTTTAATGATGGTGTTTTTTAAATATATAAATAAGTAGAATCAAATATTAAGACGGGTAGGTAATAGGCGTGGACAACATACTTTTGCAACAATCAAACAAGATTATCCTTAATATTTATCATATATGGGTCTTTTCCTCATGTCCCAGTGGTAGACTCATAAGAGTTTCATTACAAGGTCATGGGTTCAAGTGTTCTTTGTGGTGAAAACTCACTATGGTGTGAGGGTGTGAGTGCTCGCAAAAAAAATTGTATGATTAATATATTTTTTAATCAGATTTATACACAAAAATTTAAATTACTTACACCTAGTCATATAATAATTCAAGCAAAGATGTTAAATTTATTATGAAATGCCTTTTATTTTAAAAAGAATATTAATATTTTCATTATTCATGCTTTTCCGACCATAAAAAACCCACTATAATCTTTGAACTAGGCATACCTAGGAGTGTCCACTACCTGTAGCCCATTCATTTAGGAGGCATTTGGATCTTAAGCTCCTTAAGATAAGTTACGTATGTCATAAGTAGCTAATCTTAGTATTTAATTATTAAGCAGATAAATATAATTTGGTAAACAACCTACTAACCAGTTCTCCTCTCTTCCATCCTTCTTATGCCTTTCTTTACTAACTTATGAAAAGTAGAAAAGCTTTTAAAAAAATAACTGAAGTGATTGACTACTTTTAAGTAAAAAGTTACTTATAACTAATCATAAACCAAGCTTACTTATCTACTACTGTAAGTAGAAAAGTAACTTATCTGGTGGCATCCAAATGGGCCTTAAGCACATCACGTCATCCAACAAGTATAACCTACTTCTCCATTTTCTTTTGAGCTTATATGCATTAAATCATAAAAATACTAAAGTTGATGTATGCATGACTCATTTGTTATTGATAACTATTGAAGAAAGAATTGAGAAGTGCTTGTTTTCTTCACGGCTCTCCAAAAATAAAGAGATGTGTAAATATTGTAGAGAGGATTAGGGCTCTTGTATGCAGCTTATGGAAAAGGGTCCTGCCTCGTAACTCCCACTCTCAGGAGATCTATAACGGAAAAAAAAATGTGAATTCTACGTCATTAGGATTCTGTGTGCTATCAAAATTGCTTAATCATCCATTCACGTCCAACAACGCCAAACTAATTGAATGTTTGTGTGATGAATTCCTTGAATAGGTTTGTCATTTCCATAAAGGATCTTACTGACAACTAGGTTGAGATTAATGGTTTGTCCACTCTAGTTTAATCGAAATGGTTGTTCCTTAATGGGTAACCTTTAGCAAAAGTCTCACATTCTCTCACTAGGTTGTATTAAAAATGGCTAAACACATCATTAATTCATTGTTATCACAAATACCAACGTCTTGGTTCATCTCTCACCACTTTTGTTAGTGAATTAGAAAATTGTAAAATTGCCTATATTTGTAAATGATAAAATTAAATGGCCTCTTAACTAACGAATATTGACCATCGTCGCTAATAGCCAAAAATGTTTTAATTTTTATTTTTACATCCACCATGGTTTTTTAGCCTAATAAATGATGATTCATGTTTTATGGCAACACAATTCTTGTTCATTACTTATATTTGTCATGCATGCTTAAGGAGAATGAATATTAAGTTTTAGCTTTTATTGAGTCACAAGGTATTTTTTGGTGGAGATGATAAGACTGCTTAAAGTCCTTATACAAGTTTACACAAGGCCCAAGATTTTCATATCACAAGCCTATATTATCACAATCTATATCATTGGGAGTGTTTATACCTTAATCACATATGATCTCACTTCAATAAATGAAGTGATGTCTACCTTAGTCTCATATTAGTCTTTCAAATGGACCAAATTATATAGGGTACTACCCATGATCCATTGGACATCTAGTTAAGTTTGGAGCTTGTAAGATATGAACTAGATATGTATAATACATTACCTATGCAGCAATGCTAGGACTGATGCCAAGTAGGAGAATGTTAAAAATAATAGGCTACACACGTCATCGCCCATTCGGAAAACAGGATGGACAGTTAGGATCACCTTATTGGACAATCAGTGGAGCCTATAGAAATGTGGTGCATGCAATTAACTTGTACACTATAGGAGCACCATATCCATATCTCTATAGGAGAGAACTAGGGATGTTAATGGGCCGGGTTGGCCTGTCGTGCTTTTATGCCTGACCACCTTAGACTGGCTTGGGCTTGGGCTTCAGCTTAAAAACAAGCTGGGCTTTGACGTAGATCTCCGGAAGCCTATAAGCTCAGCCTGATCCGTTAAGGTGTGTATACACATGCGCACATGAAACTCCCATATATATATATCACCTCCAACCCTTGCATCCCATCCCTCCATCAGCTCCAATGGAGGGCCTTTGGCTATTACAATAGCAGTGTCATGGCAAGTTCACCTCTCTCTCTCTCTCTCTCTCTCTCTCTCTCTCTCTCTCTCTCTTCAATCTAACAATCCACACCTCATCCCCCCTCTCTTCCTACTTCAATCCACCCCCTCCCTCCATGATTCAATCCACCAAACCACACCTCTCTCTCTATGATTCAAGGTTGGGCCCAAATAACTATGACAGGCTAGACTTGGGCTTGAGCCTATGTTGGACAATGCGGGCTGGGCTTGGACAGAGCTCAGCATACCCGTTGACACCCTAAACGGAACAAATGGGTCTCTCCCTCTTTAGAGAGGCATGGAGCTGAAGGAAGAAGGAGGCCATTTCGCCAATGGTTACTATGTAAATGGTCACGGGGGCCATAGCGATGTGATAAAAAATAAAAAATCACATTATTCATCCTTTCTGATAAATCCCTATAAAGCTTGATTTAGGAAATTAAGTCCATCCAACATTCAAGTGAGACCCACCATAATGAATTTCCTAGGAGTCAGGGAAGTCTTGAATAAGGTAGAAATTTATTTTTTCCTTCATCCTCCATGTACTCGCCTTATGAACAAGTAGTCGGATGCCATATAAACATCACAGTGAATGTGGAAGATGTCATGGTGGACTTCAAATTTTTTATTTTTATTTTTATCTTTTCCTTATATGTGTAGCTTACCTGATGAGATGGATGTCCAGAGTTTTGTACAAGTGTTCCACGGTTGCACCTCTGCAACTGGGCATTCCAAAGAGGCCATCATCTTTGGATTGAAATTGGGTGCTACCGTAGCGGGTCCCTAGCAAGGAACGGATAGGGGCTCTAAGGGGCTACGGTGATGTATGGGTTTTATCCACACTGCCCATCTATATTCTCATACCAATTTACAGTGCAACCCCCAAAACGAGGCAGATCCAAGGCTCAAGTGGACCACACTGGGGATCAAACACCTATAGTTGAAAATCTTTTTGAGAGTCATAGAAGATTTGGATCAAGCTGATATTTGTGTTTTCACTTCATCTAGATCTATGTGACCTTATGAACAGGTTGGATGACAATTAACCATCATGATGAGCCCTGTGAAGGTTCAACAGTGGATGTTGTTATCACTTGGGCACACTATGGTGTACTAAGTAAACTGTGGGGCCCACCATGATGTGTGTCATTATCCATGCCTTCCATCCATTTTACTAGCTCATTTTAGGGCACAAGCCCAAAATTGAAACACATCCAAAGCTCAAGTGGACCACACCATAGAAAACTGTAGGGATCACCACATCCATTGTTGAAACCTTCCTAGGACTTACAATGATGTTTATTTGTCATCCCACCTGTTCATAAGGTCACACAGACATGGATGAAGGGAAAACACAAAGATCAGCTTGATCTAAAACTTGTATAGTCCCCTAGAAGTTTCCAACCTCACTGTTTCCTATGATGTGGTTCGCTTGAGCTTTTAACATGCTTCAATTTGGGCTTACACTAAAATGATCTGAAAAAACATATGGTCAGCGCGGATAAGAAACATACATCTCAGTAAGCCCCTCAGAGTTTACTTAGCAAGCTATATCCTATTGAGTTACTCAGTATACAATCTACGTCATCATCTCTGCTTCAAAAAGTGTGATCCACTTAGCTTTAGATCTACTTCATTTTTAAGCCTGTACCCTCAAAAGATATGGCAAAATGGATGAATGATGTGATAAAACCCATACATAGAGGTCGCTCCTCCATTCCTCCGTTGGAGAATAGGCTACGCATTGTACTCGGTTATGTATTCTTTGCAAGTGGGGCATGATCCATTAATGCAGGACACCGGTCTGTGGGGCCGACGATGTGTGCATGACATTCGCCTTGTATCTATTTTTGCTGGTTCATAGTAAGACGTGAGCTCAACAGACGTGAGCCCGACGGCAAGACCAATCCAAAAGTCAGTGGGTGAGACATCAATCAGCATTGGGACAGGACCCGACATTGAATGCTTCCCCAAGCCCACCGTGATGTTTGAGTCTTTGACATCTAACCTACTTGCAAGGGAAAAACCAATATCATGCATATACAAATCTCCTGGGCCAAGAACATCCCACTCCACCTTTGGAAGTGGTGTCGCCCACATGAGTTTTTGGACGTGCATTAGTTTTGGGCTAACGTGCTTATTGGCACTCGGTTTGTTTTGGTCACGTGTGGTATGCGTGGCCATATTAAAACTAATTGTATGGTTGGATTCAAACCGAATAACTTGACCCCAAGCATCAAGATAAGTAGATATGTCGAATGTGATCATGCATGACCAAGACATGAGAAGATTGGTCACTTATTCAACTGTAGACACCCCACCACAGGCAGATAAGCTAATTGAATTTGAACTAATGGATGGACAATCAAACTCCAATCCTAAACCTTAACCCTAAAAGCCTAAATCCTAGGAATTCCAGTCCCAAAACCTAAACTCAGCACATTCAATTCAGTCAATTGAATTAGCCTAACTCTGAGCCCTAGGAACCTAAAACCTTGAACCCTAGGAACCCAAAACCATGAAGCTTTGAGTTGGTTCGACGAGTCAACTCACCCGGTCAACTCACTTAGTCAACTCACCTAGTCAGCCTACCCAACCCCACAACCCAATCAACTCACCTAGTTAAGCCCAAAACTAAGCCCGAACTCAATCCTAAAAGCAAGACCAATAAGGAAAATGGTCGAAACCTCAAAGCACCAACCCTCACAGTAGAGCCTTCACACGCTTGGAGGATGTTGTCTACCAAAGCAGGGAGTCCAAGTGGGGACTGTCGGCAGCCAGGCTACCGCCGGCCACGTGACACTCCCCCTCTTTGGGGCAACGTCCCTCAAGCATGTGGACCTCTCCCTTTTCAAACCTCAAGTGTGTGGTTGAAGTGTATTTACTCTGATGCCCATCTCCTTACACAAAATTACCCTTTTACCACTTCATCTAACCCATGAGATAATGCCTCAAATCATAGTCCGTCAACTACCTTTTGCCCCTAGGATCACTAGGAATTACCAAAAAATCGGATTGGGAGACTATAAATAGTCTCATCCTCTTCTCATTTGAGGCATCTACTCTTTTTTTAATCCACTCTCATCAGAGCACTTACTCACCTCATCCTTAACATTTGCCATTTAATTATCCCTCCACCAAGGAGAGTGAGAGTGAGAGAGTCTAGCCTAGCCTAGCCATAGTCCAACCCTCCTAAGCCACCTAAGTTCAAATATGAGCCACTCAATCTAGCCTTGTGATACTACCGTTCATCTAACCATTCAAGCCTCTATCAGTTTCATCAAATTAGTGCACTAACATCATGCAATACTCATTCCCTTCTCAACCCCTTTGCTCCTTATATATATCAGCATCATAGCGCATTTCACCATTCTCTCACATCTAACTGACGAGCATATGCTTTGAGGCTTGTCGATATAATCGAATCTTGCCCACCAGAAACCTTAGCTAGTTAGCTTTCGTTTTAAGCATACACACTGCATTCCATCATTTTCTCGTATCTGACAGACAGGCATATGCTCTGAGACGTGCCGATATAATCGTAACATGTCCATCAGAAACTTTAGCTGATTGGTCGTCGTTTTATCATAAGTATCATAAGCGCCCCGTACATACACCCTACACATGATTGTTTCAAATATATGCTCTGCGGCTTACCGATATAGTGGGATCTTGCCCATCAAAAATTCGGATTGGTCAATCATCACTTCTATTACATTGCATTACACTTTCTGTACACGAGAACTACCCTTATTCATTAGAAATTATTCAAATCTTGTGAAGTAAAGACTGTACATCCGTATGGGTAGAGTTAGTGCCTAACGCCTTCCATCTCTGTAATTGCGGTCTTTTACTTGGAATCTCTGGAACGTAAACTCATGAGTCATCTTAGGGTTAAGGATCTTTGGGTCAATCTTGATGTTGAGGGTCAAATATTACATATAAGACCCCAATTATTACTCGATTTTTCAAACATGATACTGTTTAATGGCCTATTTTAGTCGTGTTTGTGTTGCAAGGTGAATTTAGGAGCCTGGACTGAAAAGGGGTACTAAAAGTATGGATTTAACGCTCCATAATCACCAAGGTGAGGGACGGACCCCAGGAGACCAAGATCGAAGAATTTTCACGCCAGAGATCTAGGAAAATCACGCCACTCGCGTTGAACGGGCCTGAAAATCGTCCATAATGCAAGATCATAGGGTTCCCACCATTCGTTCTTCTCGAGACTTTATATCTGGCCTGAGGACTATAAATCAACCGTACACGTCGAATTTCAGCCTTTGGATCCTTGTGGAAGTGGCCTGACGAACAGATTAACCCATAAATCGTTGATTTAGGACCACGCGATCTTTGGGTATGCCTCCATCTCGGTCTCAACCGTTTAAATGAGCTGACAAAATGGATGGAGGGAGTAGATTTCTCACACGCATCAAGGTGGGACCCACTTTGAGTGAGTAGGAGTGCACACTAGCTGTGCACTTGCAGTGCATCGAATTGTCAAAGTCGGTCAACAGACTTTTCATCGAAAAAATCAAAAGGAATTTACATTCCCTCTTCTTCTCGTCTGTGAACGCTCAAACAGAGCTTGCGAACGATTTTTCATGGGCCACCATGATCAATCGTCCGGATGATCAGGACCGTCCATCAGACCTTAAGGGGCCCTATGATCACGACGTAGGTGACAGATTCCCAGAAGGCATCGAAGAACAATTTCCAATCGTCCAAATGCAGGTCGGACGACAGAGTGAAAGAGTTTGTGGGCCACACCGAAATTAGTCAAGAACTGTCCATTCTCGATGTGTTTTTCAAGGAGAAATTAGTGGACGGGGTGGATTTCTCTGGAAATTCAGATCATGGACCCCACCAAATCCCAGCGCAAGAAATACTCAGGCCCTGTTATGCGGACGTCCAAAAATTCGGGCGGTTGTGGCCCACTATCTTTGATCAGATGGACAATCCAAACCGTCCATCGTGTAGCTCATCCAAAAATGCCCCAAGGGACGTTGAGTTTTGGAAAGAAAGTAAGGAAAGTGGGCCATTTTCTGCTTATCTTCTTAGCTGCGTAAAAACATTTACGCCCAGAAATCCTTAGTTGCGTAAAGAATTTCGTCCGACTCCCACCAACTCCAGCTATTGCGCCGATCTCTCTGCCTATAAGAAAGAGAGAGAGAGAACGTGAGAAGCATTCATCGGTGCAGAGGAAGAAGTAAAAGAAGAGAAGGAGAGATCCTGGTCGGGTTTGAGTTTTTTTATTTCTTCATTTTTCTAATTTTGTTCTTGTTATTTTTAAGAGATTTTTGTCTAACCATGGCTATGACTAGCTAAACCTCTTAGTTAGGGCTAAGAGGTGAAGCTTGCAGAGTGGTGGGGGCCTTTTTGTTTATGCCTTTTGTTTGAATTGAACATGTGACGCTCCGTCACTGTGGTCACATGTGGGCGGGCACACGTGGGCAGGCGCACATGTGGGCGGGCGCCAAGATGGCTGGCAGGCTACTGTGCTGGTAGGTTGCTGTGCACACAGTGAAGGTGAAACTTTGTCCCACATCAGAAGTGTCGTCTGAAGTTGTGGTGGTTATATGTGGAGTTGCCACTCTATACTGTATGAGGCCTTTTGGGGGCTACCCCAAGAATAAAATCGTGCAGGCTGTACCCAGAGCGGACAATATCATACAGTGTGGGCGTGGGCTGTTATAAATGGTATCAGAGCCGAGGATGGCTCTGCCCTCGGTGGGGGATATTGTGACGTCCCATCACTGTAGTCACATGTGGGCGGGCCCGAAGATGGCTGGGAGGCTACTGTGCTGGCAGGCTACTATGCACATAGTGAATGTGAAACTTTGTCCCGCATCGAAAATGTCGTCTGAAGTTGTGGTGGTTATATGTGGAGTTGCCACCCTATACTGTATGAGGCCTTTTGGGGGCGACCCCATTAACAAAACTATGCGGGCTGTACCCAGAGCGGACAATATCATACAGTGTGGGAGTGGGCTGTTACAGAACAGACTTTGATTCTAGTTGATTATAAGGAATGCCTTTAGTTTTTAATGATTTGCTGTGACTTAAATTACAATAGAACTGCGATATATAGCTTTGAGTATTTCTTTTCCTTATTATGATTATGAAGATAGGAAACCTTGTTGTTCACCATCGCCCCTTGGACATGGTTGGATGATGGAATCCTTCCTAACATTCATATATCTCTCAGATTGGTTGTGGATTGGCCTAATTCTGTTGTTTACTTTGTCTCATGAGCATGGTTTTGTGATGGAATCCATTCTAATTTACATCCTTCGTATCTCTTGAAAACTAGATCAAAAGAAGTTCAGATTTGATTTTCATGGTTATATCTTCTAATTGGATGAAGATGGGACTCTAAATCCAGTTGAGTTCTTGAATCAAGCATAAGATCTCCCTGATCTCTACAAGTAGATCCTTTGAATCCCTAGTTTCCTACATTTGAATTTTCTAAAGTTTTAGTTTACTATTTCACCATTATTCCTTCATATTCACCTGATTTAGATTTTATTTTACTCTAGTTCTAGTTTGAGTTACTTTCAGGATACGTACAAGGTTTAGTCCCTGTGGATTCGACCTCGGTCTTACCGAGATTATTACTACATCACAACCCTATACTTGGGGTGTGAACAAGTTTTTGGCACCGTTGCCGGGGATTGACGGTTACGTTTTTCTGAGATTAACTAGATTTGGGATTAGTTTAAGATTAGGATTTTTCTAATTTTAAGTTAGATTTTTTTTTTTTTAATTTTTATGTTTTATTTCTAGAAACTAACCTATTTTTTTTTTTTTTTTTTTGTAGGATCCTAACATAAACTTCTAATTTGGTAATCCCTTTCTAATTTCTCTACTTTTTATATTTTTAGAATTAGGGTTTTAATTTTAGAAATTTTCTAATTCTAGGATTTCTTTTAATTTTAGAAAATTTCTATTTTCTAATTTTAGATTTAGATTTTCCTTTAAGTAACTTTCTACTTTCTAGTTTTAGAAAATTTTCCTTTTTAGAAACTAACATTCTATTTTTCTAATTTTAGGATTAGGTTTTCTATTTTAGAAACTTTCTAATTCTAGAATTCTTTTAATTGTAGAAATTAACTTAGCTTCTAGGTTTAGGAAACTTTCCTTTTTAGAAACTAACTTTCTATTTTTGATTATCTTTAGAATTCTTGTTTTTTATTTTTTATTTATTTTAATTTTTAAATAAAGAAAACAGTTTACTTTATATTTTTAGACCTTCTATTTTTAGAAACTAATTTGTTTTGGTTTGTTTTGTAGGTTTTTAACTTAAGGACTTCAATTTGGTAACTTCATTTCAACCCCCTCTTTCTTTCTAGATTTTTATTTTCTTTCTTAGGATTAGGTTTAGAATCTGAATTGAGGGCTGTGAGTGTTTCATGCCCAAGCGGGCTCGTGACAACACTCGACGTCTCTTGACTGAAGGAGATTGGTTGAGGGGTTAACTGTCCATCGCAGGACTAGACACCGCTCGAAATTCCCTGAGTTAATTGAGGTTATGGCTGTAAATCAACCTCAAGCACTACCTCCACTTGGAGTTGAGGAAGTCTATGATGAGAATGAGGTGCATCAAGCACCCTCACCTCGTACTTTATGAGATTATTTACAACTGGCGGGGGTGAGCATTTCCTCATGTATGGTTTTTCTTGAGAATACGGGACATATGGATATCAAGTCAGGGGTAATCCAACTCCTTCCTAAATTTCATGGGCATGAATCAGAAAATTCATATTTACATCTGAAAGAGTTTGATGAGATTATAACCACTTTATATTTTCCAAACGTGTCTGAGGACACAGTTAGGCTGAAACTCTTTCCCTTTTCTTTGAAAGAGAAAGCTAAGATGTGGTCGCATTCACTACGTCCTAGATCTATTGGCACATGGAATGATATGCAAAGGGTGTTCATAAAGAAATTCTTTCCACATCATAAAACGAATACCCTTAGAAAATCAATCATGAACTTTGCCCAAAAGGAGGATGAAACATTCTTCCAATGTTGGGAAAGGTTCAAGGATCTTGTCAGTTCATGCCCACAACACGGTTTTGAAATGTGGCGCATTACACTTTTTCTATGATGAACTGACATCTTCCATGCGCCAATTGGTGGAGACAATGTGTAACGGGGAATTCATGAATAAAAATGTCGATGATGTGTGGGACTACTTGGATAGACTTGCTGAAAATGCACAATCATGGGACACATACCCAAAATCAAGTACCACTTTTAGGCCCACTCAATTAAAGGAAAGGGGCGAAGTATACCTTCTGAAAGAGGATGATGATATCAATGCTAAAGTGGCTAATCTCATAAGGAGATTTGAGGCCATGTGTCACGCCCCGAACTCGGAAACCGGGCTCACAAAATTCCCGATCGCCGAATCTGGCGCCGACAGCCTTCGTAGTACCCCATTCTCGGCTCCCGGCACCCATACACCAGGTTCCAATCCTGGGATGCTACAAGGAGGATTTTTAATCGTCAATTTGATTTGTAATGAGCATAACCATAAGCATAACCCACGAACAATAACCACTTGAACACCATCACAAAATCCACTATGATCAAAAACTTTTGAGTACAATGGATATGAAGGGAAATACAAGATAGTACTAATAGCTGAAATTCCAAAAGCTCGACTGTACGCTCCTGCCGCTACTATGCTACTGCTGCGTCCTGGCGTCACCTGCACGCATCAGTCGTGCATAAGCTTATAGAAATCTTAGAGGGTGGTGTAAGTGTGTGCGCAGTATTAGCGTGCTCAGAATGCAAGGTCAGAGTAATGTGGAAACCTGCTGATGAGTACATGAATGCAATCAGTCGTGCTAAGGCTATGCGATGCAAGATACACCCCTTTCCAACCGACCACGACACAGTGGGAGACGCGACCTCCTGGTATTTAGAGTCATCCTCTGGTACCATCGGGTTTAGGAGTTTTCACCCAAGGACATCTATGGCGCCCCGATGCTAGAAACAGTATTTTCGATATCCAATTTAGCCACCCACGATGTGTCTGTGAAGGCTATGGCCTTGATGTCGCTAGGGCATACAATAATCACAATCACACGCAAATGCAAGTGCATGAATCACACCACCAGTCATGTAATAATCCTTCACGTATTATGCGCTCATGTAAGGCAACTCCGCCTATCAAGGAGCCCATATACAATCCGCCAGAGGGTATATGCTATGATCAGTCACTCCTCATATCAAACATATATATGATATGTATGAGCATGAATCATGGAGCTATACTAAACATGTTATATAGTGGTGGGATTTGTTCATAACGAAGATGGGCCTAGACGGCCTACACACTACAAATATGGGCCTATCAATGGGCCTTAGGGAGAGTGACAATGCGGACATTTAACCAACATCATCCTTACAATGTGGACATCAAACCATCATTGCTCCTAAGGCACGACCTGCCATGAATCACACATTGCAATGGGCCTTATGTACATCCTGTTGGGCCTCGACCCAAGGGCCAAAATACATTAAATGGGCCGCAAAGCATGGGCCCCATATCTATATCAAGGTGGGCCTCAATGGGCGGGCGACAAATACATCAAGTTGGGCCTAATCTCATGGGCCTTGCCTACGTCACAATGGGCCTCATACAATTCAAGGCGACCTCAACAATGGGCCTCATACAAATTATGGTGGGCCTTAACAACGGGCCACAAATACATTAAGATGGGCCTCAATAATGGCCTTAAAATAATCTCCAAAATGGTTGGACGGTTTGGATGAAACTCATGCATCATGGTGGATCCCATAGTGATTGAAAGGATGGACGACATGGATTAGGTACATACCCATGGTGGGGCCCACACTAATGGGAGGTGTGGATTGCAATACATACATTAGTGGGTCCCATGTGGGGCCTACCATAATGTTTATTTTCCATCTAACCCATTTATAAGGTCACTCAGACCTGGGGGCTCACAGTAATGTTATTTTCCACCCAACCTGGGCCCACTGTAATGTTTATTGCATCCAATCTGTTCATAAGGTCACGTGGACCAGGGGGCCACTGTGATAATTTTTTTTTCTGCCATCCAAACTGTTTATAAGGTCACATGGACTAGGGTCCACCGTAATATTTATTTATCATCCAACCTGTTGGTGAGGTCACATGGACCAGGGGGTCCACCGTGATATTTATTTCCCATCCAACCCGTTGAGAAGGTCACACGGACCTTAATGGAGAGGAAAAACAAATTTCAAAATGATCCAAAACTCCTGTGGCCTCAAAAGGGGTTTTCAATGGTAGACGTTAATCCTCACTGTTCCTTGTGATGTGGGCCACCTGAGCACCACACATAGCTGATTTTTAGGAGGGGGGCCACTGTCCTAGGGGCCCACCCAATGCACGGAGTGGATGACATCATACATCACGGTGGGGCCCACGGCTAGGACCCGTGGTCCCTGCTCATCCGCCCCTAGGACGCCATTGCGTCTCTGGAGTGTCAGCGGCAGCAGCAGGTGCTGCTGCCTAATGCTTTTTTTTTTCAAATCAGCATGTGGGGCCCACATCTGAAAAATTCAACCCGGCCATTGGATTCTACGGCCCCTGATTGACCAAACGAGACCAATATGAGACGTGTTTTTGGCGAATAGAAGGATCAAGGTGGGTTTCAATGGTAATACCGCTATTTCCTATAGTATGGCCCGCCAGAAAATGGGATCAGCTTCATTTTTCGGCTCAATGCCTAAAATGAGTTTGAGAACAGAATGGACGGTGTGGATCAGCCCCATACATCAAGGTGGAGCCTACATGGGTAGCCTATCCCAAAAGCTCTCTTTTTTTTGTTAGCTTGCAAGTACACACCTATGTCAGTACACATACTCCATGTTAGCCACACCCGTCCAGCGTCCAGCGACACTGGGCGGCATGGATAAACACAGACATCATGGTGGGCCTCACATGTTCGTGGCACACACATCAAGGTGGGTCCCACATGAAGGTGGCCCACCTTTTGGATCAACAAGATATTTGTGTTTTCCTTCATCTTGGCCGTCCAATTGACCCATTGCAAGGTAGGCCTCACGATCGGACGGTTAAGATCATCTTACACTATGGTGGCCACAAGACATCATTAAAAAGAAGGGGAGAGAGAGAGAGAGAGAGAGAGAGAGAGAGAGAGAGAGAGAGAGAGAGAGAGAGAGAGAGAGAGAGAGAGAGAGAGAGAGCCGGTGAAATAGAGGGATCCCGCCACTATGGGCCCCTCACTACATTACATACATCATTGTGGGTCCCACAACAAGTGGCCCTAAAAGTGAAATCAACGGTGGATCACCCACCTCTAGGCCTCCTTCTTGCTCCCCTAGCCTCTTTAGCTCCTTGTCTTCGAGTTTGATGGAGGTAGATGATGGATGGATGGTTGAGATGAGAGATGAGAGTGTACGAAGGTGGGCCACACTTGGCTTTGTGAGAGAGAGGTTGGATGTGGGATGTTGTTGCTTGGGGAGTGAAGAGAGTGAATGAGAGAGAGAGGAAAGTGATGGGTGAAAAGGTGATGGAGTGATGGGTGATGGGTGATGGTGTTGTAAGAAGGGATGGGTGGAGAGAGAGAGAGTTGACTTTGGGTAGCTTGTGTAAGAGAGAGGTAAGGGTAGGGTATGGGTTGTTGCACTTGACTTGATGTGTGATGTGAACTTGATTGATGGGATTGATTAATTGATTGATGGGATAGGTCGTAGAGATTCCCTCGAAGTTCGCAACGCGCGGCGTTTTTTTCAAAATGAACATGGGCCTACATCTTCTACCTTGAGTATCGGTTCGGTGCGCGAGTCGCGACGACGGTGCAGTCGCTATGATACAAATTTTGGTTCGAGCCAACTTCGGTATGCGGGACCCGGCTTAGGATCATGTCACGCCCCAAACTCGGAGAACGGGCTCACAAAATTCTCGATCGCCGAATCCGGTGCCGACAGTCTCCGTAGTACCCCATTCTTGGCTCCCAACGCCCATACGCCAAATTCCGATCCTGGGATCCTATAAGGAGGATTTTCAGTATGATTTTTTTTTTTGTAATGGAGCATAACCACAAGCATAACCAAGACACAAAACAACATCACCACATATCCACTATATCAAAAACTTTAAGTACAATGCGGAAAGGGAAATACAAGGTGATCAAAACTCTAAAATAGTCAGATGCGCACTCCTACCTCAGCGCTGCTGCTGTCCAACGCTACCTGCACGCAACGGTCGTGTATAAGCTTACAAAAGCTTAGAGGGTGGTGTAAGTGTGTGCGCAAGGCGAGTGCCAAGTATACAATATCAGAGTAATGCAGAAATATGCGGTAAGTCCATGAATGCTATCAGCTGTACCAAAGCTATGTAATGTAAGTCATGAATCTATCGACCATACCAAGGCCATGCGATATGAGGCCTATGTAGCCAAATGTTATATACGAGATGCAAAACAAGCGTGTCAGTACTCATCAAGTATACATATCAGTACAATTCCTCTCTAGGATATTACTGGGGTCTAATACACCTCACGCTGACTGCCTCCTCCGTAGCTGCACAATCAAGCAATTAGAAGAGATCACACTATCCGCCTGGCCAGTAGTCTGCCAATATCTACCAGGCTCATTGATAGCGGACTCATTTGCGAGCTAGTCAAACTCAGCCTAGCTTATAGCCCTCTCACTCAGGCGGATAAGGCCACACCCCCTTCCAACCGACCACGACACAGTGGAAGACGCGACCTACTGGTATTCGGCACTCGGGCTCTCGTGTATCCACTCGGTCTAGACGTTGGAGCATCTCCTGGTACCAAAAAGGTTCTGCGATTTTCACCCAAGGACATCCTAAGTGCCCACAATGCTAGAGTCAATATTTTCGGTATCTCATATGACCATCCACGATGTGCCTGTGGAGGCCACGACCTTGATGTAGTTAGGGAGTGCAGTGATCATGACACACAATGCGAAATGCATGAGTCACACCGTCAAATCATGCAGCAATCCAGCGTGTACTGTGCGATCATGTGGGGCACTCCGTCTCATCAGGAGTCCCGTAACTGTCTTAGCCTAACCGGCTTATGCTAATACCTCATATCAAGCATACAAATGATGCGTATGGGCATGAATTATGGAGATATACTAAGCATGTTACAAAGTGGTGAACTATCAACAAGTATGGACCTACCAATGGGCCCTAGGGAGAGCTATAATGCGGACATTTAACCAACATTATTCTTGCAATGTGGACGTCAAACCAACATTGCTCCCAAGGCATGGCCCGCCATAAGACATCATTACACAAACCATGGAGGAATCACCCATTGCAATGGACCTATGTACATCTCATTGGGCCTCGACCCATAGGCCTCAAATACATCAAATGGGCCGCCTCGTATGGGCCTTAGATAAATCAAGTGAGCCACATCAATGGGCCGCACCAATGGACCTTATGTACATTGCAATGGGCCATAACCCATGGGCCTTAGAATGCATCAAAATGGGCCTTATATATCAAAGTGGGCCTTAACCACGGACCACAAATACATCGAATAGGCCTTACATTCACATCAAAGTGGGCCTCAACAATGGGCCATAAATATAACGAGATGGGCCTAATCACTTGGGCCTTATATATATACCAAGTGGGCCTCAATGGATGACCACAAATAAATCAAGATGAGCCTCATCCACATACCAAGGTGGGGTCCAATTGAACTATAGATCTGTCTTATTTTTAGTCTCAAGCCTGTAAGACAAGCTTGCTAAATGGTGAATGGTTTGGGTGCAACACATGCATCATGGTGCGGGTCCCACCAGATAGATGGATCTGACTCATTCTTTAACTCATGCCGTAAAATGAACTTTCAGAATGGATGGACAGATTGGATGCAACACCTGCATCATGGTAGGTCCCGTAAAGGCCCACCCTCATATATATATATATATATATCTTATATAATATAATATATAATATATGTAGTGTATATATATATATATATTATAATTATATATATATATATATATATTATATATATATATAATATATATATATACACATACACACACACAAGGTGCAGCCCCCACACGTGGGGTGGGTCCCATATAGATGGATGCAAGGGTGAAACATATACCTTATGGTGGGGTCCCCCTGCCGTCTAGCAGCCAACTAAAATGGCTGGATGATGTAGATTAAACACATACATCTAAGTGGGCTCCACCGTCCACGGCAGTGGACGGTGTTAATAAAACACATACATTACTGTGGGGAAATAAAACACATATATCATTGTGGGTCCCACGTGGGGCCCACCATAATGTTTATATGCCATCCAATCCGTTCATAAGGTCACACGTACCTGGGTGAAAAGGAAAAACAAATTTCATCTTGATCCAAAACTTCTGTGGACCCAAAAATGGGTTTTAAGGGTAGCCATTCAATCTTACTGTTTCCTGTGATGTGGGCCACCTAAGTCCTAGATTAGGCTGATTTTTGGAGTGGGTCCACTTCATGGAGTGGCCCACCCGATGAACGTGTGGATATCAAATATACATCATGGTGGGGCCCATGGCAGGGGCCGTGGGTCCCTGCCTTCCGCCCGACCGTCAGCAGCAAGCGCTGCCTGCGTCTCTGACAGCAGCAGCGTCTGCTGCATGTATATATATTTTTTATTTTTTGAAATCGAGTTTTTTCAAGGTTTTTCATGCGTGGGGCCCGCATCGGAAGAATCCGACCCCGCCATTGGTCTTCAGGGCTCAAGATAGACCCATCAAGCCCAATATTGGGTATATTTTGGGGTGTAGAAACAACATGTGGATTTTCAACGGTGACAGCCACAGTTTCCTATGCTATGGCCCGCTGGAAAGTCGGATAAGCTTCATTTTTCAGCTCAATGCCTAAAATGAGTGGGTAAATAGGATAGACGGCGTGGATTGAATACATACATCAAGGTGGGGCCTATATGAGTGGTCCACCCGAAAATGTCTTAAACCAAGGCCCTATTTGTGTTTTCCATTCAACGTTCAGCGTCCCTGGACACTGGACAGTCTGGACATAATACATACATTCAGGTGGGCCCCACCTATGGATGTGGGCCACTAAAGAAGGGGTTGGAGGGCATGAGAAATACATACATCAAAGTGGGGTCCATCCAAGTGGGCCACATAGCCACATCACCGCATACAATAGAAAGAAAAAAAGAGAGAGGGAGAGAGAGAGGGATCGAGGGACACGTGTGATGGAGGGCTCTGCCACTATGAGCCCTCCCTTGCATTCAATCATACATCAAGTGGGTCCCAAATACATGTGGGCCCACTAAATCCAAAATCAACGGTGGAGATCCCTTCTCCACCAAAATGGAAGGTCTAGATGACCAGTTCTTATGTAAGGAAATTAAACATCATGATGGGGTCCATGAAGAATGGCCCCATCATGGAATGATCATGAGAATAAAGGTGGGCCATCGGCCACACCTAGGGTCCCAAGTGAGATCCATACCATCAATCGGTAGGCCTCACTTGGCCCTTCATCAAAACATGAAAATCTAGCCTAATAAGCATCCACCGTTCGATCTTCTCGGTCCGTTGGAAAGCCGATCTCCTTGTGCTTCACTTTGATGGAGAGGATGAGAAATGAAGGGCTAGGATGATGGATTTTTGGGAGAGAAAGGTGGGCCACACAAAGTCATTTTTCTCTCTTGGAAGGGCTTGGACGTGAGCCTCTTCCTTAACTTGGAATTGTGTTTGAGAAATGAGAGAGAGAGAGAGAGTTGTAAGGAGAGAGAGATGGGATGGAGTGATGGATGTGAGAGAGGGATGGGTGTGTAAGGACTTTGTTGACTTTAGGGGTAGATGATGTAAGAAGGGTATGGGGTGTGTAAGAAACTTTTGACTTATGGGTTGCTTGGGGATGGGTGTGAGGTGATGGTGTACTTGACCCTTGATGGGATTGATTGATTGATGGATGTGACATGTTGTAGAGATTCTCTTAGAATTTGCAACGCATGGTGTTTTCTCGAAATAAATGCCGACTCACATCTTCTGGTCAGGATATCGGATCAGTGCGCGAGTCACGGCGTTGGAACCACGATGACGGTACGGTCATAATGGTACAAGTCTCGGCTTAAGCCGACTCAATTCTACAGGATACGACTTAGGGTCGATCGCAAACGTTGATTATACGTCGCAGGTTGCCGAAATTCAACGGGAAGGATCGCGGGATTCGACGGCACAGTACGGTCTAGGATACGGGTCTTACAGATCGCACGCAAATGTTGGATACGGGTCAAGGGTTGCCAGAATTCGACCGGAAGGACCGCGGAAGCCAACGGAACGGTACGGACTAGGATATGAGCCTTACACCATGTAATCAAAGAAGGATAAGGGTAAGGAAGTTATTTGAGGTATTTGTGGTTGCAACAGTCACACAACTGAAAAGTGTCCAACTATATCTGCCTTTCAAGAGGTACTTACTGAGCAATCCAATGCCGTAAATAATTATTAAAGACCTTTCAATGGACCTACTTCCAATGGACCTATTTTTAATACATACAATCCTGGTTAGAGAAATCATCCAAACTTTAGTTGGAGGAATGGACAAACGACTACTCCTCAAGGTTTCTTCAATCATACTCCAAATCAAGAGAAACCTCAAGAGGATCCGGTTCAAAAACATATTCGATAACAAGAGCTACTGAATCAGAATTCGGCACAAACGTTCCATAATATCCATACAGTATTAAGAATGCTTGCGTCATCTATTCAAAGGATAGAGTCAGAATTAACAAGTGGAGGAAAAGGGATGCTTCCTGCTCAACCTCTCCCGAATCCCAAACCGCAATATGAAATAAGTGACCATAGCTCTTCAAATCAGATGGAACAACCCAAATCCATCACCACTCTTAGGAGTGGGAAGATCAATGAAAAAACTATTCCAATTAGGGCTAAAAAGCCTAAGGACATGGAAGTGGACAAAGATGATGGATCTAGCCATGCTCCACAGGAATTAGAACTAGAACCTCAAAGGAAGCCGGTTGCTCCATTTCCCCAACGGTTGGTTGCACCAAAACCTTTCTCTAACTCTCAGGATATTCTAGAGGTGTTGAAACAAGTAAAGGTCAACATTCCTCTACTTAATGTCATGAAACAAATACCTTCATATGCCAAATTCCTAAAAGACTTATGTACGACCAAAAGACGGCAGAATACTCAAAAGAAAATCTTCTTAACTGAGAAAGTGAGTGCCATCCTAAAGCAAGATGTGCCGCAGAAATTTAAGGATCCTGGTAGCCCAACCATATCATGTGTAATCGGAACTATCAAATTGAGCACGCACTTCTTGACTTAGGAGCGAGCATCAATCTGATTCCTTATTCGGTATACAAACAGTTAGATTTGGGGGAATTAAAACTCACCTTAACCATGCTACAACTTGTTGATCGCTCTATTCATATACCAAGAGGGATAATTGAGGATGTGGTGGTCTAGGTTGACAGATTTTACTACCCTGTAGATTTTATCATCCTGGATACCGAACCCATCGTTAACATGAGCACTCAGATTCCCGTCATTCTTGGTTGCCCATTCCTTGCTACCTCAAACGCAATTATCAATTGCAGGAATGGTGTCATGAGTATGTCTTTCGGGAATATGACATTAGAAATGAATATCTTTTTTAACACAGGCAGACAGTCAGAGGATGATGACGATTTCCACGACATTAACATGATTGACACTTTCGTGGACGATAGGACAACTTTGACTTTATCCTCTGACCCTCTAGAGACGTGCCTGGCCCACTCCCATGATTTTGATGATGACATGATTAGGGAGACGTGTGTCATGCTTGATGCTACGCCGGTACTTGAAGTTAATCGGTGGAGGCCACAATTTGAAGAGTTGCCTCAATCTGATGAAGTGCCTCTACCGTCTAACCTCAAGCCACCGAAGCTTGACCTAAAACCTTTGCCCTCTAATTTGAAATATGCATATTTAGGTCAAGATGAGACATACCCAGTGGTGATTTCTGCCCACCTAGAGAAAGAACAAGAGAGTATGCTCATATCTACTCTCATCGAGCATAAGGGAGCCCTTGGATGGACGATTGCGGACCTCAAGGGAATTGACCTCTTGATTTGTACTCACCGCATTTATCTTGAGGATAATGCGAAGACCTCTCAGCAATCACAACGTAGATTAAATCCAAACATGAAAGAAGTGGTTAAGTCCGAGGTTCTTAAACTATTGGATGCGGGTATCATATACCCTATATTTGATAGTCAATGGATGAGTCCAACCCATGTGGTTCCTAAGAAGTCCAGAATCACCATCGTAGCCAATGCCAATAATGAACTCATGCCAACAAGAGTTACTACTAGTTGGAGAATGTGCATTGACTACAGGAAGTTGAATACTGTCACGAGGAAAGACCACTTTCCTTTGCCCTTCATTGATTAGATCTTGGAAAGGTTAGCTGGTCATTCCTACTACTGTTTCCTTAATCGGTATTCGGGCTATAATCAGATAGAGATAGCCCCTGAAGATCAAGAAAAGACTACATTTACATGTCCATACGACACCTTTGCTTACCGAAGGATGCCCTTCGGACTATGTAATGCCCCTGCCACCTTTCAACGATGTATGATGAGTATCTTTTCTGACATGGTGGGGCAATATCTAGAGGTCTTCATTGACGATTTCTCTGTCTTCGGTCCATCTTTCAGCGAGCGCTTAGAAAGTCTTAAATGTGTGCTGAAAAGATGTGAAGAAAAGAACTTGGTACTTAATTGGGAGAAGTGTCATTTCATGGTTCATAAGGGAATTGTCCTTGGACATATTATCTCATCCAAAGGAATCGAGGTGGATAATGTAAAAAATTGATCTTATCTCTAACTACTGCCACCAAGAACATATGGGACGTGCGATTCTTCTTAGGACACGCCGGATTTTACAGAAGATTCATAAAGGATTTTAGTCTCATCTCTTGTCCTCTATATAATCTACTTTGAAAGGATGCATCATACGAGTGGACTGAGCCATGTTAGGAAGCTTTCACTAAGCTTAAAGGCATGTTGACCAGTGCACCTATCATACAGCCACCCGACTGGAGCATTCCTTTTGAACTTATGTGTGACGCGTCTAATTATGCTCTTGGGGCGGTTCTAGGCCAGAAAAAAGATAAGAAACCCTATGTTATTCATTATGCGAGTAAGACTCTAAATCCTACCCAAGTGAACTACTTGACTACGGAAAAGGAACTATTGGCCGTAGTGTTCGCTTTGGACAAATTTAGGTCCCACTTGATCGGATCTAAGATCATTATTTACATAGATCACTTGGCGCTCAAGTATCTTCTGTCTAAGAATGATGCTAAGCCCTGCTTGATAAGATGGATCCTCCTACTCAAAGAATTTGACCCATAAATTAAAGATAAAAAGGGAGTAGAGAACGTAGTGGCTGACCATCTTTCTCGCCTTGTTCTCTCTGATTCCCTTGAGACAACATATATCAATGACATGTTCCCTGATGAACAGTTGTTCAGGGTCTCCCATTCACCTTGGTTCACTGATATTGCTAATATCTTGCCACAGGTTTCATACCGACACATTGGACTGCACAAGATAAGAAGAAAATTTTCACCGAGGTGCGCAACTTTTTCTGGGACGATCCATATTTATTTAAATATTGGCTAGACCAAATCTTAAGGATATGCGTGCCAAACGATAAGCATCAGAGTGTCATATCCTTCTATCACTCGCAGGCCTGTGGTGACATTTTTTTGCTAAAAAGACCACGACCAAGATTCTGCAGTGTGACTTTTATTGGCCCACTATGTTCAGGGACACTCATGAGTTTTGCAAAGCTTGTGAGCATTGTCAGAAATTGGGAGCGTTGTCCTGTCGAAATATGATGCCCTTGAAACCTATTCTTATCATAGAGGCATTTGATTGCTGGGGCATCGATTTCATGGGACCATTCCCCCAATCCTTTGGGAATCTATATATTTTGCTCGCTGTAAACTATGTCACTAAATGGGTCGACCATCACACGGTCATTAAATTCCTAAAAGCGAACATCCTTTCTTGATTCGGAACGCCTCGAGCCATCATTAGTGATGGAGGCTCATACTTTTGTAATAGACCATTTGAGAGTTTAATGAAGAAATATGGTATCTCTTATAAGGTGAGCACCCCATACCACCTACGGACAAGTTGGCAAGCTGAGATTTTCAATAGGGAAATCAAACACATTTTGGAGAAAACGGTTAACCTTGACCGTAAGGATTGGTCAATCTGATTGACTGATGCCTTATGGGCTTACCGTACTGCTTTTAAAACTCCTATTGAAATGTCTCCCTTTAGACTTGTCCATGGGAAGGCTTGTCACTTACTTATGGAGTTGGAACATAGAGCCTACTGGGCGATCAAAAATCTGAATTTCAATCTGGATGATGCTAGCTCGCTATGCAAACTTCAGTTGAATGAACTTGAAGAAATTCAGAACGATGCGTACGATAACTCGAGAATTTACAAGGACAAGATGAAAGCGTTTCATGACCAATACATTCTGCGAAAATCATTCACACTAGGTCAGAAAGTCCTTTTGTATAATTCTCGATTACATCACTTTCCGGGTAAGCTCCGATCTCGTTGGATCGACCCTTTCACCATTATCAATGTTTATCCTCATGGGGCTGTCGAGATTCGGAATCCAGACAATGGTCATGACTTTAAAGTAAATGGACATCGCTAAAAGCCATTTGTCGAGAAATTTGATTCAGAGGACATGTCCATGCCTTTGAATGATCCTGTTTACCAGGATTGATCTCCTAGTCTGACGGAGGTATAGGTAGGTTTACTGCTTTCATAAGACTAGGGTAGTTTGGTTTATATTGTTATAGATTAGTCAGTTTTATGCCATTAGGTTAGTTTGCTTTCTACATTATTTTAGGATAGTTTGCTTTTGTTGGTTTCTCTCTTGTGCTGACCCGCTCTTACGCTTATATTTTCAGAAAGCCTCTTGATTCTTTCGTCCATGTACTACCTTTTCATCTCTCCTCTTTTACTTTCATTGTCCCACGTGCATTGCATGCTTATTATTATTATTATTATTTTTATATTGAGGACAATGTAGATTTTAGGTTGGGAGTGGGTGATTAGGTCACCTAATCAATGTTTTCTTGGTTCTGAGCAAAAATTGTGAAAATTTTTAAAATTTTCCTAGATATTCTTGTGCATTCAAAGTGATTTTGACGACCATCATTGATTTAGAATTATAAGATACATGATGTTGGTAATTTTTGATTCTTGGATTCAGTTATCTGTTAGATTTCACAGTTAAGTTCGAGTTATTAATCCACGATTAGAATTGTAAACATTGATTGAGTCATGATTTCACACGCCACATCTCGCTTACATATGAAGGTTTTAGTTCGATAATAAAGGATTAACTTGGTAATCACTAAGCACGAAAGGAACCAGCATGAGAAGTTTTACCATCATGTTTATAAAGAAGAATTGAAAGGGTTGGGCGAATGGTCTTCACCATAGGTTTGCTCCCTATAGGCGATGATTTGATTCCCCACGATTGACATTCGGAAAATGTTGGGCGACTGGTCTTCACCATAGGTTTGCTCCCTGTAGATGAGGATTTGATTCCTTTCCTTGGCATTACTTTTAATGGAAAAAATCAAAAGTTGGTAGGTTAATCTATGAGGCAGGTTTTGGTTGTCATGAATTCTCTTATTGGTTACCAATGATATCATGAAATAGAGAAGTGAACCTTAATGTTAAGCTGAGATTACACTATACACTCATGGATCCTAATGTTTAGAATTTTTTCTAATTTATGGATTAATACTTTGATCTTGATTGTGAAGTCTATCGTGCGCTTGAGTATAGGAGAATGTAATGCCCAACATTCATGAATCTTAGACTTCTAGTATCTGGATTGTTTTAAAAAATCACTCGAGTTTTTAGAAATTGTCCTGTAATTCTCAATTTATTTTTCGCATACTTTGCTTAGGACTAACAAAATGCTGGTAGGGAGTTCTATTGAGGGTCAAATATTGCATATTAGACCTCAGTTATTACTCGATTTTGCGAACATGATACTGTTTAATGGCCTATTTTAATTGTGTTTGTACTGCAAGGTGAATTTAGGAGCCTGAATTGAAAATGGGTACTAAAAGTATGAATGTAACGCTCTGTAATCACCAAGGTGAGGGACGGACCCCAGGAGACCAAGATCGAAGAATTTTCACGCTAGAGATCTAGGAAAATCACGCAACTCGCGTTGAACAGGCCTGAAAGTCGTCCAGAATGCAAGATCATAGGGTTCCCACCATTCGTTCGACTCGAGACTTTATATCTGGTGTTCACTCCCCAAGTATAGGGTTGTGATGTAGTAATAAACTTGGTAAGACCGAGGTCGAATCCCAAGGGACTGATACCTGTACGTTATTTGAAACTAAGTAGAACTAGAACTAGACTAAGATGAAATCTAAACTGAATGAAATTGAGGGAATAATTAATTAAAAACTAATAAAAATAAAGGTGAAAATTAGGATTCAGAGGATCCACTTGTAGAGATCAGGGAAATCTTATGCCTGCTTGAAGAACTCAACTAGACTTAGAGTCTCATCTTCATCCAATTGAAGGGTGTAACGAAAAAAAGTAAACCGAACTTCTTTTGATATAGTTTTAAAGAGATGAAAGGTATATGAATTAGAATGGATTCCATCACCAAGCCATGCCCAGGAGACAAAGTAAACAACAGAATTAAACTAATTACCAACCAATCAACAATGTATGAAGGTTAGGAAGGGTACCGTCATCCGACCATGACCAGAAGACTATGGTGAACAATAGGGCTTCCTGACGTCATAAACATAAAAAAGGAGAAAGAAATACTCAAAGCCATCGCAGATCTATTGTAATTTCAGTCACAACAAACCATTAAAAACTAAAAGTATTCCCTTAATTAAACGAAAATCAACATCAGTTCAGTATAAACAAAAGGCATAAGCAAAGTCTCCCCATCACGCTACAAGCTTCACCTCTTAGCCCTAGCTAAGAGGTTTAGCCCAACATGATCGGACTAGATCTCGTAAAAAACAAATAAGAAAAACAGTAATAAATAAAAAAAGACAAAAACTCTAGAATACTCTTCTTTATGCCTCCACGGCTGCTCCACACCGAGCTCCTTAGATCTCTCCCCCTTCACTCCCCTCCTCTCTATACCTTTTATAGATAGCGGAAGTCGATGGCCAGAGTCGGTCGCTAAAATCCCGGGGCGGTACTATTTTCCGCAAGTTATAACAGGTGCGGAACCTTTACGCACTCCCTGCGTAACAGGCCTGCGTTGAACTGAAAGTAGGGCCCATTATCGGGTTTTGCTGTGAAATCCAATCCGCTCATTAGAACTCCCTTGAAAATTCAGTAAAACTAGGCTATTTTTGGACCGAAATTGACGTGTCCCACCCATATTTTTCGTGGCACTGTCAGTCCTCTATTTGGACGAATGGAAACTGATCTCCACTAATTTCTAAGATTCGGTCACCTAGGCTTTGATGAGGGGGACCGTAGGTTCATGATGAACGATCCAGATCTGGCTTTTGAAGTGAGGTGGTGGCCCACAAGCTTGGTCCGTAAGCTCTGTTGCGGAACAGAGATTCCGCAGGTCGCCCCTGCTACATGCACTGGCCCACTTATGGAGGCCAATTGGAAAATCCACTTCGTCCATTGGTTCCAGGGCGAAAAGCCGTTCGGGAGGATGTATTTTTGGAGTGAACTCGGTGCGGCACACTTGATCTTTTATTCCGCCATCCATCATACTTTCAACGTCCAGGATCTTCCAATAGCTTGCATGGTGGAGAAAATTCATCTAAGTGAGGGTCGTGGCTACCCCCTGAGGTACTTGGACGGTTTGGATCATCAAAATAGATGATGAGTGGGGCCCACGATTAATGACCGGCATCGGCAGTGAAGACGTTGTTGCGTCTTGAGAGAAATCGTCGGTCAGCGCCCGCTGACCGACTTTTGGAGAACCAGTGTGTGGCGGGAGTGTGTATGCTACGCACACATATCGCGTATATGGGTCCCACAGTGATGTATTTGAGAAATCCGCTCCGTCCAACTGTTTTATCATCTCGTTTAAACCGTTGGAACTGAATTTGAAGCATATCCGGATATCAGGCAGGCCCCAAATCAGAGATTCATGGGCTGATCTGTCATTTTAGCCACTTCCACAGGGATCCGGGAGCTGAAATTTGATGTGTACAGTTCATTTATGGTCCTTAGGATATGTATTAAGTTTTGAGCTAAACGGATGGTGGGAACCCTGTGATCTTGCATTATGGACCAATTTCAAACCACTTGAGCTTTAGTTTCTCGATTTTCTCAGATCTCTGGCATGCAAATCCATTGATCTTGGTCTCTTGGGGTCCGTCTCATGCTTTGGTGAATTCAAAGCATCAAATCCAAGCATTTAACACCCCTTTTTCAGTCTAAGCTGGTAGAGTCACCTTGCAACATAAACACAAGTAAATTGGGCTGTTAAACAGTATCCTGTTCGTAAATCTAGGCAATAATTGGGTCTGATATGCAATATTTGACCCTCAACATCTGGCATGAGGACCATAAATCAACCGTACACTTCGAATTTCAGCCGTTGGATCCTTGTGGAAGTGGCCCGACGGACAGATCGGCCCATAAATCGTTGATTTGGGACCCACACGATCTCTGAATATGCCTCCATCTCGGTCTCAACCACTTAAATGAGCTGACAAAACAGATGGAGGGAGAGATTTCTCACACGCATCAAGATGGGACCCACTTTGAATGAGTGGGAGTGCACACTAGCTGTGCACTTGCAGTGCATCGAATTGTCAAAGTCGGTCATCAGACTTTTGACCAAAAAATTCAAAAGGAATTTACATTCCCTCTTCTTCTCGTCTGCGAACGCTCAAATAGAGCTTGAAATAGAGCTTGCTGACGATTTTTCATGGGCCACCATGATCAATCGTCCGGATGATCGGGACCGTCCATTAGACCTTAAAGGGCCCTATGATCACGGCCTAGGTGATAGATTCCTAGAAGGCATCGAAGAACGATTTCCAATCGTCCAAATGCAGGTCGGACGAAGGAGTGAAAGAGTCTGTGGGCCACACCGAAATTAGTCAAGAACCGTCCATTTCTGATGGGTTTTTCAAGGAGAAATTGGTGGACGGGGTGGATTTATCTGGAAATTCAGATCATGGACCCCACCAAATCCCAGCTTAAGAAATCGCAGGCCCTGTTATGCGGACGTCTGGGAAATTCAGCGGTTGTGGCCCACTATCTTTGATCAGATGGATAATCCAACGTCCATCATATAGCTCGTCCAAAAACGCCCCAAGGGACGTTGCATTTTAGAAAGAAAGCAAGAAAAGTGGGCCATTTTTTGCTCATCTTCTTGGCTGTGTAAAAAGATTTACGCCAGGAAATCCTTGGTTGCGTAAAGAATTCGTCCGACTCCCACCGACTCCAGCTATCGCGCCGATCTCTGTAACGTCTCGAAAAAATCCGTACAAAGACCCGAGTACCACCTCAGGCAGAAATCACTAAAGACCAAATCCTTTAGAAATTAGACGAAATTAACTAAGTATTAAACTAGATTAGCTGTGAAATTCACTTGAACCATTTTAAATATGAACTGCAAGACCCAAAACCTGTAGAATCCTTAACACTACATTACCTTCTAACTTATGATCAATCTAAAACCCAGTTGCTCTCGGGAGCACCTTGAAACTCCGTATCGGACCTGGACCGCACGTTGAGAGTCCGATGACCGCGAAACTATACCGTTATGACCACTTTATTGGGCTTGACAACCATCTCGGAAATCAAATCCAGAAACGCACAACTTGAGCCGGAGCAAAGTGTGTGAGAAACGCGAATATCTTTAGGAAACGTGCTCAGATTTAAGTGAATTGAGTCATTTGCTTGCGGGCCAAATATAAGGATTCAGACCGTCAGAATCTGACCCAATTACACCATCGGATTAGGGAAAATTTCCAACACATGTCAATATACTTGTGGCCCTGATCAAGTACCGGTGACCGTTGAACTGAAACTCGTCCGCCGCGGTCGATCTGTAAATCCGATATGACCGAAAACTTAACTCGACCTAGATCCAATGCCAGGGAGCTTAAGTCCGACCGCACGCAGAAAAAGGACCTCCAGAAGTGCTTCATTGGATCGCAACAGCCCCCATGTGGCTATAACCTAAGTATACCATGGCCCTGGGGCCATTCCGGTCAGTTCTGGGCCTATATAAGGGCCTAAACCCACTCCTCTCTCATTCCATACGAATTCCTAACCTTAGAAGAGAAAAGAGAGAGAAAGAGGGGAGGATAAGAGGAGAAAGAGAGAAAGTAAGAGAAAGAAAGTTGACGTTTGTTTCTGGAATTCTTCCCTGACGCTTCACGTGCTTAACCACCACATCTGAATCGCTTTTCCGGCGATTCCGACTCCGTTCTTAGGTAAGAAAACCTAACCCTAATATGTTTTAGGATTTCAAATAGTGTAAGTGATGAAATAACTAACCTATTTCATACTGTAGGTTGCCGTTGTGCCGTAGACAAAGACTCGGTATACAAACTGAGTTCTTTACTGAAAAGGCTAAGCTATATGTTCTGAAGGGCGGGGGTGAATAGGACTGTGCCAAATTAAAATTTAACAGCGGAATTGAAATACGATAGCCTTATAAAAATAAAGATAGTACTTTAAATAAATCAAAGAACTGAAATGTAAAGCAATCTTAAATAAAGAGCTTGATACTAACATTGTTTTAAGGACAACCTTTGCACCATAAAAACTAAGGGTTTATGGCAGGACAACCTTACTAGAACAAATTGAATATCATAACTCAAACAAAAAAGAAATAAAGGAAATAGCAAGAAATAAATTCTAAACTATTACAACATTCCCCACTTTGCTTGAAATGTAAATATTACAACATTCACATCCACATATACATTTCACAAATCTGAATGATTAAAGATATGGAAATTAAAAGAGCATTCAAATCACAAAATACACTGATATATAGTAGTTCGCCTGTGTGTTCACCAACTGTTAAACAACAGCCACACAGCTTGCTACTCCACTCCTAATATCCTCACACAAGGGATATTAGCGTTCACTATCAAACAGGTTTTTACAGGTTCACTTAAAACCTTCACAATTGTGTCTTTTTAACTTGGGCTTACACAATCCAAAAACCCACACTTTCTGAGTTTTCTGGCTCTCCTCAGATAACCAACACAATGAGATTTTTCTGGCGAATCTCAAACAAAACCAAAATAATGAATTTACAATAAATGTAAAATACCTGGATTTCTTCTTTTATAGCAGCCCGGTAGAACCAATCAGAGTAGAAGTTCGAATCAATGTTCAATGTCCAATACTCACTTAAGAAAAGGTTCTAGGTTCTAATTGATTTTAAATTAAACCAAATTGGGTGTAGCTCTATTTGATTTTGATTCTAATGAAGAAGGAATACAACAATTCCTGTTTTCAAAATAATATTGGAATATAGGAATAAAATCAAATACGAAAAGCTAACAAAAGAATATTAAATATGCACAGTGTAGCTTAAAAATGAGCACAACTTATCTCAGAGTGGAGGCTTGAATTTATCAAATTAATCGATCGATGAAAAACTCTAAAATTTGTGTTTAATTTATAGAAGCAAAGATTGCGTCTACGACTGGTCTTAGGAACCCTTTGACTGGTTGTAGCTCCAACGACATTTTGAAATTTTAAGCGCGATCTGAAAAATCAGTTCTACAACTGGTTTTAGGATTCTACGACTAGTCGTAGACCACCTACGACTAGTAGAAGCTGACCCAGGACTGGTCGTAGAAAACCAGATTTGGTTGCTGGAGTTTGAGTCGTAGTTCTAGGACTGGTCGTGACACCCCTACGACCGGTCGAACAGTTTCCAGGACTGGTCGAAGAATAACCAAAAAATTTCAAAAATCTTCAACAACTTAGGACTGGTCGTGGAATTTCTTGGACTGGTCGAACCAGGTCTAGGACTAGTCGAACAAGGTCAGGACTAGTCTTAGAACAGACCAACTTCATATAAGAAGACTCATATTGAATTATGTATTCAAAATGACTTACCCTAAGGTCAAACTAAGGTCTATCATACCTGGGACATGAAGTATGAACATTGAACTTCCTTCTTTCAGATGATGGTTAACCTTTGAAGCTTGAGATCTCTACTTGATGTAACTTGACCTTGAGATCTTCTACAACTTGAATTTAAACTTCAACTTGATTAGTACTTGAGTCTTGAAATGCACTTGAGTCTTTGAACAAACACTCTTCTTATCGATGTAGCTAGAACATTGATGCATACAGAAGAGGACAAGGTACATAACCTTGCGTTTCTTGAAGCAGAGCACCGTACATGTCTTGAACCATTGTGATGTCGTCTTGAAATATATATATATATATATATATATATTATATATATATATATATCAACAGACAAGCACAGACACACAGATAGAGGTTTTGGCACCACAAAATTTGACAATCAAAAGGGCAAGAGACCATATCACTTACAGTTACTTGTTTACCAGCGAAAGGTGCAGACTATATACGTTTAGGTTATGGTTTTTAAGACTGTCAATGTCAGTTACTGATTTATTACTGACATGGGTACTATTTCACATGCCAAACGTGATGTTTGTTACGCTTTACGAATACGTGGGAATTATGTCAAGTATAGTGTATTCTATGTATTTGTTGAAATAATTGAATACGTATAGTTTTTGGATTTGCGGTAGACATGATTATCTGTCGTGGATATATGTTTGTTGTATATGCGCAACTCCTTGGTGAAAGGTTTTGCCCAAATACATGTTAGAACCAACATGCGTCATGTATGTTAAAGTGTGTAGCCTAAGTGTTTGTAAAAATGTTCGAATAAATATGGAACTATGATTTATGCTTGCCATGATTGTTGGTTGTTAATGCATGATCGTTGTATGCGTGACAACTCCTTCGTGATAGATTCGCTACTATACGTGTTTTTAACTAACTTATTACATGTATGTAATATGTGTAGTCTAAGTGTTTGATAAAATGCCTGATTGAGAAAATGCTTAAGTAATGTGCTTATGGAGGGTGTTGAGATAGGATTCTCAATCCCCTTATCTAGGGTTACAGTTTCCTTCATGTAATCAATTTACTGCTATGCAATTTGTGAATTACATGTTAACATGTATTCTACGTGTTCGTTGAAATACTAGTATGTGATCTATATTTAATTGTGATGTTACATACTGTCTTGACTATTACATTGGAGTGCTATCGATCTGGAGTGTGTTTGGGACTATGGTATAGTCTAGGCAATCGGTAATAGACTCTGATTTGGTGGCTGAGGTTGTTTCGCCACACAGGACGTGTTCAATGAATTCGAGTCGTACCTTGGTTGTCGACAGTGGTTAGGCCACGAAGTGCTTACGTACTTCATGTCGATTAACTCGAGGTGCGCTCGTACCAGTCGAGCTCGTCAAGTAACTCAATTGACCCGATGTATGTTCACCATGTATGGACGCTACTACTTGAACCTAAGGTACCTAACTCACCAGTGGAAACCCCATTAACCTTGGTACCTCGATCCACTAAGACTCATGAGCCGGACATAGTGGTATGGGACACCGTGGTCAAGCTGTCGGTCTACGCTGGGGCGACGAGCCTCCCTGTAGTGTTCAGTGGGCAACACAGCCTCGTGAGCCGAATACGGTGGTATGAGACATTGTATTCGAGCTGTCGGCCTGCATTGATAAGGTGACGAACCCTTTGTAGTGACCTCGAGCATAATCTAAGTCTGCGTTGAGGCGACGAGCCTTTCCATAGCAACAAGAGTACAAACTAGGCCTACACTGATCAGGTGACGAGCCCTTTGTAGCAACGTAGAACCGTAACATCATATGAGATTTACTAAGACTGACGACCCTAGAATGGATCATTGTTTGAGAACTGATATAAGGAAGGTACCTTAGTTTCCCAATCCTGCCGTATGAAAAGGATTAATAAGAACTTAGTAAGCACGCTCATGCACCGCATTGCATGTGCCGTTTGGCGTTGGGTAGAGCACTGAGGAAGTGACTGATATGCGAGACCGTGAGATGAAGATCACAGAGGGAGTGTAGGCGAGGGCATGCATCATTTATACATACCATTCTTGCATTAACTAGAGTACTTAGGAATGCTTGTTGTATTGCCTTATCATTACCGCTTGATTGAATTGATAACATGTTAACCTTTGCTTTATAGTTCCACTGAGTTGATCACTCACTCCCACGTTACGGGACGGTTTGTACACACCAACCAGACCCTGTCTTAGTTGCAGGTGGAGGCGATGCCTACGAGGTGGAGCTGGACTTCGAGGATAACGAGGAGGCATTCTCTTACATGCAATTTTCAGGTGGGTTCATGTGAGCTGTGTCCTGATCGACGAAAATTTCTGGGATGTTGACTAGATGACATTACAACTTTTGTATATTTTGGAATTGTACATGTAATTATTTAACTTGGTAACATTATCACACTCCGGAGACTTATAACAGTTTATATATTTTATATATCTATCACAGTCTTCCGCTTGCAAGTTCACTTGTCTCTGGAGTATGATATGCTGTTTTGGTATAATCCCATTCATGTTTCATGTACTAATACGGACAACATTTAATCATCATTTTCTATGTTGCATAAATGATGCGTTATAGCTCGGGAGTTGGGCTCTTGCTCGACCCCTGATTTTCAGGGCGTTACAATCTCTCTGCCTATAAGAAAGAGAGAGAGAGAGAGAACGTGAGAAGCATTCATCGGTGCAGAGGAAGAAGTAAGAGAAGAGAGAGAGATTATGGACAGGTTTGAGTTTTTTTATTTCTTCCTTTTTCTAATTCTATTCTTGTTATTTCTAAGAGATTTTTATCTAACCATGGCTATGACCAGTGTTCGAAATATCGGTATCGCACAATGTATCGCACCCTTGGGATACAGATACGTATCGGTTATCGCACGGGATATATCGTTTGTATCGCATAGTTTATCGCACGTTTTGGGAAACATGGGGAAACATTGGGAAAATGGTTGAATTTTTTAATGAAACTTTGGGATTGTTAAAAGGCCCTTAATCACACTTTAAATCATAACATCTCAAAAAAAAGATGCACATAATAAATTTCCTTTGTATAGGGTCCTAAGTTATGCGATGTTTAACTGAACTAAGCAACTATATTTAAATTGAATGCATGATATTATAAATATACATAGTCATGTATGAAAACACAACCAATTCATTGAAAAACAAAATAAGAACTGAAGAAGTAAATTCTGATAAATACATTTCTTTGATGAGGACTAGTTGTGGTTAGACCCACATAGAGTTGCGTGGTGGCTCATAATCATCATCTCCATCTCGACGTGGCTGGGCATAGTACTGCTGCTCCACTAATCCACAATATTGTACCCAGGTCATAGAAGAGGGTACCAGTTAAGATACTCCCTGACATAACGCTGGTACTCATCCTCTCCGAACTGAAATAATACGCCCATTCGTGGGTACTGCGTAATTGTCACAGTCTGTAACTGATATGGATCTGGAAAGGGCAGATATGAAGCTCCTTGGTATCCATATTGTTGGCCATATCCATACTGTGCTCATATCCTTGCCCATATGCAGAAGTGAACTCTTGACAGGGTTGAAAAATGATGTGCCGTAACTGCTGGAGTCACTCGTCGCATATCCACTAGGTCCATATCCATGCCCATGCTGTGGCACAGAACTCGAGCTACTCTCCAGTGTTTGTGATCCAGATTCATGTTGTGGCCTGTAGCTCGAGCTCCCCTCCCTCGTCGTGTGATCCAAATCTAGAGCCACCTCGCCTGCCACGAACGCTTGTGTCCCTCATGCATTTTGCCAGCCAACTCCTCCTCAAATCAGAAAGTTTATGAGTCTTCTTTTCTGCAGTAACTTTTGACGCGTGTATGTATGTCTTATTGTAAACAAGACGAGGTCGTGGTTCTCCTGGACGAGACCATGGTCAGTGTCCTGCGTGGAATGATCGAAATTCTCCTCCCCGGTAAAAGGGCTAAGAGGCCTTTTATCCTGACTCCCACCGTGTCACCACCATTATCATCACCATATCACATCATCATCATCATCATCATCCTTACTGTCATCAGAGTCATCGTCACCCTTATCGCCGCCATCATCATCACCGGACTCATTTCCCGCATCACTCTTTGACTGAGTCTCGGTGGTCAGACAATGTTTCCCCACCACGTGTCCTTGTGATAGTGAATGTCGTGGGCTGCCCTTCGGACTCCTCGTTAATGGGTCGAATGCCTTATCAGGAGACCTGTGGCTCCACATGTTTGTCAACATCAATCCCTTGTGTCTCTGCTTCTACCGTAATATGTGTCTCTGGTCGCCCATCCGAGGTATCTAAGCCATCCGACCTAACCTACTGGTAAACTATGTCATCCTCCGCATCCTCAGCATATGCATGCTGTCCGACCGTCATCAGGTCTAGTGGGTCTTCCTGTGCTTTTCTTCTTCCTTCCGAGCGGAGCAACCTCTCTCGTAACTTCATATTGTAGTGACAATACACTAGCTTCTGAAGCCTCTCATACCCTATTCTATTACGTTTATTTGTATGTATGAGGGAGAATGTACTCCAATTCCTTTCACACGGACAACCAATCGTTGTAAAACCTCACAGTCAGTCCCATACATGGACTACCATTCGCCTGCATATCATAGGATTATTTCATTATCCTAAAATTTTCAAAATAATATAAATGTTAAGTTTACTACAGTGACTCACATGGCATCATGACATTCCTTGACTTCACCGCAGGGTGACACCCAAACATCCCAACTGCGTTACGGAATTTAACAATCTATTGATAGCGTATAATAACTAGAATAAGTATTTAATAATCGAGATGAAGATAAGGATAATGTAAGTGCAGAACATATTTACCTCACTACCAAAGGTATCTTTTCCCGGACAATCGGGGAATAAGTGATCGTACACCTCATGCACTGCCCTCTTTAATGAATTATCTTCGAAGAGGTTCCGGCTGTAGTGGTATTTGGAATTTAGGAAATATGCTGAAAACCAACATATACACATCAGTACAACCCTTGCTTATTATTGCATATGGAAAAAAATAAATCCATTTAGGTACTTACCAGCCTGATGTAGTGGGTGAGAAAGCGTCCTTTCCCAACGGTCGTCTATTATTGCATGCACCCACTTATATGCATTGGGAGCTTTAACCATGATGGCATCTTTCATTAGTTGTATAGACGGATACAACGACCCCATCGACGGATTTGTTTCATTGTCCACCATCCTCAACACCACATAAATGGGCTCTAGAATACCCACAACACCACGCACTTTATCCCAAAATGTCTTTCCCAGCACCAGCTCCTCAATTCTATAGGTTACTTTCGTCAACATCCTTTTCTATTCTACGTAATCATGAAGGCGAAAAGCTCTCGTAACCCTTGTTTGTGTTTGAGAAGACTACTTAAGGTGATATAATTTGTGGCGAATCGCGTCGCTCCGGGGCGCACTATATCCTCACCACACCTCTTGCGCATTGCGGTTAATAACCAGCCGTGGTTGTATACAAAGTTTGTGATGGTGAGTCGTGCATCAGTAATTACAGTCTTCACCGACGGCCTATCCCCGATCCCCTCCAGCATGAGATCGATGCAATGGGCTATGCAGGGGGTCCAATACATATGATACTTGCTCTAAATATCATTCCCCGCCTTAACAAATGCACTCCCATTATCCGTAACAAACTGCACAATATTTTTCCTCCCAACATCTTGCATGATGTTGTGCATTAGTTTATAAATGTAGTTATAATCTTTGATCTTACTACTCGCATCGATACTCTTAGGAACACCGCCAGTCCCCGGAATAAACCATAAAATTTATAATCGACATCTTCGTCGGTCCGGTCCAACCGTCACACATGACGGTACAGCCGTACATCTCCCATGACTGCCGATACGAATCAACGTATGTCTTCATTTCTGCATGTTCATCATCCAAGTATTTTCCCATGATCTGTGCGGGTGTAGGCGGCTGCACACCCTCTCCCCCACGCTGCACTTCACTTATCATATTTTTGAAGTGCGGGCTTGCTGCGGCATTTGCGGGGATTTGACCATATAAAAAAAATTTCGCTATAAATTTTCCAACTTTTTTCCTCACATCCCCTCCACTAAACATCTCCTTTATTTCTTTTGTGTCCCTCCGCCTCTTTGTACATCCTCGGATCCGAAGGTAGATCCGGCACCCGCATGCTGCTACTCCTGCCCATGCCCCATATTCCTCCTCGCCTACTTCCCTCCCCTGATCCACCCCTAGCACTCTCCCTTGCTCCACTCCCCCTGCTCCACTCTCCCACCACGCTCATGGATAGACCCCTCAAATCGAGGCCTACTTGTATTCCACCTCCTATCTTGATCCCTCTCCCATCGATCCCATATGGACTCTTGCATTGCGCGGCTGTATCGGGATCATCATCATCATCTTCGAGATCCACTACATCATCCTCACCTGCATATGTGGTTCGTCCCAACTCCTCCCTAATCTCCCTCTCCGTGCATGTCGTTCATCTTTTGTCTTCACATTTTTTTTCAATATGCTCCTCATCTGTTCTCGCATATCTTGTGGACACTTTGGGCAATCCACAACATTGCGATACCCTCCCGCTAAATGCTCCTTTAAGCGGGTTACCCCACCACTCCTCGATACATGGCCGCATAAATTACAAATACTCCGAATCGATTATCGGGAATGGGCTGACCGTACCTCCACCCTATATCAGGTTGCCTACCTCCTCTTCCTCCTGACATATTTTCTCTGTAAAATAATAATTTATCTATCACTCAGATGGGCCACACCACATTGAATAATGAGATTTGACGCCAACAATAAGTTAGTAATTAGGGGCCACCATGATGTGGACCTTCAATCAAAGCCGTTAATCAGGTGTAACTCATTAAAATAAAGAGAATGTACAAAATTCATCCTGATAAAAGAAACTCAAGTGGGCCTCACAACGTATTATTTTTCACTTTAGGGGCTGTTTAATTTTAATTTCCCCTGGTAAATACACGGAATTACCTGATTATTGCTTACTACAGCTGTTTGAAAGTTGCCAGGAATTATGTTTCGAAAATCGGTCCATACAAACGTTTTTATTACTGATTTAAATATATGGGCCCCACCATGATATATATGAGTTATCCACACATCCATCCTTTAAAAATATATTTGAAGGCATGAGCCCAAAATTGAGGAAAATAAAAAGCTCAAGTGGACCACACCTTAGGAAATAGGGATCATTAAAACATCAATGGTTGAAAGTTGTTTCTCCCTAGGGCCCACAGAGATGTTTATTTGTCATCCAACCTTAAACATGCATCTTTTTTTGGTTCAGGCCCTCCACCCATTCTTCCATATGATTTTATAGTATGAACCAAAAAATGAGGTTGATCGAAATCTCAAGTGGTCCACTGATGGCAGCGTCACTAGCCAAACCGCGTCCGTGGTCCACTTGAAATTTGGATGACTAAAATGAGCTGGAAAACTGATGGATGGCGTGGATATACAACACATACATCAAGGTGGGCCCATGATACACACGTAAAGTAAAGTGAGCCATGTAAGTTTGATCTCATCTCAACCGTTCGTACAGTTCAGCGCTCGAGGCGCGTACGCGCTGGTCCTTGCACAGCACGTGTCTACGGCATTGAAGAGGTTGCGTGTAGGAGGTGGATTAGCTACTGACAGGTTGAGAGGTTGCTACGAGCCCCTACATAAGTGACGTTACCAAGTTATGTGGGACCCGACATGATATATTGTTGTATCCGCACCATTCATTCATTTGAAGATATCAATTTAGGGCAGGAGCTAAAGAATGAGTCAAATTCAAGGCTCAAATGGACCCCACCATAGAACACAGTGGAGAGAGTGACACCCCCATTCATTTTTCTAAGGCCCATAAACAATGGATTTGACTCATTCTTTGTCTCATGCCTTAAAATGATATGCCAAAATGTATGGACGGTGTAGATACAACACATACATCTTGGTGGGCCCCACAGAACTTGGTGCGTCACTTCATCAGTGTGGTACGCAACCCATACGTCAATGGGGAGACGTATTGGCTACTCCCCCTGACACCGGCCTCATGGCTCGTGGTCGGTGCTTTGTGGGCCCACCATCATGTTTTTTGTTTCATCTATTCCGTTCATTCATTTCTACGGATCATTTTATAGATTGATAAAATAAATCATAGGGATTTAAATCGTAGGTGGACCACACCAAAGGAAAACAATAATGATTGGATATCGACCATTAAAATCCTCCTAAGGCCCACCGTACTGTTTATTTGACATCCAATCTGTTGGTTGGGTCCTAAAGACCCAGATGAAGGGAAAAAATAAATATCAGGTTGATCCAAAGCTTTTATGGCTCCCACAACGTTTTTAATGGTCAACGTTCATTCAACACTGTTTCCTGTAATGTGGTCCACTTGAGTTGTGGATATGGTTTAATTTAGGGCTCAAAGCCTAAAATTATCAGTAAAAATGGATGGACGGCGTAGATAAATCACGTGTAATCACGGTGGGCCCAAAAGAGTTTACTCAGTAAGATAAGAGCGTACTCAGTACGCAATCCAACATGAACCCGTCAGTGACGGGTGCACGGTACATCACCAAGTTACGTGGGTCACACCATGATGTATTTTTTCTATCTACACCGTCTATACATTTGAAGAGATCATTTTATAGCATGAGCCAAAAAATGGCTCAGATCCAGAGCTCGAGTGGACCCCACCATAGAAATTAGTGAAGAAGGTTTCAACGGTGTAAATATTTACCCATTGGCGAGAGAAGCAGATTGCGTACTGAGTAACTCAGTATGCTAAGCGTACTGAGTAAACTCTGTGGGATCCACTGTGATTTTATATTTGATCCACACCGTCCATCAATTTTAAAAGTTAATTTCAGTACCATATACCAAAAAAAAAAAATATATCAAGGATCAAATAGACCACACCACAGGAAATAGTGTGAAATGAGTGTCTACCATTGAAAATTTCTAGGGGCCACCGAAGTTTTGGATCAAGCTGATATTTTTTATTTCACTTCATCCAGGTGTTTTTTATCTTATGAACATGGTGGATGAGAAATAAATATCACTTTGGGCACTAAAAAGATTTCAACGGTCGAAATCACTATTCCACTGTTTCCAGTGGTATGGTTCACTTGGGTTTTGTATATGCTTCAATTTTAGGCTCAGCGTATAAAATTATGTGAAAAAATGTATGGACGGATTGGATACACCGCACACATTCAAGGTGGACCACAACTGAGTTTACTCAGTACGATAAAAGCGTACCGAGTGGCTAGTACGCAATCCCATTTTCATCCGCCGAAGCGGACTGCGCTCTGTGTACGGAGTAAACTTTGTGGGGCCCACTGTCATTCATGAATTTTATCAAATCCGTCCATCTCTTTTACTGTATAATTTTAGGGCTTTTGAAAGAAAATTAATAATATCCAAAGCTCAAGTGGACCACACGACCTGAACAGTTTGAATTGAAGTCTACCATTGAAAAGTTCTTGAGGCCCTCAGAAGTTTTAGATCAAGATGATATTTGTTTTTTCCAGTCATCCATGTCTTTGTGATATTATGAACAGTTTGGATGACAAATAAACATCATTGGGGGCCCGTATAAAGATTTCAACGGTGGAAATCAATACTTCCACTGTTTCCTTTGGCATGGTCTACTTGAGATTTTGATATACTTTATTTTGGGCTCCACCCCTAAAATGATCTGAAAAAACGGATGGATGGCGTGGATGAACTCGAGATGCTAACCAATAGGCCCTACTGAGTTTACTCGGTACGATAAGAGCGTACGTGACTCAGTACGCAACCCGATTTCTCCGTCCGCCCCTCTTTTCATCTTCCCTCTTCATTTTCATCTCCATGGCTCCATCCACGCAGTCCGACCCAACTCCTCCACTCAAATCTCGTTCCGGAAGCAACGGTGAGTCGATCCGGCCTGATTCCTCACCGGAATCCCGAGAAAAGGGGAAGATGAAAGAAAACGGGAAGAAAATCGCACTTACCTATCAAATGGCCCACCTCCGATCACCGTTACAGCCAGGTACCCTCCGATTTCTTTCTCTTTTTTTTCTAATTCAATTTTTTTGGATTCTCCATTGCTCGGATCCGATTTTTATGGTGTATGTGGGTGGTTTAGCTATAGTGGGACCCGTGAGTCCCCTGCAATCCACCCGTGACTGTCCGTGCGTTGATGTCCGACAATAATGAAGAGGAAAGAAAGCGATATGTCGATATATCGTGCAATATCGCCGATAATATCGGCGATATCTGGATTTGAGATTTTTTGGTATCTTCCCGACGTTATCGCAATTATGTCGTCTCGCAGTGGTGCGATACCGATAATATCGGCCGATAGTACGATATTTGAAACACTGGCTATGACTAGCTAAACCTCTTAGCTAGGGCTAAGAGGTGAAGCTTGTAGAGTGATGGGAGACTTTTTGTTTATGCCTTTTGTTTGAGCTGAACAGACTTTAATTCTAGTTGATTATAAGAAATGCCTTTAGTTTTTAATGGTTTGCTGTAACTTAAATTACAATAGACCTGCGATAGCTTTGAGTATTTCCTTTTCTTATTATGATTATGCAGTTAGGAAGCTCTGTTGTTCATCATTGCCCCTTAAACATGGTTGAATGATGAAATCCTGTCTAACATTTATATATCTCTCAGATTGGTTGTGGATTGACCTAATTCAGTTGTTTACTTTGTCTCATGGGCATGGTTTTGTGATGGAATCCATTATAATTTACATCCTTCGTATCTATTGAAAACTAGATAAAAAAAAGTTCAGATTTGATTTTCATGGTTATATCTTCTAATTGGATGAAGACGGGACTCTAAGTCCAGTTGAGTTATTGAATCATGCATAAGATCTCCCTGATCTCTACAAGTGGATCCTTTGAATCCCTAGTTTCCTACCTTTGAATTTTCTAAAGTTTTAGTTTCCTATTTCACCATTATTCCTTCATATTTACCTAATTTAGATTTTATCTTATTCTAATTCTAGTTCGAGTTACTTTCAGGATATGTACAAGGTTCAGTCCCTGTGAATTCGACCTCGATCTTACCGAGATTATTACTACATCACAACCCTATACTTGGGGTGTGAACACTTGAGCGTTTCTACAGGGTCTGTCTGACTGTAAAATCGTAACAATTGGTTAGTAGCGACTTTGATAAAATATTATACCCTTTTACCCCTCTTACGAAAGTCCTCGAGCGACGGCAACCAGTGAAAAAGTGAGAGTTGATCTCCCGTCCCCTCAGAAAATTCTCCTTCCAACGTCCACATCAACCACATGCAAGATAGTTATTAAGAAGATTAGACGATTATCGGAGGGTGAAGTTCTTCCTATGAATATGGGTTGCACTTTACCTTCCGTACAAAATGACTTTTATAAGCGAAACAATCAAACAAAAATGAAATACTTACAATCGATCACAGGGAGCAACCGTAAGATGCCTTTTTAAAAGATGAATTGATTGTATTGATACCATGAATAATCTAACGCAAAAGCACATACTTGGATTACAACTAAAGATTACCACTACTGGATCACAACTAAAGATTATGCACAACTACTACCTCTTGAAAACTTATAGAAGTAGCACTCGGAAAAGGGTTCTGAGTTCTTGTCAACACAAATCAATTAATTATCTTTTCATCTCTATGCCACTAATTCCTTTTATTCTCCATATACACATATTAGTTTAGCTTCTTAGCTTAGTTCATCCTCTTCTGTTTAACCAAGTTACAGTAAGTCTAGAGTCATTAATTCTTAGCTTAGTTTTATTATTTTATAGCGCATTGCTGTAGTACACACATAGGTTAATTTAAATATCCAAAGTCAGTTGTTGGATTACCAGATTACCGAGTTCTTACTTCGTTCAATCTTTGATTACATCCAGTTGACCTCACACCACGATAGTCTAGCAACTATCTAATATTTTCGCAGCTGTCTCATGACCGTCGGGTATTTCTATGCTTATCTCATGGCCATCCACGTCCACGGCACTGTCAAAGCATGACCGTTTTCTCCAACACAAACCCCCGTAAGTATTACTTACTACTTATTTTTTCTTTTTGCTAATCATATTATCTAAAACTCTGATTAATAAAATCAGCAATCCAATCTTTATTTTTAATTAATTTATTGAAAAACACAACTTAAGATATTACCATTGAAAGAAAAAAACTTTATCTTCAAGATTAAAAGATCTCATTCAGATGGACTAACCCTCTACTCTTAAAATCACATGATCACCATAACAATTGGTAGTTGAACAGTTAAGTTAATTTTCATAAATTTGGTCCTAATTTGACTAATTCAACGCCTGAGCCACGAGCGTTTAATTAATTCGAGTCGAAGACGACTCATCATGCCCAACACCTAACTTAATTACAAATGTTTAATTGAACTACAAATGTTTAATTGAACTTGGGTCATTAGTTGTGTATGGCCACCGTTTGGATTGAACAACAATACCTCCATCCAAGAATTAGCTGAACGGTTGTACTCATTCATTCTGCGCAAGTGGGGGCATGATCATTTAGGACGCGGGCCCCACAGACATGAGTCCAACAGACGTGAGTCCAACAGACGTGAGTCCGACAGTAAGACCAGTCCAAAACTCGTGTAGGTGAGACATCAAGAGAGGACCTACCATTGAATGCTTCCGGAAGCCCACCGTGATGTTTGACATCCAACCATTTCCAACGTAAGTTCTACGATGACGATAACCGAGGTTAAAACCAAATACCAGGCCCTTCCAAAAATCTCCATGGCCAAGAAGGTTCCGATGGCAGGCATCCCTTACCACCTTTTGATGTGGTGTGGCCCACTCGAATTTTGGACGTGCATTAGTTTTGGGCTAACGTCCTCACATTAGCTTTGAGTGGCCACCGTGATGTATGGGTCTAATCCACACCGTCCATCCATCATTTTCGTATCATTTTGGCATATAGGCCCAAAATGAGCAATATCCAAGGCTCAAGTGGACCACACCACAGAAAGCAGCCGTGATAATGATTCTCACCGTTGAAACTTTTCTAGGGCCCACTATGATGTTTATTTTCCATCCAACCTATTCATAAAGTTACATAAACTTGGATGAAGGGAAAACACAAATATCAGCTCCATCCAAAACTTGTGGTCCCGAGAAGTTTTCAACCGTAAAAGTTTAATCCCATTGTGTAGTTCACTTGAGCCTTGGATATGCCTTATGTTTTGGACATATGCCTTAAAATGATACTAAAAAAATGGATGAAGGGTGTGGATAAGAAGCCATACATCATGTTGGCCACCCAAAGCTCCTCCCCAATCCGCATCCATATTAGACAAGGCAGAGAGCGGATTGGGTAAGGCTAGGTAATACCAAGTTCAGTCTGGCTATGACCAAGGGGCCATTTTGATGTATTTGCTGCGTATCCATGCCGTTTATCATTTTTTTGCCTATGCACACCATCCATCCATTTTGCCCGCTCATTTTAGGGCATGGGCTCAAAAAATGAAGCAGATCAAAATCTCAACAGACCATATAAGAGGAAACAGCTGTGATTGACTGTTGAAAACTTTTATGGGGCATGGAAGTTTTGGATCAAACTGATATTTATGTTTTCCCTTTTATGACCTTATCAACAAGTTGGATGGAAATTAAATATCACTGTCGGCCAGAAAAAGTTTATAATGGTAGGCATTCAATCACCACTGTTTGCGTTGGTGTAATCTACTTGAGTTTTGGATCTGCTTAGTTTTTGAGCCCCTTCCCTAAAATGAGAAGGAAAAATGGATGGGTGGTGTGCATCGAACTTGTTATTACCCCAACCTTACCGAATCCGGGACTGGGGTGCTACCTCCAGCATGGGAAGAGGCTCTGAGGGGCCATGGATATTGATACGTCACCATCCATCCAATTTTCTATATCATTTTAGGCTCTAAGCTAAAAAAGAGGTAGATCCAAAGCTCAAGTGGACCACGAAGTTGGATTAAATACCTACGGTAGAAAGCTTATTGGGGTGCTTAAGTTTTGAATAAGCTGACATTTGTGTTCTATTTTCATCTAGACCAAATGAATAGGTTCATTGTAATTTAATTGGGCCACATCATCACACGCTGCATTTAATGCAGTAGTACTGACCAATCATGATGTAGTAATATACAATTCTTCTGCTAGTGGCCTAATGAAATTGTAACAACCAGAATTTGCCTGCTAGTGGCCTAATGAAATTGTAACAACCAGAATTTTCAAAGTGTACACTCTCTAACACAACTAATTTTTGCGTGGGCCCCATCATAATATTTGAGTGGCATTTCTCTTTTAGGTGTATGATGCATTTTTACATCCCACAACTTAGACGAATCGCTTAGCCCCGTTCATCTTCGGCGCAAAAGCGCTCGATCAGTGAACTATTACGCACTCTTTCAAGGGTGGCTGCTTCTAGGCAAATCTCCTAGCTGTTTTTGCACCCCTACCTCCTTTATCACTGAGCGGTCATTTATGGGCCTTAGCTGGTGATCTGGGCTGTTTTCCTATTGACGATAAGCTTATCCCCCATTGTCTCACTGGCCAAACTTGACCCTTATTATTTGGGGGTCATATCTATCATTCAAAGTTTGCCTTGATTTGGTAAGTCCAATTGGTTACAAAAGGTGAAGTTGACCAAGTGGATAACTTCTAACTTGTTAAGTTCATGTGAAATCTAACGGTTCTAATAGGATGGCCCCACCCTAGGGATAGTCTAAAGCAAAAATTAGCCTTATTTACTTATCAAATGAACCAAATAATGAAAACAATGCCGGGTGTAGTAGATTTTTTGTTTTTCCCTCTAGAGTGGTCCTTGTGGTAAAGCTAACTTATTGAATGCATTAAATATCTTACAAATATAAAACGTTACAATTTATTTATTGGCTGTGGACGGTGACTTACTGTCCAACTGATGGTACTTTGAGACTTTATTCTCATGCACACATACATCGATATTGTTGGACATGGCCCTGTTAGAATGATCTAAACCATTTATATGATAGTTCTCAATGTAGATGGCCCAAATTCAAAAGAACTTTTGGCAATAGTCCTCAAAATAACGACAAAAGGAGGTAGACAATTGTCAATGGTTGAAATACCAACATGCCCATTTCATACAATAAGTTGAAGGGAGCCCATGTAGCAAAAAGCTGTGTGAGACCTACTGTGTCACATCCATTCCGTCCATCAGTTGTGCCAGCTCATTTTAAGACATGAGCCTATAAATAAGGCAAAAGTAAAACTCAAGTGGACCACACCACAAGAAGAAGTGGGGGTGGGTAAAATCTTCTTAGCTAGATCAACACATGCTTTTGTTTTTCCTTCATCCATCCTGGAGTAAGGTAGGCTCCATAAAGGTCTCAGTGGTAGGCCTCACATTCCCACCATTTTATCTGTGTGGTCCATTGATTTCCAATCTTTCTAATGTTTGGGCTAACATTCAACAGTTGGTCGAAATAGCCGAGAACAGACATGACTGTGGGTCCACAGTTCCCTTTGATGCACAAAAATTGGGTACCTCCCATATTCCAAATGTAGGAATATCTATAACAGTGAGAAACCAACAGACGAGACAAGACATACAAGATATGACTGTGGTGTGGGCCCACAGGTACCTTTGATGCACAAAAAATCGGAAACGGATTGGCTACTCCCCCTGCCACCAGCCTGGTGCCTGATGGTCGGTGCTCTGTGGGCCCCACCATGATGTATGTGTTTCATCCATTTTTACATATCATTTTAGGGCTTGATCATACCAAAAATGAGAGGGATGTAAATCTCAAGTGGACCACACCGCAGGAAAACAATAGTGATTGGATATCCACCATTAAAATCCTCCTAAGGCCCACTGTATTATTTATTTGACATCCAATCTGTTGATTAGGTCATACAGACCCATATGAAGGGAAAAAACAAAGATCATCTTGATCCAAAACTTTTATGGCACCCAAATTTTTTTTAATGGTCGACGTTCATTCAACACTGTTTCCGGTAATGTGGTCCACTTGAGATTGGTAGATACTTCGTTTTTGGTCTCTTACCATGAAATAATCTAGAAAAGTAGATGGATGGCATGGATGAAACACATACCTCATGGTGGGGCACACAGAGCACCGACCACCAGCCATTGGCTAGTGGCATGGGGAGTAGCCAATCCGTTTCCCAAAAAATTGGTCCCTCGCACATATCCAAATGTAAGAATAGCTGTAGCAGTGATAAACGTTTAGTACTTATATGCAGTGTGATGGATGATACACAAGCATTTAAAAATTCCTTATAAATTAAATAAGTGAAATATATTTTTAATTAATTTAAACCATCCAAGATTTTAATAGCAATTCAAATCTAATACAAACTAAAAATAAGGACTATTTGATCATCTGACCATCAGATTGATGGACATTTATTGGACGGTTAAAAATTAACCTATCCAATGATCTTATTTCATCAAACAATTGTCTAAAAATAAAAGATTAGGATTATTTAAAACGATGTAGTTTTTGGAATGTAACTTAAAGACATTGAGCTCCACACTTGGTATAGTTTAAGTGCCTGCGTATCAAGCGTCGTACACAGCCGGAGTATCAAATAACTCCCCAAATAGCAAGAAGCGGATTGCGCACTGGCCACTGAGTAACTCAGTACGCTTTAGGGTACTGAGTAAACCATGTGGGCCCACATAGGATGTATATCTATTATCCAAGCCGTAAATCCGTTTTTCCATATTATTTTAATACATGATGAAAAAATTAAACCATATCCCAATCTCAATTGGACCACACCGCAGGAAACAGTGGGGATAATAAACTCCACCGTTGAAACCTTCCTACCGCCCACAGTGATGTTTATTTGTCATCCAACCTGTTAATAAGGTCATACAGACATGAATGGAAATAATCAGCTTGATTTAAAATTTTCGTGACTCCCAAGAAGATTTCAACGGTAAGCATTCAACTCGTACTGTTTCCTATTTTGTAGTCCCATTGAGAATTGGATATTCTTGAATTTTTGTATCAGGATATAAAATGAGATAGTAAAACGGATGGACGGAGTGGATAATACAGTTACATCACTATGGGCCCCACATCGTACTGAGTTACTCAGTACGCAATCCGCTTACCAAATTGCAATAGGTGGAAGTGTACTGAAAGTGAAGAAAGAAAGAAAAGCGTAGAGATTAGAGAATCCAAGGACTCATCTCTAAAAGAAAAGGCAAAGCCTCTCAAGCGCTCGTACTTTACCTTCAAAAGGACAGCTCAAATTGCCGAAAATGGCGTGGAATCCGTCTCATCTCGACCCTTTCTTCAATCTCTGATGCAAATATCGAGCGATTCGAGGCCTTGAAGGCAAGTTCTCGTGTTGATTTTCACCAGCAATTCTCTTTTTCGTTGCTCTTTCGATTCGACGGTTTAGATCTGACAATTTCGCTGAGATTCTACGTTTCCTAAAAATAACGGTCGAATTCTGCGTGACGTATGCGTATTTGTAGTTTTAAGGTTCTGGATCTGGTGATTTGGATTGCATTTGACGGATTTTCAATTCGACCAGGTCGATCCTTTCGTCCCCGACGTGTTCTTGATTCTTGATGCTTTAACGGTTTGGATCTGATGATCTTACCGGGTATGAGCGATTTGAGTCAGAACCATTGATTTTCCATACCTTAAACTTGTGAGTTCGTCTTTAATGGCCTGGTTTTGGTGAATCCGACCGAGATCCACCAGGATGGAAAAGGAGAGACGATGATGATATCTCTGCAGATCTTTGGGCTCTGCATTTTCTTTTCTCGATCCAACGGTCAGGATCTGATCGAAAAGATTCAAAGCATTTGAAATAAGGGCATTTTTCTCGAGCGAGCAGAAGAGTCTGTATCGGTTGTCGAATTTGAATGGTTTAGGGTTTGGGTTTTGGCGAGTTTAGATGGCGAGCATTGGCACTTTAAAGAGATCGGGCAGTAATGGCAAGACGTCTCTCCTTTGGAATCCTTCAATGAAGGAAATGGAGAACAGGATTGAGGTCGAGAGAACGGCTGGAGAAACATCGTCGCCTCTTCGACGGGAACTCGAGTCGTTGACGGTGTCGAAGCGGCTCATTAGAAGCATTAGCTTCAAGTCAAAGAAGAATGAGGAAGACAAGAGGAATGAGAGAAGGCTCTCTTTCAGATGTCTGGGTCTGTTTGGGAAAGGCGGTGGGTGTAAAGTCGGGGCCGAAATGTGTGAGGACTTTGGAGATGGGAGTGGGAGGAGGAAGTCGAGTGTTGGGGAAGAGTGCATGGCCTATCGTGCAATTTCAGGGATTGAAGAAGCAAGGGTGGATTGCTTTTGGAGGAGGAATGGCAGAAAGCTGAAAGAGATCGAACCAGCTGCACCAAACAATGGAGTGCAGTTCTCTCTTCCAGATGTTGGGGAAGAGTGCATGGCGTATCGTGCAATTCCGGGGATTGAAGAAGCAAGGGTGGATTGCTTTTGGAGGAGGAATAGCAGAAAGCTGAAAGAGATCGAACCGACTGCACCAAGCAATGGAGTGCGTTTCTTTCTTCCAGATGATGTACTGGAATTGTGTTTGGTGAGGGTTTCGTTGACAACTCTCATGAATGCTCGCCTCGTTTGCAAAAAATGGAGGTCTTTGACAAGCACGCCTCATTTCATGCAGAAGAGGCGTGAGGGTTCATACCAGAGCCCATGGCTGTTTTTGTTTGGCCTTGTAAGAGATGGGTATTGCAGCGGGCAGATACATGCACTGGATGTTGCAATCGGTCGCTGGCATCGGATGGATGCTGAGATTTTGAAGGGTAGGTTTCATTTCTCTGTGGCAAGTGTCGGGAATGATGTTTATGTTGTGGGCGGTTGCTCTAGCTTGGCTAACTTCGGAATGTTCGATAAGAGTTCTGTAAAGACACATAAAGGAGTGCTGGTTTTCAGCCCTTTAAATGGGTCTTGGCGCAAGGTAGCATCAATGAAGGTGGTGAGATCAGGGTCTGTTTTGGGAGTTTTTGAAGTTGGTTCTGGCTGCTCGATCTTTCATACACAGCATGATCGGCAAGATCGACGCTTTTCGAGGTTGCGGGTGAGTGGCGTATTGGATGTTTATGAGGATCCACACAGGTTTTCCCTAAGACGTCAGCTTAGAGATGCTTCAAATGAAAGTGAGGCTGGTTCATCAGAGTCCAGAAGAAAGCCTTGCAAGTTTGTCAAACAAGAAGATGATCAGTCTGTTGGAAAAGCCAGTAAGAGGTTGCTTCTGATTGTTGTAGGAGGTCGTGGATCCTGGGACGAGCCACTAAATTCTGCGGAAATTTACGATCCTGTATCTAATAGATGGATGGACATCACTAGACTGCCTGAAGATTTTGGTGTCGTTTGTTCTGGCACTGTTTGTAACGGGATGTTTTATGTTTGCTCTGAGACTGGCAAGCTTGCAGGCTACAATCTAGAAAGGGGTGTTTGGGTTGCAATTCAGACTGCTCGTTCTCCTCCCCGCCTTCGCGAGTACTACCCAAAGCTTGTTTCTTGCAACTATCGGTTATTCATGCTGTGTGTTTCATGGTGTGAGCGAGATGGTCAGACAAGCTGGAGAGAGGAAGCTGTAAGAAAGCTTTGGGAGCTAGATCTGAGATTTATGGCCTGGACTGAGGTCTCAAGGCATCCAGATGCCCCCATGGACTCAAATGCTGTATTTGTAGCTGATGGAGGGAGGATATTTGGAGTTGAGATGTTCAAGATATTCTGTCAGGTATTGGACTTTGTAACCGTATGCAATGTGTCTGATTCGAACTTGAAGTGGAGCCATATTTCAAGGAAGCATTTAGCACATGAAGTGGATGCTTCTTCTTGCACGACAAAGTCGATGGCGGTGATGCATTTGTAAACTATGCAGTGTCCTTGTCAACTTCCCATTCATGTACTTGTTTCAAGCATCCTATGTGAAGCCATGGTATTCTTTCATTATCATTCTTTCAAAGTGGAGACTCTGTTTGTTGGCTCCGACATTCGGGCTTGCATTTGTTGATTCAAAAATTAGCACTAGAGGTATGTTTCTTTTCATGTACCTTGGTTAATTTACCATTGGAAGAATTGATTTTGCATGACCTTTTGTTCCACAATCATTTTCTATTATGCTTGTCCCACAAACACAAACATGTCTTTGTGTGGGAAGAAACTTATATTATGGTGTCTCTCCATTGGATATACTTTTTCTATGCATGGAGTGAACAAAGACGAAGTGCATCCGGCAATGAACTTTCTCATAATGTTAGTGATCCCCCCACCTCCCCCCCGCACACACACACCCACCCCAAATCATGTGGCTGCATATGGCAACAGCATCGGCTAACGGAAGTTATTCAATGCAAGAGTCCTTGACATGCTTCTTGCAATGAGATAAATGCCGTTGAATTCCCAAGAACCAAGAAGTGCCCTGTCTAAGCATATGTATATATTGATGACTGTGAGAACTGTTTTTATCTTCAAATTTCTCTGTTCTATAAGCTGCTTGGTTTGCCAAGGAGGCAAGGACTAGTTAAACGCACTGGTTTGAAACAGGTTTACCCATCCTTTGTGGTCTTGGGAAGGAAGGTAACCAAAGAAAATTTCGAAAACGTTTCCTCTTCCTTAGAGGTGGTTTTTGTCAAAATAAAAAAGCAACTACTATGGGCTGGGCTGTATCTTGCAAGGAGCCCCCGAAGTTGAATGCAGGTGGTCAATTGTTCAGAGGGTGACAACAACTTCAGCAGCATGGTATTGTTTGTCCTGTCAGTCTGGGAATGTGCTTGAAGCCGAAGCAAGGGAAATTCTCTCTCTCTCTCTCTCTAAAATGTTTAACAATAAGCACTGCAATTGATCTTATGATTTTATTGATAAGCACTGCAACTGGTCTTGTGATGGTGGAAGGAGGCTCCTCTTTCTAATATTCTAAAAAATAGGGCTCAATTCAATGGGACTCGTCATGAAATCCAACCGTATTGTGGATTCTCTGGCCAAGGGCCTGTTTGGACGCACCCTTAGAAAGGGCGTTTGACGACTAAATGGAGTTTTGTAGGGGTGCACATTTAACCGGTAGAACCGTGGAACCGGACCAGAACCGACCAAACGGTCCGGTTTGGTCCGGTTCTAGAGTGCACCGGTTCCGGTTCCAGTTCCAAAAATCAAAGAACCGGTGACATCGGTTCGGTTCTCGGTTTGGGGGTATGTAGAACCGAACCGAACCGTGGATCTGATCCGTAAAACCGAACCGTGGAACCGAACTTCGAACCGAACTGATGTATTTTTGCACACCTTATAATTATTTTCTCTAGAACAATTATTTTCGTAATTGTATTTTTGCACACCTTATACAATATCTAAACCATTCATCAAATGGACCACAACATGGATGGACATGGGCTTGCAATTGGGCTGGATTATAAAAAGCCCAGAACCGTGGAACCGATCCGGAACCGAAGCGGTTTTAACGGTTCGGTTCCGGTTCGGTTCTAGGGTGCCAACGGTCCGGTTCTGGTTCCAAATTTCCTAGAACCGAACCAAACCGAACCGTGTGCACCCCTAGAGTTTTGAGCCAAATCCAGTTCGTGTTGTGCATCTGGATACACTTTCGCAAACCCCGTCTCGTCCCTGCTTAGCAAAATAGGCACCAAAAAATCCAATGAAAACTAATCGGATAGGTTTTCATTGAGTCAACTTAAACAAAAGGCGTGAAAATCCCATTTGTTGAAAAACCCTTCTGTGGAAGTGCATCCAAACTGGCCCTAAAGAGTTGGCACACCTCAAATATCTTCTATCTGATAGGCGAGTCTTGTCCATTGCCATTGGATTGTGTTGCTTTGTTACCCTCATGGGTCTCTTGGCAGGAACCTTATTTCTCCTGCGACCTCTCTCTCTCTCTCTCTCTCAAAATCTCTCCTCTCTCTATGTCGATTGGACCCTCTGATTAGGTCCTGGAAGATGTAGAAGCAAATAGGTTAGGGATTAAAAAAAATTATTTTGGGGTTTTAGACAATCTGATTATCTCTTCCATCATGGACCCACTTTGAACTGTTTGCTTTGAGTTATATGGGTCCACATTTGGGATGGTTTTATTTGAGTTTAAACTGTTTTCCTGATGTCGGGGTTTTTGGCGGCACCGGCAGGCAGCTGTTGTTGCTGTGGCTCAGGGAGGGAGGGAGGGAGATTGACTGGTCAATATACTTCTGCAGCTGAAGCAAAGGACTTGCAATCCCAATGTGGCCTTAAAAAAAATATTTAACTGTGCCAGCTGTTCCATGTGAAGCAGGTTTGCTGCTTTACTTACTGTTCTTGAAATGGTCCTCAACGATTATTGACCATGTTTGTGGTAAACCAATTCCTGCTATGTACGTTCTGGCAATTTCTCAAGTGAAAAATCTGCCCAATCAATTTAAATGGGTTCCCAATGGAAACACTGCCTGGTCATTCTGTAAAGTTCTCCCATTAGTTCACTTTCATCCTTTTCAATTCAACCTTGACTCTTATAACTTTTCTAGTTCTAATTAAATGCTTATGGGCTGCTCAAGGATACCATAAATGCAGCCCATGTGGTCTGCACCTGCCCCGTAAACAAACAGAGCGCAATCAAAGATGTTCTTAAAAGAGAATACCAAACAGTTCGCATGCAGTTGATCTGAATTTATTGAAACTGGTGCTGTTGTGAACATCACAATCTGGAGAGCATACGCCAAGCATCTTTACTTCAAAAGAAAATACCTACCAACTTTCCAAGCTGCTTTCATTTAAATCATTTAAAAATGGACACTATTGGTCATGGTTAGGCCGCTCACATACAATATAGGCAAATTGGATCTTCAACAGAACAGAGTACATACTGAAAGTCTCTTTTGCAGGTCTTTGGGACTTCTGGTTCGTGACGTATTCAGTGGAATTGAATTACTGAAAAAAATAAATCATAATGCTTTACACTGCCAAGCATAACGATATGTAGGTCAAACTAAAGAAAGAAACCCTAATTCCATAATTAGGGTAAAATACCGTAAAAACCCGAAACAATCCCATGGTGCTTTTGTAATTTTAGCTACAACTCTAATCCAACGGCATCAAAATGGCACGAACTTGGACCCGTTTGAAAGCTGATATAATATTGCTACAAATTGGACCAATTTCATGTCATTTGACATAATTTGGTGCCCCAAAAGTGACCCACCAAAATAGTGACAAACATGCAATTTGGAAATTATTAAAATTTTATACATAAATCTTATGATAAATACTATGAACAGTGAGATCCATCTTATTGATTCCTCAGCCCCGCAACGGGCAATCTGACCGTTGGTCTCATCAGATTTATCATCAACCATGGATCTACTCCATATGATCGGATCTAATCCATATGATCAATGAAGACACTAACAGATGTCTGATTCTTCAGATCTTTGATCAATCAGCTTATTTGATCATTTGGTTGCATCATACAACCTACATGAATGTCTTGTCAAAGCTTCAAATTCTCATTTCCATTTACACATGGAAGTATAAGAATGTCTTCTCTTACATGAAAAGTATAGGAAAAGAATTAAATGATCATTGCAGAGAACAATCAAGGTAAGATGGAGACTAATACATAGAAGGAAAACGGATGAAGGATGAAAATGCACTCTGTGCGCTGGTAATATTTAGGGGCTTGTTTGATCAAGCCTCTCTGTTCTCTTGGAAAGTTGTTGGTCTCATCGATGCCCACTTCATCGTCATGTTGCTCTCACTTAAGAAAGGCCATTCATCGTTGCTTAACTTCGCCATGCAGAAGATGACTCTAAATCAACATCTTCTTCCCACCATGTAGCAGTCTGCACTAGCAACAAACAATGTTAACTGCATGGGATTTTTAAGCGGCCCTAATTAAGGCAGCCTTCTTGTTTAATTGAAAACTGGCCATCAGGCAGCATTGGTTTGCAGGTAAACACACACACACACACACACACACACAAATGTGAAGGTTTATATTTGATTGAAGGGTGTGTTTGGCTGCATCAAATTTCATGAACTATCATGAAATGTGGCCCCAAATAAGACTGATTCATGATATTTGGTGCAGCCAAACACACCCTAAGCTAAAAAAGAAAAAAAGAAAAAATTAAATAAACTCATCAGCCTAGCTGGCTACCTTTGGCTGAGCTAACCAGTTTTTTGGGCTCTGTTTGGACAGGGAACCTTGGAATTTCCATATGATCCCAATTTTGGCAGGAGTGGCCATTATTATTATTGTTGTTACGGTTTTTTTTTTTTTTTTTTTTTTTCTGTAGTTCTTAAACTTCTAGCACAACATATTGGAGCTGAATAGATGTCCCTGAATACATGTTCAGAGCTTTGCTAAGAGCACACGTGCACAATAGAAGCTCTTGTACACACCACACATGTGCCAGCATGGCACATAGGTGCGAGATCCAATCCATCCATCAGGGTGGTCCGACCTTGTACATGTTTTTGCAAAAATAAATACGGTACACTCAGCATGTGGGCCCCCTATATTTGAAGCAGGAGGATGGGTTAAAAAACATCATCCAAGTTTTTCAGAGCCATAGATTTGTTTTACAAACTGTCGCCCACCTGACCAGTGGATTAACCTGATAGGCATCAAGATGGTGGTCCCTTCCAAATGATGGATAAGAGCTCGGACCTATCATGCCATGCTGGCACATGCGTGGCATGTGCATGAGCATTATTTGACACACGTGAAGGCTAACAAAGCTCTACATTTTCATCTTCAATCCTAAACGAATAACTTGTGCTGACATTAATGTTTCCAAAGGCACGTAAAGAAAGAACATGGAAATATCTGTTTATCGGCATTGTGGAATACTGGGCTAAACAAAGTTCGGTTCTCCATCGGCAAAGGGAACAAAGTTCGGTTTTGGGAAGATGTGTGGGTAGGGGATCAACCCCTTAAATGTGCTTTCCCAAACATTTATCGTCTTGCTCCCAATAAATTCATTTCGGTGGCCGATAGTTATGATTTTCATGGAATTGACATTGTGTGGAATCCCCCCTTGAGAAGGAATCTCCAAGATTGGGAGATATCGGAATACGCGGCCCTCATGGAGTGCATTAGTAAAGTAATTCCCATCCAGGGAGACATCGACAAATTGGTGTGGATTCAAGATAAAGCGGGCCTATTCTCGGTTAAATCAGCCTATAATTTTTGTGCCAGGAAGTCTCAGTCGACGGAAGAAGTGTGGACTCAAAAGCTGTGGAAATACAAGATTCCTCAGAAGATTGCAGTTTTTGCGTGGTTGGTTGGTAAAGGAAAAGTGTTGACGGTTGATAATTTGAGGAAAAAGGGTATGATTCTCCCCAACATTTGCCTTTGCTGCATGGCAGAAGAAGAGTCAGTTAATCACTTGTTTATTCACTGCCCTCCCATAGGCCACATTTGGTCTTGCATCCTTTCCTGGTTCAATCTCTCGTGGGCCCTCCCCAAATCGACGGGTCAGTTGCTTATAGCCTGGCATGGGGTTTCCTTTTGTAAGCAGAAATCTATTATCTAGAGATTATCTATTGCGGCTATTTGGTGGGCTGTGTGGGAAGAGAGAAATGGGAGATGTTTTAGAGGGGAGTCTAAAGGGCGGGAGTCCATTTTGCAAAGGGTTCAATTCTATAGTTTCGAATGGGCTTCTATTGTTATTCCCCTAAAAGATTGTAATGTTCTTTTGTACGGAGCTAACTGACTCGCCATCTCAGCGGGCTGGTTGCTCCCTTTTCCTCTTTTAATGAAAGTTTCTGTTATCTCTCAAAAAAAAAAAAAAAAAAATACTGGGCTAAAACAAAATCTTTAAAACTATTAAAACAGTAACGATAAAAACAGCACAATGACCAAGACCTCATAAATTGTTCAGTCCAAAAGGACTCTGGAAAAGCTTAAACTAACAAACAATCTAGACCACACATCAATGGATGGATGGTTACCAAAATGCTGAAAAAGAAAAAGCACATCTCTCAAACTCTAATGAAACCAGTTCATGCTAAATGCCAAAAAAGGAAAAGCACGTCTTAACTCTTAATGATATCAATTCATGCTCAAATAAGAGGGTCCATACAACCATAAATCCAGCATCACAATGCATTAAAAGTTGCTAATTGAAAAGAGAAAAAAACATTACAAATGGGAGGGAGGTGTTTGGCGTGAGAAAGGTGAAAATGCATAGGACCTTATGAAGTTGGTTTTCAAAGATAAAAGTGGCATTGAAATCTAAGTTTCACAGGAAGATAAAGCGATTAAATAAGAAATATGAAGCCATACATTTCCTAGATTCACTACTAATTCTATGCGGCTTCTTTAGTAGGTGTCCTCTTCTACAATAAGCCATGTACTAGATCGCCTTTGTGCATGAATAAATTACTCTTGTTCGATTAGTCCTAAACCTTACCAAACCCATAGCTAAAATTTGGACTGCCCCCGTAATTTGTCCTGCATCAATTTTTGGGTATCAGAGCAAGCGTCTCAGATCTTTGAGAAGCTTGGGATGTTATGGCAACTCGTGGTTGTAGTAGATCATACACTCCTAAGATGTTGGATATTCAAAGGGACAAGTTCATTATGGAGTTGATGTGATAAATGACTGAATTGTCACGACAAGTTTAGAGAATCTCCACTCGGTCGGAGAGTTCTTGTGCTCCAGAAAATCTAGTGGTACCGGATGATTGAGTTGAAGGTGACGAAGAAGAGGTTGGAGGCGAAGAAAATCCAGTGTTGACATGTCAATTAGGCTACACCATCTCCAAAGAATATGGATTGTGAGACACGTGGCAATCCTAATGCGGGGCTGCCAAGGAGGGCTTCCAAAGGATCCTGATCAAGGGAGATTCGAGCCACCCGACTCCTTGGAAAATGTTACAAAGAGTTTGCCTTGACATTGCTGATTTTTATGGAAAACTGAATTTGATGGCCTTGTTTGGTTGGTGTCAATGGATGATTATTGTTGATTGGTAGTTGATGCAGGTGGAGAACAACATTTAGTCTGTGAAAACAAAACTGAAGGATCCAATGCGTTTAAGGTGGCACTATGCAGAGGACCAATCCCTTAGATCAGACCACCAGGATGAGATGATGGTCAAGATGAGGGAACACTTTCTACCTGTGGACTGTGAAATAAATTAGGCAACAAGTTCGTTGAAAAGTATACCAAGTTCCAAGAGTTTAAACATTCAGAAACAGGTTTGGAAAAGTGAAGCACAAAAGGCGGAAAGATAAAAATCTGGTCTTTTTGTGGAAATTCAACGTGATATTGCTGCCACCTGCACATGGACCTTTGATGACATGTACCAGTTCACGTATGCTGGCTGACCAGTTAGTTTCTACATGACATGATAGATATCATAAATTCCTGGTCAAATGGAAAAGGGCGACTGTTGTCAGATTGCACCTGGATCTCAATAGCTGATTTCTAGTGACTTAACCTGTATCTCTATGAGACATTAAGCTTTGAACTCAACAAAGCCAAGTTCGTCAACCTAGGGGATTTGATAGCAACGGGTCCAAGCCCCAGATCAGGCCTAACCCAAGAACCATGCCAATGCCCATACCAAGAGCCAAGCCTAGACCTATACCCAAGCCTATGCCCATAAGTTGCATGTACACACAAGTGCTTATGAACTATAAGATACCCAGGATATTAAAGAGGGTGTTGGTTTCAGGAAGTTTGAAATGCATGGAAACTTATGAAGGTGGTTTTCCAGGAACAAAGGGGTACTGGAAACTAAGCTGTATAGGAAGACAACTACATAGGAAATATAAAGTATTAGATTTCCTAGATTAACTATTAATTGTATATGGCTTCTTTAGCAAGTATCCTCTTCTACAATAATAATTTCTTTAGCTAGTACTAGTTCTCTTTCGTGCATGAAAGAATGAAAACACAAATTTCCAGTGCTTGATTGCTTCCTTGGTGGTGCGACTCTGTCAACCCCTTTCTCAGAAGTAAGAATTTCTAGTTCATTGGTGGGACTCCAATATTGAATTAGAGGTCTAAGGTGATTCCCTGAAGACTAAAATTCAAGCCATGTGACTCGGTCCATTATCCTCTTATTTCTTATTCTTGTCCTTTTAAAAAAATAAAATAAATAAATACGGAACTTTCTAGTCTATCAATCACCACATAAATCTCTTTTCACTCTTGTTCAACCAGTTCCTATTACTCGTCTAATCCATAACCTAAATTTTGGACTACCCCCTTAATCTGTCCTAAATCACATGCATATAGACATAGATATAGATAGATAGATGAATGGATGGATGGACATGACCAAAAAGCATAATAACAGCTAGGGGCAGTTCTGTTCTTCGCTATTACACCTTGCCATAAGATACAGTCAGGAAAAACTAGAAAGCCTCTGGAAACACCCATTATTAACGTAAAAAATATGTAAGCGACTCCAAGAAAAAAAATATCAGGGTTAGAACCTTGTAGCCTCTTCTGAGAAATTCCAGGGAACTTCCTTGTTCCTCTTGTAATCCAAGAACCCGCAACAGTTCTTCCTTCGTCTAGATACATGCATGCCACCATAAATAGAAATCAAAACAGGAAAAAAAAAAACACCCAATGAGATTGGATTAGCTGATTAGAGTAGTACCTCCCCCAACGTGAAACGAGTTCCACTTTCAGCTACACAAGCATAGGAACTATCAGCTTGTTTGAGCATCACCTGCCAGGGCCCTGCACAAGTACAGTATATGGCAAAAATGGAAGAGATTAACATTGTTACTTCTGATGGCCATTTCTTTTAATGGTTTAAAGCCTATTCTGGTAAATAGAAGAACAAAATGACAGACACACACAAAAGACAAAAAGAAAAGAAAAGTGAATTGCCACCTATTTTATTAAATTTAGAAAATATGTGCCAGAATGCACTTTTGTCATCACACGTCTGTAGCAGATTGAGTTTGAGTTGTTTAAGCTCGTGGCACTCCCAGCACCCATCTTTTATGGTTACACTGGGTTGCTGGCTGCTGTTTGGTGTCTTTGAGGACATATATATACACATAACACACACACACACCACACACACACACACATATATATATATATATATATATATATATATATATAATATATATATATATATATACACACACTTCCATTTAGTACCAGAAGAAAGGTTTAGCTAGACCACTTTTATTTTTCCTCCAGAACTGGGTAGTTTAGTCCCTTTGTCATTGTCTGAATGTCTTCTTTTGCTGTTTTGAGTACAAAGTCTACGAGAAAAGATTCAAAGATCTGATTATGGGGAAGGAAGATACTCAATACAAATTAGCATCCTCAAAATACCATCCTTAGCAAGAGTGTCTGTTGAGGCACTAGCCACTCTTAACACATGACACAGATATCAAGGTAGCAAAATCTACAAACTCATCAACTATAAAAGCTAAAATTTGGAATCTCATACCAATAATATATCCTAACATGAATGAGGAAAAAGATCCTTAAGCGCTCTAGGGGAGCTCTCGCTGCTGCTTTACTAGAGTATTTACTAATCGTGCTTGAGCATACTGCTTTGATGTCTCATTTTTCAGTTCTAAAGATGTTGCTTATACCCAAAGGTCTTGGATTCTGTTTGGAACTTCCATTGAAATTGAGCTCAATGGACCCACAGGAGGCTTCATCCATATGGATGGCAGCTTCACTTTTAGCTCCATTTCAGCCACCAGAAGCGCCACCCCCCCCCCCCCTTTTTTTTTTTTTTTCTGGATTAGTTTAAAAAGCTTTATTATTATTATTTTTTAAAAGAAGAGAGGCCCGAGGGCTATTACAAGGCAGCCACTTATGCAAAAGGACCTACCAACTAAAGGGCGCATTCCCCAGAGGGAAGGAATGTGAGGCCTCTGCCGAAGAGCAAACAAGGCATTTAACTCTTGCAATAACAGCAGCCAATTTCTTAACCATTCTAACTTTTATGTCTTATAATTATATCATAACCGTGCTCCAATAAGTAATAAGATTCTTTATTCTTTCCATCAGCACCTCATAAAGAAGCACTTGCCTTTTAAAATCCCATCATTCCTTTCCTTTGAGATGCATGGCACTAACGCCAAAGGAAAGGTCGTCCAGATTTGACTTTAGTTTGGTCATCCCATCTCCAACTTGCAGAATACACCAGCCTATTTTGTGGCCTTTTAATGTCTTTCAAGTTGTCTAAAGTTATTAAAAAGAAGTGACCAATGCAACAAATGTCACCATTTCTGTAAGAACAGCACGAGCATAATCATAATTGGTATCATCTCAGTGTTTCTCCAAGCAGTTTGGGTCAGGTTTTAAATGGCAGATGGAAAAGTTTTCTATCAGCTGCCTGCTGGATGTCAACCTTCGTCTTTACACCCAGGCTCTAGAATTGGTTTTCAAAGCTCATGCAGAGATGTTTAAAGAGTTTAAAAGCCTTTAATATCATTTACATTTTATACCTTGCTAAACACAAGTGGCCAATGTGAAAAATGCCATTTTTCTAGAACATCACGATATTCTTCAAAAATAAATACATCAAGAAAACATTGCCATATTTTCAAAGCACTGTCACTATTGATATGATAGAGTGAAATGGTGGAATAGCATACATGCAGCCAATCCCAGTTAGTTGGGAATTGGGATAAGGCTGAGATGATGATGATGAAAATGACTGTCAGTATTGATATACAGCCATATTTTCCTTTCACAAAAGGAGATAAATGGAAACTCCCTCTCCCTTTATTCCATGTTTCTATCTTTCTCTTCCAGGTCTCTTTCTCCTCTCTTTATTTTATGTATTTATTATCCAATTTTTTAAATATTTTACTTTCTCTGTGATTTTCCTAAGATATCCACACAAATTCATGTACCAAGAAATGGCAAAGAACGAGACATAAGATTCTGAGTTCATATGCACAAAGCATACAATAAACCATTTCAGACTCATATCGTTATAATTTCTTGTATCTCAGATCAGGCTAAGACATCAATTGGCATTCTTAAACCAGATCAGAGGAAAACATTGATGCTGTTCTGCATAGTGAAGTGGATGAACAATAGAGGCTTCATATTTTTTGAAACATGAGCATTAGTCAGCTGAATTTCAACTAAGATCTCAACACTAGTTGAGATGTTGTGGGTGTGTAATGAGGACATCTGAACACTAGTTAGAGTATACTAGAGGAGAGCTCCCGTTTCTTTATGGCTAGGTGATGCAGACATGGGGCCCTGTGGGCCCAATTCGAGTGCCTAGCCCATTGAAGACACTACATGTATGATTATGCATCTTTGAAGGCCCCACACTGGGAAGATGCGTGTGGGCTACTTAGTTGGACCATTTCGGCAGTTGGATTATCATCATTGGGCATCTTGATCGTGGGCCATGAAATAGTTTAGTTTATTTAGTTGTTTATATGTTTGTTATTATTATTCTTTTTGTTTAACTCATAGTTTTGCTGAGTTTAGGGAGTTAGGAATACATTTTATTTTATTGAGCGTCTTTACGTGAAACTTTAAAAATAAAAAATAAAAAATCTAAGAGTGTCTTTTTGTAAAAAGTATTTTTTGAGACTATAGAAGGCTTGGAGTTTGGACGTCCACCCTAGCCCATTATTGCATATGAAATTAAATATATATATATATATATATATATATATATATATATATATATATATATATATATATATATATTTCATTCTCTTTGCTTTGTGATGAAGTAAAACCTCCTGTGATTGGAGTGGTGCGAAGCCATGGAGTGGTTCCATCTTATCCATCTCTCTTATTTTCTTCTTTCAAGGTAATGTCTACACTTTTATTTTCTCTCTCCATTTCCTCAATCTCTCTTAATCCTTTTTTACTCCTTTATTTTAGTTGTTTGCCCTAAAACCCATCCCTAATCTCCTCCAAAGACCCATTTAAACCCAGGCCTACTTACACCGTACCACAGTATGGACCTCCACACGTGACCGTTTGATTGTACAGTCAAGACTGTACGACTATGCAGCCATCTGTATGGCTGACCCATCTCCTCCCTATTTTCCTCTTTGATCCTTGCTCCTTTCTCTCTAAAATCCATAACCCTAATCCTATAACCCTCAAGTCCAATCCTAGAACCTAGATTTCCTAAAAACCTAATATTAAATCCTAACCTTAAATCGTCCTAAATCTCAAAACCCTAAAATCCCAAATCGCAAACCTAGTTTCCTAAAACCCTAACCCTAAATCCCTAAAATCCAAAATCCTCAACTCCCAAAACCCTAGTTCTTCAACCCTTTAACAAACCAAGAGATTCCCTTTGGAATTAGATCAATTCCTATGTTAGATGGAAGTCCTACCTTCCATAAGTCCTATCTAATCATGTTTTATAAGATCTAACTAACGGGTTGTGATTTAGTCTTGAATCTGAGCATAGTTAAATACTTGAATTCATTAAGCTTGTGATTGATTAGCATTATTTTGTGCTTTAAATTGTTATAGTTAATCCGTTGATGATTTAATTGCATCATTCTAGGCTAGGCCAGTCGTCTTGCGTCAGTGTGGATAGAGTACACAGTGATATCAACTTCTATGTGAATCACTTAAACGAGACATGAACAATAAGGGTTGGTGATAACTTGCAAAACTTTAAAAATACTTCTAACAAGAGGAAACAAGCGAACTGAGCATTTGAGATATTCTGGTTGGATTGATGCATGAATGATGATGGCTTCCCTGTTAGCTGTTTATTTATTTTTATTACATCCTATGGATATTGACCTCCTCTGCACAAGTTTCTCAAGAAGCATCCAGAAGCAATAATCTTGTCAATGCAGGGGCATTTTCACACCGGGCTCGAGTGGGGTGGCCTGTGGGATGCGGAGGCACACTCGGGGTGGGTGGCCCGTGTGAGGTGGGTGGCTCATGTGAGGCAGAACCCATGTGATGTGGGGCCCACGAGGGGGGGTTCGGCCAAGGACCTAACCAATGGGATGTGGAGCCTAGGCTATGAGATGAAGGGATTGATTCACCATGCTCTATCAGTTCGAGCTTTTAGAGCAAGTGGTTAGTTGTCCCGCATCACTTGTTCTAAAAAAAAAAAAAAGATACCTCCCATGATGACATAACAATTCCAAAATTTCCCTTAAATATCATTAAGTTAAAAACCTTGAGGAACTTGAAAAATTTTCAAGTTCTTTACGTGGCATGCAGCCTTCTTCAAGTTCCTACAGCTATAGCTGCATAGTACTGGCTGCCATTCCATGAATCTGGTCATGCACAGAAAATGGCCACCTCAGCACAGTACCAAGAGTCCAAGACCACACCAGGATGTCGGCAACTGCATTCTTGTAGTGATGCATAGAAATCTGTTAATCCCTGGTTAAACTACTACTGTTTTTCTTTTTTGGGACTTGGATGAACTACTATTTTGCTAGTTATTAATAAACTAATCCATAAACTAATCCATCAGACCCTCACTGTAAACATGTCGAAATGTACTGTGGATCGTTCAGTGTGTTGGTTATTTTGATTAGCACAATGCATGATTGAACATGGTTTTTCCTGCGTGTAGCTTACGGTAGTATAAAAACCAACTGCCTTTTGTTGCTTGGCTATGAAGGGTTGTTTGGGTGCCACTTAAAAATGAGCCTTAAGAGTTAAATGAACTAGACAGTGGGCATTTTTTACATTAACACAGGAAAGCTTGAGAGCTAATCGAACTGATTCTCAATTCATGCACATGTTATGGTCTCAAGGCTAGCATCACCCACCATACATGCTATACAAATAATGTGAAAAACATAGTTTCAGATCTAGGTCCGTTCAATAACCTCTGAAAATTGTATCCCTAAATGAAGATGGGGAAATGTTGTGCTAAAGGTTCCAACAAGAACTTTGATTGCCATATACGATCTTACCAGGATATTGGCGAAAGAGCGCTCCGCTGTAGTTTACAATGTATGGTGCAATTGCAACGGTCTTCAGGATTTACAAAAAGAAAAAGAAAAAAGGTGGTTATTCAAACTGAATGGGATAAAGATCTAAGAAAAATGTGAATACCTTTGAGTACTCTCTTATTCGAATGTAGAACACAGGGGTGAACTGAGAAAGAAACCGGTAATGCAAATCTTTGGTGGGAAACCCCAAAAGGCCTAAGTCAGCACTGCAAAGTTAAAGAACTATTTAAAATAGAAAAGAAAATCGATGAAAATGCCGAGGTAAGTATTGCTTCGATGATTGGGAAATCGTAACTCAATCATACCGCAAAGTGTCCAGTTCCAAATTAAAAAGAAGAACTGGGATGGATTGAGCAAATCTTTCCTGTGCAGCACAAACACAGCACCATACAAGAGTAATAATGAGTCAGATTGAAAAACATAAACAGATGTAGTTACAATATCAAGGGTGTTGTAGTAGATGGAAGAAAAGTGAGTGAACCTGAATTGTATGAACTAATCAATTATGCTAGAGACCACCAATTTCCTTCCGTAACATTTTCAGTTTCTTGGAAATTTCCAAAACCAAGGAATAATCAAATAACAATGACATCCGCTAACATATGAATATCCTTAAAAATGGTCCTAAGTCAACAGTTCAACATCATTAGGACCTTCTATATTTCACACCCTTTCAAGATCTATCATTCATGTTTGTCATTTGCGGTCATGGGATATCTAAAATACTGTGCAATGTTTTATAAACTGGACTGGACTCGACAATCAGACAAGAATGGTCCAGAACCAGCCACAAAAAAGGTCTGGGTCAATAAAAATCTGGTTCAATAGATGCTAATGTTTTTTGTTTTAAATGAATGTTCATCAAGGAGTCCTTCCAACCTTTGATCTCCCCATATATAGAAAAGATATTATCCAGTACACTAAAGGCATTTTGCTTGATTATTCCTCAATTTTTATAATGTGCACATCAAGTATATGTCCTGGGTCAGAATGGGTTGATCCACCTAGACTGAAGCGGCGACAAAACAGGTCAGGGTCTGTTCCCATTTCTAAAACATGGCTAGTAATTATTAACCACAAAAATCTAGATTATTTCTAAATTTCCTGCTTGAGTTTAAAAATGGATCAGAGAGCTGGAAAATACACTGGATTCTGGACTTAGCTCTCAGTTCTAGCTAATTACTGAGGTTATAATGTATTAGAATGGTTAAATTATGAATAATGAGAGTTACATGACTTCCATCCCATGTTTTTGATACATACATCTCTTTTCGTGAAAACCGGTCCATTCATTTATGTCAAGATGCAAGATGCAAGATGCAGAAAACCTACAACCAATATAAATCTAGACAGACCTAGTTAGGCACATACTAGCATGAAAAAGCGAATAATGCCAAACAAGCTTTTGGTTTTTGTGAAAGGCCAAATTAAAATAATTTCACCCATAGGAGAAATAAATTTCTACTGAAATTCCTATATATGCGAAGTGGTAATAGTTGACTTAAAAATTACTTCGAAGAACATAGCAGTCAAAATAACAAGAGAGGCATTTTGCTTGTAAGCTGAATTCAAGATTGTATAGTTGAAATCACATTAGGATACGTCAAAATCATAAACATAAATGAGAGGCTGCTAATGTGAAGACACCATACCACATACTCCTCTATAACAGAAAGGTCACCAGTACTACAATTAATAAATACAAACAGTGATGGTGGCTCATCAGACCTCCAACGACCTGCATCTGTAAGAGTGTGATAGATTGTTAAAAGATGTGCAATTTTATGAACATAAAACATAAAAAAATAACAAATGCTAATCAAAGAAACAAAAAGACTAACAAACACATACTATGTAAATGAAATATCTGACAATGCGCTATCCTATATTATTCTTGATCCAATGCATAAAGTTGTTTTTTGAAGGAGAATATAACCAATAAATGAGCGATATGATTACATAAAGAGCATGACAAGAGAATCCCAAGAAAATATTACTGCATCTATATACTTCAATTCCAGCATGAATTCAAATCAGACTGGTGATCACAGAAGGTATCCTTATGTGAATTGGTCCACCCTTCCTCAGCCCAACAACGTACTGTTAGAGCTCGGTAAGAATAATCTTGTATAAAGACAGTTTCATAAGCAGATAGTATATGATGCAAATAGCTTAGAAGTCCTCATTGCTAAAATACCCTACCTTGAATGATCTAAATAATTAGGGGAAATCCAGCCACTGAAATAACAATGAGGTATGAGGAGACATGTCATCTCACATCCTAATGCAATGAAATGCATTTTTTTTTTTTGGGAATTAGATACATTTTTTCTTCACATAATCATCTATCAAGATCTTATGCCATATTTACCAATTAAAAAAGATCCAACGCTATACTGAAACATATTGAGAAACACCCAAGGAATTTTGAGGGGTGGTTTTCTTGCACTCTTATAACTAGCCACTACATTGGTCTATTTAGAGGCTATTTGGTGGTGAATAAATAGTGTGAGGAGACTTCTTCTCATCTTTTGTAAAGAAATGCATCTTTTTGGAGCTGGGAGTGTTCTCTTCCCTTCAAATAGTCCTTTGTCAAGATCTTATGTTGTAGTGATGGCAAAGTGAAACATCAACGGTAAAGGGGCAGGCGGAGATCTCGCTTGGTGCTATTTATTCATGAATGAATAGTTTGAAATAACATAGTAGGTGCGTCTAGTTTGATAATAATTCAACTAATTCCTTGGAACATACTTGCCTCTGATTCTGTTGAGTCAGTAAAGTTTACTGCCGAATTGCCTAATTCTAAAAATCTTCTCCCTACTTGCCCATGTAATTTAGGCTAGATTTGCCTCACTAATGACTTAACTGAGGTTGGTCCCATGCCCATGCCTCCCATTTGCCCTAACAGGAACAAACGTAATTCACTAAACCCAAGTCCTTTGAATTGGATTGTTTACGATTAAACAGCTACATGGTGCTAATCTTGAGGGCCTATGAGAAGCTACAATGAGAAGAAGAAGAAAGAAGGAGAAGAAAGATGGAAGAGAGAAACAAGGAGAGAGAGAGAGAGAGAGGAGAGAGAGAGAGAGAGAGAGAGCAAGAACATGAGATGCTTAGGGTGTATTGAAACCCTAGCCCTCTACTCTTATATGGACTTGGGCCCAATGGGCCTTATTCAATCATTAACCTTTCAACATCCCCCCTCAAGTTGGAGCATCCTAATGAGGCCCAGCTTGGAACAAGGGCTAACTTAATCAAACCTAAGAAAGAAAGAAATCTTTCTCTAACATAATTAAACCTAAGAAAGAAAGAAAATCTTCTCTAACACCCACCTCAAACTTAAGGTTCTCTAAAAAGAGGAACTTGAGTTTAGAGACGCACATAAAAGATTTCGTAAAAGTAGAAAATAAAAAAGTAGAACAACTGTGGATTATATGAGTAGCATTGGCTATGACAAGAGGTGAATGAGCGGACGTGAAGTGGAGGTGATGAGACTACCAATACCTTAGGTGAACAGGCACTATTGCAACTTCAGTAATGTAAGCCACCAGAACAACCATCTGGCACAAATGAGTTTGGATCAACTATCCAACTCAGCCAAGGTTGAGCCAACTGCACAACACAATCATAAGTCCAGACAACTTCTGGAACAAATAAGAATGAATCAACTATCCAATATAAACAACGAGTTTAAGCCAATTGCTTAGATTAAACAAACCCAGTACAATCATAAGTTTGAGCCAAGGTTGGGACGATCACTGAGTCCAAACAAGCCCGGACCAACTATCCGGTGCATAAATGGGTCTGAGCCAACTACCTGATACAATGCCTATTAAGCGACCTCTTAAAAGCAACCAAGATCGAAGTCAAGCTTTGCTGCCATTTCCCTAGAAACACTTTATTGAGGTCCTAATTCTTGCCTCCAAAACCTTTTTTTAAAAAAAATTATTTTTTAAAATTTTTTATACAAATGTTACTAAAACTATCTAGTAAAATGCATTCCTTTCTTTTATTTTATTTTTTATAAACCCCCTTCAGACAACTCCCATTGTATCCTCTCAACTTCCATGGTTGCAAATGTTGGAGCACTGAAATAGAATATGCTAATTTGGAATTGGCAATACCTACTTTAGTTGACATGATATGACCGACCAGTGAAAAGGTTCCCTCCAATTTGCTAACTTCAATGCTAAACATTCTCATGGAGAATCCCATTGTTGAAACTATTTTTGTTTGTTTCGGAGAGGAAGGTATAACTTATTGATGGGGACATTAGAGGACCTACTCGGGTGTAACAAAGACGGAGATGACCACCCACGTCAGCGCAACTTTTTTTGCAGATGGGAGACGAGTTCTAGATGGGGCCCGCCAGGCCATTTTGAAGACCCCACATGCATTAGACATGCATCAGGAAGACCCCACCTTGGAATGATGTATGTGGGTTTCTTAGGAGATCATTTTAGTCATATGATTTCTATTTTGTATCGATCCGATCATTGGATTTTGCCGATCAGGCCATCGGGCCACCAGATCTGTTAGATTTGGGCTCTTTGGACTATGATCTTGCTTTATTTTATTTTATTTTATTTTATGTTATTTTTAAGAATTATTTAATGGTTGAGATTGATAGTATATGTTTTAGTTTTCTTATTTTGGATAATGGGCCACTTTACTTAAGTGAGTGACATAGTTGTAATTATGCTAAATTTTAATTCCGAATTTTTTTAATTATAAAACCACAAGGGGAGTGGAGTTCCAACCCTAGTGGAGATTTGAGAAGAAAAAAAAGAAGAGAGAAGCTCTCTTGTGTGAAGGAATTTTCCTCATTGTTGTCTAGGGTTTTTTTTTTTTTTTAAAAAAAACCCTCCCTTCCAATTGAATTGTGGAAGGGTTGAAACTTGTTTGGTGGTGGATTCCCCAAGGTACATCCTTCCACTTCCTCTTCTTTGAAAGGTAGTCTTCTTCTTACGTCTTCTTCGAAAGGTATTCTTCTTCTTCTTCTTCTTTTATCTTCCTCTTTTTCTTCCCATTACAACCTTTTAAACCCTAGATCTTCAATTTCCTATTTTCCTCAATTTTAAAAAATCCTGATTCTAAAATTCCCATGAACCCTAAATTTTCAAATTTCAGATTTTCCCATTCTTAACCCTAATCATAAAACCTACCAGTCATCCCCTTTAGTGAGGAACGTGCCTATGCTAAATTGGAAGTTCTATCCTTTCATCGATCCTAGTTTTAATTGATCTATGTGATTTCTTGGCATGCAGGTATGTGATTTAGGTTAAATCAAATTTTATTTTCTATTGTTTACTCTTAATTACTTGGTGGATTAACATCTTTTGTTAATTGAATTACTTTATGGACTCTTTCATAATCTCCACGTTGCATGCTAGCATTAAATCATGTGTCTTGCATCACTTATGCTATAGGCACTTTTAGTCTTTTCAAACAGCTTAATACCTCATCTGTCCACATATACTCGATCCATCAATGTTAATTCCATGTGGGCTTTCTACAATTTCATTGGCACTTGGTGTGCCTTTCACAATTCTATCAATCAAATAAAGAAAATAGAAGAAAAGTTATTGAACTATATAAATCGTCCAGATTAAGCGCTGAGCTTCTTTCACTAGAATTAGGACTTAATAGTCCCAATATTGATATCACCACCTCAACCTAGGCTTCCTAGGTTACCCACCAAACTGCATCTTATCATCACCATAGCCTTTTTCCTAGCTGTCCACGCTTCATGAATCTTGTTTCAGAAATCAATCCTAGGGCCCCATCCTCAATATGTAAAAAAGCCTTCATATCTCTTTACACCACCTCAATCCAAGTTCCTTCAGCAGGTCTTCCTCTCATCCTCTTTTAGGGCCCTTCAACCCTAATCAATGTTCCTCAATATCAAAGTTGTTTTTGGTCTTCGATGCACGTTCTCCATCATTTTATCTCTTACTGGGATTGCTCTTAGGCTACTTAGGATGGCTCTATTCTTAATTCTATCCATCCTAGTCTTCCCCCGAAATCCATCTCAACATCCTTATCTCTGCAATACTCAAATCTTTACTCATATTGCTAACTGCCAACACTCTACCCCATATTGCATATCTAGTCGAATAAATATATTGTAAAGAAAAAATTCAAAAGGCTACCTCCCTTTAGAGTAGCTTGCAGCGCTGATTTGAATGAAACTATCGCCTTTATAACTGTTTGATGGTTCTATTAATCTTTAACCTTCTAGACTCTAGACCCTTCAAACGTCCAATTTAGCATTTCACCCTTTTCAGTCTCGTTGACCGGCCTGACATGATCAATAAAATATAACAAGGGACTGTTTAATTCATCTAACAAGTGCAAAAGGATAAGGGCTTAATTCTGACACCTAATGAAGACTCAATGCTACTAGGAACTCGATATTCTGACCATAGGCCGTTCACACTCCTGTAATACCACATCATGCATGCCTTTAATTATGTCGATATATTCTCCTGGGATCCCTTTCCTCTTCATCACTCACCATATAACCTCCTTAGGCACCCTATCATATGGTTTCTCCACATGTATAAAAACCATATGTAGATTCTTTCCCTATCTCTATACTTATCCACCAATTGTCTTAGTAGAAACTGTTTAGTGGCTTGAAGTGAAACAAATTTTCTGATATCCTTGTTTCTTGTCTTAGCCTTTGTTCCACCACCCTCTCCAAAGGCTTCGTATTGCGACTCAAAAGTTCCCGGTAGTTGGTGCAACTTTGTGCATCGTTGTACCCTTGTAAATAGGTTTATGATGCTTCTCCTCCACTCATCTGCCATATTACCAACCAAAGGAAGAGAAAAGAAAAGAAAACCCATCAAGATTGTGCTAAAAAGTGATTGTAACTTTATGGTAACTATGTCCTTTAATTTCTTCTTTACTTACTATGATTGGCCATATCAATAAAATTAAACAACAAAACATTACCTCTAGGCATTATTACATCCTTCGATTCCCTCGTTTGATCAACAAGACAGATGGTTGTAAAAAATGTAATGATTAGCCTGGATTAGATAATTTAATAATCAGAAACTATCTTAAGCTGGAAATATGCTATACTGGAGTGAAGAATATTTCTATAGAAACAGTAGCTCTAAACACAGACCTCTGAATTTCTCTTTTAACCAATTTAAAACCTAACATACATATGTTGATCCAATATTGTGCCTTTGAGAATATATTCTCATCTAGTGTTTTAAATATTGACGATATCAGCCAATATATCCCACGATACATCTTGTATCCCACTTGTGCGATACGAAACGCACGGGTAGTGCGATATATCCCACATGTTCGATCTGGTGAGCATTTTTTAATTTCAATCATTTTATTTTCAGTAAATCATGTTAAATTAGTGTCAAATTGTACATATCCATGATTTTTCATGTTTTGCATGAAAAATCATGGATTGGGAGCTTCGATTTTGAGATTTGGAGGAGATGGTCCAAGTTGCGGAAAATTGAAAAAAAATCAAAATTTCCCAATTTCTCGCAAATCATTTGCAATCTTTGTGTCCCAACATAAAATCAAACATGTATGTAACCTAATCTAGTGATTCTTCTTTTGCTTTTGAATGTATTTCTTGTGTTTCCACACGTCTTCTTACATTTATAAATTATATTAATAGACATTAAATATACTTGCATCAATTTAGTTAGACAATGCATAGATTAGGACCCCATACAAAGAAAACCTATTATGTGTACTTGTTTTTTGTAATGTTTTGGTTTACAAGTGTGTATTGATGTCTTTTTTTAACAATAACTAAAGTTTCATTGAAAAATTCAACCAATTGTCCAATGTTTCCCCATTTTTCCAACAATAGCGATACATTACACGATTAAACCGATATATCCCATGCGATAACCGATACGTATCCGTATCCCAAGAATGCGATACATAACGCGATACCGATATTTCAAACACTGTTCTCATCTACCTAATAAATGTTCAAGACAGAAACCATGCATATATGCTGCTTCATAAGAGAGGATAGCGAAATTTCTCACAGGGCCTAAAACATTATAATAGTTGCATGTGCAGAACTTAACCTTCATCATCATCTGCAAAATCAAAATCTAAGGTGTTTCTTATAGATTTGAAGAAATTGGTGACAGGCCCACGAGGTATATCATCCAAGGAACCAATGGTAATACTGCTAACCTGTCAATAAGAATAAGAAATAAGAAAATAACCATCACACAGCTGTTAATATATGATACTGCAAGAGTAAGGACTTGTCATAATGTAACAGAAACTAACAAGTTTATATCTATGATAACTTGTCAACTTCCACAACTTAGGCAAGCCAAATAACAAGGGGAATGCTTACTTAACATGATTTTTTTACATGTTATTGTGCATGGCTTCCATGGGGATATGTGGCAAAGCTAGGTCCGTAGCACTCATCACCAAGGCCCCCCATGTATGAGCCATGGCTAAAACAATAGGCATGACACAGTCCTACTGCTTGATCAGAACAAGATCCAAACTGTTGATGGTCATTTTCCCCTCAACTTGAGTGGTTAGGCTTGTCTGACCGGTCTGATTTTTAGGTCATGGCCATATATGGTGCAAACAGTTGGATGAGCAGTCTTGATCTTGTATATGTTTACCAATTGTTCCCATGGTAACTTCTGTCCGAAAACATATGCAGAAAGCCAGAAACTAAACAGTCCTCAATTGGAAATAGATTAATTATTGGAAAGAAACTTTCATACTGTTTCAAGAGTGGTCCTGAACAGCTGAGAAGCCCTTCGCATTTCCGGCTTGTCAGGAAACACCTGAATTTTTATAATAATAATAACAGGCAGCATCAAAGCCCTCGCTAGATGAAAAAATGTGTTAGGACTTCATTCTGAAAAGCAAGAATATATAGAATAAGCTCAAATGGAAACACAGTCCAAACTTACAATGCAAGACCTGGTTCCCTTCATTTCTCCAAGCTTCCTAACAACAGCTATGGCAAGTTGGATATTGGCATCAATGAACTCGTCTGAAGAGCCCTTCATGATTCAAGAAAAAGGTAAAATCATTCAGCTGGCATATATATTTTATATATGCACATGTGTAAGGTGCAAGGAAGAAATTCTGCCTCTTGCACTCGGACTTGATGTGACAAGCATCTGTTGGTTACAACATGATGCCTTTACAAAGTAATTACCATTCAATAGAATGGTTCTAGCTAAGGAAAGCATCATAAAAATTGTACAACTGCACAGTTACATATGGTAACTACTGATTTAAGTACATAGAAGACATTTCAGTGATCTAAGTTACACTTTAATGCAATGATGCTCAAGTGGTGCAACCCAGTTATTGAATTAATGAGATATCGACATTGAATCGTAAAGAAGTAGACAAAAAGTACACCCACAAGAACAATGGAGTAGAAAAGGACAAAACTTTGTATCAACCTTCTTCTCTTACAAAAACTTTAAGAAAACTCCTACACTACCCTTCCCCTTCATGGACTCTAAATGAATCTTTGATTAAAATCATCCGAACTAAGAGATCGATTTCAAATCAATCATAATTTATTTCAAACCAATCTAATACATAAGATGATAAAAACCTAATAATAGTAAAAGCAAACAAAGAAAGTAATCATAATTATTGTTGGGCGTGGAAGTGTTGAGACTTAAATATTGCATATTTATCCTCTCATAAGCATTAGTTTTCCGTGCATTAAGTGTTTAATCGATCTAATTAGATATGTTTTCTGCATACGAAGTGATTTGGAAATCAAGGATGAAAATGTGCTTAAAATGGTAAAACTAAATCTCAAAGGAAGATAACATAAAGAATTAAAGATTCCAAGGTCATGAAGGAAGATTTGAAGTGTCAAAGGATCAAAGAAACCAAGTGAAAAAGGAAGAAAATGGAAGATTCAAAGTGGACTTAAAAACTGAAGAAATATAGAGACCGTCGACCCCATGGATAGGTCTTCAATCCCATCGACACACCTTCGATAGGACCCCTATGAGATCGAGCTCAAATCGAGAAAATCTGAATTTTCCGGAGAAGTTTGCTGGACACATTCTTCGATCCCATCGAGAAAATCATGATTTTGAAAGTTAGTTGCTGGACGAAATTCTGTTTTCTATTCGAGCCCATCGATAGGTCCTCAATCCTATCGAAGCACCTATTGACAGAGGTGGTAACTGCATAAGTTTTGCAAAATTTCCAAGTCGATGCGAAAGTGCAAGCCTCCTATTTATTTAAGGAGTAGTTTTAGACATTTTTAGGCATTCTCTAGGGTTTGGAGAGAGAGAGAGAGAGAGAGAGAGAGAGAGAGAGAGAGAGAGAGAGAGAGAGAGAGCTTGGGTGAAGTGCCGACAACACCCTTCTGCTTCAATTTCCTTTCGGGTTCTAGTAGTTTCTGTTTTTCTTTTGTTTTAGAGTTAGCTATGTTTAGCTAAGCTCTTAGCTAAGGCTAAGTGGTGAAGTTTGTAGTTAATTACAATGTTTTAATTTGTTTTGATTCATACTTTGGGATTTCATGATGATTATTTAATTGAATTAGACTTGAATTTACTTTAAAAGCTTTTGGATTATTTATTTTTAGATCCGTTGTGAACCCTGGGTACATTGAATGCTTTGAAGTGCAATTGCTTAGCTTGTTTAAAGAAGGAATCAATCTATAAAATTCCTTGATCTATTGTAGACTCCAGGCACAATAGATACTTTGAATTCCCTACGATTGATGTTCGAGTGTTTCATAAGAGAATCGTTCAATTGAAATCATACCTTGTTGGATGTTAGTGATTAATTCAGATGTTTGATCTTTTGATTAGAACGAATTAGAATTTGGTTCAAATTGAGTTATAGAAGATAAATCAATGAATTAGAAATTGTAATTGCTATAAGTGGATCTCTGGATCCTTTGTAATTTGTTATTATTGTTTTTACCCTATCTTATTCACTGGATTCTCTCAATTTTAGACCTTTACTTTTGAATAGTTCTAGTTGTGTTCTCACATTCCCAGTAGATCGACTTCGGTCTCACCGAGAATATTTTACTTTGCAGTCCTACACTTAAGATTGTCCAACAGGAAACAACCTCAGGTCAAATCAAACAAGCAATAAAGAACGAAAATCCAAGCAAACACAGATAACACACAAGATGTTACGTGAAAAACCCTTACGGGAAAAAACTACGGCACAAGGCGACGTTCAATCCACTACAATCAGAAGAAGGTTACAAGAGATGGAACAACTTACAGTAGAAACCCTAGCTTTCCCTTGAAAACCCTTGAGCAATCATGCTAAGCTCTCAACATGCTAAACCTAATCAGAATTAGGAGAGTATTTATACACTCCCGTAACAATCTCCACCGTGATTTTAATCCTCCAGCTCCACTACTCCAAGCTGCTATCACCATCTCTAATCATCTTCCAAGTAACACATCATTGCTTCTTGTGCACACTCCATCTTCATTTCTACTTTGCCAAGCCCAGAGAAGTCGAGTAAACTTGAACTTCTTTACAGGAACAACCATAGTAAGAATGTTTGCCAGATTCAAGTTGGTGTGAATCTTCTCAAGAGTGACATCTCCTTTCTCTAGCATCTGCCGAATAAAGTGATGACGAACATTGATGTGTTTAGTTCGGGAGTGATACACCGAGTTTTTCGCCAAATTGATTGCGCTCTCGTAGTCACAATGCACAAGTACAACTTCTTGCTAAAGCCCCAACTCATTCAGCATCCCTTTCAACCAAACAATTTCCTCGAAAGCTACTGTCACCACCATGTATTCAACTTCATTGGTGGAAAGTGCAACCACAAACTGAAGCTTCGACATCCAACTAATAGCTCCACCTACTAACATAAACAAATAACCGGAAGTCGACCTTCTATTATCCACATTCCCTACATAATTTGCATCCACATAGCCCATAAGTTTCTCTTCAGAATTTTTGAAAACCAAGACGTAGTCCATCGTACCTCGTATGTAATGAAGTAACCATTTCACTGCTTCCCAATGTTGCTTGTCAGGGTTTGACATATATCTGTTCACAACACCAACCGCATGTGAAATATCCAGTCTAGTACAGACCATGACATACATAACATTGCCAACCGCGCTCGAGTATAGCACATGAGACATTTATTGCTTTTCTTCATCTAGTGTAGGACAGCTCCAAAGAAAGCCGAAAGTGAGCAGCGTGGGGGGTGCTAACCGGTTTTGCCTTTTCCAGTGTAAACTTGATGAAGACCTTCTCAAGAAATTCCTCCTGAGATAACCATATACTGCTCATTTCCTTGTCTCTATGCATATAGATGTCAAGAATCTTCTTTGCAGCCCCAGCTCTTTCATCTCAAATCTCCTAGATAACTGAGCCTTCAATATTTGATTACAGACATGCTATGACTGACGATAAGCATATCATCAATATACAACACAATAATAATGAATTACTTGTCACTCAGTGCTCTAAGGTAGACATAATGATCAAATTCACTTATGATAAACCACTGACTTAACATGAAAGAATCGAATTTCTTGCACCACTGCCTATTTAAGGCCCGACCCAACAGCACAAGATATTGTCCGCTTTGTCGAAGCTCACGGCTTTAAAACACGTCTTGACTGTTAAGGAAGGAGCTCACTTATAGCCACCACAACTTCAGACGACGCTTCCGATGTGGGACAAAGTTCTGCCTTCACTGTGTGCACAGTAGCCTGCCAACCACTGGTAGCTCGCCCAAGCCTTTAATCCCCGCCCACATCAGCGTCTGCCTACGTGTGCTCGCCCACATGTGACCACAGTAACAATATCCCCCACTGAGGGCAGAGTCGTCGTCGGCTCTCATACCACTTGTAAGGCTCGACTAAACAGCACAAGATATTGTCCGCTTTGCCAAAGCTCATGGCTTTAAAACACGTCTTGACTGTTAAGGAAGGAGCCCACTTATAGTCACCACAACTTCAGACGGCGCTTCCGATGTGGGACAAAGTTCTGCCTTCACTATGTACACAGTAGCCTGCCAGCACAGTAGCCTGCCAACCACTGGTAGCTCGCCTAGGCCCTTAGGCCCTGTGGGCACATGTGGGCGGACGCTGATGTGGGCGGGGCCTAATGGCTTGGGTGAGCCACCAGTAGTTGGCAGGCTACTGTGTATGCAGTAGGGGTTGAACTTGTCCCACATCGGAAGCGTTGTCCAAAGTAATGGTGGTTATATGTGTGGTTAGGACCTTCCTTGTACGAGGCCTTTTTGGGGGAAACCCCAAGAACAAAACCGTGCGGGTCCAGTGGGACCCAGAGTGGACAATATCGTACAGTGTTGGTCGGGCCATTACAAATGGTATCAGAGCCGAGGACGGCTCTGCCCTCGGTGGGAGATATTGTGACGCCCCGTCACTGTTGCACATGTGGGTGGGGCCTAATGGCTTGGGCGAGCTACCAGTGGTTGGCAAGTTACTGTGCTGGCAGGCTACTGTGTATGCAGTAGGGGTTGAACTTGTCCCACATCGGAAGCGCTGTCCAAAGTAATGGTGGTTATATGTGTGGTTAGGACCTTCCTTGTACGAGGCCTTTTGGGGAAAACCCTAAGAACAAAACTGTGCGGGTCCAATGGGACCCAGAGTGGACAATATCGTACAGTGTTGGTCGGGCCGTTACAGCCTAGGCAATTGTTTCAGGCCGTACAACGAACTCTTTAACCTACAAATTGAATTCTTACTTCCCTACACCTCGAACCCTTAAGGTTGCTTCATGTAGATATGCTTTTCTAGTTCTACATGTAGAAATGTAGTCTTCACATATATCTGTTTTGGTTTTAGATTGTACTGGGCAACCAAAGCCAATACAAATCTAATAGATACTTGCTTTACCACTGGTACGAATATTTCACCGAAGTTGATACCCTCCTTCTGAGCATTACCCTTAACTACCAATCTAGCCTTGTACCTATCCAGTTTCTTCCGGTAAATCCACTTACAACCGATTGCTTTCTGCCCAACGGGCAACTCTACCATCTCCCACGTTTCATATTTGTACAAAGAGTCCATCTCATCATGCATCGCTGGGATCCACTTCTTTGCATCTGCCTTCAAGTCTTCCTGAAAAGTAGACAGATCTCCCTCATTTGTAATGAGAGTAAATGCAACGCTTGAGTCATCCTTGTGTTTCAACGGTACCCTGCGATCCCTGGGCGGATTTCTCCTAACGGGTGGCTGTTCCACCTCTTCCTGTACCTCTACCCGCAGCTCAGGTTCTTCAAATGTCTCACCCTTGTTTGTTTCAACGTCAATCGCTAATTTTTTCATTTCCTTGTGTGCATCCTTTCGAAACAAGGAACCTTCATCAAACTTGACATCCCGACTAAATATGATTTTTCGTGAAACCCGGTCATACAATCTGTATCCTTTCACCCCACCATCATAACGACAAAAGTACACTTCTTAGCCTTTGGTCTAGCTTATCTCTCTCAATTGATGGTACATGAGAGTAAGCATCACAACCAAATATCTGTGGCCCCAAGTAATCAACTACGTGACCACTTCATACTTCTTCTGGAATTTTGCAATCAATGGCTGTAGAAGGAGATCGATTTATTAAATAACAAGCCATAGAGACGGCTTCAGCCCAGAGCTCCTTGCCCAATCCAGAATTACTCAACGTACTGCGGGCCCTTTTCAAAAGAGTGATTCATACGTTCAGCCACACCATTCTGCTTTGGTATATGCCTCACTGTGTTGTGCCTCAACTCTTACAATATTGATTAAACTCCCTTAAAGTAAAATCTCCGCCATTACTTGTCCTCAGAAATTTCACTTTCAACCCTGTCTGATTTTCAACTATCGCTTTCTAGGTATTGAAAGTGGAGAAAACATCATTTTTATGTTTCAGTACATAAACCTAAACCTTCTTAGAGAAGTCGTCAATGAATGTAACAAAGAATGACGACCCTCCTCCAGAAACAACAGGCGACGACCCCCACACATTTGAATGCATAGTCTAGTTGACCTTTACTAACATATTTCCCAATTTTAAAGCTTAATCTTGATTGTTTCCCATATACGTAATACTTATATATATCTAAATCAAAACTTTTAAAATTAGGAATTAAACGACGATCGAGAAGTACCTTCATACCTCGCTTACTCATGTAGCCTAGGTGCGTATGCCACAAACGTGCCGACGTGGACTTTGCTACAGACATTGCAACTCTACCTGATATAGTGTTCCTGATAAACTTGTAAAGATTTCTGCTCTTCTGTGCTTTCAAAACTGTGAGTGCCCCTTTTAAAACCTTCGAGATACCTTTATAACCAACGAACTTGCACCTGAGTGCATGATTCTTCTTCAATTCCAGAACATGCCTCACATCGGTCAAAATACGCTCCATCCCATCAAACATCCTGATGCGAACCGAACCAATTCTGACCATCTTACAGGCATGATCATTGCTCATAGGAACCAGGCCATCATCATACTCACCATATGTGGTGAACTAACTCTGATGAGGACACATGGTATAATGCCCCTGTATCCAAAATGCACTCCTGATAGAAGCAACCGGTCTTGGACACTGACAACACGTTATAACCACCCAATCCTTCACCTGATTCTGCTGAATTGGCTTCCTTCAACAAATCATCCGATTTCTCCTCATTCTGGGTTTTAGGATATTGACAGTCCTTCATATGTCCCACCCTCTGACAATTCCAACACTTTAACTTGCCTTTGCCTTTCGACTTGGATCTAGATCGCGATTTCCCATTCTCTTGCTCAGACGATCTTCCCTGAGCAAACAACACATCTGCAAAACTACCTTCGCCTCCGCTCTTCTTTCTCAACTACTTCGACTGAAGGTCTGAGATAACGGTCTCAACGTCCAAGGTATCCCTACCATAGCATAGAGTATCAACTCGATACTCATAGGACTCCGAGAGAGACGTCAACAAAATTACGACTTTGTCTTCTTCATCGATCTTCAACTCCACGCTTGTCAACTTACAAACTAGTTTGTTGAAGACATTAACGTGCTCAGAGAGATTCGGCCCTTCCGCCATCTTCAGAGTATAAAACTGTCTCTTCAGATATAGATGATTGGTGAGCGACTTTATCATGTAGATGCTCTCCATCTTTGTCCATAAGCCTGCAAGTAGTCGTATCATCGATGAAATTATAAATGACTTCAATGGCCAAGCACAATTAGATTGTGCTAATCACTCTCTGATCAAATTCATCCCAATCTTTTTCCTTCATAGATTCAGGACGATGCACTTTTCTAAAGAGTGCATGCCGCAACCCTTGCTGAACTAGGAGGGCTTTCATCTTCAATCTCCATAGTTCAAAATTGTTTTTTCCTGTGAACTTCTGTCTCGAATTTCACATTCGATCCCCTCGATGCCATGTTTCCAAATTTAACCTAATACCCCGACCTTAAGCTCTGATACCACATGTTGGGCGTGGAAGCAACCTCAAATCAAATTAAACAAGCAATATAAAACAAAAAAATACAAGCAAACACAAAGAACACACGAGATTTTACGTGAAAAACCTTTGCAGAAAAAAAAAAAAAAACCAAAGCACAAAGCGACTATCAATCCACTATAATCAGAAGAAGGTTACAAGAGATTAAGCAACTTATAGCAGAAACCCTAGCTTTCCCTCGAAAACCCTTGAGCAATCATGCTAAGCTCTCAACATGATAACCCTAATCGAAATTAGGAGAGTATTTATACACTCCCGTACACAATTAGAAATAGAACCGGCACTTGCTCAAACTTATGAGTGTTCCGTCGGTCGGACCAATGGGACCTTTGGTCGAACCAACAGGAACCGACTCACATCCATCCGGTTGAACCGAAAACGTGCAAAAGTGGACAACGTGCAATTTGAGAATCCACCCCTAATTTAGTCGAACCGATCAAGACACCGGTTGAACCAAACATATGACTTCTTTGTACTAGATTAAAGCCACTCGATCAACAATTACATCTCTAAATTAGCCCCACATCTTCAATCACATCTTCAAATCAACCCCCATATCTACCAAAAGTAGTAAATTGCAATCCTTGATTTAAGCTGCTGCTCTTTTTTATTTATTATTATTATTTTTTAATACACGCACACACACCACCACACACACGCCGTAGTGGAATTTCATCACCTATGGGTACTTGAACCCTCAACCAGGTGTTGAAACTCCTGAGAGTACCACCGGAGTAAGAGTAAGGACCCATGTTGGGCTCTATGGTGGGCCATGGGCCTACATCTTCCTGAGCCCTGAAGTGGGCCTAAGTGGGCTGGGCCTTACAATGCGCATGGATGGGCCTAAGTGGGACATGGGCCTGCATCATCAAGTCCATCCACTCATCTTCACATTTGATGACATCATGCAGGACAACACAATTGTATCAGAAACTTTGCTAGATTGAGGTCTATGTCATCAGCACAATGGCAAAAACTTATTTTCTCAAGAAAGAATTAGCTAAAGAGGTCAAAATTATATGCCTCCCAGTCGAGTGATTTTTTATTTTTGAATGACAACCAAATTTCATTAAAACAGTGCAAGATTACATAAAGGAAAGATGATGAGCTATCATATTCATCCCCTCTAGAAGAACAAAACAAAAATACAAGAACACAACAAAAGTTGACAGCAACAAAAAAGATCTCAACCATCCAAAAACACTCGTGACCACGAATCCTTGAATCATTAGGGCATGGAAAGGACTGAGCTTTCCCATTTGCGAAGAACTTCAAGACCAAGGTGTCCCATATCCGTTACGATACGGCCGTATCGGCCGATACGTAACGGTAACGGCTGACACCGTTATGCGATACGGGGTTGAAACACCCCCTCCCCCCCGATTCTGTGACCGTAATGGCCGTTACACCCGTTACGTCCCCGTAACAGCTGTAATAGGAAAAAAAAAAAAAAAACCCATACCTTTTTTTTTTCTTTCTTTTCTTCTTCTTCTTCTCCTTCTTCTTCTTCTTCCTCTTCTTCTTCTTCTAGAACTGCTGCGGCTGCAGCCCTGCTGCGGGCCTTCTTCTTCTTCTTCTTCTTCTTCTTCTTCTCTCTCTCTCTCTCTCTCTCTTCTCTCTCTCTCTCTCTCTCTCTCTTTTCGGTTTCGCTCTCTCCCTTCTTTTTCATTTCATATCGGAAAACACCAGCTATATAGCTGTTGTAGATACGTGTCATGCTAAGACGAGCACTGACACTCCTCGAGCTCCGAGTTGTATGAACGGTTCAAAGGAGATCAAAGTTACATGGGCCCCACAGTGATGTATTTATTATATCTACACCGTTCATCTATTTTTAGAGATCATTTTAGAGCATTACCCAAAAAATGAATCATATCCTAAGATCGTCTGGACCACACCAAAAATAGCAGCGGAGATAATGATTTTCACTGTTAAACAATTCGTAGGCCCCACCATAACGTTTATTTTCCATCCAATCTGTTCATAAGGTCAAAAAGACCTGAATGAAGAGGAAAAACAAATTTCATATTGATCCAAAACTTCTGTGATCCCAAAAAGGGTTTCAATGGTAGACGTTCAATCCCCCACTGCTTTTTGTAGTGTTGTGGTCCACTTGATAATTAGATCTGTATTATTTTTCGTGTCAAACCTTAAGACGAGCTCATCAAATGAATGGACGGTTTAGATATAACACATACCTCATGATCAGACCCACAGGACTTGCTGACGTCAAATGAATGGACTGCGTGCGAGTTACGCAGCACGTCGCACGAGTTGATAAAAGGTACACGTGCCATGTGGGCCCCACCATGATGTATGTGTTTTATCCATGCCGTCCATCCATTTTGCCACATCATTTTAGGTCATGATCCAAAAAATTAGTAAGATCCAAATCTCAGGTGGACCACATCATAGGAAACAGTGGTTATAGAATGCTCACCATAAAAAATTTCTTAGGGTCCACTGTAATGTTTATTTTCCATCTAACCTGTTAATAGGGTCACACTGACGTGGATGAAGGGAAAACACACATGTCAGCTTGATCTAAAACTTTTGTAGCCCCAATAAAATTTTAATGGTGGTTGTTTAATTATTGTTGTTTCTTATGGTGCAGTCCACCTGAGCTTTGGATCTGCCTCATTTTTGGGCTCATGCCCTAAAATTATTTGGCAAAATGGATGGACGGTGTGGATATAACACATTCATCATGAGTGGGGTCCAAAACACTTTGACACTCGTGTGCTACATTTCACAATCCGAGTCCTACCTAATTCGGGCCCTTAAAAATTGTACACGAGACATGTATTAACTTAAAATTTACCAATTAAATTATGGACTGTAATTGCTAACTCAAAATGCCAAAATCAAATTGTTTGAATAGTTTTAATTGTTAATTTGTGGACGCTTATTTTAAAAAATAGGGCCTTTTGATTTTTTTTCATGATTCACTATCCAATAAATGTCCACCAATTCACAAGTGGGATAATGCCAATAAATTGCATGAATTTGAGGCTGATTTGGGGCATGGATTGGTCCTCTAAGTCACCCCCAAATTGGCAACGCCATCTACCTGAATTTAATTTCATTTTTTAAAAGAACTATTGGGAGAAATGATATCAAATTGTTAAGTATATAAATTAGATATTTAAAAAATTAAATATATGAATTTTGTAGTCAAATTCAGGTTATCTGGTTCATAAATTCATCAGACAGTCCGATACAACTTCTCATCAAAGAGTGGACCGTTACACCACCATAAGCATGTTCCAATTTATAAATGAATGCATATTTGGAATGTTTAGAATATTCCGGATTTAATCCATATTTTTTTGGCAAAAAAAAAAAATTTGCACCGTTACGCCGCCGTATCGCCGTTACACTCCCATATCCGTATCGGTATCGGAGGGCACCGTTAGGCCAACCGATACCGATACAGGATACCTTGTTCAAGACTTAGATGCCTCTAAATTCTGGGAGATGCAAAGCCAATCCAACCATCATGAATTGGATCATTTTAGTAATAAACTCTTCCTTAGCCTCTCTACACTTGGAAGGTATGGGCATTCCTTTCTTTCCAAATACCCCATAAGATTGCAAAATGGTACCATTTCCCACAAATCGAACCTTGGGTAGAGAACAGGCTCCTCCCAACCCAGCAATCAAATAATTAATTAATTATTTATTTATTTATTACAGACCCATTCCGTACCAAACATACGGAAGATACTTCCCCAAGTGGATCTAGCGACTGGAATGAATAAAGAGGTGGTTGCCGGGTACTTTGTTCTCACATATGTAGCACATGTTTATAATTTCCATATTCCTCTTCTTAAGGATATCAACTGCTATAATTTTTATTAGCCATGTCAACCCACACAAAAACGTGGATTCTGTGCGGTGCAGAAACTTTCCATGCCTACGCCAACATAGATGGATTTTCAGTGCTTTCTAACATAGATTGTATAAATGTATTCAAGGAAAAGTTACCAATTTTGGACCATTTCCATACCTTCTTATCATCCACCACTGTACCAAAGCAAACATTATTTAATTTTCCCAAAAGCCTCGCAAAAGATGCCATTTTGTCATCATCAAGATTCAAGATTTTGGTGAAGCAACACATTCCAAACCTATCCCCTCTAACATTACAAGATTTTGGCGAATAATCATTGAGGGTTGCATGTCTTTTCTCACCATGTGAACCACATGATTTCGAAATACATTGGGAAAATGAAAAATGACCACAAATTACACGAGCATGTAACACACCGCTTTCCATGAATGATCACAAATATCAATCAACCATGAGAAATGAATAGCTTACTCATCAATAACTCCACATCAATGCAATCACATACACAATAAATCCCAGATACGAGGGATCATTATCCCAACAGAGTTCGCTTGTGTTTGGAAGTTCCCAAAGTTGGGAGGGCTGGATGCTTCTCTGCCCAAATTAATATCCAGAATGTTTCAGGTCCCGCCTTGATCTGGGAAGGGAATGCATCATGAGGTTATGGAAACCCCCACCATCCCAAGCTCATAGTGGAAAAGAAATCCATATGTAACACCCAAATTTCCATCCTGCTGGCAATTTGGGGTACATCCAAACGCTCCCAATTCAAGAGAACAATAGCAAAGAAAAGGGGGTCCTTACTCTTGCCCCAGTGGTAGACTCACAAGAGTTTCAACATCAGGTCAGGGGTTCGAGTACCCATAGGTGGTGAAATCCCACTACGGCATGAGTGTGTGGGTGTGTGTGCTTGTGAAAAAAAAAGGTGGTACCTTGTAAGAGGAAATGTTGCTGGGCAACGGCCTGTCGATTCAGCACAAAAACAACCAAAATAAGTAAATGGGTATTAGAAAGAGGTCTAAATCTAACTGCTTGGACCATAAGTTACCGTCCACCCAGCAGATGAGTTTCAACCTCTTGTGCACATGCGGTGCCCAATCCTTCAAGCAGACTGTCCTCACCATGAAGATCACCCTGTGCAAAAATCAACCCCATCCACCCATCCGGTTGGCCAAACACTAGAAAACAATCTATAGCCACTGAAAAATAACAAAATACAAGTGTCATCCAGTTGATGAGTGGAAGCGACTGATTTTTTGCACAAGGTGATCCTATGACGGAGCTAACCTATTGAACGGGTTGGATGCCATGTGCATAGAAGATTTGAAGTAATCCACCAGGCGGACGGTAATTAAGGTCCAACTGGTTGGACTTGAGACCAACTCAGTAGAAAATAACACAGAAGTTAAAATCAAAAGTCAGCATATGGAATAAGAATGCAGAAAAAAAATGAAACTGAAAATTAAATATGAACTCCGTGAAGAAAAATTGCCCTAAAAAAATGAATATACAAGAAATTGAATTACATGAAGAAGACAGAACCAGTCTCACAGAACTAATGCCAAAATCCTGAGAATACCAGAACATGTGGTTCGACTTCCGAGGGAGAGGTTTATTAAAATAGCAAACATCCACAAGTGAAAATAAAAATGAAAATCAATCAATAAATAAAAGATAATAAAAGAGAGCTAATAGTGAAATTGGTATCATTTATTTAAAAAAGATTATAAATAAAATAAATAAAATAAATAAAAATAAAAAAATAAAAAAAAAACCTCAGAAATTGACTCCCCTGATCAAAATCCGAAATGGGCATTAAAGAATACTAAGAAAATCCCATCACCAGGTAAAATGGCAAAATGGGTCTTGCAGAATTCATTCCGAAAACATAAGGAATTAGCAAATGTACTATCAGAAAGGACCAAACTATAGAAAAGAAAAGAAGGGAAAAAAGGCGAAAGAGGAATTCATTGGCAATCCCAGATATCCACGCTCTCCACCAACCAAAATCTGAAACGGGCATTCCAGAATTCCCGAAAACTCCAACAATGACATAAAAAGACGAAATGGGTCTGGCAGAATTCACTCCAAAATCAAGAATACATCGCCAAAAATAAATAAATAAATAAATAAAATAAAAAGAAAAGAAAATCTCACGGGAAATCAATCTCAAGGCGGGTCTTTCCATCTTCGAGTGCGCAAGCGAGAGAATTCACAGCGTCGGAGACGAGGACTTGGTAGGATTTGGGCTTGTATACAGAGACTCCAACCTTGGGATTGGAATCAGGAGCTTGTTCGGTGCTCTTGTTTCCAACTTGCGCATGGAGCCTCGAGAAAGAACGAATACAAGGAAAATCAAAGCAAGGAGAAGAAGAAGAAGAAGAAGAAGAGAATGAGAGAAAGGAATGCAATGGAAACAGAGAGGAGGATTGAAAACGGAGAAATGAGAGAGAGGGAGTTGAGAATTTCTGGCATGAAATCACTGCCATTGTACTTAGCTTTGAGAGAGAGAGAGAGAGAGAGAGAGAGAGAGTATCTGGATTGGATAAATAAGGAGGATGGTGGGTGTTTCTTGATGACTGACTATCCACAATTCATGCATACCTGTGTTGTTTACGTGGCATATTTCTATGTATTCCTCAATCCAGACCGTTCAAATTATTTTCAATGATATGGATGAGATATGATGCAAAATTTTCCTTAAAAAATCATTTCGACCATCTGATTGGTGGGGCACTAAATCAACGGATGTAATCAAAAGATCTAAATTTTCCTCTGTCGCGACTCGGGATTGGTTGCTCCGATGATTAGAACCGTCCATATATTCTTTAGCGCCATAGATGATTCATTATCCGATGAAAATTATTTCCTGATGGTCCTTATTTTTTATCTTTAGAGTTGACCCGTTGATTTTTTTTTCATTGTTCTATGTTTATCTACCGACGTTGTTCACAAAATCATCCGTTCAGATTAATTTTCTTATTCTGCCCCGTAGGGCACAGATTCCACAGAATGGACAGTTCCGATCATTGGATCACTCATCATGTGGGTCCCAGTCGGCGTAGACATTTGCATGATCTTGAAACAAACTCAAATGAGAAATTTTCAACGTATCTGGATTCAGGAAACGAGCTTGGAGGTTTAAGATCTTCTATGTGAATATTTTGTTAAGATTCGGACGGTTTAGATTGTTCTGTGCTCAATGGATTGGTTGTGAATGTGCATGGATGGCGATACTCTTGCAATGTTTTAACTCTTCAAGGATTAGAAGAGAGAAATTTACGACCTTGGACATTCTTGAAGCATTACAAACTTAATATACGCACTTAGACCTCCTCGTACGGATGACAAACTCCAGGACGAAAATACCCTTCGCACGGAAACGGATTGGCTGCTCCCCTCCCACCCGCCAGTGGCGGATCGTCGGTGGTCTGTGGGCCCCACCATGATGTTTATTTTTCATCCATGCCGTCCATATATTTTTCCCTATCATTTTATGGTATGAGACAAAAAAATGAGGTATATCCAAATCTCAAGTGTACCACATTACAGGAAACAGTGTTGAATGAGCGTCAACCATTAGAAACTCAGGTGGGGCCCACTGTGATGTTTGTGAGAAATCCTCCCTGCATTTTACAGTGTGGTCCACTTGATAGTTAGATCTGTCTTATTTTTAGTCTCCACCCTTAATGTGAGCTCTCCAAATAGATGGACGGTTTGGATATAACACAAACCTCATGATGGGACCCGCAAAAGCAACGCAGTAAAAAAAAAAAATTTGATTTTTTTTTTCTTTTAACAATAACTTTTTCTCTCTTACATTTTTCTCTAATACATAATTATATAAATATGTATATGTAAGTATATAAAAATATTTTTCTATCTTTTAATTCATTTCTCTGTGTATTTATTTAACAAGCATATCTCTTAAACTAAAATGATTTACTTAACATACCACATATGATTTTGGGGTAGGAGATGCTAATTTAGCCAACCAACCTAGTTATTTTCCTAGATTCCATTGGGTCGATGGTCAAAAATCCATTTCATTCACTTCGTGGTCAAACTGGAAATTGAGCGGGGTAAACTAGAAATTGAGTAGGACAAATTGAAAATTGAGCGAAGCAAACTAGAAATTGAGCGGGGTAAACTAGAGAATGAAATGGATTTTCGACTATCGACACATTAGAAATTGAACGAGGCAAACTAGAAATGGAGCAAGGGAAGCATAAAAATTGAGCGAGGCAAACTAGAAATTAAACGGGGCAAACTTGAAATTGAGCGGGGCAAATAAGAAATTGAGCAGGGCAAACTGAATATTGAGCGGGGCAAACATGAAATTGAGCGGGGCAAACTAGAAAATCAGCGGGGCAAACATGAAATTGAGCGGGGCAAACTTAAAAATTAGCGGGGCAAACTTGAAATTCAGCGAGGCAAACATAAAATTCAGCGGGGCAAACTTGACATTCAGCAGGGCAAGCATGAAATTTAGCGAAGCAAACTTGAAATTCAGCGGGGCAAACTTGAATTTCAGCGGGGCAAACATGAAATTGAGCAGGGCAAACTTGAAATTTAGCAGGGCAAACTAGAAAATCAGCGGGGCAAACTTGAAATTGAGCGGGGCAAATATGAAATTGAGCGGGGCAAACTTAACAGATAATTTCATGGCTTGAGCCCAAAAATCTAAATGTATCCAATGTTCAAATGGACCACACCACATGAGTTGACGTGAGACCCACATAGCTTTCAATAGTAAGGAGTTCCTACCCTAAGTTGTTTTGGGCAATCTACGTCCCTTTGGATTATAGGGAATTCATATAACCCTAGGTTACAGGCAACTTGCATAACTTTTAGACAATTTAGTTTGTATATGGCTCAATTGAGTTTCAAAACTCCCTATTTGAATAACTTAGTTAGAGCTGAACAGTCCTACTAGGGGCTTTTATAAAGCCCACTATAATATGTGTGTTTTATTTAAGTTGTTCATTCATTTTGAAAATCATTTTAGAACACAAGCTTAAAAAGAAAGTAGATAAAAAACACAAGTAATTCACAACCACATCATAAGAATCAGTAATGATGAAGATATTGTTGTTGAAACCTTCTTAGAGGCCACCGTGATATATATATTTGTCATTAAACCTATTCATAAAATATTGTAAACCTAGTTAAAAAGAAAATATAAAAATATCAGCTTGATCCAAAACTCCTTGAGCCCCTAAAAGAGGTTTTTGGCAAGTTGTGTTCAAGCCCCATCATGTGGCGCGATCTACTTTAGCATTAGAGCTTCTTCATTTATTTTATCATCAAAACCTTCCTAGTAATTCAGTGAGGGAACCTAGGAATTGAGCGAGGGAACCTAGGAATTGAGCGAGGGAACTTAGAACTTACACGAGGCAACGTAGAAATTGAGCTTAAGTTTGGGATTATAATAGAATATTCGTCACCTTTTCAAACCACCATTTCAGTGTATACCTAGAGCTTGGGTTTGAGATTACAGCAGAATATTCGTCACCTGCAAAGACGAATTGAAAGACATATCAAACATAAAACTCACAAGATAATCATAATGTACAAAAACAGAAATAATTGAAAACAATGTAGCATTTCGTGAGTGAGACAAACTATAAAAATAAGCGAGGCAAACCGTAAATTGAGCGGGGCAAACTGAAAATTGAGCGGGGCAAACTGGATATTAAGCAGGGCAAACTAGATATTCAGCGGGGCAAACTAGAAATTGAGTGGGGCAATCATGAAATTGAGCGGGGCAAACTGGAAATTGAGCAGGGCAAACATGAAATTGAACGGGGCAAACATGAAATTCAATGGATAGTGTCGATAAGGGGGAGTTTGGATTGTAAGTAACTTGATATAAGCTACCTATGCGTTAAGTAGCTTATCTTGGTTCCTACTTCTCAAACTAAAGTGATTAAGTAACTTTAAGTCAAAAAGTTACTTATAATTGATCTTAAACCGACCCTACATTTAGCAGAACACTTTCTCTACTTACAGTAGATAGAGCTTAAGGAAATGTGAAATTATCTGCAGTTAATTTGTACACCTCTTCCATATCCATCACAACTCCCAACAAATTGAACTCAATGGTATAGCAACCAAACTTGTTTCTGTAGAATGTTTCATCGATGACAGGAAAGTTTGTTATTCGTAAAAGAGCTCCTATAATGGATGGAAGGAAAACCGACCCAAATGGGGTTACTATAACGACCCTAAAATATTTCCCTTCTTTACAGAAAACTTACAATTTAAATAGGTGAACCACCCCACTTGAAACTAACTAAAAACCATTATCTGACCTAAAACAACCCGAGATACTAACTAACACAACTGAATGGGGACTAACCGTCTAACTGGAATGACTGACACTAAGACTTCTAGTACCAACCCTTACTAGAGTAGAAATGAGCTAACCTTTAAGCCGCAGACTCTAGGTGATCCTCCTAGACTTATGGTCGACATGGATCAAACCAGATCATGACGTGGACCCCACATCCAAGCCGTGCGTATACACCAATAACGTTCGCACGCAGTGCACTGGATCAAGTCATCGGGTCAAAGCAGCTTTGACCCAATGAATTCCGCAATTTATGTAGGAAAGTCAAAAATCTCCTCCCGCCCAGCGTCGGTTGATCTGGGCCAACCATTCGACGGTGCAAACAGACAATTCCCGAATACAAAAACCAAATCCACACCGTCCATCTGATTTGTTGGGCCCCACCGACCTCGACCATGACGAGATTATTGATTGAAAATCAACCGCACCACTACCGTCAGCAAACCAACAGGCAATGCACAAGTTAAGTGCTGACGGGGAAGCTATAGCCACGTCCTATGCACCTCTGACCAATCCGACCGTTGGAGACGGTCGGACGGAGGCCACGTCCGCAGAGGAAGGCTGAGTCAGACCTACGATTTTCGGAAATGGTACCCTACGCGATGAAAAGGTGGCAGAAAATTTTCGTTTCGGGTAAAAACGATCTCCACCATCCTCTGACTTCGAGAAGCTTCTCTGGAGCAGATCCTGATCGTCCGCGTTAGGGCAATATGAAAATCTCATAGCAACGCCGAGATTTTGACGAGTTGATGCTCGGACGCGAATCACCGCCTCTCCTGGATTGGTGTAGTAACCAACGGTCCATTCTCACCTTTGGGTGGGCCATACATGCCTCCTAGGCAACATCCAGACCGCGTGGACGCGTCTGATCGACAGATCGACCAGCCATTACAAAACTACCATGATCGTCAGGTCATCTTCCCCAATCTAACGGTCAGCAACGGGTCCTGATAGAATGATCTTTTCTCCAATCCAAGACGTCTATCATGTGGCCCATCTCGCCTACAACTTATCGGAAGATGTTGTCTGGGCATGTGCATATGATCGGTGGTTATGTGGGACCCTGATAATGCATTTCCCAACTGTTTAAGCTAATAGCTTGCTAATCCTTGTGATTAACCGTAGAAAGACCTAGAAGCGGAAACAACTATAAGGCTGGGAATTAGGGCGAATCCCAAGATAAGAAAGAGCAAAAATAGAAAGCGAAAGATGGAGAGAGTGGGAGAGCACCGCATGGGCGAGTTGCTTGTTCGATAGCAACTCGACTCAGCCCAAAATGAGTCAGGGACTAGTCCGACTCGTCCCTCTACAGTAAGAGAGATAGATAAGTAAGATAGAGAGGGAGATTTGTGGGGGAAGAACGTGAGTGTGGGAACAAGGGAAGAGTCCCAGCAACCGTTAGCCTGGAACCAGCGTAACTCGTTGGAACCCTGCTCGTTCAGCTCCACTCACCCAAACCCGATTCAGGTAACCAGCCCAAAACCCACTCCCTGTCTCAATCTTTCGTCAGGCACGTCAATGACCCAACCCAGTACTTTGTTAACACAGGCCCGAGTCACCAAAATGACATTCGGGATTGAGTCAGGGAGGCGTAGATTCGAGTCCCGACAGACCCGGAGTAGAGCACGTTGCATCCAACCCCTTTCAGCATCCAAACAACATCCCTGATCAAGGTAACCACGTCCGTTTCCTCTCAGTTTCGGGAGACTTTCACCAACTCGGTCGATGGAGTTCTCAGCCACTCCGAACCCAGTTACAAATCGGGTGAATCAGGTCCACACCTCAGGGTGAAAACCTTGATCTGAATCCATGTCTGAGATCAGTTTGCCTCGAGCAATGATCAACACCTGGAATCAGTCTCATGTATGTTAACCGGGTTGCTCACTGCTAGTCGAAGAGACTCGGCTGAGTCAAATCACTCCTGAGTCAGTGACTCAGGGCCGTTTCATGAGCTGAGGGATTGATTTAGTTGGGCCTAGTAAGCAACTCGCCTAACTGAACCGGGAGCCAGCTAAGGGCGTTCCAGATCTGCCCAGTTTGGAACTGACCCGACCATTTTAACCCCACTGAGTCAACTCAATACTCATAATCGAGCAGACTCGGTCAGTTTTCCGGCTGAGTATAACTGACTCCTGCCGTTTGTGCATGATCCTGAGATGCATTGGGTTCAACGAACCTCAATCTAACCCTGAGGCTAACAAGACCCTTGAATCGGACTCGATAAGGTTGTTAGTTGAAAACCCATCCGAGTCAACTCCGTGCTAACTCACTTGAATGCTATATTACTCTATTCAGGGACTGCTTGCAATAGACATATTTGAAAGACCTGTACCTTCAATCAATCTCAAACTAGGTGTTCATAGACGCACCTCATCCAATCGAGGTGAGGGATATCCCCCATAGCTTCTTCATTGCATCGAATTCTAATATAGTGTTAAAGCTGAAATGGTAGAAATATTAATTGTGCATGTGTTAGTCTTGCTTCCTTTGAAATAATTTCACTAACCATGTGGAAATATTCATATCTTATTGTTCTTGTAGAAACTTACATCATACTCTTGGTCCCATATCTAGACTTGCTTAGTTATATGTACAATTCATTATGTTAAGAAGTAGTAAATCTTGCTCCTATCTAAATGGTAAATTCACTCCAAAATCCATTTCATATGCTAGGACCATTTTTGATTTGAAGCTAATGTGCATGATCAAGTGTTGAACTAGCACGCTATTTCTTTCATTCTCAATTGGTTATGTTGAGAATGAGTTAATATGCAAATGTCTAATTACTCGATTTTTATGTGTGACAAACATGTGATTAGGACTTGGTATTGTACTCTCCAAGTCATGTTAGTAGTAGTAGTCCAACTTGGAGTTATATTCTACCAAGTAACGACGTATGACATGATGCATCCATCTATTATCAATGTTGTATAATGAGATCTAAGTGTGAAATGCCACCTTGGTGGGATGTTATGAGAACTTGGTAAGGTATACTCCATTTATGGGCCTCAGTTGAACCTTGATCATGTTTGTGAGAATAATCTTGTAAATTCTATTGAATGTACGTGAGTATCATGATACATGACATGTGAGCTTTTCCGAGTGCTTAATGTAAGCCACATCCTGCTCGATTTACTATTAGATCAGTTGAATGACCAGGGCTATGCATTTGAGTCACTTTTGACGCTCTTATTTTACATGAGGCTATTCCGGGATCAGACACTCCTCGGGTGTACCCGTGTATTATTCTAGGAGTCAGGTCATCCTTGGGCGCACTCACCTTCATGGCCTTTTTCAGGTAGTTTATCTACCTCGGGCGGTCTTTTATTTTGACAGCTGGATGTGCATAACCAGATCTGTAACTTGAACATACATTCATACATTCATGCAATTGCATATGTAGTTGTATTGTCATATGAATCAAATATGAATTGTTAACCTATTTTGGAATGATGTGTTTTGGTTGAATCGATGAGGGAAATTCCCATTGAGTTTTCAGTCACCCAATCGTGCGGTTGCACCAAATAGACATAGGTATGACGGAGGAAGACGGCGCCTATGGCGACACCCCTGGTGTAGCTGATGAGGAGTATGGAGAGGAAGGACAGTATGCTGACCTGGTTGAGCCGATAGAGCTCCACTGATGATATAGGAATTATCTACTTTTATGCTTTTAGACATTGTCTTAGTTTTGCTTGTTTTGAGATTTGTAATTAAAAATCCCCTGCTGTGGGATCTTGCTTTACTCTTACACTTTTATTCACGTATGTTGAACTCCTTTGGTTGGTTTATACTATAGTTATACCTTGTTACTATGAATTGTGTTGGCAGTTAGTTGAATGGTAGTTTTATTTTATGACATAACCCTCGGGTTCTCGTACTCGAGCGACCGTCCTCAAGTTATGAGAATCAGGGTGTTACAGTTACATACCCTTTAGAGCTCTTCATCCATTCCCCCTTTTTCAGAGTTCTCAAAAAATCATCATCGACTGTCCCCCTCTTCTTTAAGTACCTAATAAATTGCAGCAGTAAAATTCCATGTTTGTTAGTAATTCTTAATGAAGGAAGAGATGTAACATGATTGATTATTAGTCTACATACGTGCACTGACCTAAACCACACCCCCATCAATTTCAGCTTATCCATGATTGATTATTAGTCTACGTACATGATTGATTATTAGTCTACATACATGATTGCTAGTAATTCTTATGCCTATATTTTATTGGTAGGACGGACTGGAAGGGATTGGAAGGTAAAATCCCGGAATATGATGGGCATGCCAAACAGACTCGGTGAACCTGTCTCGGGATATAGCAATCCCATAGAGGTCCCGACCTTTGATCCAGGCATTGAGAAGGTCCCGACCTTTCCTCAAATCAATCTGCATCCCTGATATGGCCCAGATATCCAGTCCGGACAACTAGATAGTCCAAATCTTCAACACAGATAGTTGGAACTTAAGGCAGGATCCTCGTGCTCTTCAATCTACCAACATGGAACTCTCTTCTTAAAAGCATGGAAGTAGAGAGTTATAATCACATTTACAATCTGGAAGGATTGAAATGATAACCGAATTTCAGTCCTTGGCTGATTAGCTTATATGGTGGTATCCAAACTCTAAGCACAATACTAGTAAGAAACATGCATTGAAATCACACTAATAATAATCCATGCCATGTATTGAAACTATAAACTCTAGGCATAATAGCAGTAAGAAGCATCATATCTAAAGTACTTGAAGCCCCATCATGCTTGCAGCAGCAGCACCACGGTTGTCAAGGTTATGATGTGCCTCAAACAGCTCAAGGACTAAAGAGTTCCAGTAATCCAAGCATTCCTATCCATGCATTTGACACAGACAAGGTAAGACTCTATGCAAACTCAATTACAAAGAAAAGAAGGCATGCAGTTGACATGACTACCTTAAAAATGTAACAGCCCGGATTTTTGCCAACCTGGGATTAGACGTCCTTAGGCAATGGGTCGATCCTAACACCTTATCAACTTGTCAAAACTCAGTCCCAAAGGCTAAAATCGCTTGTGAATCCATTTCTTTCACAAATCCCATCCTTCACCACCTTGCTCTTCAATCTTTCTAAGTACTTTCATCATAGACACTAACTTAAACTAGCTAAGTAGTATAACTTGGATCACTTTATATACAAACTACAAAGGCCCAGGTACCACCTCAGACAGAAATCACCCAGGACTAAATCCTTTAGAAATTAGGCGAGGATTAGCCAGTGTTAAACTAGCGTGCCTATGAAATTAGCACCAATCACTTTAAATACGATCTGCAAGACCCAAAACTTGTAGAATCATTGACGCTAGGGTACCTTAAAATCTAGGATCAATATCATTACCCGTCTGCTCTCGGGAGCATCTCGAAACTCCGTATCAGATCTGGACTGCATGTCGAAAGTCCGATTAACACAAAGTTAAGGAATTAGGACCGCCTTGCTGGGCTTGACAACCATCTCGGAAATCAAATTCAGATAGTGTCCCACGGCTGTTCGCTTGAGTCCGGAGCGAGAGAGTGTGAAAACACTTATTTTCTTTACAAAATAAATATCTTGAATAGTAATCTGGCACGTGTTGCTTACGGATCAGTTTTAAGCAACCAGACCGTCAAAATCAGACCAAATTAGACCCTCGGATCAGGAGAAATTTCATATACATTTACATGTACTCAGAATCTCCGATCGAGATCCGCTGACCGTTGAATTGAAACTGGTCCGCCACGCGTGATCTGGAATCCCGACCGAAACGAAAACTTAACTCCACCTAGATCCGGTGTCGATGAGCTTAAGTCCGACCTTTGGCTCAAGGAGGCCCGCCAGAAGTCCTTCGTTGAGCTGAAACTGACCCGCTTTGGTTATAACCTAAGTATACTTTGACCTGGAGTTTATTTCGGTTAGTTTTTAGGGTATATAAGGACCTTAAACCCTCTCTCATGGCAGCCATACGAATTTAAGAGAAACCCTAGAGAGAGAAGAGAGAAAAGAGAGAGAAGGTGTGGGAGAAGTGGGAGAATCTCCCTGCCACTGTTTCCTGCCACTACACAAGCTGCACCACCCCATTCTCATCGCTTTCCCGGCGATTCCAGCTCCGTTTCTAGGTAAGAAACCCTAACCCTAATCTGATTTGGGGTTTTGATAGTTGTAGGTTATGAAATAGCTAAACCTATTTCGTTCTATAGGTTGCCAAACTGCCGTATACAAAGGCTTAGCAGTTCTATCGACTCCGTTACGATTCTACGACAAAAGGTGCAGACTTTAAGTGTGTAGGTTATGGTTTTCAACGCTTTCAATGTCAGATAATGATAAATTCATGATCTGCATGCAATTGCACATGTACAAAGTGCTTTCTATTTTCTGTTTCGATTAAAGATGTAGATTATGGAATTTTACATATTCTAGGTATTCGTAGAAAATACTGTATACGTATAAATTTTGGAAATGTGTTAACATGATTATTTGTTGTATCAATATATTATATATGCGTAAAATACTTGCTTGGCGAAAGGATAGCCCTAATACATGTTTTGCTAACATACACTATGTATGTTGTAATAGTGTATTCTAAGTGTTTGTGAAAATGGCTGAATGAGTATAGAATTCTCATTCGTGCTCGCCATGACTAATTGTCATGGATATATGGTTGTTGTATTGGCGATACCCCTTTGACGAAAGGATTTGCCCTGAATCAAGCCACAGCCACTATACACTATATATGTTGAAATGTGTAGCCCAAGTGTTTGTGAAAATGTTCAAATGAATATGGAACTTGGATTCCTACTTTCCATGACTATCCGTCGTGGGTGTACACGTGTTGTGATTGGGGCAACTCCCTAGTGAAAGGATTTGGCCTAATACTTACGTGAACAACATATGTCATGCATGTTGATGTATGTAGTCTAAGTGTTTGTTGATATATTTGAATGAGTAGTAGTTAGTAAATTGTAATGTATAAGGGTGTTGAGATATGATTCTCAACTCCTTTAACTATGTGTATGATTTCCTTGGATAGCTGTGTGATTAGGAATTGAATATGTACAAACTTATGCTTGTGTTGTGCTTCATAACATACTCAACTGATTGTATGATTTTATCTATGTAATACATATGCTTAAATTCATGTTCACATTATATGATCCGTCATGGGTGATGGGGGAGTGGTGTAACGATTCCATACAACAGCCTTAGCAGCCCTAAATGGATAATACCAGACCTTGATTGTATGAGTTGAATCTTGATCCACTACTGTTTTATCTATCTGCAATTGATTGTGTTTGGGGCTATGATTATAGTCTAGACAATCGGTACCAGAATTGAATTCGTGGCTGTGATTCATTTGCCGCGTGAGATGTGTTCGACGAACTCGAGTCGTACTTCGGTTGGTGATAGTGGTTGGCCACACGAAGTGCTTATGTGCTTCATATCGTTCAACTTGTTGTGCGCTCGAGTTAGCCGAGCTCGTCAAGTAACCCGATCTGTCTAATGTATGTTCACCATGTTTGGTCACCACTACTTGAACCTAGGGTACCAAACTTACCAGTGAAATCCCTTTTAACCATGGTACCTCGATCCGCTAAGACTCATGAGCCGGGCATGGTGGTATGGGACACCGTGGTCGAGCTGTCGGCCTACGCTGGGGCCACGTGCCTCCCCGTAGTGACCAGTGAGCAACCAGACTCGTGAGCCGATTATGGTGGTGTGGGACACTATATTCGTGCTATCGGCCTACATTGATAAGGTGATGGGAGAGTGGTGCAACGATTCCGTGTAACAGCCCTGCAGCCCTTTGTAGTGACCTCGAGCATACTCTAAATTGCGGTGAGACGACGAGTTTTGCCGCAGTGTATAGAGTATGAACTAGGCCTGTATCTGTATAGTGATGAACCGTTAAAAGGGTGATGAGGGAGTGGTGTAACGATTCCATGTAACAGCCCTGACAGCCCTTGCAGCAACCTAGAAAACACACCATTGTCTGAGATTAACTAGGACTGATGACCCTAGAATGGATCATGTTCGGAAATGATACGAGGGAGGTACCTTAGTTTCCCAATATTGCTGTTTGAAATGGACTAATAATAACTCGGTAATCATGCTCATCATGTATTGCATGTGCTTGGAAGATGTGGAGCACTGAGGGATGAAAGCATGTCGCGAACGAAGAGGGTACCGCATGAGGGAGTATGTCAGTGAGGCCATACATCATGACTGCATCATACTTGCATTAATAAGAGTAGTTAGGAGTGTTTGATTTTACTGCTTTATCATTACTGCTTGACTGAATTGATAACATGTTAACCTATGCTTTATTGTTCTACTGAGTTGATCACTCACTCCCGCGTTACGGGACGGTGTTGTACACACCAACCAGATTTGTTGAGTTTCAGGTGATGGCGATGCTCATGAAGCAGAGCCGGACTACTATGATGTGGAGGAGGAGTTCTCCTACTCGTAGCTCTCTGACAGGTTTATAAAGACCTGTTATTGTATTGACGGGGCTATGATACTTGGGATAGAAGACATTACACTTACACATTTGATATATTTTAGAAATGTACTTGAAATTTATTAACCTGGTAATGTTATCACACTCTGGAGACTCACCACAGTTTTTATATATTTTATATATCTATCACAGTCTTCCGCCTGCTAATTCACTGTCTCTGGAGTATGATATTTTATTTTAGCTTAATCTCACTCATGTTCAATGCACTAATACAGACAACATTCAATTATCATTATCTATGTTGCATAAGTGATGTTCTGGGAACTCGGGTGTTGAGTTATGCTCGACCCCCGATTTTTCGGGATGTTACAAAAAACCTCAGTGTCATCAACATAAGAAATGCCAATTAGATATTCATGACCCATTAGAAGTACAGATCTATTCTCTGGAGTGGATTTAAGTACTCGGATATGGGACTGTATAGGGAAAACACTATCAGCGTCACCAAGAAAGTTCCATCCAATTACATGTCCAACAAACCAGTAAAGATAAAAACGGGATATAATATTAAATCAAGTATGTTTGTCACTCTACGAATAGTAATGAACACAACATCCATAATTTGATAGATAAATGCAGGTTTTCGATTGAACACCAAGCTTTAAAACCAAAGGCCAGAGGAATGCATATCACTTCATATTTATCATACACTATTACCTTTGCAACTAGAAAATGAGCAAGGCAAACATGAAATTTCGCGGGGGAAGCTTGAATCTCAGCGGGGTAAACATGAATTTCAGCGGGGCAAATGTGAAATTAAGGGAAGAAAAGTAGAAAATCAGGGGGACAAACATGAAATTGAGTGGGGCAAACTAGAAAATCAGCGGGGCAAACATGAAATTGAGCGGGGCAAACTGGAAATTGAGCAAGGGAAACATGAAATTGAGCGGGGGAAGCATGAAATTGAGCGGGGAAAACATGAAATTGAGCAGGGGAAACATGAAATTGAGCGAGGCAAACATGAATTTCAGCGGGGCAAACGTGAAATTGAGCGGGGCAAAATAGAAAATCAGGGGGTAAACATGAAATTGAGCTGGGCAAACTAGAAAATCAGCGGGGCAAACTTAACAAATAATTTTATGATGGACAATACCACATGATAATTTAAACATATCCAATGTTCAAATGGACAACACCACATGATAATTTTGAATTGAACTTCTATTATTGATCATTTTTTAGGGGCCACAGAAGTTTTGGATCAAGCTTATAGTTGTGTTTTCTATTAATCCATGTCTGAATGATCTTATGAACAGGTTTGATAACAAATAAACATCACTGTTATAGGATCCATTAAAATATCTAGTAGAATCTAGATCGTTAATGAATTACCATATAATACATTGCATATTGAAGAATATCATGATTATCCCAAGTTAGAGAATGTTGGAATCATTGGCCATGTATGACACATTTTCATCTGGTAATGAATGATTAATTTAAATTAATCACATTGCGTATATATGGTTTTATAAGCATGAAGTACTATAAACAACTCAAGATAGAATTGTATTGAAGAATGACTTCTCTCCTTGTACGTGAGAGATTGAGAAGACGTAGGTAAGTGAAAGAGTTCTACAATGGGTGGGCTCTCTCCCATAGCCACTCCCCTATATAAAATGCATTCGGTCCCTAACACAGACCTCATGTTTGTCCCGCTGAATTTCTAGTTTGCCCCGCTTAATTTCATGTTTGCCCTGTTGAATTTCATGTTTGCCCCGTTGAAATTCATGTTTGCCCCGCTCAATTTCATGTTTGTCCTACTGAATTTCTAATTTGCTCCACTCAATTTAATGTTTGCCCCGCTAAATTTCATGTTTACCCCCCTCAATTTCATGTTTGCCCCACTGAATTTCTAGTTTGCCCCGCTCAATTTCATGTTTGCCCCGTTGAATTTCTAGTTTGCTCCGCTCAATTTCATGTTTGCCCCATTGAATTTCTAGTTTGCCCCGCTCGATTTCATGTTTGCCCTGCTCAATTTCATGTTTGCCCTGCTCAATTTCTAGTTTGCCCCGCTCAATTTCATGTTTGCCCCTTTGAATTTCTAGTTTGCCCCACTCAATTTAATGTTTGTCCCACTGAATTTCATGTTTGCCCCGCTCAATTTCTAGTTTGCCCGCTCAATTTCATGTTTGCCCTGCTGAATTTCCAGTTTGACCGCGAAGTGATTGAAATTGACCACGAAGTGAATGAAATGGATTTTTGACCATCGACCCGATGGAATCTTGGGAAATAACTAGGTTGGCTGGATAAATTAGCTTCTCCTACCCCAAAATCATATGTGGTACATTAAGTAAATCATTCTAGTTTAAGAGTGTTTGTTAAATAAATAGACAAAGTAATGAAATAAAAGATAGAAAAATATTTTTATATACTTATATATACATATTTGCATAATTATGTATTAGAGAAAAATGTAAGGGAGAAAAAGTTCTCCTGTAAAAAAAAAAAAAAACTGCCAGACTGCTACGGCACTACCGCCGTACCGGCGATAGTACCACGACAGTTTGTAAATTTTATTTTTTTTACTGTGTTGCTTTTGCGGGTCCCATCATGAGATCTGTGTTATATCCAAACCGTCCATCTGTTTAGCGAGCTCATATTAAGGCTTGAGACAAAAAATAAGACAAATCTAACTATCAAGTGGACCACACTGTAAAATGCAGTGGGGAATTGAACGTCTACCATTGAAACTCTTTTAAGGGTTACAAAAGTTTTGGATCATTATGAAATTTGTTTTTCCTCTTCATCCAGGTCTTTATGACCCTATGAATGAACTTAGACGGGGAGGATTTCTCACAAACATCACAGTGGCCCCCACCTGAGTTTCTAATGGTTGACGCTCATTCAACACTGTTTCCTGTAATGTGGTACACTTGAGATTTGGATATACCTCATTTTTGGTCTCATACCATAAAATGATCTGGAAAAATATATGGACGACATGGATGAAAAGCATACATCATGGTGGGGCCCACAGACCACCGACGATCCGCCATTGGTGGGTGGTAGGGGGAGTAGCCAATCCGTTTCCATGCAAAGGAGGGGTATTTTCATCCTGGAATTTGTCGTCCGTACAGGGAGGTCTAAGTACATATGTTAAGTTTGTATTGCTTCAAGAATATCCAATGGATAAAGGGTGGGGTCCACAGTCGTAAATTTCTCATTAGAAGAGGAGAAGCTCTCTCTACTGGTTGGTGGTTAGATTCTGCCGTTGAGACTTCAGAGTGCAGGGTGGCTAACTTGTGCCATAGTGCAGAAGATTTTGTTATCCTGCGCACGGGGATTCTGCTAGATCAGTAGAGGTGGGCACCAAGTCGAGTCGGACCGGATTGGGTCCAACTCGACTCTATCTGAATTTTAAATACCTGACCCGAACTCAATCCAAGCCGGGACTGAGTCTGGGTCAACTGACTCGATCCGATCCGATGCACGGCTGGCCTGACACGTACCGAGTCCAACTCGGTCAGGGAAACCGAGTCGGGTCGGGTTGGGTATGGTTCGGATCGGGTTAACGGTGAAAATCACTATCCTCGCTGCTATTTTCGGTGTGGTCCATTTAAGCTTTAATATGATTCAGTTTTTTTTTTCTAATGCTCTAAAATAATCACGAAAAATGGATAAACGGTATGAATATAATAAATACATCATTGTGGGGCCCAGGTAACTTTGATCTCATTTGAGCCGTTCGTATAACTCGGAGCTCGAGGCGCGTTTGCGCTCGTCTTCGTACGACATATATCTGCGCCAGCTAGTGTCGTGTTTCTCACGACATCAGACTGCATATTACTTGGTACGGGCGCAGATTAGATACACTAAAGTGACGTCACAAGCTCTGTGGACCCCACCATGATGCATGTGTTGTATTCATACCGTCTATCCATTTGGAGAGATCGTTTTATGGCATGAGAAAAAGAATGAGATAGATCTAAAGTTCAATTGGACCCCACCATAGAAAACAGTGGGGACAGTGACATTCACCGTTCAAAATTTCTTAGGGGCCACAGAAGTTTCCTATCAAGCTTATATTTTTGTTTTCACTTTATCTATCTCTATGTTAACTTATGAATACACTGGATCTAAAAAATACATGATGGAGGGCCCTATAAATGTTTCAACGGTGACTCTAGACTCCCCTGTAGTTTAACTTCTTTAGCACAACTTAAAATGGTGATGACTCGTGATATTTAGGTGTGAAGTAGAGCTATCCAGACCATCCAAATTCCAGTCGATAAATATATTGTGGACGAGCATATTGCATCTTTAATATCACACTAATCAAGCAATCCTAACCATCCAGTTGATGCCGATTAAATGGATGGTCAAAAGTGGCATAGTTAGTGGTCCAAATTCGAAGAGAAAATCGGATGGTTTGATATTAGTTTTTCGAGTGCATATCTTATGTCATGCTCCATCAACAGTTGGATCAGCTATTTGGAAGGTCTATGTTTCCTTAATGCACACATATATATCATGTATATCTTATGAGAGCCACCACCATTAAAATTAAGAGGTGCACGCCTGTGAGACCGGTACCCCTAAGCTTACGGTGGTAGAGGGTAGAACTGGTGTGCATGTGATGTTTATGTATCATCCACACCGTCCATCAGATGAATCACCTCAAAAAATACCTAGGACCCAAAATAAACGGGATCGAAAAATTAGGTGGGCCATAGAATAGGAAACAAGTTTATATGGGACGCTCACCATTGATTTTTATAGGAGTCAACCTGAGATGAGAAACCTTCATATTTTTTGCCTAACCCTTCATCCGGATCGGAAGAAAGGTCTGAACGTCATGGATTTTATATAAAAATTACAGTGGGCCCCCAACCAAATCAACAGTAGGGTTTAAAGCGAGTAGTCTATCCCGAAGAATCATAGTGTCGTGCGGCGAGACTAGATACGTTTACCACAATTTTAAAAATGGTGGTGTTTTCCTTCTTGCTTCGAACTTCTGCCCAAATCCTCCTCCATTTTCCTTCTGCTACCGACGAAACAGGTACCTTCTTCTAAACCCAAAACCTCTCCCATTTTCCTTATGCTATTGACGTTATTAGTGTTTCATGCTCCATGCAGCTTAGGAATACATTTTTATAGGAAAGCTTATACTGCCGGTTCCGAATCGGGTCGGATCGGTCCGGATCCATTCGGATCAGTTTTCGGGTCGGGTTGGGTCAGATTAGGGCCAATCCAAACTCGACCCGAAAAGATTTCAGATCCGGATGGTGCTACCCGATCCGCATCGATCCAGACCGTTGGTTCAGTTCTGATCGGGTCGGATCCACCGGATCGGGTCTATTTTGCCAGCTCTAGCTGGATGGCTTGCAGGGCAAAGGGGTCTCTCACTGGAGGAAGACGATTGCGTATCTGTGGAGCCCATCATGATGTATGTATCTTATCCACTATGTCCATTCTTTTTAACAAATCATCTTAGGGCATAATACCAAAATTGAAGCGTATCCAAATCTCAGGTGGACCATATCACACGAAACAATGTGAATTAAACACCTACTGTTGAAATTTTCTTGTGGGCCATAAAGGTTTTGGATCAAGCAGTTATTTGTGTTTTCCCTTCGTCCACATCTTTTTGACCTTATGAACAGATTGGATGGCAAATAAACATCACCATGGGCCCTAAGAAGGTTTCAACAATGGACGTAATTATCCCCACATTTTCACGTGGTGTGGTCCCATTGAGCCTTGGATATACTTCAATTTTTAGATCATGGCATACATCTACGGTGGGCTCCATAGAGTTTACTTAGTATGCTGTAGCATATCGAGTTGGCTCCATAGAGTTTACTTAGTATGCTGTAGCATATCGAGTTATTACTCGGTTCGCAATCAGCTTGCCTGGCGGGACACTCCAATTGTGCGGGCCCCACGGTGGATGGGACGGGTTACAAAGACTGCATTGATTGGATGACATAGCTGAAAGACCGCTGGCTTTTAAATGGACGGTCTAGATAAAAGCAGGCTTGCTGGCCATTGTAGGGATGCCACCATCGTAGCCATCGAATCAGGTGACAATCACTGCAGTTTAAGGGCCATGGCCCATCCACCTAGTGGCACCACAAATCAATATCCCCAGGGGATCTCGACCGTTAATTTGGACATTTCACCAGTCATCTTTTCGGTTCTACATTCAACTTCAAGCCATTAAGTTCGCAAGACCCACATTTCTCACACCACATATTTTTAACACAAAGCTTTGTAGGTATCTATGGCTTACAAAATCTGTGTGGGGCATACTTTCCAGTACTCAAGTGTTATCATGTAATTTAATTTAATATAAATGTAAAAAAATAATACAACCTAAATATATATACTATGAAATGTTATTTATATACTTTATAAAGTTTTCAAATTTTATGCTAAAATGATATGTAACTATAATCCATACTATATGTATACACTTACAACATCATTAATATAAATTTCAAATTTTAGAAGTTATAATACATAAAATTAAAATATACTAGAAAAATTTATAATGAATAACATATTTCCAGTAATTTAACAACTTATATAAAATTAAAGCATAACACCCGTATAACCATACAAATAATATATATTAATCTTCACTTACTAATATTTATATAATTTATATATGTTAACGATATGTGATAATATAAATTATATATGACAAAATATATAAATGATAATAATAATAACAATATAAAATCATTAGATGGAATCCACCAAGTGATCACATAATTCAGGAACCCCTAGGACCATTGATAGTAAAAAATTAGTCGATCCAACCATCAGATCATTTGAATAAGAGATCGAATATTGTTAGGCGGCATTCGTGTGGGATGGCTCACATAACAGTCAACTAAAGGGTGTCCTAATCACCCAAGCAAACCTTTAGTGCCCTTTTGGCCATTAATAGTCGAATCAGGATCATTCCAACTATTGGATTTATATGGGCCAACAATTTGAAACCAATAAGATCGTAGGATTTCAAAGACGTGTAATTAACTATTAGGGATTTTAATTAAATCATCTTGTGGCCCACATATCGACATAACCACCTTAAAATAAGGCCCTACAATTTTAATCTAAAAAAAAATAATAATAATAGCAATAGTCACAATAATTCATAATAAAGTAATAAAAAAACTTTATATTAGAACTATTATTTGGTTACTAACATATTTTGGAGGCCTTGGACATACACAATGGCCCATTAGTACCTTTTAACTGTTGATAATTGGATTGGAATTAATCCAACCGTCAGATTGTCATAATAGACACTTGAAAACCGTAGTTCAGCTGGCAGGGCCCACCTAAGCTTTGGATCTGACCAATCTTCGGTTAGAGGCCCTTAGTGGTGCCTCTAAAGGGTATGGACAGAGTGAATTACATAAAGTACCTCAGTGGGGCCCACAATCACCTTGCGTGTGCACCAGAGGGTGTACACTCGAGGTGCACCGGGCTAGCAGGAGCAGTTAAACTGCTCTGACCCGAAAACTTCCAAAACAAGAGAGATTCGCCTCTCTCTTTCTCCCGCTGTTCCTGCCTGCGGGCATTTTTAAAACGGAGGGTGTCCGTTTGCTGTGAACGTGGCCCACCATCGTGCCCCCGTGTAAGATCCGAACCGCCCATCTGATGGAGAGCCCTCGTCTGACCAAACCCTACCCATTTTAGTTTGCTGGAACACGCGTACATGGCCACAAACTCCGATAGAAACAGTGTGTGTGCAGCTATTTTTCTTCCGAAATGGAAATTGTCAGCGCCTTAGCTGGCAATCCGCAGGTGCACGTCCCTTTCAATCTCAATCGTCCAATGGTTGGAAAATCTCGGCCCTCCACCTAAGCAACGTGGTTTAGGGTGTTCAAGCAAAACCAATAGCCGGTTTTGGTTCCTACCCACGGTATTGGAAGGTGGTTTATACCAGATCAGATTTGGATCGCTTGTTATCCATCCGACAGTCTCAGGAAGTTTAGGGCTTTAAGAGAAGAGAATATAAACAATGAGGGTTCGTTTCCTTGTAGCCAAGCTCAAGAAGGAAAGAGAAAAATGGCTGTTTCTCCCAACGTCGAGCCCACCAACCTAACCACCTCCAACCTTTGTTTCAACATGTCAAGAAGCTCCATGGGGTTCCTCTGGACTGCCTAGAAGAGACGAATTGAAGAAATGCGCCTCTGGTGTGAACCTGCCATTGAAGCTCGACCGTCTTCCTAGTCAAACTTACACCACTATTGGTGCTTGTGAGACTGCAGATTCCATATTTGAAACCGTCAATGGGTAGCCCATATGACCGCCATCCAACGGAGGAAAACAAGAAGGAAAAAGAGAAGAAAGAGGGAGTGGGCCGCACCGAGCTGCCAAGATGAGTAGACTCAACCCAAGGCATGAATCGGGTCGAGGTCTAGCCCAGCGGCCTTGCTGGATGGGTCTGAGGAAAAGGAGGAGAAGGAAAGGGATAGAAGCAGAAAAAGAGTGAGAGAGAAAGTGCATTGCCGCACTGGCTCAACCCGAACCGAGTCGCTGACTCGCTCAGACTCGGTCAAGTTGAGTCCCGAGCTTGTTGGTGCTGATGAAAAGGAAGAAAAGAAAGAAAATAGGAAGGAAAGAAAGAAATGAAAGGAAGGAGAGAAACGGAAGAAGAAACAGAGAAAGGGAATGAGAGAGAAAAGAAGAGATGAAAAATGAGAGAAAGAGAGAGTGAGGGAGTTGAGTTGGTTGGGTTGCTACTAAGCCAACCGGACTCAACTTGGTTTGAGTCATTGCTCGAACCGGTTAGCCACCTTGGTAGAATTTTCTAGCAGCAGGAGAGGAAGGAAGAAAAGAGAAAGATGGGAGAAAGAAAAGAGAAAGAAGGAAGAAGTGTGGTGGGTTGAGTCGAGTCAACTCGGTTTGGGACGGAGTTAGATGGGCCAAGTCGAGCATGGGTCCTCAGTTTCATACTCAAGGAAATTGAGGAAGCAACATGCTCATTTAGTGAGAGGAACTGGCTTGGGAAAGGAGGAGAATCAACTCACTCGACTCTAACCGAGTCAACTTACATGGGTCAGCTTTCTCTCCTAGCATAAATTGTTTGATTCACTATTATCATTGTTGTTATTATAACTATTACGGTTATTAAATGCAATTAGATACTAGAAGGTTAGTTGTGCTAGTAGTAATTACTATAAAACTACAACGGTTGGATGTTAGATATTAGTATTTATTCCTAAATATTACCATTGATAATAGATCACACTATGTATTACCATTTTTACCACTATTCTATGAGGATTGATAACACTAGTTATGGTTAGCCACCGGTGAATTATTTGTGCTCAACCTAGTTATCATAAACAAACTTTAGTTATTACATAGTAGAATTTCATTTAACTCTCTTAAACATCATTCTCAATGGTAGATCGTAATATCAATTATCGTGACTAAATCCATCATGGATAGCTATTATTATTATTATTATCATTAGAAAATATTTATCGTTCTCCTTGTGGGATTAGTAAAATCCTTGTTAATCCTTATTATATTAGTGTTAGTAAAGAAATCTTATTATTATTACTTGCACTATTAGTCATTACAAGAATAATGGATAATATCGGTATATTTAAATATGAACTTGTGCACCATCATCATTAATACAGATGGATTAATACTCCTATCACGAATATTATTTGGCCCAGGGTACAATGATAATAATAATAATGACATTAACAATAATCTAGGGCTCAAATCCTATAACCTAAGTGTTTAACTAAACTCTAGGATAAAATCCTAATTTTACACTAAAAACCTAAAGATAAGTAATTAAAATCCTAGGCTATGATCTTAAACCCTAGGCAGTGTGTAGAACTTGGATCTAATTGTACAAGTTCCCGATTTATGATCAGGTTTGATTCTAAGGAAGCACACATTCTCTAGCAACACTGGTAGGCGGTTCAAACTATAAGGTGATGATTTCTTCCCCTTGAGCTTTCCATTTTCCCATTAGCTTAAGTATAGTTTTATTTTAATTTAAATTAATAATTGATATATCCATCTTATAATCACACGTGTAATTGTTAGAATCAAATTACTAGGTTTCATGCTTAATATTTATCCTGCATATTATCTCATGCTTGTGGATTATTTGTGGATTGCTTATGGAACTTAAACTGGGACATCAGTGGGAAACCCCTACCTATAAATGTACACCCATACTTGGGATGTAACCCGACTAGTTGTGAATGTAATGGACCTTCAGCTTAGTGGTTATTGAGTAGTGGTTTAAATTAATCAATGATGTGGACCTACCATCCAGGGTTGTTGTGTCCAATGATTTTAAGGTGGGTTCTTATCGCATGGTTTCGATATTGGCCCTACGTGACTTAGTTTGTAAGTGCTATGGTCTCATGCTCCTTTGATTGTCAAATTTTGTTGTGCCAAAACATCTTGTGTGCCAAAATCTCTTTCTGTGTGTCTTGTGCTTGTATGTTGATATATATGATTCAAGACAACATCTTTATGGTTCAAGATATGTATGGTGCTCTGCTTCAAGAAATACAAGGTTATGTACTCTGTCAGTATGCATCAATGTTCAGAACCACATCAATAAGAAGAGTGTTTGTTCAAGACTCAAGTGCATTTCAAGACTCAAGTACAACTCAAGTTGAAGTTTAAAATTCAAGCTGTAGAAGATCTCAAGATCAAGCTACATCATGTAGAGATCTCAAGCTTCAAAGGTTAACCATCATTTAAAAGAATGAAGTTCAATGTTCATACTTCATGTCCTAGGTATGATAAACCTTAGCTTGACCTTAGGGTAGGTCATTTTGTATACATAATTCAAGATAAATCTTTTTACATCAATTTGGTCGATTCTAAGACTAGTCCTGGACCTTGTTCGACTAGTCCTAGACCTGGTTCGACCAGTCCAAGAAATTTCACGACCAGTCCTAAGTTGTTGAAGATTTTTGAAATTTTTTGGTTATTCTTCGATCAGTCCTGGAGACTGTTCGACCGGTCGTAGGGTGTCACGACTCGTCCTTCGACCAGTCCTAGAACTGCGACTTAAACTCCAGCAACCAAATCTGGTAGCCTACACCAGTCCTGGGTCAGTTACGACCAGTCGTAGATGGTCCACGTCCAGTCGTAGAATCCTAAGACCAGTCGTAGAATGGATTTTTCAGATTGCGCTTAAAATTTCAAAATGCCGTTGGTGCTACGACAGTCGAAGGGTTCTTAAGACCAGTCGAAGACATGATCTTTCATCTATAAATTGAACACGAATTTTAGAGTTTTTCATCGATTAATTTGAGAAAAGTCAAGCCTCCACTCTGAGATAAGTTGTGTTCATTTTAAGCTAATTTGTTCATATTTAATATTCTTTTTGTTAGCTTTTCTTATTTGATTTTATTCCTATATTCCAATCTTATTTGAAAAGAGGAATTGCTGTATTCCTTGTTCTTGGAATCAAAATCAAATAGAGCTACGCCTAATTTGGTTTAATTTAAAATCAATTAGAACCTAGAACCATTTCTTAAGTGAGTATTGAACATTGAACGTTGATCCGAACTTGTACTCTGATTGGTTCTACCGGGCTGCTACAAAAGGAGTAATCCAAGTATTTTACATTTATTGTAAATTCATTTATTTGGTTTTGTTTGAGATTCGCCAGAAAAATCTCATTGTGTTGGTTATCTGAGGAGAGCCAGAAAACTCAGAAAGTGTGGGTTTTTGGATTGTGTAAGCCCAAGTTAAAAAGACACAATTGTGAAGGTTTTAGGTGAACCTGTAAAACCTGTTTGATAGTGAATGCTAATATCCCCTGTGTGAGGATATTAGGAGTTGAGTAGCAAGTTGTGTGGATGTTGTTTAACAGTTGGTGAACACACAGGCGAACCACTATATATCGGTGTATTTTGTGATTTGAATGTTCTTTTAATTTCTATATCTTTAATCATTCAGATTTGTGGAATGTATATGTGGATGTGAATGTTGTAATATTTACATTTTAAGCAAAGTGGGGAATGTTGTAATAGTTTAGAATTTATTTCTTACTATTTCCTTTATTTCCTTTCTGTTTGAGTTTTGATATTCAATTTGTTCTAGTAAGGTTGTCCTGCCATAAACCCTTGATTTTTATGGTGCAAAGGTTGTCCTTAGAACAACATTAGTATCAAGCTCTTTATTTTGAGGTTGCTCTACATTCCTGTATTGTGGTTTGTTTTCTTATTGTGTTGGCTATCATATTTCTTATTTTCCACTGTTAAATTTTAATTTGGCACAGTCCTATTCACCCCCCCTCTAGGACATATAGCTTGGCCTTTTCAAGTGGTATCAGAGTCTAATAGCTTGTTTTAATTGCTTTATTTTTGGATTCATTTCCTAAGCTAATGATCTAAGCTATATATAAGATGTCAAATTTTGATAGCCTTTCAGTCACTAGGCCTCCACCCTTTGATGGCTCTAACTATGCCTATTGGAAAGCCAAGATGAGGATTTTTCTTAAATCCATGGATGAAAGTGTATGGCTTGCCATAGTGACTGAATGGAGCCCTCCTACCATTGAAGTAACTGGCATCAATGGATTAAAATTAATGAGAATAACACCTTATACTTCTTGGTCCACACTTCAGAAAAGTGAGAGTAGTACCAATGCAAAAGTACTAAATGCAATCACTTGCGCACTATCATCGGATGAGTTCAAAAGAATCATATCTTGTGATACTGCAAAGCAAGCTTGGGATATATTAGAAATGACACACAAGGGTACTTCAATTGTCAAAAAATCTAAAGTCCAACTCCTCACAACCAAATTTGAAGAAATTCATATGGAGGAAAATGAAATGTTTATGGACTTCTACACTAGATTAAATGATATTGTAAACTCTACGTGGGGTCTTGGTGATAAAATTCTAGAAAGTAAAGTGTGTATAAAGATACTTCGTTCACTACCTGAACGGTTCAATTCTAAGGTAACTGCGATCTAAGAACTTCGTGATACGGACAACATGAGGGTAGAAGAGTTGGTTGGGTCTTTACAAACCTAGAGTTAACTTTTAAAGCTCCTAAAGGTAAATCAATAGCCCTTAAGTCTTCCAAATGTATTTCTCAAGAAAATTCTGATTTTGAAAATTCCAAAGACGATATGGCTCTTTTAGCGAAAAAGTTTTACAAGATTTTCAAAAGTAAAAAGAGGGTTGATTTTTAAAAATCGAATGATAAGAAAATATCTAAATCTAGATCTAAATCTTGGAAATCTTTGAAAGATAGTCAATGTTACAATTGCTAAGAATATGGGCATCTAACAAACAAGTGTCCTAAAAAGGATAAACCTAAAAAGAAAGGAATGTTGGCTACTTGGGATGAATCTTCTAGCACTGAAGCCTCTTCTGAATCAGAAGATTCTGAAACCGAGTCGGGCAATGAAGTTAAGGCCCTTATGACTCTAGCCAAGTTCACTTTTTCAGATCATGATGATTCGACCAGTGAAGAAAATTTGAATAGTGATCATGATAATGAAGAAGATCTTCAAGATGCTTATAATGCCCTATACAAGGAAAGTTGTAAAATTGCCGTAAAACTAAAACTTCAAAAAAAAGGTTTTCAGGACTTAGAGAAAGATTTGAGTCTCTTGTTTTAGAAAAATCTCATCTTTTAGATTGTTTTGAAAAATGTAAATGTGATCTTGATTTCAAAACCACCCTTATTGAGAATCTGAAATCTGAAAATGATAAACTTAAACTTGAAGTCTCTTCCCTTTTGAGTTTAAAGGATACATGGAGGTATGCCCAAGGTGATCTAAAATTAAAAAAACTTTAACTGGATCAAGAAAATGTGGCGACCGATCCGGTTTGGGCTACGACAAAAATATTCCTCCTAAACAGAAGAATACTCCTCCCAAGTTTGTAAAAGGAGAATCCTCTAACTCAAAAGAGAAAAGTTTAAGCCAAAAGTTTTAAAAAATGTTAAACCTTTTTAATCTTTCAAAACCAGAGGTAACCATATCAATTACAAAAATCAAAACCAAAACCCTTTAGCTGAAAAATAGTTAATTTGCTTAAGGGGCTCTTAAAATCTAACTCAATGGGTCACTTGTACAAAAATCACAAATACAAGAAGACCAACTATACTCCTAAACCCAAAACAGTAATGAAATGGGTTCCTAAGGTTACTTGCTTGGTTGCCCATACTGCTTTCAAAGCTACAAGTCATTCGAAGTGGTACTTAGAAAGTGAATGCTCAAGGCATATGACAGGCGACAAGGCTTTATTCACCGATCTTAAAGATATGACTGATGGTTCAGTGACATTCGGTGATGGTAGAAATTGCAAGATTATTGGCCAAGGTACGGTTCAACTCTATAACCTTCCCTTATTTAAGAATGTTTTATATACTGAGGGGCTAAAGCACAACATGTTAAGCATATCTTAAATATGCGATAACAATCATAGCGTGAAATTTTCTAATAAAGGTTGTGAAATCTTGAGCAAAAAGAGTTCTGTAATATTAATTGGTCGCAAGACTTCTGAAAACTGCTATATTGTAAGCGATGGTAGCTCATCTAATCAATCGTGCTACATTGTCCATACCGATGAAACAGAATTATGGCATAAACGCCTTGGACATGTACACTACCGTAATTTATACAGATTGAGCAAGGGAGAACTAATAAGAGGTCTACCTAAATTACAAAATGTAGACAAGATATTTAGTGAATGCCAGTATGGCAAGCAAACAAGGAGCTCTCACAAAAAGGTGAACTCCAATGCCACATCAAGACCACTCGAGCTTCTACATATGAATCTTATAGGACCTACTAGGATGGAGAGTCGAGGTGGCAAAAAATACATCTTGGTAATCATGGATGATTTTTCTAGATTCACTTGGGTAGCCTTCTTAAGGGATAAATCAGAAACCCTTGATGAAGTTAAAAGGATTCTCAAATGTATCTAAACTGAAAAAGGTTCTCAAGTTTGTAAGATCCGTAGTGATCATAGATCTGAATTCGAGAATAGCAGTTTTGAGAATTCTGTAATGATCAGGGGATATCGTATGAATTCTCTGCACCCAGAACTCCTCAACAGAATGAAATTGTGGAAAGGAAAAATAGAGTGCTTCAAGAAATGGGAACTGTTATGTTGAATAGTATGAAGCTCCCTAAAAATCTTTGGACTGAAGTAGTGAATACTGTCTGCTATGTTATTAATTGGGTTTATATATGTAAATTTAATAATAAAACTGCTTATGAAATATGGTTCTATAAAAAGCATAGTGTCAAATACTTTCGAGTTTTTGGTAGCAAGTGCTATATTTTGCGTGACTGTGAAAATTTGGAAAAGTTTGACATAAAAAGTGATGAAGGAATCTTTTTAGGATATTCTTTAAATAGTCGCGCATATCGTGTACTGAACAAAAGGACCGATGTTATTCAAGAATCAATTAATGTGGTCATAGACGATCATATGAATACACTTGCTCCAAGTTCAGATAATGATGAAGTTCTTCTAATTGATAAACCTGATACTTCATCAAGTCAAAACAACTCTGAATTAAGGACTGTTAAAGATCATCTAACCGCTCAAAATTTTGAAAATCCTCTCACTGGTGTGTACACTCATAGACAACTTGAAGACATATATAATTATGTGTGCTTTACATCTCAGATTGAACTAGTAAACGTAAAAGAAGCTCTTTCTAATGAAAACTGGATAGTAGCTATACAGGAAGAACTTAATCAGTTTGTTTGAAATGATGTCTGGTATCTTGTTCCTAGACTTAAAGATAAACATATTATAGGAACCAAATGGATTTTCAAAAATAAGTCTGATGAACTTGGGAATATAATTCGAAACAATGCAAGACTGGTTGTACAAGGGTACACTCAAATAGAAGGCATTAATTACGATGAAACCTTTCCTCTAGTTGCTCGCCTTGAATCAATCAGACTTTTTATATCCATTGTTGTAACGACCTGTAAATTTCCGTACATTGGGTCGAGTACCACCTCGACCATAAATCACGTAGGATTAAATCCTTTAGAAATTTAACAAAGTTAACTAAGTACTAAACTCGGTTAGCCATGAAATCCGTTGGGATCGCTTTAAATACGATCTGCAAGACCCAAACTTGCAGAATTCGTGACTCTAGGTTACCCTAAAGTCTAGAGCCAAACTCATTACCCGTCTGCTCTCGGGAATGAAACGAAACTTCGTATTAGGTCTAGATCGCACATCGGGAGTCCGATTAACACGAAGCTAAGGAACTAAGACCGCCCACTGGGCTTGACAATCATCTCAAAATCAGATGATTCCGATGTCCCACGGCCATTCTTTTCGATCCGGAGCGAGGGAGTGTGAAAAACACTAATTCCATCCCAAAATAAATATCTGGAATAGTGATCTGGCATCATTCGGTTGCGCGTCAGTATTAAGCAACCTGACCGTCGGAATCAGACCAAATTACACCCTCGGATTAAGAAAAATTTCAGGAACATTTACATGTACTTAGAATTTCTGATCGTGGCCCACTGACCGTTGAACTGAAAGTGGTCCGCCACGTGCGATCTGGGAATCCGATCTAGTCGAAACGTAATCCCACGTAGATCCATAGATGGTGAGCTTAAGTCTGACGTTTGGCTCAAGGAGGGCCACCAGAACATCCCTTTTGAGCTTGGAAAGTGGCGAAATGCCTATATATGCAGCCACCCTTGAACCTGAGTCTATTTTAGACATGTTTTTGGCTATAAAAGGGGCTTAGAACAGCCCCTCTCACAGCCATACGAATTTGGGAGAAAAAACCCTAGAGAGAGAGAGAGAGAGAAAAGAGAGAGAGAAGAGCTTGGATTTGTGGGACCACCTTCCTCCTACTGCTTCACTCATCACACGGCCTACACCGCCTCATTCCTGGCATTTTCCCGGCGGTATCCATCCCGTTTGGAGGTAAGAAACCCTAACCCTAGGTCTGATTTGAGGTAGGATTATTGTAGGTTATGGAAAAGCTAATCGATTCCGCTCTTTAGGCTAGAAAACTCCCGTATACGGAAGCTTTACTACCCTTGCTGATTTGTTGGAATTCCAAGGGCTGAGGTGAGGACTTTAAGTGTATAAGTTACATTTTTCAACGCTTTCAATGTCAGATAATGATAGATTCATGATCTGCGTGTAAATGCACATGTACAAAGTACTTTCCGTTTCCTGTTTCGATTAACGTTGTAGAATATGGAATTTCACATACTCTAGATATACGTAGAAATACCGTATACGTATTTTTTTTGGGAAAATGTTTGATATGTTTATTTAATATTTGATTATATAATATGTGGATAAAATACTAGTTTGGCGAAAGAAATCGCTAAAATACATGTTCGCTTGTAAATGCCTAATATGTTGAAAATGTGTATTCTAGAAATACCGCATATGTGCGGATTTTGGAAATACAATTGTAATGATTATTTGCTGTATGATTATGATATACATGGGTAAATACTCACGTGGCGAAGGGACAGCCCTAACACGAAATTTGCTAACATACGTCATGTATGTTGGAATAGTGTATTCTAAGTGTTTGTGCAAATGCTTGTATGAGTACATGTTTATGTATTAGTGCCTTAGATAGGCGCTGATATGGGATTTCCGACTCCCTTAGAGACATGTAGGATCCCCTCCATGCGGTGGTTCACCACAACCACTCACTTGTAATGTGTACACACAATCGCATCCCTATGTGGATATGCTTTATCACATGCTTTACAACATGCTTTGCAACATGCTTTACTTCATGTTTCACTTCATGCTTTATAACATGCCTACTAACATGCTTGTATTGCTTGTTTATCATGCTTTACTTCACATGCTATTAATGAAAACTGCTTGAGATTGGGACTATGTATATAGTCCAAGCATTCGGTACCAGACTTGCGGTTGTGGCTGAGATTCATATCGCCACAAAGGACGTGTCTGGCTGACCCGAGTCGTACTTCGGTTGGCGATAGTGGTTGGCACACGGAGTGCTTTTGCGCTCCATATCGTTCAACTTGTGGTGCGCTCGAGCTAGTCAGGCTCGTCAACTAAACCGAAGTGTATTTTGTGTTCACCCTGTTTGGTCGCTACTGCTTGAACCTAGGGTACCAAACTTACCAGTGGCGATCCCCGTTTAACCATGGTACCTAGATCCGCTAAGTCGCATGAGCCGGGCATGGTGGTATGGGACACCGTGGTCGAGCTGTCGGCCTACGCTCGGGCCATGTGCCTCCCCGTAGTGACCATTGCGCAACCAAACTCGTGAGCTGAATATGGTGGTATGGGACACTGTATTCGAGCTGTCGATACTTCGGCGAGAGCCGAGTACGGTGAGATCTGTGCTCGTGCTGACGGGCGACGAGTCTTCCGTAGTATCATCGAGTACACTCCAAGGGCCTGTGATTGGCGACGAGTCTTTCACAGCAACTAGAGTGTGAGTTGAGCCGAGTACGGTGAGATCTGTACTCGAGCTGACGGCTAGTGATTGAGCCGAGTACGGTGAGACCTGTACTCGAGCTGACGGCTAGCAATTGAGCCGCATACGGTGAGATCTGTATCCGCGCTGACGGGTGACGAGCCCTTTGCGATGCCTTCACTACGTTTCTCAAACTATAATATCGTATGAGAATAACTAGGATTGACGACCCTAGAATGGATCATGTTGGGAATGATACAAGGGAGGTACCTTAATTTCCCAATACTGTTGGTTGAAATGGACTAATAAAACTTGGTAATCATGAGCATCATCGCACCGCATGTGCTTTGTAGATGTGGCGCACTGAGGGAGTAAGCATTCGCGAACGTAAGATGATGTCGCTTGAGGGTGGTTTGGCAAGGGCATACAGCATCATGTCATATCATTTTTGCACTTAACAAGAGTAGTTAGAAATGTTTGATTTGTACTGCTTTATCATTACTGCTTGATTGATTTGATAGCATGTTAACTTATGCTTTATTGTTCCACTGAGTTAGCTACTCACTCCCACGTTACGGGACGGTGTTTGCAACACCCACCAGACTCTGTCGCAGGTGTAGATGGCGCCTTGGTTCAGGAGCCGAAGCCCGACTTTGATGAGGACCAGGAGGAGTTCTCCTTTATGCAGTACTCTGACGGCTTTGCTTAGGCCGGCTGCATCGCGGATTTTCAGGGCCTCTCTTGAGGATTGTATTTTGGTTTTTTGACTTAGAAACAATACATGTATATCGGTACTCAGCTAGTACTCATACTCTGGAGTTCAGAAAATTTTGTTACTTTACATACTTTGAATATAAAATTTCAGTCTTCCGCTTGCCTTTATACAATTGAACTGGAGTATGAATTACTGTTTTGGTATAATCTCATTCATGTTTATTGCGCTAACTCAGACAACATTTAACCAGCATTGTGTATGTTGCATAAGTGATGCGTTGGAACTCGGGAGTTAAGTTCATACTCGACCCCCGAATTTCAGGGCGTTACAATTGTATGCTTTAGAAAGTTTAAAATTTATCAAATGGATGTAAAGAGTGCTTTTTTGAATGATGATCTACATAAAGAAGTATATGTTGAACAACCTACAGGGTTTGAAGACCCTAAGTTTACTGATCATGTATACCGTCTTAAAAAAGATCTATATGGTCTAAAACAAGCTCCCAGGGCATGGTATGAAAAATTGACTAAGTTTTTACTAAGTCATTATTTTTAAATGGGTAGTGTCGATAAGACGCTTTTTGTTAAGAAACATAACGATTATATCTTAATGGTTCAGATCTATGTTGATGATATTATTTATGGATCAACTTGTGCTAACATGACTGTCGAGTTTGCAGATTTGATGAAATCTAAGTTCGAAACGAGCATGGTTGGGGAATTAAATTGTTTCCTTGAGTTGCAAGTAAAACAACAACCAGATGACATTTTCATTTCTCAAACAAAATATGCTCTGAACTTAATCAAAAAGTTTGGATTTGAGAATGGTAAGAACTTTGATACTCCTATGAGTACAACTTTAAGACTCTCAAAGGACTCTACAGGTAAAAATATAGATCCTAAATTATATTGTAGTATGATTGGTAGTCTACTTTACTTAACTGCTAATAGACCTAATTTTGCTTTAAGTTTTGGGATCTGCATTAGATATCAGTCTGATCCTAAAGAGTCTCGTCTTTCTGCTGTCAAGCGGATTATACGATAAGTCGCAAGTTCTGCTAAAATGGGTCTCTGGTATTCATTTGATATTAGTGTTCTATTGGCTGGGTATTCAGATGCTGATTGGGCTGGAAATATTGATGACAGAAAATCAACCAGTGGTGGTTGTTTCTATATTGGAAACTGTTTGGTTTCTTGGTTTAGCAAGAAGTAAAGCTCTATATCGCTCTCAACTGCTGAGGCTAAATACATCGCAACAGAGAATGCTTGTACTCAGCTTGTTTGGATGAAAGGTATGTTAAGCGATTATGGAATTGCATAGGAATCAATGATATTATATTATGATAATTCCAGTGCCATAAATATATCAAAAAATCCAATCCAGCATTCACGTACCAAGCACATTGACATTAGGTATCACTATATTCGTGAATTAGTAGAATATAAAATAATATCCTTAGAATATATACCGACCGAGGCTCAACTTGCTGACATTTTCACTAAAACGCTCGACAAAAGCAAGTTTAATAAATTGAAATTTGATCTCGAAATGTGCATTCTAAATTGATGATTCATGCATATTTGTATCATAGTATATATACATATATATATATTTGATAATTTATTTGTTTAGATTTCAAATTTTTATGAAAAATGCATATTTTTGTGTTTGCACGACCAGTCGAGGATGTGCTCGACCAGTCGTGGTACGACCGGTCGAGAATGGTCCTCGACCAGTCATGTAGCGTGTTGGAATATTTTATATTTGGGGGAAATCTCATCTTCTTCATTTCCTTTTTCTTCTCCAACGAGCTGAGGCACGACTAGTCGTACCCACTTTCCTAGATCTTCAAGGTTAGTACATGTAAGTGTTATGGTCTCATACTCCTTTGGTTGTCAAATTTTGATGTGTCAAAACATCATCTATCTGTGTCTTGTGCTTGTATGATGATTTATATGAATTCAAGACACTGTATAAACACTTCAAGAAGCTATAAGTTGAACTTTTCAAGAAGTTACATATTGAAGTTCAAGAAGCTACATGTTGAAGTCTCAAGAAGCTACAATGTTGATGTTCAAGTCTTAAGAAACAACTCATGACTTCAAGACTAATAAGCAATGCATGAAGTAGTTGTTATGCTGATGAAGATCTCAAGTTTGAAGCTACAACAAGTTCAAGATCTCAAGCCTGATATGGTTCAACAATCTACATTCGTTGAATGGTTGAAGTTCAATGTCCATACGACATGGTTCAGGTTTGAATGACATTAGGTTGACCTTTAAGTAGGTCACTTTGGATACATAAATCAAATATTTATTTTACATAAGTTTGGTCTATTCTAAGACCAGTCCTAGCTCTGTTCGATGTACCATCCGACAGTTCCACCAGTGCCAACAGTCCAAGAAATTCCGAACTAGTCCTAAGTAGTTGAAGATTTTTCGAAATTTTTGGTACCCACGACCAGTCCTGGAGGTCCTTCGACCGATCGTAGGTGTGGCTTCGACTCGTCCACGACCAGTCGTGGAGCTACGACTCAAAGTCCAACAACGTAATCTATGGTCTTACGACCAGTCGTAGGGATCTACGACCAGTCGTAGGTGACCCACGACCAGTGGTAGGCTACTCACGACCAGTCGTGGAACGACTTTCAAGATCGCGCTTAATTTTTCAAAAATCTGTTAGAGCTATGACCAGTCGAAGGTTTCTAAGACCAGTCGTAGGAACGATTTTTGCTTCTATAAATTGAACACGAAATTCAGAGTTTTCACACTTCAACTCTATTCAATTCAAGAATTTTCAAGTGATCACTCTGAGATAAGTCTGTGTTTATTTTAAGCTACATTGTGCTTATTTAATATTCCTTTTTGCTAGCTTATTTAATTTGATTTTGTTTCTATATTCCAATCTTATTTGAAAAGAGGAATTATCTTATTCCTTCTTCTTGGAATCAAAATCAAATATAGCTACGCCCAACAAGTTAAATCTAAAATCTATTAGAATTTAGAACCTTATGAATGTGAGTATTGGAAATTGAACTTTGACATTCAATCATCTACTCCGATTGGTTCTACCGGGCTGCTACGAAAAGGAGAAATCCAGTATTTTACAATTCTGTAAAATTTATTTAGTTTTGGTTTTGTTTGAGGTTAAGCCAGAAAAATCTCATTGTACTGGTTTTGTTTGAGGTTGAACCAGAAAAATCTCATTGTATTGGTTGTCTGAGGAAACCAGAAAACTCAGAAAAGAGGGGTTTTTGAATTGTGTAAGCCCAAGAGAAAAAGACACAATTGTAAAGGTTTTTGGTGAACCTGTGAAAACCTATTTGATAGTGAACGCTAATATCCCCTGTGTGAGGATATTAGGAGTGGAGTAGCTTTATGTGTGGCTATTGAAAGACAGTTGGTGAACACACATGTGAACCACTATAACTCCTTGTCTTGTGGATTGAATGCTTGCTTAATTTTCATATCTTTTATCATTCAATTATGTGGAATGTACAAGTGGATGTGAATGTTGTAACTATTACATTTCAAGCAAGTGTGGGGATTGTTGTAATAATTTAGATCTATACTTCTGCATTTAATTTCAATTCCTTGCTATTTTATTTACTTCTATTAAATTGAGTCCTTGATCCAAAAGATGTTCTAGAAATAAGGTTGTCCTACCATAAGCCCTGTTTATTATGGTGTAAGTTGTCCTTAGAACTGAATTTGTATCAATCTCTCAATACTTAATTATCAAGGTGATTTAAATTTAACATTGTAAATTGATTCATAATTGTAAGGATATTGGTTTACTCTATTTCCGCTGATTTTATTTTAAATTTGGCATAGTCCTATTCACCCCCCCTCTAGGACATATAGCTTGGCCTTTTCAGTGCATCATTTGTGTTTCTCTTGTAGATTCTAGTTCCTATTACTTCATTTTCACTCTTGGAGTAATCTATTTTGAGTTTTATTGCATATTTGGAGTTTTTTTCTTGAAAAATCTGATCTAGTAAAACCCATTTTTCACATCTTTGGTATCTACTAGATCTTTTGATTTTCATTCTAATAATGGATGCTAGGGGGAAAAAGAAAACTTCCCGTGGTCCATCTTCTTCTAGATCAGCTCCTCTCGCTAGGCGCTATCTTCGTTCACCTGAGAATGATCCCTCCAATGTACGGGATTTGCGTATGCGCAATGTCATTGTTGAACGATCTGTCTGTATTGAGCACATTGCTCCTTTGGTATTCTACCCCTACTCCAAGTTGTAGGATGGGACAACTTTTACATTGGGGTGGGCCTGCATACCAATCTATTGCACAGGCCATGTTTGTATGTATCTCACAGTTCTCTTTCGAGACTTTAACTTTTAAAATTGATACTAGAGAAGGTCCCTTTGAAGTTGACCGCCATTTGATTGCAGGGTTAATGGATATACCTGTTAATGAGGAGGGTATTCCTATTCATAATTTATCTGAAAAACCCTCAGAATCTGAAAAGCATATGCTAACCAGAGATTTGTGTAATATGAATGTGCAATGGACTCATAAAGGGAATGCGCTCCCCGCAAGGTACTTGTTATCCAAATACAGGGTACTTCACAGAATTTTTTTACTTCGAACCTGTATCCTTGTTCTGGTAATAAGATAGAATTAACTGCCTTTATGATTCGTATTTTGCACTCTGTCATTTCTGGTTCACAAGTATGCCTTCCTTCATTGATATGTCATTCCATTATACATTCTCGTCTCTATCCCGGTCATAGTGATATTCCTTTTGCTTATCTCTTGACTATTCTAGCTAAGTACATGCTCATGCCTATGCCTGTTGAAGAAGCTCCCATCCATCATCTTATTTTTAATAATTCGAATATTAACAAAATGAAATTAAAATTGGCTCGTGGCCAAGTGGATGTTGGTAGAGCTGAAACTGGGGATGACGAAGCTGGTGATCTTCCACCTGACGACGTGGATATGGATGATATTTTTGATGAACTTGAATCTGATTCTGGAAATGATCCTAATTTTGAGTCTTCTGATTTTGATGCTTGTCTTCGTGCTTTAGAAGAGAAGGTAGGGAATATGAATATTGCTCATGATCTTCAGTTTAAATATATGCGCAACTATCTTAGGCGCTTGAACAAGGGAATGCATAATCTTGATCCTACCATTCCTACTCCTTCTTCAGGATCCGATTGAGTGTTTTCATTCTTGATATGTAATAGCTTTTTACTTTTATTGGATTGTGCTCTTTATTTGGTTTGCTGACTTTTTTAGTTATCCAAGTAACTACTGATTGTGAACATTTTAGTTATCCAAGTAACTGGATTGTGAACATTTACTTCTTATATATTATCGAGTTACTTCATATATTCCTCCAATAATTATCCTTTACTTTGTTGCTTCCTTTGTCATATTGTGACAAAAAGGGGAAGAAGGTTTGATTGTTTATGTTTATGGATATGAGATATGAGTAGTTATGTGCTGCTACTCAGGGGGAGTATATATATAATGAGTTTGTGCTACTTAACGACAACTGGTGCATGATTCGTTAATATGTATGTTGTGCTTCTTTTTTTGAAGTATGTTTTGTAACAAATTTGACAAAGGGGGAGATTGTAAGTGCTATGTCTCATGCTCCTTTGATTGTCAAATTTTGTGGTGCCAAAACATCTTGTGTGCCAAAATCTCTTTCTGTGTGTCTTGTGATTGTATGTTGATATATATGATTCAAGACAACATCTTTATGGTTCAAGACATGTGTGATGCTCTACTTCAAGAAATGCAAGGTTATGTACTTTGTCTTCTTCAGTATGCATCAATGTTCAGAACCACATCAATAAGAAGAGTGTTTGTTCAAGACTCAAGTGCATTTCAAGACTCAAGTACAACTCAAGTTGAAGTTTAAAATTCAAGCTGTAGAAGATCTCAAGATCAAGCTACATCATGTAGAGATCTCAAGCTTCAAAGGTTACCATCATTTAAAAGAATGAAGTTCAATGTTCATACTTCATGTCCTAGGTATGATAAACCTTAGCTTGACCTTAGGGTAGGTCATTTTGTATACATAATTCAAGATAAATCTTTTTACATGAATTTGGTCGATTCTAAGACCAGTCTTGGACCTTGATAGACTAGTCCTAGACCTGGTTCGACCAGTCCAAGAAATTCCACGACCAGTCATAAGTTGTTAAAGATTTTCAGAATTTTTTAGTTATTTTTCGATCAGTCCTAGAGACTGTTCGACCCGTCGTAGGGTGTCACGACTCGTCCTTCGACCAGTCATAGAACTACGACTCAAACTCCAGCAACCAAATCTGGTTGCCTACGACCAGTCCTGGGTCAGCTACGACTAGTCGTAGATGGTCCACAACTAGTCGTAGAATCCTAAGACCAGTCGTAGAATGGATTTTTCAGATTGCGCTTAAAATTTCAAAATGCCGTTGGTGCTACGACCAGTCGAAGGGTTCCTAAGACCAGTCGAAGACCAATCTTTTCATCTATAAATTGAACACGAATTTTAGAGCTTTTCATCGATTAATTTGAAAAAAGTCAAGCCTCCACTCTAAGATAAGTTGTGTTCATTTTAAGCTAATTTGTTCATATTTAATATTCTTTTTATTAGCTTTTCTTATTTGATTTTATTCCTATATTCCAATCTTATTTGAAAAGAGGAATTGTTGTATTCCTTGTTCTTGGAATCAAAATCAAATAGAGCTACGCCCAATTTGGTTTAATTTAAAATCAATTAGAACCTAGAACCATTTCTTAAGTGAGTATTGGACATTGAACGTTGATCCGAACTTGTACTCTGATTGGTTCTACGGCTGTTACAAAAGGAGTAATCCAGGTATTTTACATTTATCGTAAATTCATTTCTTTAGTTTTGTTTGAGATTCGCCAGAAAAATCTCATTGTGTTGGTTATCCGAGGAGAGCCAGAAAACTCAGAAAGTGTGGGTTTTTGGATTGTGTAAGCCCAAGTTAAAAAGACACAATTGTGAAGGTTTTAGGTGAACCTGTAAAACCTGTTTGATAGTGAATGCTAATATCCCCTGTGTGAGGATATTAGGAGTGGAGTAACAAGTTGTGTGGCTGTTGTTTAACAGTTGGTGAACACACAGGCGAACCACTATATATCGGTGTGTTTTGTGATTTGAATGTTCTTTTAATTTCTATATCTTTAATCATTCAGATTTGTGGAATGTATATGTGGATGTGAATGTTGTAATATTTACATTTCAAGCAAAGTGGGGAATGTTGTAATAGTTTAGAATTTATTTCTTGCTATTTCCTTTATTTCCTTTCTGTTTGAGTTTTGATATTCAATTTGTTCTAGTAAGGTTGTCTTGCCATAAACTCTTGGTTTTTATGGTGCAAAGGTTGTCCTTAGAACAACATTAGTATCAAGCTCTTTATTTTGAGGTGGCTCTACATTCCTGTATTGTGATTTGTTTTCTTATTGTGTTGGCTATCATATTTCTTATTTTTTACTGTTAAATTTTAATTTGGTGCAGTCTTATTCACCCCCCCTCTAGGACATATAGGTTGGCCTTTTCAAGTTTTACTAATCGCCCTATGTAGCTTAGTTTTGATATTCGCCCTATGTGGTTGTGTTTTGGTACTTGCTCTTGATGGGTTCGACGTTTTATTCTATACAACCCTGCGGTGGTAAGCCCCATATACTGTAACATGATTGGCCACTAGTCGACAAGTTTCCATTAAACATCCTAAGATGGTAGTCTCATGAGCCGGGGATGGTGGTATGGGACCTATGCCCGAGCTGTCGGCCTACGCTGGTGACGAGCCCTTGTAGTGACCTTTAGCTTATTTAAATTGGCTGATTGTAGCTGGACTAATAATGGTTTGGCTAATCATGTATACATGGCACAGACCCGCATCTATTGCTATCGTACGTGATGTACGTATTTGTCTGACTGGATGTTTTTCCCAGGTCGATGATTACATGGGTGACGAGCCCACTGTCCGCACGGACAAGCATCCTCGGGGCGATGATTGTATCCACGCATCCATGCATTTAATAAGACCTGCATCATGTATTATTTTGCATACTTTGTTTTATAATTATGCTTACCTAATGCGGTGGTGTGTAATCTTGAGAAAAATTCACACTGAGTTGGCCACTCATCCATCAAATATATAACCGTACAGGTAGAACAGGTGGCCAGATGATATTCACATTCATATTGATGAGGAACAAGCTATAATTGACAGGAGTGCATGATTGTATTTGTTAAGGGTTACTACAGGATTTCACGGCTCAGGACTATTATAATTTACTGTCAGACCCGAGCCTGAGTATCCATTATATTCCTTAAGGTCCTGCGGTCCTCCCGGTCAAATTCTGCTGACCTGCGACCTGTAGATTTTATTTGCGCGTGACCCTGAGTCACACCCTATACCCCCGAGTCGGTTTAACCCAAGACCTATGCCATTGTGACCACGTCGTCGTCACGATTTCGATGCCACGTCTCGTGCGTCAATCTGATGTCTAGATCCCAAGATATGACCCGTGCACGATCATGGCGATGGACCGCACGTTGCGGGCCATGGTGTACACGTTTCCCCAGAATCATAATGAGGATTATGTCATCCTAGGGATAACATCACCCTATTTTACAACATATCCTACCCCCTACCTAGCCTACCCCATGAATGCTCTCATTTTTTAAAAAACCCATTATTACAAGCTCTTATAACCCATCATTACCAAGCTCTTACAATCCATCATAGCTAGCCTATTACTAGCCATAATGGCTTATTTTCTTTCTCCTTATCTCTCTCTCTCTCTCTCTCCTCTCTCTCTCTCCCTCTCTTTCTTTCCATTCCAACAACAAGAGTTCCCAACGTCCATGGCCTCCTCCATTTCCAGCCATGTTGAGAGCTTCACACCTCACCATCTAACCCCTAGAATCCCATCTCAACCATTGATTCTTTCTCTTGGAGCTAGATGACCCTTGTGTTGAAGAAGGAGAAGAAGTTTTGAAGGTGGGTGCTTGTTAGGATTAGATCCTTCTATCTTTTCATTTATTCTTTAGCTTTCATTGCTTGGGACCATGTAGGACCCACCAATCAATGGTGGAGATCCTACTTGGACTGTTGGAAGTGGTCGATGGCTCATCCTTGATGCATGTATGATCCATGATGGGTCCATTCTCCATGGACCCCATCATGACGTTTTCTTTTTAAATCCATGTCTTTAGGGTCATTTAGACCCCTGACTTGCATGGTGGGGATGGTGTCCCCACCTCAGATTTTTTTTTGATATATTGCTGCCCATTTTTATTTATTTATTTATTTATTTATTTATTTTAATTTTAAATATTGATGTATGGTGTAAGATGTATGTATGAGGGACTCATAGTGGCGGGGTCCCTCCACACACGTTTCTCCTTTCTCTCCTTCTCTCTCTCCCTCTCTTTTGATGGTGATGATGGCGTATATATGTGTGTGTGTGGCCCCACCTTATACATGTGGTAGACCTGGGCCGTCCATCAGGGGGACAGCCAGCAGCTGGATGTTGCTGCTGTTGCAACGTGATGAGGGTCAAATATTGCATATCAGACCCCGATCTTTGCCAGATTTTATGTATATGATAATGCTTAATGGAGTATTTTAATTATATTCTTATTGCAGGGTGTAATCAGGAGCGTTAATTGAAAAAGAGTACTACAAGTATGGTTTTAACGCTCCAAAGTCACCAGAGCAAGGGACGGACTCCTGAGAACCCACATTGAAGAATTTACACGCTAGGGATCTGAGGAAATCAAGCTGTTCACGTTAAAGAGGCCCGAAACTGGTCCAGAATGCAAGATCACATGGTTCTCGCCATCCGATTGCCTCGAAACTTCATACATGTGATGAGGGCCATAAATTAACCGTACATATCAAATTTCAGCCCTCGGATCACTATGAAAGTGCCCCAACTGACAGATCAGTCCATAAACCGTTGATTCTGGGCCCACCTGATATCTGGGACCGCCTCAAATTTGGTCTCAACGCCTTAATCGGGGAGACAAAGAAGATGGACAGTGCGGATTTCTAAGAAACATCGTAGTGGACCTCACGCCATGGTGGGTGTACACGTTTCCCTGCCGAGCGCCAGAACAACCAAGGCGGGTCAGCAGGCGCTAACCAGCATCTTTTCAAAACAGCAATTGCCGTTTTCGGCTCCAGCGTAACGGACGGACGACGTCCGTTTTACGGCTGATTGTGGGCCCCATACGTCATCCGTACGGCTCATCCAAGCCGTTCATCGTGTAGAAGGCTTCGAGCACTACAAAACCATGTTGATATTTTGTGTCCATACATGCACACATGTGCGATATAGAGGGCACAAGTGGACTGACCTAGGACGTTAAAAATTGATTTTATTGTGATTTCTTCTCTGGGCCGCGTTAATGAACGTTCAAAACCATCCATTCTTTACTGAAATTTCATCCTGAATGCAATGGACAGGTTGGATTTCTATGAAAACACCTCTGTGGGGCCCACTGAGTTACGCAGCGAAAGGGTGCGAAAGGTTTCGCAAATCCGCGAAAACTGACTTTTCCAGGCGGTTGTGGCCCACCATCTTTGATCATATGGAAGATCTGAACCGTCCATCATGTAGAGGACCCAAGAAAGTCCTAAGGGACGGTTTTTTTTTTTTTTTTGGAATTTGAGCGAGGAAAGTGTGGAGTTTTGAAGCTCCGAACTTGGCTGCGAAAAGTTGCACTCCGTGTCCTGCTACAACTCTGCCACCGACTCCAGCCCTCCAGCAGCTATAAAGAGGAGTTTTGGATGTGGGAAAGGCATTCAGAAATGGGGAATTCCAGATCCGGAGTAAGGGAGAGAAGAAAGAGAAGAAAGAGAAGAAAGAGAAGAGAGAGAGAGAAGGATGTTTTTGGTTATATTTCATTTAACCTTTTTTTTTTTTTTTTTGAATCATGGCTTGCTACTCTCAGCTAGGGCTGAGATGAAACCCTAATTTGAATATCCATGGTTATATGTTGAATTTACTTTAATTAGATTGGTTTGTTTCTTTCTCTAGCGTGCTTGATTGGGTTTGAAATCTGTACTTCTCCATCTATGAACTTGACCAAAGTATATATATGGATGTTGTTTGGATGCTTATTCTAGGTGCTTGTGTCTGATCATGAACAAGTTTCCTATAGAGGAAGAAACAGGGTGCTTTAATGAATGTACATCCCATGTGCCCGACCAAGGACATGGGATATGTTATTCAACGCATTGGTTAAAGGAATTAGACATTCTGTATGCCCGATGAAGGACACAGATTGTGCTTTCTCTATATAAGTGGTATCAATCTAGATTAAGGTGAATCAACAGACAAAACAAAGGTTAGGATAATTAGGGGTGGATTCGAAGGTCCTAGTGCTCTCTCTCTGATTGAATTTTCTTCCCTGCTCTCAATTGTTTTTTTCATAGAATTGTGTTAGCAATTTGCTCCATTAGTTGTTGAATTAGTTAAGAAGAATTGTGAATTTGAGTTGTGACGATCAGTCCTCATGGGAACGATCTCGTAATACATACCGTATCTACATCTGATTCGTATACTTACGAGTTTAAAAATCATTTAAATCATGTTGGTTTAAATAAAACATCAAGTTTTTGGCGCCGTTGCCGGGGAACTGTTTCGTTCCAAATTAAATTTAGGATTCTCTCTTATCATAATTCATAGCTTAGGATTTTACTGACTTAGAGTTCTTTTCTTTATTTTAGAAACTAACCTATTTCCTGTTTTGTAGGGTCCTGAAATAAAGTTCTAATTTGGTAATCCCTTTCTAAATTCTTTACTATTTCTAAATTCTATTTTTAGAATTAGGGTTTTATTTTTTAGAAATTTTTTAGTTTCTAATTTTAGATTTAGATTCTTCTTTCAAGTAACTTTCTATTTTCTAGTTTTAGAAATTCTTCTCTTTTTAGAAACTAACTTAGCTTGTTATTCCTAAGATTAGAAACTTTCTTTTTTAGAAATTAACCGTTGCTTAGGATTTTTCTATCATTATTTTAGGAAACTTAATTTGTTTTTGTTTTTATTTATAGAAATTGAGGAAGGAAGCTACTAAGTGAAGGAGGAGCTTCTGAAATCTTCCGACACCAATCATCTCCTTTTCCGGGTTCTTTCTTCCCATTCTTATTACATAGTTTTAACTTGTTTTAGAATCTCATAGTTTCTAGTTCTAGTTTTGTTTCTCTTAGGTTGCTTCTTAGTTTAGTTTTCTTTCTTACATTGTAATAACATAGTTTATGCTAGGACGTAGATCTCTGAACATAGAACTAGCACCTTTTGATCCTGAAATAGAAAGAACTTTTCGTAGAAGATTTAGAAACATCCTATTTGAAATGGCAGATGAGAATGGAACTAAAGCTCTTAGAGATTATTTAGCTCCCGTCCAATTCAATGCGCCTTCATGCATAGTGTTGCCCGCCACCACGGCAACACACTTTGAACTTAAACCTGGGGTCATACAATTGTTGCCCTCCTTCTACGGTTTAGACAAGGAGGACCCATATCATCATATGAAAGAATTCCTAGACATTTGCTCTACCTTTCGGTTCCAAAACTTCTCAGATGAATCAATCCATTTGCGCCTTTTTCCTTTTTCTTTAAGGATAAGGCAAAAGCATGGTTGAATTCTCTAGAAGTTGAGTCTATCACTACATGGGACCAACTGTCTAGGAAGTTCTTAAACAAGTTCTTCCCTGTTCACAAAACCAATGCCCTCCGTACAGAAATTACTAACTTCACACAAAAAGAGGGCGAGCACTTTCATGAATGTTGGGAAAGATGGAAGGACTTGCTTCTTAAATGTCCCACCCATGGTTTTGAGAAGTGGCAACAAGTGCAATACTTCTATGATGGTTTGACACCCCAAAATCGTCGCATGGTTGATGCCACTAGTGGAGGGTCCTTCATGACCAAAAGAGATATCGAAGCTTGGAAATTCTTTGAAACCTTGTGTGAAAACTCCCAGCAATGGGACTATTCAGATAGAGATGAAAGAGGTCCTCAACCACAGAAGAAAGGTAGTATATATGAGATAGGAGTCATGCCAGATCTGTACGCCAAGCTTGATAACCTGACAAAGAAAGTTGATGCTCTGGTATTAAATAATGGACCTCCACAAACAACTCAAGCCGAGGCTTGTGCCATATGTTCTAGTCCTGCCCATCCTATGCAGTCTTGTCCATCTGGTGCGGCATTTTCAGAATTCCTCTCTAAAAAAGTACATGCTATGAATACTTTTCAAAAACCTGGGAATGATCCTTACTCGAACACATACAACCCAGGGTGGGCTAGACATCTAAATTTTTCTTGGGCAAAAGGACAACAACAAGGAGGACCATCCGAAAATCCTCCTATGCAACCTCAGCAGTTTTCGTAGTACCAACAAGTACCTCCACAATCTAGGAAACCATCTCTTGAGGATACACTCAATCTTTTTATGCAGAGTTCTCTCCAATTCCAAAAAGACACCCAACAAACCTTACTAGCCAACCAACAAAGCTTACATGCAAATGTGCAATCCATTACCAAGCTGAAAGTACAATTGGGTCAACTAGCTACCACATTGAATGAGAGAGAGAAAGGTAAGTTCCCTGGTCAACCTGTGGCTAATCCAAAGGGACAGTATGAGATTGGCTCTAATTCCAACCAAGGGCAATATCATGAGCAGGCCAAATCAATCACTACCCTTAGGTCAGGCAAACAGATTAACAACAGAATAGAGATACCTAGGGATGAATCAAATTCCAAAACGGAAGATCAAGATGAAGCAGAGAGACACACTAATGCATCCAAAGTCTAAAAGCTCTCTGACTCTCCAAGAGCCACGAATGTGCCACCCTATGTGCCCAAAGCACCCTTTCCTTAACGTCTGGCACCAATGAAGAAAAGAAACAACTTTGATGAAATCTTGGATGTGTTTAAAAAAGTGCAAGTCAACATCCCGTTGCTTGACGCTATCAAGCAAGTCCCTGCTTACGCTAAGTTTCTTAAAGATTTATGCACTCAAAAGCGTAAGCAGAATGTTCATAAGAAAGTCTTCCTTGCAAAGCAACTCAGCTCCATGATTCAACATAACACCTAAATTTAAGGATCCAGGAGCTCCCACCATTTCTTGCGTCATAGGAGACCATAAGATCGGGAAGGCATTGCTTGATTTAGGGGCGAGCGTAAATTTGTTACCATATTTAGTTTATGAGCAGTTAGGACTTGGTGAGTTGAAACCGACTAAAATAACATTACAACTAGCTGATAGATCTGTCAAGGTGCCCCGGGGTGTTATTGAAGATGTGTTAATCCAGGTTGATAAATTTTATTTTCCAGTGGATTTCATAGTTATAGATACTCAGCCTGTCCAGAATCCTCATAGTCAGATCCCAGTCATCTTGGGTCGTCCATTTTTGGCCACATCTAATGCTATTATAAATTGTCGGAATGGAGTTATGAAGTTGTCCTTTGGTAACATGAATATTAAACTCAATGTCTTTAATGCAGGACAACAATCCGCAGATTTGGATGACATATTTGAAGCGGACATGATCGAGAGTCTAGTGCAGGACTCCTTCCTAAAATCTTTTGAAGATCCACTTGAGACATGCTTAGGACAATATGGCATGGATTTTGACATAGATAGTCCCACCCACGAAGTCAATGCACTGCTCGAATCTACTCCTATATTGGAGACTAAAAAATGGAGAGCGAAAGTGGAACCTCTTTATTCCTCTGAGACTCTTCCTGACAGCTCAGTTTCTAACTCTGAAAAGGCAAAGGAGAGCAGGTTGCGTAATGTTCTTAGAGCATATAAGGCAGCAATTGAATGGAAGATAGCAGAAATACAGGGAGTATGCCCCACTGTATGTATGGATCATGCTGCGGAAATATCACGTGAAATGCAAAAGAAGCGTGATCCTAACATAAGAGAAGTCGTTCGAGCAGAAGTCCTTAAATTGTTTGACGATAGTGTCAGTTACCTCATTGCAGATAGCACAGCTCATGGGAACTCACATCACTTGTCTGGGATTGGTTAATCAAGGTGTTGAGGTAATTTCTTTGGCGGATCCTAGTTATAAAGGTTAATTAATTCATGGTCCGTTCTTGTCTGGCTGAAGACGTTAAACTTAGCGCTCCTGGGAGGCAACCCAGCTTTTTTTCCTATTTCATTTCTTTTCGTTAGTTAGTTCAATGTTTGTGGGTAACATTACTGTAAACCCTCACGAGACTACAACTCGTCCACTAGGGGTAACCTAGGGGTTTAAAGGCTTGTTGCATACGCTAAATGCAATCGAGAGCACCTGCGAAAGTGGTATAGGTAGGATTTTCTTTTGGTAATTTTATGTTTATTTTGCTTTTGTTGATTTCTCTCTTATACTGACTCGTTTTTACATTGATATTTTTGAGAAAGCCTCTTGATTCTCCGTTCAGGTACTATCTTTCCCTCACTCCTCTTTTCTTTTCGTTGTCTCATGTGCATCGCATGTTTATTTCTGTTACATTAAGGACAATGTAGATTTTAGGTTGGGGGTGGGAGATTGGGTTACCTAATTAGTATTTTCTTGGTCTTGAGCAAAAATTGTGACTATTTTTAAAATTTTCTGGAATTTTCTATGAATTTAAAGTGATTTTGAAGGATAGTTGTGATTTTAAAGTTACAAGATACAGAATGTCGGTACTTTATGACTCTTGGATACAGTTGTCTGTTAGATTTCACAGTTCAGTTTGAATTGTTAACCCATGATTAGAAGTTGTAAACATTGATTGAGTCATGGTTTCACAGGATACATCTCGCTTACACATTAAAGTTCCGGTTCGATAATTGAATGATTAACTTGGTAAGCACTAAGCATGAAAGGAACTAGCTTGAAAAAATAAAATTTTAACATCAGTTTATAAAGAAAAATTGAAGGGGTTGGGTGATCGAATTTCACCATAGGTTTGATCCCTATAGGTGTATATTCGATCCCCCATGGTTGATATTCAGAAAAAGTTAGGCAACAAGTTTTCACCATAGGTTTGCTCCCTATAGGTGAGGATTTGATTCCCCTATTTGGCGTTACTATTTATAAAGAAAATCAAAGGATGGTAGAATGAAAAGTTAATCTGTAAGGCAAGTGTTGGTTTCAGGTTTGGTCATCATGTACTCCGTTGTTAATTACCAATGATATCATGAAATTGACAATTAGATCTCTTAATGATCGTAAGCCGAGATTACACTATACACTCATGGAACTCAATGTTTAGAATGTTCTAATTGATGGATAAATATTGTGAACTGGATTATGAAGTTTACTGCAAGCTTGATTCCGGGAGAAATTTCTACTCATCATTCATGAATCTTTGAACTCTCATATCTCGACTATTTGTTCATAAGTCACTTGGGTCTACAGGAATTGTCGTTTATCTCTGAAATTATTTTTCGCATGTTTTGCTTGGGACTAGCAAAATGCTGGTTGGGGGTTGTGATGAGGGTCAAATATTACATATCAGACCCCGATCTTTGCCAGATTTTACGTATATGATAATGCTTAATGGAGTATTTTAATTATATTTTTATTGCAGGGTGTAATCAGGAGCGTTAATTGAAAAAGAGTACTACAAGTATGGTTTTAACGCTCCAAAGTCACCAGAGCAAGGGACGTACTCCAGAGAACCCATATTGAAGAATTTACACGCTAGGGATCTGAGGAAATCAAGCTGTTCACGTTAAAGAGGCCCGAAACTGGTCCAAAATGCAAGATCACATGGTTCTCACTATCCGATTGCCTCGAAACTCCATACATGTGATGAGGGCCATAAATTAATTGTACATATCAAATTTCAGCCCTTGGATCACTATGAAAGTGCCCCAACTGACAGATCAGTCCATAAACCGTTGATTTTGGGTCCACCTGATATCTGTGAGAGCCCACCGTTGATGCATGTGGTGTATCCACCCTGTCCTCCAGCAAGTGGCCCACCCCACACGTGTGGGTGCGGCCCACCTTGATCCATGTGCCATGCCAGACGTCCCATCGTCCAGAGAAACCTGGACGGTGTTGAGGGACCACCATGATGTATTTTATTCACATCATCCGTCTGGATGGTGTGCTGTGGGCTACCATGATGTATGTTGTGTATTCACGACGTCCATCTATTGATGGAGTGGGCCCACCCCACACGTGTGACATGTGTGGCAGGTGGGACCCACCTTGATTTATATATATTATATATTATATCCACACCGTCCCTGGTGAGGGACGTGGATACCCACCCTGCTGTATATGTTTTATTATTGCCATCCATCTGTGGATGGAGTGAGCCCACCCCACACGTGTGGGTAGGTGGGACCCACCTAGATTTATGTATTTTGTAATCTATGCCACCCGTCTAGATGGTGGATGGGTGGGGCCCTCCATGGTGTATGTATTTCATACACGCCGTCCATCTGTTTTGTATTGTGGACCCACCCACATGTGTGACAAGTGTGGGCAGGTGGGACCCACCTTAATCTATATGTTTTATCCACATTGTCCGTCTGTACGTGTGGCGTGTGGTTGCACTTGGTGTATGTGATTCCAGCCACGACGTCCACCCTGTTTGTTGGACGGGTGTGGCCTCCCATGATGTATGTGATGTGATCTCACCGTCCTGACGGTGGAATCCGCCTTAATGAACCTTGCAGCCACGCCGTCCACCTGTCTTGGCTGCCAATGTGAGGCCCACCTTATGAGGTATTGTATATTCATGCCGCCCATCCACGTGGTCCCCACATGATGTATATGTTGATCTAAGCTATCCATTGTGGTGGGGCTCATCTGGGACGTGCGGGGCCCACCTTGACTTGGTGTTTATGTGGCCTGATTGCTAAGGCCCAAAGTGATGTATGCAAGGACTATTATGATGAATTTTGTGGCCCATATAAGAGGCCCAATCTGATGTTTGTATGACCCATATAAGAGGCCCAATATGATGTTTGTATGGCCCATATGTACGACCCAATGTGATGTTTGTGTGGCCCACACAATAAGGTCCACTTGATGTGTTTGAGGCCCATGTGATGAGGCCCACCTATTGTATATTGAGGCCCGTTCTAATGTATATAAGGCCCGTATGATAGGACCAAACTAATGTATATGAGGCCCATTTGGTAAGGCCCAATGTGATGTATATTGGGCATTTATGTGAGGCCCATTCCGATGTGTATTAGGCCCGTGTGGGGAGCCATGGGCTCACTATATGATTGGCTCTATGTGGGTCATCCCTTGGGAGTAATGTTGGTTAAATGTCCACATTGATAGACAATGATGGTTAAATGTCCGCAATGTGACCTTCCCTCAGGCCTTGTTAGGCCCATTCTCATCATTCTCTTAGTGGGTTAACCCAAATCATTGGGCCCCATCGATGTTGCATAGTCCATCATCACCATAGACGAATGGATTCATGCTATCAGATTTGGTATATCCACGGCCGAGGGCCGATCTTTATATTATAGTTTAGATCAACGGATCATTTATGGATCCTGCCTTGCATATAGGCCGATTATCAATACCAATTATCGACGCCGATTGTCGATGCTGATTATGAGTATGTGACAACACAACATCATGATACATGTCCATACGTATCATCTGCATGCTTGATATGAGATGTGGTTGATCATTACATATGATGTTGGGCAGGTTGTTCATGGGACTCCCTCATAGGCGGAGTTGTCCCAGACGAGCACACGGCATGCGCAGGATTGATGAATGACTGGACTGTGTGACTCATGCATCTTGCATTGTGTGATTGTGATTACTATTTGTCCTAGCGACATCAGGCCTGTAGCCTCCGCAGTTATAGCGCGGACGACAGGATTGAATACCGAAAATTCTGTTTAAGCACGGGGGCGCATAGGATGTCCCAGGGTGAAATCCTCGAACCCTTATGGTACCATGGAGGATGCTCCAATGCCTAGACCGAGTAGATGTATGAGCCACGGGGTCGAATACTAAGAGGCCGCGTCTCCTACTGTGTCGTGGTCAGTTGGAAGGGGGTGTGACCTTACCCGCCTGAGTGAGGGGGCAATATCTAGGTTGAGTTTGACCAGCTTGAGGAATGAGTCCGCTATCGACGAGCCGGGCCTGATATTGGTAGGCGGATAGTGAGGTCTCTTCCACTTACCTAGTTGTGCGCTCGGATAGGGGCGACAAGCTGGCTAGAGTGTAATAAAACCCAGTGATATTCTAAGATAAGTTGTATGATTATGTGGATTCCGATGAGGATTGGTATGCTTGAGTTACATCTTGCATCATATCATAGCCTTGGTATGGCCGATAGCATTCATGCCTTGCATTGCATAGCCTTGGTACGACTGTTAGCATTCATGGATCCACCAACATATTCCACATTACTCTGATTGTGCATTCTGAGCACGCTCATATTGCGCACATACTTTCACCACCCTCTAAACTTTCTATAAGCTTATGCATGATTGATGCGTGCAGCTGATGCTAGGCTGTAGCTGAGTAGGAGCAGGAACGTGCCGCAGAGCTTCAGGAGTTCTTGGTCATTATCACCATTGTATTTCCCTTTATGCGCCTTGTACTCAAAAGTTTTTTATCATAGTGGATTTTGTAATGGTGTTCTTGTGGTTATTGTTCGTGGGTTATGCTATGGTTATGCTTATTGTGAAACAAAATTTATATTGAAAATCCTCCTTGTAGGATCTCAGGATCAGAACTTGGTGTATAGGTATCAGAAGCCGAGAATTGGGTACTACGGAGGCTGTCGGCGTCGGATTCGGTGATCGAAAATTTTGTGAGCTTGGTTTCTGAGTTTGGGGCATGACATTTACCTTGTTTCACATGTGATATTGTTTCATTTTGTAATTGTAAGAATGAGGACATTAGTTTGTATAAGTTATTATGGGCGATCTTTTGCACACTTTAAATGTAAATGTAAATTTTCTATTATGTATGATTTGTCCATGCTACGCTAAATTGCTAACTCTGATGAAAGAAAAAAATTATATATGGAATTTATCTCTCTATAAGTTAACACTCGTGTTTTTGGGAAACGGGTCGTATGCTCGGGTCCTGAAAACACGGGGCGTTACATGCACAACATCTGATTCGTCCATCGTGTGCAATGGTGTTCTCTTGGTTGATGAAAAATAAGGTGGGCCACACCCTTTAAATCATGCATGAAACCTCAAAAATACAAGGTGTGGAGTTTTTAGGCATGATTTTATGCTGTGTGGCCCATTTGAGTTTAGATACAACCTGATCTCTGATCTCTGGGGTGTTCATTCATCCTGGCAGGGCACGTCTTATGAATGGACTGGATAGTATATAAAAAACACTGTTAGCTTTACGCACAAGCTTAATGATTTTAATAGTGAGCATCCCCATTTTTTTTTCCTGTGGTGTGGCCCACTTGAGTGTGGGATCAATCTGATTTTCTGGATTCAACGAGAAAATGAGAGGATTCACATGATGGATGGATTAAATGCTAGGAAAAAAAAATCAAGGTGGACCCCACCATTGCATTGTAAGTAAAGGCTTAACAAACAAAGCTTGGTAGAGGATCTAGGCTCGTGCCATGCTAGGGGCCAATGATTTGGACGACCTGAGTGAAAAGCTTGCCAAACGAAAGCCACGAAAGGGTACTTGGTCTCTCTACCGAGTACGCCCAAAGTTCGAGAACCACACAATCAGAGAAATCTTAGCTGTTGGAAACGGATTGGCTACTCCCCTTGCCACCAGCCAATGGCTGGTGGTCGGTGCTCTGTAGCCCCACCATGATATATGTGTTTCATCCATGCCGTCCATTTATTTTTATAGATTATTTTAGAGTATGAGACCAAAAATCAGGTATATCCAAATCTCAAGTGGACCACATTACAGGAAAAAGTGTTGAATGAACGTAGACCATTAAAAACTCTTTGGGGCATACAAGTTTTGGATCAAGCTGATATTTGTTTTTTCCATACATTGGTCTGTATGACCTAATCAACAGATTGGATGTCAAATAAACAGTACATTTAGCATATGGAGGATTTTATTGGTGGATATCCAAGCATTATTGTTTTCTTGTTGTGTGGTCCACCTGAGATTTATATCCCTCTCATTTTTGGGATCAAGCCATAAAATGATCTGTAAAAATGGATGAACTGGGGTTTCCATGGGCCCCACCATAGAGTGATCACTGTTGACCTCAGGAGGTTTCTATGGGCCTCATAAGCCCTAGGTCGACAGTGATGTTTACATGCCATCCATACCGTTCATAACATCATTCCTACTGAGATGAGCTGAAAACGGAAACGGATTGGCTACTCCCCCTGCCACCAGCTAATGGCTGGTGATCAGTGCTCTGTGGGCCCCACCATGCTGTATGTGTTTCATCCATGTTGTCCATCTATTTTTATAGATCATTTTATGGTACGAGACAAAAAATGAAGTATATCCCAATTTCAAGTGGACCACATTACATGAAATGGTGTTGAATGAACTTTGACCATTAAAAGCTTTTTGGAGGCCATAAAAGTTTTGGATCAAGCTGATCTTTGTTTTTTCACTTCATTTGGGTCTGTATGACCTAATCAACAGATTGGATGTCAAATAAACATACAGTGGGCCTTAAGAGGATTTTAATGGTGGATATCCAATCACTATTGTTTTCCTGTGGCGTGGTCCACCTGAGATTTATATCCCTCTCAATTTTGGTATCAAGCCATAAAATGACCTGTAAAAATGGATGAATGGAATGGATGAAACAAATACATCATGGTGGGCCCCACAGAGCATCGACCATCAGCCACCGGGCTGGTGGCAGGGGGAGTAGCCAATCCGTTTTCCCTGAAAACATAAATATTACCAGAAATTTACCACTGTACGACCCATTTATGGCCCATTTACCTATTGAAGCTCACCTCATTTTACCTTACCAGAATAAGCCCCAACTGTACGGACGCCTTCCCAAAGGTTGAAAATGCCCCTCCTTTTTCAATTTCAGCCCATTCTCTCCTTTACGCTCAAAAACACGTCCGACTCATCTCTATCAACCCTATTTCTTATTTTCACCTATTTTCTTAACTAAATCTCCATATAATCTTCATCATACTATCACATTACATCTTCCATGTTACATTATACTCAAGCCTAAGTGCATTCTTTTTATGAGAGGACGCGAATGCATTGATAAACGTGAAATCTTGAAGACCTTTCTCCGAAGAACGTGTTTCACATCAATGCACTCTTATTCTTTTTCTCGAACACAGATTTCACTGAGTGTTAAGGAGTGATTGGAGTTTGCAGTCAATTACCTTGAAGTTTAAATTCTAGGTAAATTCTTAAGTGTTTACCTAGAAGATCGTGGTCAATTTCACGTGGTCAATATCATGCATTGCTAAGTCAATTTTACTTGACTATCCAATTTGATGAAGTTTCGTGGTCAATTTCACTTACTTCCCGGTCAATATACTGAATTGATCGGTCAACTTCATGCACTAATTGGTCATTTTCATGCATTTTACTGTCAAATTGTAGTGCATTTCTGTAATACGATGGTAAATTTGTGGTGCATTTTTTATAATACGATTGTGAATGTTATATATTGAATACATCTGTTGCTTTCTTTGAAATTGCGAATTGTTATCACTACGATTCAAATTTCCAATAAGACATTCATTTCACGGTCAATTCCATTCATTTCACGGCCAACCCCCTTCACTCCATGGTCAATTCCATGCATTTTTACGGTTAATTCCATGCGAATCCCCCTAACTTCATGGTCATTCATTCATTTCATTCACGGTCAGTTCCCTTCACTATAGGGTTAATTCCATGCATTTCACTGTCATTTCCCTTCACTTTATGTTCAATTCAATGCATTTCACGGTCAATTCCCTTCACTTCACGGTCAATTCCATGCATTTCACAGTCATCCCCTTCAAAATACGGTCATTTACAAGCATTTCGTGGTCAATTCCCTTCATTTCATAGTCAATTCCCTTCACTTCATGGTCATTTCCATGCATTTCACGGTCAATTCGCTTCCCTCCACAGTCATTTCTATGCATTTCACAGTCAATTCCGGCGATTCCGTTTCAATTCACGGTCATTTCCATGCATTTCAAGGTCAATTCCCTTCACTCACGGTCATTTCCATGCATTTCACGACCAATTCACTTCCCTTCATGGTCATTTCCATGCATTTCACGGCCAATTCACTTCCCTTCACGGTCATTTCCATGCATTTCACAGTCATTTTCGGCGATTCCGTTTCATTTCACGATCTTTTCCATGCATTTCATGGTCAATTCCCTTCACTTCACGGTCATTTCCATGCATTTCATGGTCAATTCGCTTCACTTCATGGTCATTTCCATGCATTTCACGGTCAATTTCGGCGATTCCGTTTCATTTCACGGTCATTTCCATGCATTTCACCATCAATTCCCTTCACTTCACGGTTATTTCCATGCATTTCATGGTCAATTCGCTTCACTTCACGGTCATTTCCATGCATTTCACAGTCAATTCCGTCGATTCCGTTTCATTTAACGGTCATTTCCATGCATTTCACGGTCAATTCTCTTCACTTCACGGTCATTTCCATGCATTTCATGGTCAATTGCGGCGATTCCGTTTCATTTCACGGTCATTTCCATGCATTTCACGGTCAATTCCCTTCACCTCACGGTCATTTCCATGCATTTCACGGTCAATTCCCTTCACTTCAGGGTCAACTCCCCCTCACTTCATGGTCATTTTCATGCATTTCATGGTCAAGTCCCTTCACTTCACGGTCAATCCAATTTATTTCACGGTCAATCCCCTTCACTTCACGGTCAATTCCATGCATTTCACGATCAATTATATTCATTTCACGTTCAATCCCCTTCACTTCATGGTCAATTCCATGGATTTCACAGTCATTTCCCTTCACTTCACGGTCATTTCCATTCATTTCACGGTCATTTCGATGCACTTCACGGTCAATTCCCTTCACTTCATGGTCATTTCCCTTCATTTCACCGTCAATCCCCTTCACTTCATGGTCAACTCCCCCTACACTTCATAGTCATTTTCATGCATTTCACGGTCAATTCCCTTCACTTTTCACGGTCAATTTCGCCATTTCCCCTTCACTTCATGGTCAATTCAATTCCCCTAGGGCCTGTTTGATTTTCCATCATACATGCAAATCACATACATCACGGTGGGCCCCACATTAATTTTACAAATATATCTATTTAAGTGTTTAAAAAGTAAGTTGTCACATCTACATTGGGAAAGATGTGGTAATTACATAGGTAAATAATTATTACCCATTTACATGCTAATTATATGTGAGACCAAAAATCAAACAGGCCCTTAAGTTCACTCACTTTGCAGTAATTTTCAATCACCTCAGGACTGAGAAGTGAAGGGAAATTTATCGCAAAGTGAGCGAACCTGCCCTAGAAGTGAGTAAAATTGACTGTGAAGTGAGTGAAAATCATCGCGAACTAAGTGACATACATTCCTGTAATTTAGAACTTTGAAAATCTGATCGATAAGTCGGTCATATTTGAGCTAGTACAATGGTGGATTTCCTACTACTCGGTCAAATCCACCATATACATGTGAATACTAAACGAGTTATATTATTGTGTTTGTTTTCAGGAAATGGCTTTGGTAATCATCCTATGCTCATATGGTGGGGAGTTAGTTTGCGAAAACAATCGATATACGTACAAGGGTGGAGAATTGAAACCTACAATTGTGGGCGTTGACATTCCATATGAACAGCTTCTATAAAAAATGTACAAATTTGCGAAGAGTATACCTGAGGATTACGATATAAGGTTGAGAGTATTATATCCTTGCAGGAACGAATCAGTCCCTCCAGCTGTAAATGAAGACGACGAAGATGTGAGAATGTTCTTGACAACACAGATGAAGAACCCGGATCACTACATCCCTTTATTCATCGAGACAATGTAGCACGTTAATGAAGCAGTACTCGAAGACCCAGTGGGTTACAGTGAGTTCGAACATGACGCCCCAGCAGTAGGAAGTTTGGGTGAGGAGCATATCTTGAATTACGAATATAAGTGTTCACATTCACTGGTTCCTCTAAGCAACACTTCGGTACCCGAGCTGGCTCATACATCAAACTTCATGACAAGTCAAGTTCATACATCAAACTTCGTGACAAGGCAAGTGAGGGTGTCGGCTGACGTGAACCTTAGAAGTGAATATACGGCATCACCTTCATTTACGAGAGTAGATTTGCCCTTAACATCCAACACCGAAAATGTAAGTAGAAGCAACATTCCATTGCCCGAGCAGGCTCGAACATTAGACTTCACCACTAGGCTTCCCATTGTTCCTTTCAAGGATGCTGGTTTCACCAATGCAGACCTGTCACTATATTCATATCCACTTGATGACTTGATTGATATAGCTGTTAGCCAAACGTTTAAGGACAAGAGCTGGTGTAAGTATATTTTGAGCCAATTTGGAATTTGCAACAACTTTCAATATAAGGTGTTGTATTCCACATCCAAGAAATTCACTGTGGCGTGTAAAAAAGATAAGTGTGAATGAAGGGTATACGCATCTAGGGTGAATGATGTGGGGATATTCAAGATTAAGACCTACAAGTCCATACATACTTGTGGAATGAAATGATTGAAGAGCGATCATTGGCAAACAAGCAGTAAGCTGGCCAGTGAACTGGTTGTCAATCACATTGAGCAGCGCCTGAGGTTATGGCCGAAGGACATAATATTCACAATACAAGAGAAGTATAATATTCTTATTAGCTATAGGAAGGCATGACGCACTAAAGAGATTGCAATCGATCGCGTAATGGGGTCTTACGAAGACTCTTACAAAGAACTCCCGATGTACTTGCATGAGTTGAGGACGACGAACCCGGGGACACTGACTTCCCTGCTTGTGAATCAACAGACGATGAGGTTTGAGAGATGTTTTGTTGTGTTTGGACAGTGTGTCAGAAGTTTTCAAACATCTCTGCGAAGGGTCTTGGCCGTTGATGGGACGCATCTAAAAGATAAGTATAAGGGTGTTTTGTTCATTGCTATGACTTTGGATGACGACAATCATATCTTTCCAGTCACTTTTGGTATCGGAGAAGTAGAGAACAACAACAGTTGGAACTGGTTCCTTACATACCTCAGCGATTCGTTAGGAAATTTACCTGGTCTTGTGATAATATCAGACCGACATAAAGGTCTAATGAAAGAAGTTCCACAGGTCTTCCAAGCAGCAATCCATGGGTACTGCGCGTACCATATATACCGAAACTTGGTGGACACGTTCAAAGACAAGTCATTAGAAATCTGCTACTGGCAAGCTGTAAAGACTTGTAGGAGGGCTAAGTTCGATAAGTTAATGCATGATATTAAACTTACCAACCTCCTGGTACATGCATGACTGAGGGAAATATGTTATGAAAAGTGGGCATCTTCGTACTTCCTAGGAAAAAGATTCAATTTAGTCACTACAAACATAGTTGAGTGTGTTAATGCTTTATTCAAAGAAGCACGAGAATATCTGGTGACTATGCTAATAGAGAAGGTCATATTGAAAATTCAAGAGATGTTCTATAAAAGAAGAGAATCAGCATCATTATTCGTTGGACCGTTGACACCGTGGGCTGAGAAACAATTAAAGGATCGCATACCGAAGGCACGAGATGTTCGTTGCCACGCAATTTCCTGGGATGAATACTATATTGAGGGAGACTACAATGATACCGTCAAGCTCAATGAGCTTTCATGTACATGTCGCGAGTTTGAAGTAAAATGATTGCCTTGTTTTCATGTTCTTTCAGCATGTATAAACTGCAATATTCCTCATTATTCGTATTGCTCCCCGTTGTACACGGCGAGGAATTACCAGATCACGTATGAAGATTTAGTGTACCCAGTACGAGACAAGAGTCAATGGGAAATTTCTTCTGGATTCAAGGAGTATTGTTCGAGAATCTGGTCCCCGCTACAGACGAGGTCAGCTGCAAGACCAAAGAAGGCACGGATCCTTTCCCGTGGAGAGGAACGAACAACAAAAATATGTGGACGTTGCAAACAAACAGGGCATAATCGTCGGAGTTGCAAATTTCCAACACTTACGGAATAGTGTAATTTGAAGTGCGTTTTTTGTAATATGACTGTGAATGTTGTATATTGAATACATCTGTTGCTTTCTTTAAAATTGTGAGAGTAATTGAATACATTCACTCCACGATTAATTCCTTTCACTTCACGGTCATTTCCATGCATTTCACAGTCAATTCCCTTTACTTCACAGTCAATTACCTTCACTTCAAAAGAGTAATTAAGGAAAAAATTTAATAAAATCAGATTAGTATTTGGAATTCATCTAAAATGAACTTTTTTCACTTCTCTCTTTACTCTTTAAGATGTTTTCATGGTGCTCGTGTGACCAAATCAAGATGCAAATTTTATACAGTTGTAAAAGCAAGCATTTTTAGTTTAAACACATTTTGAATGACATGGTCTTTTGGGTATCTTTCACGGTCAATTCCGGTGATTCAAGTTCATTTCACGGTCATTTCCATGCATTTCACGGTCAATTCCCTTTACTTCACGGTCATTTCCATGCATTTCACGGTCAATTCCCTTCACTTCACAATCATTTCCAAGCATTTCACGGTCAATTCTGGTTATCCTGTTTCATTTCACGGTCATTTTCATGCATTTCACGGTCAATTCCCTTCACTTCATGGTCATTTCCATGCATTTCACGGTCATTTCCCTTCACTTCAAGGTCATTTCTATGCATTTCACGGTCATTTCAAGCGATTCCGTTTCATTTCATGGTCATTTCCATGCATTTCATGGTCAATTCCCTTCACGGTCATTTCCATGCATTTCACAGTCAATTTCGGCGATCTCGTTTCATTTCATGGTCATTTCCATGCATTTCACGATGGACATTCATTGAAGTATTTCTCTTATTGACTTCTTCGAACGATGGATATTGAGTATAGAGAGGTCACCAGTCTTCAGCCCTGTTATTAGGGTGAAATCCATCTCGATAAATTTTACATGGTTCCCCTGTATCTTGAATACAAGATTGCCTATATATCTGTTAATAAGTGAGTGAAAAATGGCTCTTATAAACCTAAATGATGGAATGTGTAATAAAAATGAGAATGGGGTCTGCCTAAATATATTTAATCTAGTGTTATTCTTCTCCAACCCACTCTTCACACTATCAAATCACCATGTCAAAGAACATCTGCGTGAGATGGTGGGGACCGACTCGCCAAATCCCTTATGCAAGAGTTTGTCATTTACAAGGATGAATTGGAAATTAAATCAACGATAACATTCAGTATTTAACGACACATAATGTGAAAGTTGACTTGTTGTGGTGAAAATTCATAAAGTATGGTGTGAGTCTACCAAGTCGGCGGTCAGTTTTTGACGAATTCCAAATGAAAGTACAAGACTTATTAATGAATTTTCATAAGTTTTGAGCCTGTTTCACTCATTTATCAATCAATTTCATGTGGTAAATTTATACCAGGTTGTCAGTAAAAAAAATGTCAATATCAAGCAGTCATCGGCTATTTTGAACAATTCCATGTCAAATGGTCGACTCATAGGTCACATTGAACAAGTTCACGGCCAATTTCACTAAGTTATGGGTCAATTTTCAGAGTTATATGTTGCATTTTGGTAGAGAACGTCGTGAAATTGACCATGAGTGGATTTGTCTAAGGACTATAAATGACCGTTAAGTGAAGGGGATTGACCGTGAAATGCATGGAATTGTTCGTGAAGTGAAGGAAATTGTCTGTGAAATGAGTGGAATTGAATGTGACGTGAAGGGGATTGTTTATGAAATGCATGGAATTGACCGTGAAGTGAAGGGGAATCACCGGAATTGACTGTGAAGTGCATGGAATTGACCGTGAAATGAAGGGGAATGACTGGCAATGACCTTGAAATGCATGGAAATGACCGTGAAGTGAAGGGAAATGACTGTGAAATGAAACGGAATCGCCGGAAATGACTGTGAAATGCTTGGAAATGACCGTGAAGTGAAGCGAATTGACCATGAAATGCATGGAATTGACAGTGAAGTGAAGTGAATTGACCGTGAGGTGAAGGGGAATGACCGGCAATGACCGTGAAATGATTGGGAATGACCGTGAAGTGAAGGGAATCGACCATGAAATGCATGGAAATGACCGTGAAGTGAAGGGAATTGACCGTGAAATGCATGGAAATGACCATGAAGTGAAGGGACTTGATAGTGAAATGCATGGAAATGACCGTGAAATGAAACAGAATCGCCAGAAATGACTGTGAAATGCATGGAAATGACTGTGAAGTGAAGCGAATTGACCATGAAATGCATGGAATTGACAGTGAAGTGAAGCGAATTGACCGTGAAATGCATGGAATTGACCGTGAAGTGAAGGGGAATGACCGACAATGACCGCGAAATGATTGGAAATGACCGTGAAGTAAAGGGAATTGACCATGAAATGCATAGAATGACCATGAAATGAAACGGAATCGCCGAGATTGACCGTGAAATGCATGGAAATGACCGTGAAGTGAAGCGAATTGACCGTGAAATGCATGGAAATGACCGTGAAGTAAAGGGATATGACCGTGAAATGCATGGAAATGACCGTGAAATGAAACGGAATCACCGGGATTGATCGTGAAATGCATGGAAATGACTGTGAATCACCGGAATTGACCGTGAAATGCATGGAAATGATCGTGAAGTGAAGGGAAATGACCGTGAAATGCATGAAAATGACCGTGAAATGAAACGGAATCACCGGGATTGACCGTGAAATGCATGGAAATGACCATGAGGTGAAGCAAATTGACCGTGAAATGCATGGAAATGACAGTGAAGTGAAGGGAATTGATCGTGAAATGCATGGAAATGACCGTGAAATGCATGGAATTGATCGTGAAGTGAATGGAAATGACCATGAAATGAATGGAATTGACCATGAAGTGAAGACATCATTTACTGCAAAATGATGTCTTCACCATTCATAATGAAATCACTATTACGAATACATCATTTGCTATAAAATTTTGATAAAATATACAACACATCATTTACATCGTTTAACCATGAATGTTTTACAGGACATCATTTACAACAATTTACAACATTTCACAAAATTTCCCGATTCCTCTCATGCCTAAGACAAATATATCATATTTTGAGGTCACTCAGGCAATCATAGGCTATTGACTCCCTAAAGCTGGAAGTGAATTGCTGTAAGTCTCTCCCTGACAAAATTTGATCGCTGCACAAAATGTCGATATATTTCATGACAAAAATGCCACAGTCATATCCGTTCGTTTGCTTTGGTATAGAGGTATCTTTTCTGACAGTCCAAACATTTCCTTCCAACGCAGACATATCTCCTGTGACGAAAAATAAAATAGGCAAGGCCTCCTTCATCAGCTCGATATGTTCCCTGTACGACTGAGTGCCCTCGAGTATAAACTGTCAAGTATAATGATTTCTCGGTCTCGAGGGTGGATGACCATCAGGTACCAATGACTGTTGGCGTGATTAACTGGTACGTATGCCTATCCATGTTTGGCAAGATAAGATATCGATATCCAAAAATTATAGAAATGGGTATACCTAGCGTTGATAACTTGTAACGACACCATTACCTCTTCATGCTACCACATGACCTTCTGCCCGTCATGAGGGTTGACAATGCTGATCGCAGCGAGTTTTTCTAGCCCTCCGAATAATAAACGCGATTCATCACTACCAGCATCCCGATACATTCTCAATGTCGACATTTGTATGCCGATACAGGGCTATTACAAACAACATACCAAATTAGAACATATATATCATATAATGAAATAACATAATAACCATGATCCAATTCATACAATTACCAGAAAAAATGTGGTACAGAACGTGCAGTCCTTTGTATATAATTTAGGAAATGATCGGTGCCTTCTCTCTAAGAAATCGACGTACTTATCGATAGGCTAATCAATAAAGATGAAAAATTAAGCTCTACTCTAATATAAGTGTTCTGAATAAAACCATGTATGTATGTGTGAGATTTACTTACCACGTTATCAACCCATACATTTTTCTCCCAAATGGTCTTGAACCAAAGAAATTCTGGTGATTCTTTGTTTGCATTGGCCCAACTTTCCAATTCATGGAGTTTGTCCTCCGATATTACCCTAAATGGATCGATCTTGGCCTCAAAGGGTATCGGAGAAGTACAAAATTCTCTCTATTTCTCATTGTCGGCGGTGTTGCTTGGAGTGGTTTGCACGCCAGAGATGGAAGTGAATGGAGAACGCTTGTAGACAGACGACTTCAGTACCCTCTTAGGTCTCCTCTTATATACTGGAATGGAATGCAGTGATTTCTCGCATATATCAATGCCTAACGCATCCTCATCCTCCTTCTCAAACTCTTCCTTCTGATTCTCTAACTCATTATATTTCCTAAACCGAATCTTCTCTATACGAAATGCCTTCATCTGCTTCTTCAACTTCGTTTTACCCTCCTCCAACTCTTCCCTCTCCTTCTTCAGTTCTTCCTTCTCCCTCAGTAGCATTTTCCTCTCCTTCTTCAAAACCTCACTCTCATTCAACTCCTCCTTCTCTAACCTCAAGGCTTCTTTCAGTTTTAGCATTAGTTCAACCTCCTTGAGTACTACTCTCTCCCTCTCAGTTGATTCTTCTCTCTCTTTTAGCGTGCATTCGAGAAGCTTCAGCTCTTCCCTGTCTCTCTCCAACTAAAGCTTCTATGCCTCCAACTCCTCTCTATCCTCCCTCGACTCCCCAGTCAATTGCAATCCCACTCCCTCCCCCTCTCCCTCATCGGTACTCTCTTCCTCTCCCCCTTCTTCTCCCTCTCCCCCCTCTTCTCCCTCTCCCTGTTCCGATCTCTCTTCTATATCTTCATCATCTTCATCTTTAATACCCTACAAAATGAAGCAATGTATGTATCAGTTATATAACATGTCAAATTAAATATAAAATATCAACATAAAAGAAGACGTTTCTGACATCTTATGTCAAATCTATCACGGGCCAAACGAACGACCTCCGTCTGCAACTCCTTGGTGGTAGGCTCTAAGATAAGAACGATCTCAGTCTGCAAGAGAACATCTTCATTTTCATGCCAGAGAAACACACACACACACACATATATATAGTTGAATGAGTGACCACTTATTTCATAGAAATTGACTTACACCTTTACTCTCTATAATTTGATGAATCTTCTTATACCTCTAACCCTTCCATCCCCGATATTGCATGAATCGTGAAATTTGGAAGGGAACGTATGAAATTATACATTGTTGGAGAGCTGATACTCTCTCAAGGGCCCATATCTGTTACAATGAAATGACAAGATGATGTTAAATAAATATAGTTTGTTATAAACTATGAATTAAAATAGACAAGGAAAGAATCCTTACTTGTAGGGGAAATATGCAACCGGTGACATTGTAATGAGCCTTGGGATGCCATGAAGGCACTCTCAATCGCTTCCGTCATCGTCTAGAAGGCCAAACTACCCCAAAGGTAGATATTAAAGTCTTCCAACGAGTCGACAAGGTCGATAAAGTCTATACAGCAGATAATATTTGTGTTGGTACCCCTAACAAACCACTCTACACATAATATTAGGGCTACCTTTACGACATCTTCGTACTTATTGCTATCAACTATCCTATTGAACACATCTTGTACATGTTTCTTCAGGATATGATATTCATTAAAGTATTTTTCTCTTATTGACTTCTTCGAACGATGGATCGATATTGGGCATAGAGAGGTCACCAGTCTTCAGCCCTGTTATTAGGATGAAGTCCATCTCGGTAAATTTTATATGGTTCCCATGTATCTTGAATACAACATTGCCTATATATCTGTTAATAAGTGAGTGAAAAATGGCTCCTATAAGTCTAAATGATGGAATGTGTAATAAAAATGAGAATGAGGTTTGCCTAAATATATTTAATCTAGTGTTATTCTTCTCCAACCCACTCTTCACACTATTAAACCACCATGTCAAAGAACATCTACATGAGATGGTGGGGGCCGACTCGCCAAATCCCTTATGCAAGGGTTTGTCATCTGCAAGGATGAATTGTAAATTAAATCAATGATAACATTCAGTATTTAACGGCACATAATGAGAAAGTTGACTTGTTGTGGTGAAAATTCATAAAGTATGGTGTGAGTCTGTCGAGTCGGCGGTCAGTTTTTGGTGAATTCCAAATGAAAGTACTGGACTTATTAGTGAATTTTCACAAGTTTCGGGCCTATTTCACTTATTTATCAGTCAATTTCATGCAGTTGTTGGTAAATTTATACCAATGTAGTCAGTAAAAAAATGTCAATATCAAGCAGTCATCGGCCATTTTGAACAATTCCATGTCAAATGGTTGACTCATAGGTCACATTCAACAAGTTCACGGCCAATTTCACTAAGTTATGGGTTAATTTTCAGAGTTATATGTTGCATTTTGGCCGAGAATGTCGTGAAATTGACCATGAGTGGATTTGTCTAAGGATTGTAAATGACCGTTAAGTGAAGGGGATTGACCGTGAAATGCATGGAATTGTCCGTGAAGTGAAGGAAATTGTCCGTGAAATGAGTGGAATTGAATGTGACGTGAAGGGGATTGTCTATGAAATGCATGGAATTGACCGTGAAGTGAAGGGGAATTGCCGGAATTGAACGTGAAGTGCATGGAATTGACCGTGAAGTGAAGGAGAATGACCGACAATGACCGTGAAATGCATGGAAATGACTGTGAAGTGAAGGGAAATGCCCGTGAAATGCATGGAAATGACTGTGAAGTGAAGGGAATTGACCATGAAATGCATGGAAAGGACCGTGAAGTGAAGGTAAATGACCGTGAAATGAAACAGAATTGCCGAAAATGACTGTGAAGTGAAGCGAATTGACTGTGAAATGCATGGAATTGACAGTGAAGTGAAGCGAATTGACCGTGAGGTGCATGGAATTGACCGTGAAGTGAAGGGCAATGACCATGAAATGATTGGAAATGACCGTGAAGTGAAGAGAATTGACCGTGAAATGCATGGAAATGACTGTGAAGTGAAGGAATTGACCGTGAAATGCATGGAAATGACCGTGAAGTGAAGGGAATTGACCGTGAAATGCATGGAAATGACCGGGAAATGAAACGGAATCACCGGAAATGACTGTGAAATGCATGGAAATGACCGTGAGGTGAAGCGAATTGATCGTGAAATGCATGGAATTGACCATGAAGTGAAGGGGAATGACCGGCAATGACCGTGAAATGATTGGAAATGACCGTGAAGTGAAGGGAATTGACCATGAAATGCATGGAAATGACCGTGAAGTGAAGGGAATTGATCGTGAAATGCATGAAAATGACCGTGAAGTGAAGCGAATTGACCGTGAAATGCATGGAGTTGATCGTGAAGTGAAGGGGAATGACCGGAAATGAACATGAAATGATTGCAAATGATCGTGAGGTGAAGGGAATTAACCATGAAATGATGGGGAATTGCCAGAATTAAGTCACTTCACGGTCAATTTAACTTAGTTCACGGTGATTTTAGCTCATTTCATGGTCATTTTAGCTCAGTTCACAATCATTTCAGCTCAGTTCACGGTCATTTCAGCTCAGTTCACAATCATTTTAGCTCAGTTCACAACATTTTAGCTCAGTTCACAGTCATTTTGACTCAATTCATGGTCCTCATCAATAAGTTAGTGGGTCCTCGGTCTGTTAACTCAGTCAGTGCTCAGTCTCTTTCATGGTCTTCATTTAGTTTCACATCTCATTTCATTCTTTGTTTAAAAAACCCTCAATGTGGGCCATTTGAGTCCTGATTTTGCTCATTTATCAGGACATGCCATACCATTCAGTATTTTTAAAAAATAAAAATGGATTGTGGACCGTGTGCATGTATAGTATAAAAAGAAAGCAGGGATTTGAATATACCTGCCATTCGAAGCTTCTTAAATGGGGGGACCATTTGTAACGCCCTGAAATTCGGGGGTCGAGTATGAACTCAACTCCCGAGTTCCAACGCATCACTTATGCAACATACACAATGATGGTTAAATGTTGTCTGAGTTAGAGCAATAAACATGAATAAGATTATACCAAAACAGTAATTCATACTCCAGTTCAATTATATAAAGGCGAGCGGAAGACTGAAATTTTATATTTAAGGTATGTAAAGAAACAAAATTTTATGAACACCAGAGTATGAGTACTAACTGAGTACCAATATACATGTATGGTTTCTAAGTCAAAAATCAAAATACAACTCCCAATAGAAGCCCTGAAATCCCCGCGATGCAGCCGGCCTAAGCAAAGCCGTCAGAGTACTGCATAAAGGAGAACTCCTCCTGATCCGCATCGAAGTCAGGCTCTGGCTCCTGAACCGATGCACCATCTATACCTGCGACAGAGTCTGGTGGGTGTTGCAAACACCGTCCCGTAACGTGGGAGTGAGTAGCTAACTCAGTGGAACAATAAAGCATAGGTTATCATGTTATCAATTCAATCAAGCAGTAATGATAAAGCAGTACAAATCAAACAATTCTAACTACTCTTATTAAGTGCAAGAATGAAATGACATGATGCTGTATGCCCTTGCCAAACCACCCTCAAGCGACATCATCTTACGTTCGCGAATGCTTAACTCCCTCAGTGCGCCACATCTACTAAGCACATGCGGTGCGATGATGATCATGATTACCGAGTTATTATTAGTCCATTTCAAACAGCAGTATTGGACAACTAAGGTACCTCCCTTGTATCATTCCCAAACATGATCCATTCTAGGGTCGTCAATCCTAGCTAATCTCATACGATATTATGGTTTGAGAAGTGTAGTGAAGGCATCGCCAAGGGCTCGTCACCCGTCAGCGCGGATACAGATCTCACCGTATGCGGCTCAATTGCTAGCCGTCAGCTCGAGTACAGGTCTCACCGTACTCGGCTCAATCACTAGCCGTCAGCTCGAGTACAGGTCTCACCGTACTCGGCTCAACTCATACTCTAGTTGCTGTGAAAGACTCGTCGCTAATCACAGACCATTGGAGTATACTCGAAGATACTACGGAGGACTCGTCGCCCGTCAGCACGAGCACAGGTCTCACCGTACTCGGCTCTCGCCGTAAGTATCGACAGCTCGAATACAGTGTCCCATACCACCGTATTCAGCTCACGAGTTTGGTTGCGCAATGGTCACTACGGGGAGGCACATGGCCCTAGCGTAGGCCGACAGCTCGACCACGGTGTCCCATACCACCATGCCCGACTCATGCGTCTTTGCGGATCGAGGTACTATGGTTAACGGGATCGCCACTGGTAAGTTTGGTACCCTAGGTTCAAGCAGTAGTGACCAAACATGGTAAACACACATTCAACATATCGGGTTACTTGGCGAACCTGACTAGATCGAGCGCACAACAAGTTGGGCGATATGGAGCGCAAAAGCACTCCGTGTGGCCAACCACTATCGCCAACCAAAGTACGACTCGGGTTCGTCAGACACACCCCTTGTGGCGACATGGATCTCAGCCACAACCTCAAGGCTGATACCGAATGTCTGGACTATGGGCATAGTCCCAAACTTAGTCAATTCTCATCAATAGCATGTGGAGTAAAGCATGATAAACAAAGTAATACAAGCATGTTAACAGGCATGTCGTAAGGCATGTTATAAGCATGAAGTAAAGCATGTTGTAAAGCATGTTGTAAAGCACTATACAAATAGGGATACAATTACATACACATCAAAGTGAGTGGTTATAGTGAACCACCACATGGAGGGATCCTATATGTCTCTAAGGTAGTCGGGAATTCCATATCAGCGCCTATCTAAGGCACTAACACTTAAGCATTTACACTCACAAGCATTTACACAAACACTTAGAGTACGCTATTCCAACATACACGACGTATGTTAGCAAAATACGTATTAGGGCTGACCTTTCGCCAAGTGAGTATTTTATCCATGTATATCATAATCATACAGCAAATAATCATTACAATTACATTTCTAAAATTTACACATATGCGGTATTTCTAGAATACACAATTTCAACATACATAGTGTTTACAAGTGAACATATATTACGGCGATTCCTTTCGCCAAACTAGTATTTTATCCATGTATTGTATAATCATACATTAAATAAACATGTCAAACATTATTCCAAAAAAAAATACGTATACGGTATTTCTACGTATACCTAGAGTATGTGAAATTCCATATTCTACAACGTTAATCGAAACAGGAAACGGAAAGCACTTTGTACATGTGCAATTGCATGCAGATCATGAATCTATCATTATCTGACATTGAAAGCGTTGAAAACTGTAACCTATACACTTAAAGTCCTCACCTTTGCCTTGGAATCACAATGAATCAGCAAGGGTTGTTGAGCTTCCGTATACGGGCGTTTTCTAGGCTAAAGAGTGAAATCGGTTAGCCTTACACAACCTACAACTATATACTTCAAATTAGACCTAGGGTTAGGGTTTCTCACCTTCAAATGGAGTTGATACCGCCGGGAAAGCGCATGGAAGGAGGCGGTGTAGGCCGTGTGATGATTGAAAGTAGTAGAGGAGGAGGTGGTCCCACAAATCCAAAGCTTTCTCTCCCTTCTCTCTCTCTCTCTCTAGGGTTTTATCCCAAATTTCGTATGGCTATGAGAGGGGCTGTTCTAAGATCCTTTTATAGCCAAAAACCTCCCCAAAACAAACTCAGGTTCAAGGGTTACTGCTAATATAGGCATTTCGTCACTTTTCCAGCTCAAAAGAGAGGTTCCGGTGGCCCTCCTTGAGCCAAACGTCAGACTTAAGCTCACCACACATGGATTTATGTGGGATTACGTTTTCGACTCGATCGGATTCCCAGATCGCACGTGGCGGACCACTTTCAGATCAACGGTCAGTGGGCCACGATCCGAAATTCCAAGTACATGTAAATGTTCCTGAAATTTTTCTTAATCCGAGGGTGTAATTTAGTCTGATTCTGACGGTCAGGTTGCTTAATACTGATGCGCAAGCGAATGGTGCCAGATCACTATTCCAGATATTTATTTGGAAAGGGAATAGTGTTTTTCACACTCCTCGCTCCGGATCCAAAAGAATGGCCGTGGGACATTGGCTGGACCTGATTTTTGAGATGACTGTCAAGCCCAGTGAGGCGGTCCTAGTTCCTAACTTCGTGTTAATCGGACTTCTGATGTGCGATCTAGACCTAATACGAAGTTTCATTTCATTCCCGAGAGCAGCCGGGTGGGTAATGAGTTTGGTTCTAAACTTTAGGGTAACCTAGAGTCACTGATTTTGCAAGTTTTGGGTCTTGCAGATCGTTTTAAAGCGATCCCAACGGATTTCATGGCTAATCAAGTTTTGCACTTAGTTAACTTTGTTAAATTTCTAAAGGATTTAATCCTAATTGATTTCTGGTCGAGGTGGTACTCGAGCCAACATACGAAAATTTACGGGTCGTTACACCATTTTCGTCCTTTCTTGGGCTTAAAAAAGTCGAAAAGGACGTGTGTGGGGTGTGTATTCTCGACCAGATAAAATGGAAAGAAGAAAGCGGTAAAAGGAGAGTTTTACGGCTAGGGTGAACAGTCACAGAGGGAGAGAAGTAATTAAAAAATGATAATCTACGGGTAGGATGAAGGATTCGGGAGAGGAAAGAAGAAAAAAACCAGGTTTTTTGGTGGAGACGCGGCTAGCAGC